>JAOWCC010000936.1:60310438-61017510 GCA_030867875.1 Actinernus sp. WN-2022
ACTGAACTACAACATTGGTAGCATATACAGAGGAAATTTGATTATCCATGCTAAAAATAACTTTATGTACAGCTTAATTTTGGAGTCTAATGAACTTGTGCACTGGACAATGCAACAGAGTTGAAGAAAAGCATTAGCAATCCCAAGGAACCTTTCTGGATCGATACTTGTTCGTTCACATCTCCATTATCTTGCAGTAGAACAGATTGAGAATTCCGTATGGCACGCGTAATCCAATCACAAAGCGAGGATTTCTCTGATGCTGTCAGCAAACAACCGGACAGGATTTGAATATATTACTATTTTTTTTGTTATTTATGTTCACAACCTGCTCAGTGAAACAGTTACCTAGTGCAGCTAGCCCTTCCTTTAATTGTCCTGCATGTCATCTTATGCACATTGTACTAAACCTGTATGAGAATACCCTAGCATCCAATAACCCCTACCTATAATGAACACAACCATGACAATACATGTACACTTCCAATCATCCCAATACCTTTCCCAATACCAATCCCTCGGGTACCTATTTTTTTCAAGTGTGAAAGAGGTAGAGCAAATCCCTTTTATGGTATAGATCCTTGTTTAGATTATTATTAGCTGTGTATAGATACATTAACATAATTAGTTACAGTTATTTTTCGACGGTCGTATAGGCAAATGTGTATCTTATGGGGTTCTCAACTATGAAGAGCAATTGTGAAATTTACAGGGGTAAGGTATGTAGGGCAGTGGGACCTCGGGGGTGGGGGGCGGTAAGGTTTAGTCACTACAACTGATATACAATGTAGGTGTAGAGATACATAAATTTGTATTCATTAATAATTATTAAAAACAAAAACACTTACAGTCTAAATATAGTTTTATAATAACCAGTTATTTAAGCTAAATGTGTAATTTCATATTATATCATAAGCCAATATAGGGCGACGTAAGGCGATATTGGGCGATATAAGGCGACATTGGGCGATATAAGGCGACATTGGGCGACATAAGGCGACCTAAGGACCCAGAGTAGGCCTAGACCCGATCACATGTGAGTTTGTTGGTATATAGGCTATACCTTGCTCCGAAGGTTTTACTCCGGCCAGATGTCCCGTTTTCCTCCCTTCATAAAACCCAATACGCTAAACTAATTCCAAAGGTTGTTTCAGGTTCGTTAAAATTCAGTGTTTCCCTCTCTCTGTTTAGAACGTTTTGATTTGCATGCTAAGGCTCAAGTGTCTTTTTTCCTTATAAAAGATGCAGGTCTACTGACTGGTCCAAAGAAACTAAACTAAAACAGAAGTGCGATGATTTATATTTCTATATCTATATTTCTATATGTTTCTGAGTTTTGATGTTGGATTTGTTCCAGTACGACCGATTGAATAGGTTTTATCCGTGAATACCTTAAGTTTCGCCGGCCATCTTTTCTAGATTTGTCCAACTATATACAGTGACAAGGGAAATTCGATCGAAGTTGAGGCTTACCAGGCCGTGTCATGTTCTACTCGGCTGCTTTGAATTTGCGAGATAAAAACTATTTATAGCAAATGCAAATTGTCAGCGCTGTTTGTCTAATCAGGGTATCAGGCCAGGTTGACAGCCGAAATCAATATTCTTGGAAAGACAAAGCTATCTTACTATTTAGACATCAAAAGCTATGTACGCTTTAACTAAGCTGCCTTTTCCTCCATTATGAACAACCGTTAATTATCTAGCAGTTGTTCGTTTCCAATGAAACATGTAAAAAGAATAAAGCAAGAGAAAAAGAGTCTGGGTTTTTGATTGAAGGCAGGTTAAGCCTTGGATTTCCCGCCCAAACTGCAGATTGCAGCACTTGAGGTTTGTAATAAATGTAGTCAATCGTGTTGACGGAAATTGAGGTTATTCTTTGTAGTCTTACCTATATTTCGCAGAGTTAAAATCATCAGGGGCAATAATGCCCGGGATAGCATCATTTTCATCGAAATGCAGAGGTAAATCTAGAATGCTGTGCGGAACAGACAGCAGCTCCAATGTACACATATTAGGAATAACAAAGGATCATATTTGTGCATGTGTGACCTCGGCTGACCCAGTCTCCATGACGCTGCTCACACTGGACATGTATCCGAGTCAAATCCGTACATACCGGAGCGCTCCCTCTTGAATAAGCGCCCCCCTTCCACTGCGTTTTCTGAAATAAGCGCCTCCTCCCCCTCTCTCGATAATAAGAAACACGTATTATCGTGTTACCGATATTATCTGTACGTTACAACGTACGGTATTACTTCCGACACTGAAAGTACTGACTCAGCCATTGACTGACACGCGACCAGGTTTTTTTTACATGTTAGGCCATCCCTATTTTTTCCCGTTTCTCATCGGTGGGGTTTTCAAAAATTGGGTCGGTCGGTCGGGTGAGCAAAAAAAAATTATAATAAAAATGAGCGAAGGGACTGGAACTAATAAGGCGCGGTTGCACAGGCGAGGTTACAAACCAACATTCTGTTGCCGCATTTTGATCGCCTGCCCACATGCAAGCACTGAGGTTCCCATACATCGTGACGCCGCTAATTCGTACTTCAGTACAAGTTTATCTATGTACTTCATCTGCTGATTTGTTTACCCAATGCCACGTCCCGACTTGAAATGTTCCGTATTTTGCATGAAATCCCGATACGCGGTATACCGGCCACGATATATATCCGACCGTGTTTTGAAAACAATTTAAAGAAGGGGCAATCAGTTTGTTTTTTTCCAAAAGGGGGCAATCAGGGTTTTGGAGCTCGGATTGGGTCAAACAGGATCAGGGTTTGAGCCTCTTGGCCTGACATACATACCCATTTTTCATGTAAGTACCCCCCCCCCCCCCCCCCCCCTCGGTTACAGCTAGGTCTATGTGGCGAAGGCTGCACTCAAAATACATGGCAAAACAGAGTTTGTACGCCATACAATCTTTAGCAACTTTTTGTGCTCACTTCTGTTAATAGTATAACCATAAGATCTTAAGGAGATGGTAGAAAAAGACAGGGAAATCAGTGGTCCATTATATTATACCACATGCACAGAAAAGTCATTTTCTCCCGTAAAATGTACAACGAGTCTGAACGAGATGCTACTCAGTTCTCAAGCACTTTCTAATCTGGAAAACCGCGTTTAAAATAGGGGTGTCTCGAAAACACAGACCTCGAAAACATAACACACGCTAGGCAATCAACGCGGCTAGCCTTTGCGTGACTATTATCATCGTGTTACCTACTTCATGATCACCATGCATGATCACGATCACCACAGTCGCTGGATCGCTAAGCCGATGTAAACAAACCGTAGTAGACATCCGGCGATCGTCAGCCCACCCGGGAAGCCAGGCTTTACTTTACTACTGACAATCTCCTTAAGATCGTATGGTTACTACAGGGAGCCTTCGTCACATAGACCTAGCTAACCGAGATTGGAGAAGCCGCGAGCCGGACCACCCAGCTCTCTTGTATATTGTATTCCCGATTCCCGAACAATGTCTCCATCCACACTCTGCCCTCGCCTGCATAGACCATATTGATTTAAACGATTCAAAAGTGTTCTTTTCGAAATCCTTATTCCATGACATTTTTCAAGAAACTCAAAATTGGCGTGAAAGTCATAGTTGAGCGGTAATAAGTTTAGTGCCCAGTCCTCGGCTACTTACCATGCTTTGTGTATTGTGTTTTCGCTGTGTGTATTGTGTTTTCAGTTAGTGTATTGTGTTTTCGCTTTGTGTGGTGTTTTCATTTTAGTGTATTGTGTTTTCAGTTTAGTGTATTGTGTTTTCGCCCTGTGTTGTGTTTTCAGTTAGTGTATTGTGTTTTCAGTTAATGTATTGTGTTTTCGCTGTGTGTATTGTGTTGTGCACTTATGGGCCACCGTAGTATACGCTACAAACATGGAATTACAAATAAAGGCAGTAGACAATTCCTGAGTCTAATTTTTTCTAGGGTTTCTTTACCCCCACCCCTCCCCCCATTTTTTTATTTTTACAAAAAGCCACAAAAATGGGTCGGTCGGACGATGAGAAACGAAAAAAACAAAACAGGGATGGCCTTACAGTTACAGTTCTTGTTAGGATCTTAATAAAAGTTATGTTTTTTTATTGACTCGGATTGCAACATTTTTTCAAGAATGAAATAGACAGACAGACAGCGGTTGTTTATTGGCACTTTGTAAAAAGACTTTTACATGAGTGGGAGTCCAATAATAATAATAGACTGGATAAAAAACGGAAAGCTAGCTATCTAAGGCATTGCCTTTTTTCTCTTTTGGAAGCAATCAGAAATATATTTCGAAATAGTTTTCATTAATTTTCTTGGTGGATTTATAAGTAGCCTAAATTGTTTGTCAGCAGTTAGGTGTTGAAATTGGAGGTTGTTATGTTCTCTCAGATCTTTAATCAATTGTCTTTTTAGGTCAGTGTAAAATCCACAATTGAAATAAGCGCCCCCTCCCGAATAAGCGACCCCCCCCCCCCCCCCCCCCCCATTATCCTCCTGAGTCTGTTCCCGTCAACGCCAGCAGTTAGGAAACTCGGCTAAAATCCTATACCAGTTTTATACCTTGAATTGAATTCATATCGGCTAATTACCTAGCATAAGCACAGGAAGCCCAAGCTCTGTTTATGTAAATTTAATTGTATAAGTGTTTGTATGGATATTTTTAAATCTAGCCTGAATTTCACACTATTTTAAATCTAGCTTTTCGATAAATAAATATTGGAAATATAATAATTCGCTTAGTGAAAATAATGAATTCATTACAGGCTTGAAAAGTTATTTGGTAGAGTTCAAGAACACCTTGCCAACTGCTGGCGTCTCGAATCCTCAGACAAGATGGGAGTTAAGTACGAAATTCGTACTAAGTATGCTTGAGTCCTAATAAGGACGAAACAGCTGTACATGGTTGCCACTCTACCGGTAATAAGATGTGAGCATGCGTATTAGACGCTAGCTACGTCATAGCGTGTGTTGTGTAGTGCCATGCAACGAGTTTGGTATTATAATTTCGGATTTGGCCGTGCCATTTCCATTTTGCACTACTAGATCCTCTTCGGAGAGATCCACATTGCTATAGCGCTTGTTCACATCTCTAGCTCCCACACGTGTAGCGTGGTGGCTGGGGTTTAAAGCAGCTTTCGAGCTCGCCGCTAGAGTAACCAGATTCTGAGGCCTATGATCTAAATTGAGGCTGACGGTCTTGGGGGCTATGCCATGCTGATGAGTCCTAATAAGGACGAAACAGCTGTACATGGTTGCCACTCTACCGGTAATAAGATGTGAGCATGCGTATTAGACGCTAGCTACGTCATAGCGTGTGTTGTGTAGTGCCATGCAACGAGTTTGGTAAGTATGCTAGTAGGTTTTCTAAAAACCTAGCTAAAAAGAGAAGAAACGAGTATAAAGACATCGAAGATGCTATGCAGAAAATTTTAAATAAGCCAGACTGGGAAAATAATATTAATTTGGTTAATGAATATGATAAATTACAGACGTCTTTAGAGGAAAGAAGTAATTATATCACTAAGGGTATAATTACTGTTAGTAATTATAAGGTCTAGAGCCCGTTGGCATGAAACGGGCGAAAAAAGTAATAAGTATTTCTTATCTCTGGAAAAAAGAAATAAGGCAAAGACCTATGTTAAAAATTTAATCGATGTCGAAAACAAGGCGTTCTATTCGTAAAGTGGTTTATTCGCATTTTAGCCATATTATATCAATCTAAATCACATAAGTCGGAAGCTGAATGTTTAAAAAAATTATAATAGCTCGATACTCTAGATGAAAAAAATACCTGTGAGGGTGAAATCACAATAAATGAATGTTTGACAGCACTTAACGAATGGGCACGGCGAAAACACCAGGTAGCGATGAGGGTTGACTAAAGAATTTTATATTTCTATATGGAGAGAATTTGGGATGGATTTAGTAAATTCTTTGAATGACAGTTTTAAAAATAGGTCCTTGTCTACCTCGCAAAAGCACGTTTTGATTTTCTTGCTGGCAAAACCCGGAAAAGATAATAGGTTTTTCAAATCCTAGTGACCCATAACTTTAATCAATGTCGACGCAAACATAACGATTTTAAGTAATCGTATTATAGATGTTTTACCTTTGCTAATCCACTATCACCAGCAGCTTTTGAAAAAGGAAGGTCAGTAGAAGACTCAATTAGATTTATCCAGGATGTTATAAACGAATATTTTGCAAAGACTCTTCCTGTATATTATTTGCAGCTGATTTTGAAAAAGATTTTGATTCAATTGAACATAATTTTATTTTTGCAGTGTTAAAACGTTTTGGTTTTGGTGATAATTTTATTGCTTGGATAAGGACTCTTTTGAAAGACAACGTTACTTATGTTATTAATAATGGTCCGCACGCCACAAATTCCTTTAGTTGACTGAGTAGAGGAACTAAACATGGGGATCCTATCTCTCCGTATTTGTTTATTTTATTGATAGAAGTTATGGCTGAAATGATTAGGAGTTGTAAAGACTGAGATAAAAGGGTTAGAAGTACGTGGTGTCCAAACAAACGATTGCCCTATTTGCCGATGATACAACCTTCGTCATATCATTGAAGGATCTGAGGTGTTGGATAAGTTGGGTCTATTTCGAAATTTCTCTTCTCTGAATATTAACGTCACAAAATCCGAAGTAGCTAGGTTGGCTGGGGAAGGCAGAGACGTTTGATGGTAATGGATGAAGTGGATGAATTTTTATAAGGATCGAGGGTGTAAATATTTTGGGTATCTACTTTTCGTATAATAAAACGGTTTTTCATTTTGAAAATAATTTTAAGGCGAGCGTATATTACGGCTTTTATCAATTTGGCGAACGCGTAGGTTGACATTATATGGAAAAATTGAGGTTGTTCGTTCTTTGGCTATTACACCTTTTGCTGTTCATTAGCACAATATATGCATACATTTGCGCGAACAGTTAGACCAATAACGCGAAAATACTTTCAATTACTTCCAAATGACATTCATGTTAGTGTATTTGAAATTTATTAACGATTTTTCCAGAAACACTAACATTCAATTGCATGAACAGGCAATCATTTGCTTCTTTTGCCATTCATTTGCGGAAAATGTACTTTCATTTGAATTGTAATCAATTTCAATAACAGGAACCATCCAATCAAGTGCGCGAATTGACAATCATTTTAGTGTACTTGAAATTCATTAACGATTTCTCCATAAACACTAGCATTCAATTGCATTTACAGACAACCATTAACACGGAAGCGACATTCTTTAGTGCGATCATACAAACATTAACACGTTTTAAACACACTAAATACAAATTTTCAATAACGTAATAGTCATTCCACGGGATATTGCCAAAAGCATTCATGAGAAACTTTCGCATTCAGTACAAGAGAGATTATGTAACTACTAAGTCCTCTATTGTACATTTGTCCACACAGAAGCGTCATTTTTTAGTGCGATCATACAAACATACGTCGTTATACAATATTCAACAAAAAGCCAGAAATATATAAACCAGCATGTTAATATTAAAATGAAATAACGTCTTTAGGATCAAACACGTTTGTATATTGACGTTATTGTGACGTCATAACGAACGACTCCTTTTAAGGTCAAATTAATTATGCGTTACCTATACGTTTGAAATAAAGCATGTTATCACAACAACATAAATCTGTGTTCTTGATTGCCGCAATTTTAAAGTCTCCACGATAAATATATGCTGAGTTATTAAGAACTGAAGATTCTTGTGACGTCACATTTTCTGACGTCATGGGTCTGACATCAGTCATGCTTTCTAAATAGAACAAGAGCCCATCTGGGCTTTCACTCGGGCCACATGAGATTGAAGATGAAATACACTTTCATTTGAAATCCTCTTAGTATCAAGTCGTGATTTAATTCGCCAGTGAGAACGTCAAAAAAACAGACTGGTCTATTAATCGCTTTTATGGCATGACTATGATAACGCAGGATTCGAACAACAGAATACGAGGGTCTGAATGAGGTTAACTGACTACTGACAAACGGCCTTCAAAATAACTGACAACTGACAAATGACGATTTTTTTACTGACAACTGACAACCGAAAAATAACTGACAACTGACAAATTTGGTTTTTGTGGGTCAAACATAGTAAATTTTCTCTAGTAATGATTCACTAGGGCTAACTGACAACTGACAAATGGCCAAAATTTTAACTGACAACTGACATGTAGACCCCCCATTCAGACCCTCGAATACTGGCAATTCCAGTGTATAAATGCAATACAATGACATATTCAGACTTTGAATTTGATTGAAAATAGATCAAAAACTCGGGGAAATGTCCGGCTAAAACTGTATGAATAAATGTGAAATGAAACATAAATTTCATAGCAAGAAAAAAATATTGTAATTCCTATAAATGAGAAAGCTCTTCCGATTAAGCCGCTTCTCATATACACAGACTGTTTCCCAAAAAAAAGATTTGCGCTTATCGACACAAGAATTCAGTTGACCTTTCAAATAATTTATTCTGAGGTACGCATACTCTAAATCACAGATGTTAAATAAAGCGATAATTAGAAGAAAAAGTACATTAACAGACAAACTGAGAGGAAATTTATTCAAATCAAAAAGAGTTTACTTACAGTACTTACGTAACTGAACTTTCGTTTTGGATCGGGCTTTTGGTAGTGTTGTGCATGTTGACAGCACCCACCTTCGTGCACATATGCACTGAATCGGAATGAAAGTCGAAGCCTACCTCGAACTTAACTTTCAGCTAACCTGTTTCCTTTCATTCCACAATGAATAATAATCTCATAAAGTAAGCCCGTAGCTTTCAATAAATTTGCCAGTGTCTGAATGAAACAGCTAGATCTTTTCGAATTTCTCTCACGAGTCACGGCAGAAGACAGTCTGAAGCTACAAAACTTGAATTTTGATCCTCTTCACAGTAACGTAATTTAACGTCTCAGATATTATATATATGCCCTATTTCAGCTAGCGCTGTGCATTTCAAATACTTTTTCCTCTCTCTTTGCTGGCAGTTCATGCTTCTTGTTCGTGTAGTTGCCGCATTTCAGTTGGCATACACTGAAAACATCTGCTTAACTAAGATTTGTAAAAATCTTAGCGGATCATGTAAATATTCCGCTTGGCTCAATTGAGGGTTTCTGCCGTCAAAGTTCATTTTTTGTTTCAGTTTTCCCCATATTAGCCGACATGTATAATGTCTCGAGCTCTCAATCCAGTAGAAAGACTCTGGTTATTCTGTCGTAAAACATGCCTTAGCTGTACAAGACCGCCCACGATGGAATAGATTTCTGACAATGACTCATTGAAAGTGATATCTCCTTGTTTTGCCTTGTCTGAGAGCTTTGAACTTTCTTATCTGAGCGCGCCTGACGAGATCTAACCTTTGATGATAATTCGATACCCGTTGATATCCAAACGTGTTTGGATATTGTATTTCGCTTACGTTTCTAAATGTACATTGGATCTGTCCAAACAGCGCTGATCGAATGTATTACGGCTCCTGGTTGTTCATGTATTTTTATGGTCAACAAGAGCGCCAGTTGAAATATCCTGAGCCTGTTGGAAGGCTTTCGCCCTCGCGGGTCGACCATTTTGATTTACTGTATTAAATTCTGTAAATACATTAACCTGGCGATTGTTGCGTGACCAGCACAGTGCAATCTGATTGGTGTGAATTTGACCTTTAACGCATGCGCAGATCGCGTGCTCAGGCAGCCCGAGTAATAAACATAAAAGACCATATTGCGGCTATTCAGTGTACAGTAAGTACATTTCCTCTTTAAAATCTGAAAAATATTCGAATAGTTATATATTTTTAAAAGACGTTTTCAAAAATATATGACGTTATAATGACGTATCCTCTTTTTCGCTGTGAATTTTAAAGTATTTACTCTCAAAAATTGAAAATTCTAAAAACATACGGTTGTGGGTACCGATTTACTCTTTTGATTGCTAGATTGTCGTAAACAAATATATTTTAAACTCTAAAAGATGAATGAGGAAGTTATTTTGTAAATGGTTCTGTATTGAATATTTCCGCCAAACTTTGGCGGGAAAATTACCAAAATTCAACATTTAATACCTTTTCTCCCTCTTAACCAAACGAACTCGGGTTTTCGGTTACTTTGTTGTCAATAGGATGGGAAATCGAAAATATAAAATTTACTGATGTTAAAGGTAATTGAAAACATCGAGAAACCTATTATAAATGATACATGACGTAACTGTGACGTCATCAAGATGTCTACGGTAGATCAAATCATCGGATTTTGTTTTGGTCATCGGTCTTCATCCTCCTACACAAAATCAATCTTCTACGTTGGAAACTTTTGAAAATATAGCAAAGTGATCGATTTTAGGGTCATTTGTGCCCAGCGTGGTGTATTACTGGAGCCTGTTTTTGTGCACGGCTGCCTCGTCTCAAGGTGTCTCGGAAGAGCGAGAAAAAGAGCGGAGCGCGAAGCGCCTGGAGCGAGTGCGAAGCGCAAGAAGTGTTGGGAAGTAAAAAGAGAGAAAAAGAGACGCATGGCAGATCGTGTTCGGTTTCCGTCGGTTGGAAGAAACAGCTATATCTACGCCTAGCTCTGAAAATGTTCGCTTTCACTCGAAGAAATCTGGAACAGTTAATTGTGTTGTGTAGAATATTCGGGTGCATAGTTTAGTTGAAAATATCAGATCAAGAGTACTGTTCTCCGTACTGATGCCTGACAGGAAAACATGGCCGAGTCGGAACTTCTAGAAGTTGGCCAAATTAATAAGCCACAGCTATATGAGCGAATTTTGAGCTTAGGCGGCGCGACTTTTTGAGAAGAAAAGAAAGCATTCGCGTTCCCTGCGCGTGATGATGGCTCCACGGTCAACAAACCTTGGCGGAAAATCATCCTGGCAAGAAGGAGCTGGTCCGACGCGACAAAGTACACATGGAAGACTGGATACGACCATTGCCTCGATTCAGTTGTTCTTGTTCTTCATTGGCTACATGCCATAATGTTAGGGGGACCAAGTCCACTAAAGGGGACCACAAAGGGAATGGGAGACCACATTCGCACGGGGAACCAACGAACATCCACGGGGAACCAAATCCCCCTAGACCAATGGGTCTCGTCAGCGCGCGGGAAAAAGGTTTTAGGGTGGCTATAGTATAGCTAATTTTTCGGGATTTTGTTTTCAGCTGTCGCGTCGTCTGTGAATGCAAAATATCGCTCGTGTAGCTGCGGCTTCAAGCCTCACTGCTTCGGGCAAGTTTGATTTACGCAAACAAACAAGTCTTTTAAAAACAGACTCCTGAAAAAAATTACATTTTATGATGAATCTCCTATGCTGTGTTAAGGAAGTTTTAAAAGGTGCTTATTCGCAAAAACGTATTCATCAAATGAAATTGCATATGGTGTTACAAAATATGTTGTCCTACAACATACTCGCAAATGAGTCAGGCCAAAGTTTTCGTTTATTAGATATTTACATCAGTTAATGTAGGTTTTAGTATTTTCTGCTATGCAGAAAATTATAAATAAGCCAGACTGAGAAAATAATATTAATTTGGTTAGTGAATATGATAAATTACAGACATCTTTAGAGGAAAGAAGTAATTGACTCTTCTTAATATTTATGCAAATATCTAATTCACTACTCGAAAACGAGGCTATCCCCGCATCGGGGATGCCGCAACGTCCACCTGAGTTCAAAAGGACAATTCAGGATTTTTGTTTTTGTCTCCAATGCATAGAAGAACACAGCAATGTTCCGTCCGCGACGCCATTTTGCTTTTCAGATAAGAAACGATGCGGGGTTAGTCTCGTTTTCGAGTAGCTAATTGTATGCGCATAAATATTAAGAAGAGTGAATTATATCACTAAATCACTGTAATTATTAGGTCTAGAGCCCTTTGGCATGAAACGGGCGAAAAAAGTAATAAGTATTTCTTATCTCTGGAAAAAAAGAAATAAGGCAAAGGCTATGTTGAAAATTTAATCGATGCCGAAAACGAGGCGTTCTATTCGTAAAGTGGTTTATTCGCATTTTAGCCATATTATATCAATCTAAATCACATAAGTCGAAAGCTGAATGTTTAAAAATTTTATAATAGCTCGATACTCTAGATGAAAAAAATGCCTGTGAAGGTGAAATCACATTAAATGAATGTTTCTCAGCAACTTAACAAATGGGCACGGCGAAAACACCAGGTAGCCATGGGTTGACTAAAGAATTTTATATTTCTATATGGACAGAATTTGGGATGGATTTAGTAAATTCTTTGAATGACAGTTTTAAAAATAGGTCCTTGTCTACCTCGCAAAAGCACGTTTTGATTTTCTTGCTGGCAAAACCCGGAAAAGATAATAGGTTTTTCAAATCCTAGTGACCCATAACTTTAATCAATGTCGACGCAAACATAACGATTTTAAGTAATCGTATTATAGATGTTTTACCTTTGCTAATCCACTATCACCAGCAGCTTTTGAAAAAGGAAGGTCAGTAGAAGACTCAATTAGATTTATCCAGGATGTTATAAACGAATATTTTGCAAAAGGCTCTTCCTGTATATTATTTGCAGCTGATTTTGAAAAAGCTTTTGATTCAATTGAACATAATTTTATTTTTGCAGTGTTAAACGTTTTGGTTTTGGTGATAATTCTATTGCTTGGATAAGGACTCTTTTGAAAGACAACGTTACTTATGTTATTAATAATGGTCCGCACGCCACAAATTCCTTTAGTTGACTGAGTAGAGGAACTAAACATGGGGATCCTATCTCTCCGTATTTGTTTATTTTAGTGATAGAAGTTATGGCTGAAATGATTAGGAGTTGTAAAGACTGAGATAAAAGGGTTAGAAGTACGTGGTGTCCAAACAAACGATTGCCCTATTTGCCGATGATACAACCTTCGTCATATCATTGAAGGATCTGAGGTGT
Source organism: Actinernus sp. WN-2022 (assembly GCA_030867875.1). NCBI lineage: Eukaryota > Metazoa > Cnidaria > Anthozoa > Actiniaria > Actinernidae > Actinernus > Actinernus sp. WN-2022. Next base: position 60,323,361 of record JAOWCC010000936.1, read on the forward strand.
TGGATAAGTTGGGTCTATTTCGAAATTTCTCTTCTCTGAATATTAACGTCACAAAATCCGAAGTAGCTAGGTTGGCTGGGGAAGGCAGAGACGTTTGATGGTAATGGATGAAGTGGATGAATTTTTATAAGGATCGAGGGTGTAAATATTTTGGGTATCTACTTTTCGTATAATAAAACGGTTTTTCATTTTGAAAATAATTTTAAGGCGAGCGTATATTACGGCTTTTATCAATTTGGCGAACGCGTAGGTTGACATTATATGGAAAAATTGAGGTTGTTCGTTCTTGGGCTATTACACCTTTTGCTGTTCATTAGCAGAAAATATGCATACATTTGCGCGAACAGTTAGACCAATAACGCGAAAATACTTTCAATTACTTCCAAATGACATTCATTTTAGTGTATTTGAAATTCATTAACGATTTTTCCAGAAACACTAACATTCAATTGCATGAACAGGCAATCATTTGCTTCTTTTGCCATTCATTTGCGGAAAATGTACTTTCATTTGAATTGTAATCAATTTCAATAACAGGAACCATCCAATCATGTTCAAGTGCGCGAATTGACAATCATTTTAGTGTACTTGAAATTCATTAACGATTTCTCCATAAACACTAGCATTCAATTGCATTTACAGACAACCATTAACACGAAAGCGACATTCTTTAGTGCGATCATACAAACATTAACACGTTTTAAACACACTAAATACAAATTTTCAATAACGTAATAGTCATTCCACGGGATATTGCCAAAAGCATTCATGAGATACTTTCGCATTCAGTACAAGAGAGATTATGTAACTACTAAGTCCTCTATTGTACATTTGTCCACACAGAGATGTAGAAAAATGTAGGCGTACAGGCAACTACTGTACTGTACAACACTGTACTTCTCGAAGTTTGCGATATGCCCCAGAGAAACAGGATACCGCTCGAACACCGTGAAAGAATCATCAGGGCGTTTGAAGATGCAACAGAAGTTTAGGCGAGGCTAAACCTAGACCCTGACGAGCAGGTGGTCTTTATTTATGATGGAGCACCAGCCCACCGCAACCCTGCTGGCCCCGGACCAAACACAGAGCTCAAAATGTTACCACCCTACAGCCCATTCTTAAAATAGTCGAGCAGGCAATAAGTGCACTTAAGGCAGCCATTAAAGCAGATATTTCAAGGCCTGAGGTGCAAGCACGGATGGATGACAGAGGAGAGGCAATACGCCAAGGAATTGATCTAGGAGACTATCGCACGCAGTTTCTATTGCAAGCATTACAGCGCAATATCGGTACTATCACGGGAGCTAAATGCGCACAATGGTATCGCTTTATGCAGACATATTTACCGCGATGCTTAAATGGTGAGGCTATTGAAGGCTAAACTACAGTATAACACAGAGTGAAATGCGCAGTTGAATTTAAGTTTTTGTTGAATATTGTATAACGACGTATGTTTGTATGATCGCACTAAAAAATGTCGCTTCTGTGTGGACAAATGTACAATAGAGGACTTAAGTGGTTGCATAATCTCTCTTGTACTGAATGCGAAAGTTTCTCATGAACGCTTTTGGCAATATCCCGTGGAATGACTATTACGTTATTGAAAATTTGTATTTCCTTATAGTGTGTTTAAAACGTGTTAATGTTTGTATGATCGCACTAAAGAATGTCGCTTCCGTGTTAATGGTTGTCTGTAAATGCAATTGAATGTTAGTGTTTATGGAGAAATCGTTTATGAATTTCAATTACACTAAAATGATTGTCAATTCGCGCACTTGATTGGATGTTTCCTGTTATTGAAATTGATTACTGTTCAAATGAAAGTACATTTTCCGCAAATGAATGGCAAAACAAGCAAATGATTGCCTGTTCATGCAATTGAATGTTAGTGTTTCTGGAAAAATCGTTAATGAATTTCAATTACACTAAAATGAATGTCATTTGGAAGTAATTGAAAGTATTTTCGCGTTATTGGTCTAACTGTTCGCGCAAATGTATGCATATTTTCTGCTAATGAACAGCAAAAGGTGTAAATGCGCACAATGGTATCGCTTTATGCAGACATATTTACCGCAATGCTTAAAGTGCCACTACGACGAAAATTTACCATTTCGATTTGCTACTTTTTCAGTGTCTATAGGTCAATCAGTATTAGAAATATCCGAAATAGTAACAAATATTCCCAAATGGGCATCTTAAACCACAAATTTTGGGAGAGTTTACCGGTAAAATCCTGTCCGCCATTGCTGGAAGCCGTGCCCTTTGTTCAGCTTTAAACAAAGGTTTATTCACCGGAAGTGATGTCATACACTTAACACGACAACCTCGTGGCGCGAAATAGCGTGCATAAAAAAGTAGCCAACCTCGCAAAGATAAATATAACTTTCTTCTTATGTACGTGAAGACGTTTTTAGTAGAAATATGCCTCCAGGCGTTGTGTTCTGCAGGCGAGCGTTAAGTGTATGACATCATTTCCGGTGAATAAACCTTTGTTTAAAGCTGAACAAAGGGCACGGCTTCCAGTAATGGCGGACGTGTAGATTCAATATTCGGATCTAAAAAAATAAGACTTCCTGTCGTTGAATCGAAAAACAATATGAACTCTACTTTATGAATATGCAAAAACATTGATATGTCAAAATTTGATCGTAGGGGCACTTTAAATGGTGAGGCTATTGAAGGCTAAACTACAGTATAACACAGAGTGAAATGAAACAAATGTACAATAGAGGATATTGAAAAGAAAGTAATATTAAACTACAGAATTGAAGGGAATTATGGTTAGGGTTATGTTTGTGTGTGTTGTGTGTGTATTATGGGTCTATCATTTCCAACCCCCCCCCCTCCCCCCCCTGGCATACCATAGATAGATAGTTAGTTTTTAACACTAAACACTAAACACTAAACACTAACCTAACCTACCCCCCCCCCCCCCCCTCCCCGGAATACGTGGGGCATTTGCACATTGACATTTGACAGACAAGAGCATCAGTTAAGAGCATCAGTAGAGAACCAATTCTCTGGCTACTCACTCAGTAGCACAAACCATGTTGACACAAAATTATACTAGAACTCCATGCGGTACATGCTATAGATAGCCCAAGTTAAGGCCACTCAGAGCCTCTTGTTATTCTAATAATTCTTTTCTGCAACACCACTACCCGATTTAGAGTACTAGCATAAGTGCTGACCCAAATAATGTTACCGTAATGCAGATAGGGATTTATAAATAGTGCAAAATATAGGCTGCGAAGTGAAGTTTGGGAGAGAAAATATAGATTTAGAAATAATACCTATGGATTCTGATATCTTATTGGTAAATGTTCTTTCCAGTTGAGGTGTTCATCAATAAAAACTTCCAACAAATTTGTGCTTGTCTTAGGTAATAACTTCATCATTGAGTTTAAGATGAGAGCCACTAATAGCTACATCATATTTAGACCTAAATAAAGGAAACTAGTTTGTTTTGTTAATATTAATAGTAAGCTACATCATATTTAGACCTAAATAAAGGAAACTAGTTTGTTTTGTTAATATTAATAGTAAGCTTGTTAGCTATAAGCCAGTCAGACACCTCCTTGAGCTCATTATTCATTCTAGAATAAATAGTGTCAATATTTTTATCTGTACAAAAAAAACATTTAATTTAGTGTCATCTGCAAATACTTGCGTTCGACGAAGGAGAACGCATACTAATCTTGCAGTGGACTCCCTGTGGTCATGTGTGGGCTACCTGTGCTTCCCCAGGCGAAAGAAATCGAGATTCTTGTCCTCATGTCATCATGTTTGTACTTTTTAGAATAAATTATCTCGGCCGGGGAACTGGTAACCACACGTACACGATGCTGGCATCAGCACCAAAATGGCCGCTCGTATGGTTTCTGTTTTGCTCGAGATCGGTAAGTTACTTGCCTTATTTTTCGACAATCCAATGCAATGATGTTTCAAAGGTTCGCAAGTACAATTGAGCAAAGCCTGAGGAAATTGTGTAGTACATCTGGAAGACTGACAAAGTCCAATATGGTCTGTTTTGTACCTTGAACATTCAACTCGGCCATTCGTGCTGAACTCGAGTGAATCTGCGATCGAAAAATATGCTGTTGGCTTGCTCGCTGCATTGAATTGTGCTGTTCGCTTTGCCGATACCAAAACTGCAAATGGTCAAGATGCTATAAATCACACCTGAAGGCTGAAGAGAAATACATGGATATGAATATTTCAGTGTGAGTTGTTAAGAAGCTTTTTAAATACTTATACACATGTGTGCATCGTGGTGGTTTCATCGTGGTTATACAAATTAACACTGCATTCAGGGTATAACCACACTTGGATATGTCAAGGAACTTAAATATCAAAACAATTAAGGTGAGACCTAATATGATCAGAAATTATTCTCCAATAACAATGGACACTCAATATTCTGCAGCCAGCCTTGGTCTCACTTGAAGAATAATTTGAATCAGTCGTACGTCTGAAGGTGTAGTTTACACACATGCACATATAGTATATACATATTCTACCGGCTGGAGTGTAATCACTGACACAGACAGCCTTGGTCATGAAAACTGGGATGCAGTTTATACACATCTGAATAGGGTTGATTGTGTTCTATACTAGCTCATATGTACTATTTAAAACACTAATTGGAGTGGTATTACAAATGATGAGAAAACAATTGAAACCCGAGAGGCATTAGTTCTCATACAAAAAAATATGTCGAACGCACTTTGATAATCTATGATTACTTCTAGTATAAACTGTTAGTATCACATTAGAAGATTGGTGAATATCATTAATGTATAAGATGAACAACAGGGGGCCAATAATGGACCTGTGTGGGACACCACATACACCAGATTGATAGTCTGAGCATTTATCCCTAAATTCGACAAATTGTTTGCGATTTATTAAACAGCTATAAATCCAGTGAGACGCAAGACCTCTAATTCCATAGTGTTATAATTTATCAAGTAGAATTGTATTGTTTACGGTATCAAAGGCTTTAGACAAGTCCAGAAATACCCCAGCACAAAGTTCTTTGTTGTCAAACTCAATTTGATCTACTAAGTGCAAAAGGGCAAGAGAAGTAGAGTGCTGAGATCTAAAGCCAAATTGGTTAACACAAAGCACATTGTTCTTATTTATATAGTCTAGGATACGATTAAACATAGCTTTTTCAAAACATTTAGAGAAAGCAAGTAATATAGAAATAGGTCTATAATTAGTGAAGAAGGAGGAATTATCAGAATTATCAATTGGTGTGACTTTAGCAGTTTTAAGGTTTTGTGGCACGGATCCAGTAGAAATAGAAAGATTTATGACGTGAACCGGCTTAAGGGTGCAGAAAGATAAAATATGTTATCTTTAAAGGGATACCCGAGTGAAAAATACATTAGGGCTCAAAAGCATCTTTCAGATGTACTTTGTTCAGAAAATGTATTAAAATTTGATAAAACTTTTTCAGAGTTGAGAACGAGCCCCTCAAAGTTGGCCCCGCGAAGACCTGGGCGCCGCCATTTTGTTGACATTAATTCCTGTGACGATTTTTACGTCACTTCGTCCCACCGGAGTCCTGCGGCTAACTTGTGGCGACTTGTTTTCTTTGTAGAATTTTCACACGCTCGGAATTAGAGTGGATTTTCATCGATATGGCAGAGCAATTTCGTACTAGAACAAAAATATGATGAAGACGATATTGTGAGAGAAGTTCAGAAGACTGGGAGGACGAAGAAAAGCATGTGGAAGGCGAGAATATCAGACGAACAACAAAAGGCGACCAACGAGCTAGTGCTAGAAAGATTCGCTGTGTGTTTTTGTATGGAACTTGTCAGCCTTAAACGCAAGACTAAGGTACATTATGACAATATTGATATTGGCATTGGTTTCGAAACTTATGTATTATTGGAGCTATATAATCTGCGAGTTATCCGGTTCGATCTGTACTGACCGAAATGGCTTTGTGCAACTGAAACGAAACACCTGAAAAGTTAAAACCTCCCTGTAAAAACCGATCATAACTAGCCCAACATAGCAGAATATATGCAATGACACAAGAACGAGACACTGGGAACAATTTTATTGCAAATATAATTCCATTCCCTCGTTAAATTGTGTGAAAGCATTGGCGCGATCAAGCCCGGCATGTTTGTGGTGTAACTTGGCGAGCGCGCGCTGATTCACAACACATCAGTTAGGTAAACGAAATTAAAATTATGTGGCTTGCTACACTCTGATTATCTCTCTGGGTCAAATTAAACAAGTTTCGATTGCTATGCCGATATCAATATTGTAATAATCTACCTTTAGTCTTGTGTTTAAGGCTGACAAGTTCCATACAAAAACACACAGCAAATCTTTATAGCACTAGCTCGTTGGTCGCCTTTTGTTGTTGTCTGATATTCTCGCCTTCCACATGCTTTTCTTCGTCCTCCCAGTCTTCTGAACTTCTCTCACAATATCGTCTTCATCATATTTTTGTTCTAATACGAAATTACTCTGCCATATCGATGAAAATCTACTCTAATTCCGAGCGTGTGAAAATTCTGCAAAGAAAACAAGTCGCTACAATAGTCGCAAGACTCCGGTGGGACGAAGTGACGTAAAAATCGTCACAGGAATTAATGTCAACAAAATGGCGGCGCCCAGGTCTTCGCGGGGCCAACTTTGAGGGTCTCGTTCTCAACTCTGAAAACGTTTTATCAAATTTTAATACATTTTCTGAACAAAGTACATCTGAAAGATGCTTTTGAGCCCTAATGTATTTTTCACTCGGGTATCCCTTTAACGTCTGTGATACTAACATGATCAAACATGCAGCCTTACCAGATTTAAAACTACTTACAATGTTCACAATTTCGCTCTCAGTTACTGGCTAAAGAAAGCAATAATGTATAATGCGTTCTTTAAGATATTGTTTGTGGCTATTGCAAGATTCTGGGATTTGTTTAGTTAAGTTTGGTCCAATATTAGTAAAATATTCGCAAAACGTATTTGCAATAGAAGCAGGATCATTAAATTCTGATCCATTGTGGACAAATGTGGATGGAAATGTTAATCTAGATTTCCTCTTATTGATAATTTCATTTAACAATCTCCATACAGCTCTCATATCACCTTTGATAGATTCTAATTTATAATCATAATATTTCTTTTTAGCTATCTTCAACAGATATTAAGTAAGCTTGTTTCTATATTTTTTATATATTGTTTCATTAGTATCAGTAGGATACTTCAGAAAGGTTTTATAAAACTTAGTTTTGGTCTTAATGGATAATAGAAAACCCATTGAAATCCATGGCTTAGAAATCAATTTGGCTTTCTTATGAGACACAGGCTTCATAAATGTTGATATACGTAGATAAAAAAATTATTGTAAGCCTGATCAGGATCTTGATGTAATGTTTCAAAGCCGACAATGCGGACTGGACGGGATTTCAAGTCCGCGCAATTAGAAACTAATTGCAAGGACTTGTAATCCCGTCCAGTCCGAATTGGAGGCTTTGAAACGACATCTCATGCTCATTAATTATTTGGGAGGCAACTTGTTTGTCACTGAAGATTGATCCATTCTACTATTTCTTGTAATGAAGTAGCTTTTGTTTCTCGCCCTTTGGGATTTGTTGAGACTGGAGTACGTGAATTTCAGAATTTAGTTTGTACCGTTGTAAGACAACGCCGGGAAGTCAGCATGGCTTGTCGTGAGAGCGACGAGGTAGACTTCCGACCTCTAAAACGTTTTAGGAAAGTGAAAAGCGGCGGGGAAGAAGAAGAAGTGTTAACAAATGCTGTGTCCTTGTCAACCCGTTACAAGAACAACTGGGCAGTAAATATTTTTCAAGAATGGAGGCAGACAAGAGAGAACAAAGTTGCCGCTTTGGAGGCCACAAGCTTTAACATACCGCTAGAAAGCATAGAAAACCTTGATGTTGAGATGTGCCGAGAATTCGAACACATGACGATCCTTGAAACCCCGGAAAGCACTCCCAGAACTTCCAGGAGTACATTCAACCAATTTTTTTCCTGTCCAAGGACTGAATTAATTTTGTTCCAGTCCTTAATTATTCATGAGGTAACCAACCAACCATGTGCCCAGAATTCGATCACATGACGATCCTTGAAACCACGGAAAGTACTCTCAGAACTCACAGGAGTACATTCAACCAATTTTTTCCAGTCCTTTACAATTAATGAGTGTCAGATTATCATACAACGCACTCCACTGAGTCATGCTCACATAACTCCTGGCTAAACTTATGTTTGGTAGATGGGTTAACAAATCGCCTAGAGAAGAGTTCAAGAAGTCAGTGAGCTGATTCAGATTCTGATTTAAGCTACGTATATTTAAATGTAGAAAAGAAAAGGAGGAGCGATGCTTTGATAATAATTCATTAAATTCATCTTGAATATAGTAGTTGCTATTATTAGTAGTGTAAAATTGCTGATCAGGGTCAATGTCAAAGTTCTCTTCGTATAATGGTCAGAAAATGGGTCAAAATATAAAGATTCTAGGTGATCACTATCAGAACTATCAGAATAGTAGTAATTGTGATGATAGAGGAGTCATCAGTCTCTCTCAGGTGGACTTTACTTCCCCTTGCCCAGCAATACTTGTACATAAGCGAGAACTTTACTTTATTAGCTTCATAGAGAAGGTTCTGAACACGGGGAATCAGATGCTCGGAGATCTTAATATTCGCACAATTGTCATCAGCATCAAGTCCAAGATCCGTAGGATCCACCGTGCTGGCCCTAGCTCTAGCGCCCATCACTACTTCACGAGCCAATAATCGCCGCACAAACTTGCACACAATCGGCTTTACTTTCTTGACGCCATTTTGACCTTCGTTCCGTGGGGCAACTCTCGGGTTCAATCTGTGAGCTATGTCGATGTCTGACAACGAAATACGTACTCCTATTGCGTTAAACTACTTCACACAGGAATATGTGGTCTCAAAGGCAGTTTCGTCAGAGGATTATGGCACTCCTAAGATCTTGATATTGTAAGCATAGCTGTATACTTCAAAATTCAAAATGGCCGCCTCTAGTTGACGAACTTGGGACGAAACTGACTCAAGCCTGGAACTCAGTTCCGACAGCTCTTTCTTTGCCACTCTTTGTGTCGATTGTAGGCTATAATATTCATCACTCATGAACTGCAGGGAGCGCTGCTCGGATGATTCTTGAGATTTTTCGGCAGCAAATCGTTCTCGCCACATGTTCATGTCTCTTGTCAACTCCTCGACCTTACTGCTAAGAGCTGTATTATTTAATTTCCTTCAACTTCTTCATTTCAGCCATAACAAATCACAATAATTAACGGTGGACTATTTTCAGCACAAATAGGTAACTTAGTACATATAAACACCGGAAATTTAGAGTGAGACAGTCTACGAGACAGGGTTTCACGGTGAATATTTATAAAAAAACGGGATTTAGTCCTTTATCGGGTATAAAGGTAAGCATGTGATCTGTAGTCACTTGGCTCAGGACTAGTTAATGATTTTTTAAATAAACAACAGAATAAAACCTGGAAAATCATCAGATAGGTCTGTACCGTATAGTATCTCGATCTGAACAGAATTCGTTTAATAATCCAGAGGCGTTTATCGATGGCTTTAGGACTAGTTGACTATGTCATGGTTCATACAGAGTTCTAGACTTGCCATAAGTCGACTACTTTGAAAACCACTTTTTTCAAATCAACGTATTTCATAAACGGACTTAGAGAAAGTCTAACAGACTTCCAATCATTTTCTTTAAATACATTTCAAGGACTTATTAAGAACGATCCACACTTTTCTAGGACTTGTTTTCGATGGGCTCACACATTTAATAACCTTAAAAGTCTACGAAATTTAGACCAGATGGTACAGACCGTTTCTTTGACTTGTTTGCACCGCTGAATCTAACGATCTTTAGCACGCCCCGTGATGCTTTGCGCGAAACAAGTATTTCCGTACCGTGGACCACGACATTCAGTTCTGGGACCAGCGATGTATACATGTAAAGAATCTGCTTGCATCGTTGTTGTTACTTCTGATAGTTACTATTATATACGCACATACGATGAATACTCTTCTTAAGAACTTAGGGCATTCTTTTTAATTGAACCGAAATTTGATCAGATTTGCGATCTGATTTAGCCGGCGGCTTAGCGGATGTCTGGCTGTTGAAAGGACTGTCGATTCTAAAACGGTATGATCTTCGTGGTTCAGTTTTCTAGTTGCGTGTATATAAGTCGATAAACTCAAAGAATACGTTGACTTCCTCCGTTGTATCCGTGCTACTAATTTCGATATTCTTGGCGTGCACGTGACGTCATCACGGTGTCTTCAAACATTTAAATTCTAAACTATATATTCTATAAAATTGTTTCTTTAACATTTTGTAGATGTCTGTGATTTAAGTTCTCAGACGAAATTTCAGTTCAATATAATGTTTTGCTCACGAGATACAGAGGTTTGAATTATGTATCAACAGTCCTTCACGTATTTATATCAGTAATCACGAAAGTCAACAAATGTTTAAAAGTTATGTTCATGAGACTCATAGTGAAACCGACTGAAATGGATGGAATGCTCGCTTTGTTTAAGATGTTGAAGTTTTGGCGGCCATGTTGGATGATAACCCTTGTCGTCCAACATGGCGGCGTCATACATTTTACACTAACTCTCATATTCGTTCGCCCATAACTCTGAAACGAAATGCTCTTCTGCTTCAAAATTCGGCCCAGAGACGTAGTTTTTATTTCTCTTCAAGGTCAAAAACATTTTTTTTCATTTGGCAATCAAAACAAAATTGAGTCACGTGGTTGCACGCCAAGAATTTAGTAGCTTGTAAGTGTTCAGACCGAAGTCAAGTCAACGCAAATATTTATTAAATCGAAGAACTTTGCAGCGATCGAACAGTACACACTGATATAATTAATTTTCTTCTCAGCGAGCAAATTATAAGGTTATTGCTGCTATTGATTTTCTATTGCTGTATGTTGTTGCTTGACTTAATATTCCTCATATAGATTATTAGTTAGACGTACGTGTATTTGATCAAGAATCGAACTGTTTGTGTTCTACTCTAATGCATGAAAATGCATATAAGTGTTCATATTCATTCAGTTTTAAAATGCTAAGACGCGCTGAATAATAACGTCCCTGCATCCAGTTTTTGCAAGTGCCGAGTCCACCTTTGTAGATGTTTGATTAAGGAATAAGTCTCAGCTTTCAACACTGAATCGATTTTAGCTAGGCTTTCTTAAACTAGGCACCATTTCCGTGATATAAAGTTTCAGAGTTTTGACGGTGCGCTCCTCAGTCATTGAAAACGAAATCAAAACAAAAACACGGGTTTCGCGCAAAGTATCACGGGGCTTTGAAGTATTCTAGCTCAAACATCCAAGAAGGTTTCAACAACATTGAAGGAGTTTTGGTAAAAATTAAAGGACTTTTCAAGCAGAAAATCTAATCTGTGAAAATGCAATAATTTTTCAAGAACCTGAGTGGTTGTTTTAGAGGACTTTTCACGGCCCGTGTGAACCATGTGTGCAGTTTCTAAGTAGTTTTACCATCAAAGAGAGCAGAATATCACTTTTTAAAACAAATCGATATGGAAGTTAACAACAACAAAGGACTTTCTGTTTGTTCTTTCCATTTTAAGTTTCGTGGCGAGAGCTCAAGTGGATGGAAAATGCTCTATATATACTAGCCTGCAGTTTATATCCTTCCCCGGCTTATTTAAAAACCCAACTTCAAAAACTCATGAATAATTAATGAGCATTTTGTCCAATCAGATGAAGCAAATCAGTCACGTGCATGCTCCTTTATCCCTGATAAAATCTCATCATTCTAAAATGCCCGCGGAGGGATTTGAATTCTGTCCCAGAGGGAAACGGGGTTAATGATTGAGACAATGGAATTTCTATTGATGTTTCAGCTTTCTCATTGAATTGCTAATTAGGATGAACGTTTTATATAAAGAATACTAATGAACATGAAATTTTATATAAAGTTTCATCCTAATTAAGAATTCACTGATAAAGACCCAAAGATAGAAAAAAGTATACGGAACATAAGGTACCTAGATAATAAATTTTGCACTAAATTTACTAATATCAGCAGACTACCGAGATACACAGATAATATTTTTAAAATGAAGGTATCCAACTACCATTACTTGTTTACCGAGCCACTGTTTAGTTCCAATTATTAAACCAAACTCAAAGCCGTAAAATAATAAAAACGTGCATTAAACTTACGTATTTTGTGCTGGAGTCAAAAATTTGCCGTCATGTCAGTCACATCGCGTTCCAAGTCTTGAACTTTATCTAGGTAAACCACGACACCAAATCCTTCAAGTGCAGGTTATTCTTACATTGCGAAACGCCGCTTCAAACAACAAGTATGGTAATTTCTTCATGTCATTCCCTTGAGATGTTCGTAATTGCAGGCGGTGATTACTCGAATATTTGCATGGCGTTGTGAATACAAAGGTTCAATGGTTCATTAAGTAACCATTCCCTTGAGATGTGCGTCTTTCTTTCATTGCATTCTTAAAGCGTTTTTGAAGCCGTTTAAAACACTCACAGCACGTGTTTTATCAAGTCTGCTGTTCGTGTTTTAAACAGTACTTAAAACCACCTTTATTTTGAATCTTGAGTTACTTTTCTTAAATGTGGGCTTATTTTGTGTTATTTGTTTACTGTGTATATTCCAAAGTTTGAATATGACTTTGCCTTTTTAAAACGTTTTGTACTGGGCAGAATGCAGTTTAGTAGGCTGTAATTGTAACAGTGTTTCCAATTCACTTCTATTATTTTGTGCCATGTTTCTAGATATCGACGTTACTGCTGTTTAAGGTCCATTTGTGGTCGTGAACATTGACTCTAGAATACGTCTAGTATATTTCCTAGTGGTAACGGTCCCAATTTCTTCACGACTACGACTAACCAACCATGCAATTATATAGAACTGACGACCTCAGCCACACTACACTGGATCTTTTCTGCTTCTTCTACACAAAAATGCTCTCTGTTTACATAGAACGATCACTTAATATCTCAGGATGTTGCTGATTGCTCGTAAATATGAGTTCTGTTTGAAAAATGCGCGAGCAAAAGATAGTTGTGTTATAATTAAACCAACTAACTAACTGCAAACGTTCGGAATCTTCAACAGACGGATAGACTGTATTAGGAAATCTTTTTCATCAGTATCATCAGCTCGCACACGATATCTATTGCCCCAAATCGCAATGATAGTTCCTGCGTAGTATCTGTTGCGCCAAGGTGCTACGACTCTTGTGTTAACACGTAGTGCACTTGCCTTAGGAATAACATCAAGAACATATGATGGTACTGAGTCTCTATTTAACCTGCGATAGTGAGTGGGGCTGACAGATGAGTCCTCTAATTCCACTTGTAAATATGACCTGTCGACAGTTGTAACATAAGACTTGTAGTAGTAATCAGCACCGTAAATGTTTCGTCCCCATTTTCCAAGTACTCTCGAACCAACCGTGACACATGCTGAGAAATGATGTTTGTTAAGACAATTAGTATACAATAATATTTGCCCACGTATCACGTAAGATCTTACAAAGAAATCCACTCAAACGTGAACTAAGTAAGGAAACTATACAATTAAACATAATATACTGAAGCACCTAAATTTGGTAGGAACACGCTATTTAAATTCGATAGAAATGCAAACTACAGCATGGAGAAAGAATTGGTTGAAGAACTCATGCAAGTAAATGTTAATTAAAACTTGACGCGTTTTGGAGATTCTCAACATGTACGACTCTTTTGTATCCAATTTAATTGTTAGAAAAAATGAATAAAGGTTGTTAGATCAAAGGTACCCTTGGTGACCTATGGATGATAATGTTACATAAAGTACAGTAAAAACAAAACAAAAAAACACGTAGATGTGCGTGGCTGAGGATAAAAAAGGGAACATCCCGTTAATTAAGGAAAGTTTTAGTCAAAATTCTCTTTGATTTTACCAAATAAAATAATTGCGTATGAGAAACCATACAAACTCTTATAATCCGACAAGAGACCATCACCTAAGAGAACTGATCTCCGTACCCAATGATAGTCTGCGCCAATCTATTTTTGGCTCAGTTGACGTCACGATACTATTTTAAGATTCGGTTCCAGCTCCTCACGGATTTTCATCGCTCCATCTCATGAATTCAACCTTGATTTCAAAAAAGAAAGAGGGGCGATGGATGCGAAGCTTCAAAACTCTGAATTATGGCTCTGAATTATGTGTTGCTCCATAAACCTACTACCCGGACTGGTATGATCTGACCTGATCTGACTTGAAGACTCGAGAAAATGAACTTTGAATTTAATTAATATAAGCTACGGGGTGTAAGAAATTCGGATGTGACCTGGAAGCCGTGAAAAGAAACTAGAGTGACCTGAATTTCGTGAAACTATCAAAGGAAATGAAGCCGTATTCCATTCAGTTTGTAGCCGGATCGGCGAGCATGGAAAGTCTTCCAAACATTTAAATAAATTAACAACCGTATCCCGGCCTGTATCGTTGTTATTGAAACTTCGCTTACCTTATAAATACTCGTTCCCTGTAGTTCATATTCATGTATAGCTAGATAACATACCTAGGGAACTGACCGAATTATTTGCTCTTTCATCAGGCTAATAATTTTAGAAACGTTCGGTTTATAGTAAGCAAGCACGCATCGACTTTTGACCACAATTTTGCGAAATTATAAATCCAGTTAATCTGAAACACTGACTGACTGAGTTTGGAATTATCGTAAACAGACGCTTACAATTCGCTAAAGAAATTAGAAATAGAACCTATAATATCATAAATAATCGGACATGCTTTTGCAATACCGTAATCAATATGAATCTGTAGAGTAACTGTCATGAAAGTAGAAAATTGTGAATGCTTTGATTACTGAGTAAAACACTGAATGCATTCTGCTCTCGCCGCCCGCCGGACCATTCGGACACGTGACACCCACAACCAATCGGATAGAGTGGTAAAAATAGTCGAAATAATTTAGGCAAGCTAAAAATAAATCGGCGCAGACTATCTTAGGTGATGGTCTCTTGAATCCGGTTAATCCGTTGGATCCAAAGATTGGACTGCATTTGCTCCTTGTGTATCGCTTCCGTTTCAAATGTCACGTGTCGCGAAGAAAACTAATATTAACGAGAATCGGATTCTCCCATACCGTGCGCGAGATCGTACAATTTGTTTTACATCTCATGTGTGCTTTTAAATCTGTTTTGTCAGGTTAATAAAAAGTTTGCAAAACATAAATTTTGTTTACTTACATGAAGGAATATCGCACCCATATATCTCCACTCTCATACAGGCTGGATTTCTTGTTGTATAGCCGTAGTATCTAAACGGATTAAAACGTAGTCTCCTCGCAATAAACGGCTCCTTTAGCTGATACCTTTTGACCGACGAAGCATCTTTATTGCCTGTGAACAACTGTTATGAAAAAAACAACTTAGAATAGTGCAAGGTTGTAATGACTAGTCCCTGTACAAAACTACAAGTATAGTCAACTGAAAGTCGATTAAGGTATGGTAACCGCTGTGAGAAGCGAGTAGCAGCTGACGTTTAGAGCGTTAGTCATTCGTGATACCACGTGGTACACCTCGCATCGTGCGGACGATGTTATCTTGTCATTTTTATTGCGTCGTTCTCCATCCCAAGAGAGGTGCGCCGCCACATGCTTGTTTCATAGAAAACGAAGAATGAAATTAATACACTTTTTTGTCTGACGAAGGGCTCGAAACGTCAGTTGTTACTTGCTTCTCGCGGCGGTTAGCAATACCTTAACCGTCTTTCAGTTGATAAAACCAGTGTTTGTAATGAGGAAAATAGGTTTGGCAAGTGACATCAACAGAATACCTTGGATAAAATCACACATGAGACGGGTATTGAACAATCATACGTTATACCGAGACTTAGTTTTGTATCGTTTTAGCTTATCTCGAATATAAACATGCCCGGCCATTATATTAGGTTGATCCATTTAAACCAGAAAGGTTTTTTTCAGCTTAGAAAAACCTATATCTGAATAAAAGTAATATAATAATAATAATAATGAATTTCTATAGCGCTACTTCTACTAAAAATCCAGTGGCGCTTTACAATATTAAGAATTTAAAACATTGATATTAACCAATTGCATGCTAATTTACAATATAAATAGTAAATTAAAAATCTATTTTTACAATATTTAAGATAAATATTATATTAATACTAATAGTCCTAGTTATAAAGCTAAGTAACGGTTTTCTAATTAAGATTATAAGCAATCTCAAAAAGATACGTCTTAACCATAGATTTAAAGGTGCTAAGACAGCTGCAGTGTCTAACATTAGTAGGAAGAGAATTCCAGAGTTGTGGTGCTATATACGAAAAAGCCTTATATCCATACGATTTAAGGTTACATCGAGGCTGTACTAGTAGTCCCTTATTTGCTGAACGCAAAGTCCTTCTAGGGATATATGGTACTAACAACTCCTTTAAGTATGATGGCGCTAAGTCATTAAGTGACTTAAAAGTTAATAATAAAATTTTAAAACTAATTCTAGCAGATATGGGTAGCCAATGCAGCTCCCTTAATATAGGTGTTATGTGATCCGTTCTTTGTGTACCAGTAAGTAGGCGTGCCGCTGAGTTTTGAACATATTGAAGTTTACGAATCTGTTCTTGTTTAAGTCCTGAAAGAAGTACATTACAGTAATCTAGTCTCGCTGTTACAAACGCATGTAACAAGATTTCACAGTGTTGGAAGGAAATATATTTTCTAATCTTAGAAATATTATGTAGATGGTAAAAGGCCGATTTACATACACTATTTACTTGCTTGTTCATAGACATAACATCGTCAAACCACACGCCAATATTCCTCGCTGATTTAGACACAGATACAACGTCAGATCCAACAATGATAGAATCAAGATCAGGAGGTGGTGATCGATGGCGAGCATTTAATACAAGAAATTCAGTCTTATCTCCATTTAGCAATAACCTATTAGTAGTCATCCATTTGTTGATGTCGTGGATACATGACTCAACAGCGGACTTGGAAGAGACCAGCTCCTCACTTTTCAATGGGTTGAATGTCATGTAGATCTGACTATCATCAGCGTAAAAATGAAAATTCATGCCATGCTTTCTGATAACATCTGCAAGCGGTGCAGTGTACATGGAATATAAAATAGGTCCAAGCACTGACCCTTGAGGTACACCACATGGAAGATTCCGGCTCATTGAGTGCTCATTTGCAATCTTGACGAACTGAGATCTGTTCGATAGATACGATCTCAGCCATGATAGAGCCTTACCATTTATCCTGAAGCGGTGTTCAAGTCTAGTAAGTAATAGTTGATGGTCCACCGTGTCGAAGGCCGCAGAGAGCGGGTCGAGTAACACAAGAATGACACACCCACCACTGTCAATAGCTCGGAGGATATCATTATGAATGCGAGTTAGAGCCGTTTCAGTACTGTGGCCTGTCTTATAAGCAGATTGAAAGGTCTCCTGCATGTCCTCGTTTTCAAGATGGTGATTTAGTCTTACAGCAACCACTTTTTCTGTTGCCTTGGAAACAAACTTCAAGTTGGAAATTGGTCTAAAGTTCTTGTAGACCTCATGGTCCAAACTATCCTTCTTAATAATAGGATCCAGCACAGCTTCTTTGAAGGATGAGGGTACAGTGGCACTCACAAAGGACATGTTGATGATGTCAGCAATAACAGGCATTAATACTTCATAGCAGTCCTTCATAAGGGATCCAGGAATTGGGTCTAAAATGCATGACTTCAAGGCCATGGATTTCACCAAAGGGGAAAGTTCATTCACTAGTACTGATGTTGGGGAAAACTCTGAAAGTTCACAAAGACCTGTACCATCATGCAAATCCCGGGCGTCTGAACAGACTAGTCCAGTTATAGTTTGAAAACTGTCCCGTATGAACTGTACTTTTTCACTGAAAAAATCAATAAACTTATCTGCTAGTTCACGATCATTGTTATGAGAGGATAACTTCTTAACCGCCTTCAGACTGAGCATTTTCCCAATCGTTGAAAACAGCACACGTTGATTGTTATTATTCTCCTCTAGTACATTTGCGTAAAACTGCATTCTAGAATCATAAATCAGCACATTCACTCGAGTACACTGGTCAGCATACATTTCCCGATGGATCGTGAGTCTGTCCCTACGCCATTGACGTTCCAGTTTTCTTCTTTTGGCCTTTTCAATTCTAATTTCATCAGAATACCAAGGAGCAGCAGGTCTCACTGTTACGGTACGTGACTGTAAGGGTGCATGCTGTTCCAATAATGACCTCAGGGTATTGTCATAACAGTCTGCAAGCTCAGAAACATCAGTATACTTCTGATTCAACAGAATTGAATTCCCAATATCTTGGATGAAGGCGTTCCTATCTAATGACCGTAGTTTACGATATATAATTTCTTTCCTCTCTAAAGTCGGCTTCATCAGACACGATATTTCACAATGTACAGCACAATGATCTGATATCACAGGTTCTGATATTCTCACGTGTTTCACAAACTCCTCACCCGCTCTGGTAATCACCAGATCTAAAGTGTGGCCATTTTTATGGGTGGATTCACGAACATGCTGGACTAAACTAAAGGCCTCCAGTAGATCTTGAAAATGGGCAGCAGGACGATCGTCCTGTTTATCTAGATGGAAGTTAAAATCGCCAACTATAACCAAAGGACACGTAGTAATTATCAGCTTCTCAAGGAAACAACCAAACTCCTCCAGAAACATGGGCACAGTAAACTGATTCTTTTTAGAAGGCGGTGGTCTGTAGATGACTACCATTCTTAGTCTAGTAGATGAATAGTTTATCATGGAGTCAGTAAACTCGAATGATTTATAGGAAACATCCGATGACATTTTCTTCAAATTGAAGCAGTTCCTATAAAGCAGTGCAACACCACCACCCCTCGATCCCATACGAGGCAGGTGATGAAGTACAAAACCAGTTGGGCAAATGCTATTAACAGTAATCTGATTGGAGATGTCGGCTTGCAACCATGTCTCAGTAATGGCGAGAATGTCAATATTACTGTCCACAACAAAATCTTTGATGATGAATGATTTGTTCTTCACTGACCTAGCATTTAATAAACAAAGCGCAACCGGCTTGGGATTCGAGGAAGCAACCAGAGGGCTTCTTTTAATTTCCTTTAGACAAGAAATACCTCTATTCCTTCGATACTCTCGATGATGTCCATTTGCCAGATTTATGGTGACAGAGATCGGGTAAACTGCCGCTTCAGCGTTGTTTTGTCGTTCATCACACTTGATATAACATAAGTCATGCAGATTTGCACCTTTAGCAGATGTACTGTTGTCACATAAGTACCTGTCACGCAAGGTTCCCCACGGTAAATGACTAGTAGATGTAATAACTTTAATTCGGCAGCCTAATTGTGTCTTTAGATGAACTTTATAACCAGCTTTCACTCCTCGGCTATTAAATAAACCATAGGTCTTCAGTGCTAAGGCAGAATCGGGGTTGAGTGTCCAATTCCTTCTGCAAGAATAGAGCAGAGATCTTGAATAATTAACTTGCTTTTGGTTTCTCACATGTAGATTAGTCATCAAAATCCGGCTACCAGTAGATCCATTTCCTTCCAAGACTGGCCCAGGATTGACAGAAATATCACAGTGAATCGTCAAATCCATTACAAATAGTTGTGCCGGTAAAAGTAAACTCGAATAAACCTGATGAATATGCAAGCAAGCCTAAACTAAATGTCTCACTAAATATTTTCAATACACAGATCGACATAGTATAGTTACCCGTTCTGAGTAATCTTCTCTGTAGCTAACAAACCGCGAACCTGCCAGGTTGATGCTGACAACAAAGTGTATCACCCATTTGTTATCAACAGCACTTCCCTGTGTAGCCAGGGCCGTTATCCTGTAGGGTTTGCTGAAGTCGATCTGCAGGTAGGGTCTACTTTGAGTTCCTGTGCACCATGCCGCTGGGCCGTTCAGTCTTCCCATACTTGCCCTGCGACTCTGTTCTCTTTGTGTGGAGGATGTTATCTTGTCATCTTTAATTGCGTTGTTTTCCATGCCAAGAGGTGAGCCACATGCTTGATTTCATGGAAAACGTAGAAATAAATTAATATCGATATAGTAATGATAAAAATATGAAAAATAACTACAACGTAAATAAATCTGAACCAAAGTTTAAGTGTAGTATCTAGGATTTGATAGGGTCAACTGAGAAAGAGAAATATTACGGTTTGGTATATGTATAAATTCTACAAACATGGTAAGACTGCAATGTTATACTATTCTACCACCGCTGGAAGATACCAACTTATGTTAACTGATACAAGTTCAAAAATAATATTATAATAATATAGTACATGTTTCCTTTGCTTATAATAATAATAACAAAGCAAAGAAGAACTTTCTGAATTTAGTGATTATAAAGGGACTGGATACGGTCTAAAAGGAAACCAGACATGGCATGTTAAATGTTTTTGCTTTGGGAATTGTTCCTTTATCGCATTCTCCGTGAGGGATGCATACTGCATATTACCAAGGCTCTAAGAAATCAGACGAGAGAGAGAGAGAGAGAGAGAGGAGAGAAGTAAAAATAAGAGCTTCTGGTTTTATCCGTTGTGAATTTCACCTCCATGCGCTGAGTATCAAGAAAACACGTCAAATTGGTTATGCTGGCCGGGCCATTGGTAAGCCAATGCAAATTACATCCAGCACTCACGGTTGCGCCTGGTAATGAGTAGGTTATCCAATCAGGGATAAGGTACAAATTGTCAACCTAATGTTCGCATGGGAGTGATATTCTCAACGGGTATAACTCCAGAGGATCTCCTCTTTCTTCTCTCCTCTTCCCTCTCTCGCCTTTTATTTCTTCGAACCTCTCAGTGGTACCCAGAGTATGAGGGAGGGGATATCGTTCACATGAATTAGTTCATGCGAGAACTGGTCTTTTAAGGCAACTGCCAACGTTCCTATCACACTTCTCCCATTTTTTTACGTTAGAAAACGGAGATAAGTTCATAGGCTGGGAAGACAACATGTCCGACTGAGTTGTTAAGGTGTGTTGAAGAAGAGGAAAATGAAAGTCGCTTCCCAAACCTAAAATAAAATGATCGGCGAGAGAATACTAGCATCGACTTCGTACGCTGCTAAAACGTTTGAAGTTGAGAAAAACAATGTCCACATTCTAATACAGTGTTACTCATTGACAGTTTGATATAAAAAATGGTTGAATTTAAGAAAGATGTGGGTTTTCTAACAGCCTAGCTGGTGTATTATAAAACGAGTGGAAAGTGACACGATAAGACAAACAACAACAAGACATGACTCGCCAAGAACTTGATAATAACTTTAATACGCCTGTTATATGCTGAAACCTGAACAGTGAATGGCAAAGAATACAATGGGGTTTCATGGTAGAAATTCGTTTGAGAGGTTCCTGAATGAAAAACGGGCGATAAAACTTGTAAACAACCTAGGAAGCAAAATTTCAGAAGGGAAGATCATCATTAATGTGTATATATTAATTATTATAGCAGCCATGCCAACGACGAAAGTCTCAAAAGCTACGCAACACGGCCGTCAGAGTCGCAGTTACAACACTGTTCCTTGGGATAAAGAAAATATCCTTCTTCAGACCACAGAATCAGTAATCAGTGTTAAATATGCAGTGGTTGTACAAACTGAAATATTCGGCAATCCTCAACATTCACGTGTCCAGCACAACTGCTGGCTAATTCGCTAACGCTTTCTCTGTAAATGATTTTCCATCAGGCATTTTCAACGCCTTGCACTATCACAATGTGCAGATTAACCTCTCCTATGCTGACCAGAAATTGTAAAAATTATGTACTTTGTTTCGTGCAACAGCTTTCACGTTCTATTCATAGGAGATTACTTCATGCATCCAAGAAGAAACGAGCTTTCATATCGTCAATATCAAGTTGTCACAATTGAACCAATCAACGACGACAAATAATTATAATAATAATAATAATAATTTAAATATTTATACAGGAGGCAAACCTCATCCTAAGGTGATTTTCAGGAAGGTCCTGTACTAGTAAAAAGTAACTATATAAATCGTTTAATTCATCTATATTTAGAATGTTTCTCGTGCTCTCAGACAGCAAATTCCAGTCCTGAATGGCATGGCCAAACGAACTACGAGATTTAGTCTTATAAATGTCGTTCTTACTTCTGGTATTGTAGTCGTGCATGTCTCTCTTAAAAAAAAAACCAGTCTATAAAACCGTTTAATCATTTAAAAACAAATAAGATTTCTGCGTCTCTTTGATTAGGAACCCCAGCCAAGTTCTTCCAGGCCTCTGAAGCAGAGGAGTGCTTGGACTTATCTAAAACTGATGAGCTTTGCTGCTCTGTTTTGCAGAAGTTGAAGGGATTTCATTTTAGTAGTATTGCTCTTATCCCCCCAAACAATGTCGCCATAATCTAAGATTGGTAAGATCATTGTGTTGCTAAAAACTTCTCTAACAGAAGCGGGAAATAAGTACTTGAGTCCTGGTTAGTATCCCTAATCTTTGTTTAACCTTGCTGTTGACGTAATCGACATGTTGACGTAATCACAAATGTTGTAAACAAGTCAAGTACATTAAAATGGGGTTTTCGCTGGCGTCAGTTTGCTTTTAGATTTTTACGCGGGTTCTTAGATAACTTAATTTCCTACGTCTACATTGAATTACATTTATAGTATAAAACCAATAAAAGATGGTTCTCCTTGTATATAACATAATACCCTTTCGAGGATTGAAAATCTGTTAAATGCACTCGCGTCCGCTGGTGCATCCGCAGTTTTTCAAGACCTAGAGCGTGCATTATTTTGTTTTAATGTTCAAATTTCGTGCATTGTACAAAATCCAAGCATGTGATTGGCTAATGAGCGTGCATTATTGGTGACCACAGCACTCGACCCAGACCCTCTCTTACCTATAGGGAAAGGGAGACCTAGTCCTTCGCTTAGTTACGTGTTTGGACGGCTTGGAAAACCTCATCGCATATTAAACAGTGAAAATGCAGACAATTACTAGAAAGGTAACGGCAGGATTGAACTCTGTTGCCTGTGTGACAGAAGATATATATTTTGAGGCGAACATTTGCATAATCTCGTTGGAAATGGCTGATTTGCGAGTGCTGGAACTGGAAGTACAACTTTACAAGTCAACATGTGTCCGAGTGAACAAAGGTTTCTACAACACTCTAGTAGTCTTACTTAAGAAATGGATTGTATTTCCGAGACCTTACTCTGTCAATAAGAGGAGAAAATTAAGCGAGAATTCAGTGGATGGTTCGAAAACCCAGGATATTTGATTTGGAAAATGTTTGCATCGGAGCCGAGCACATGGCCGGAGGCCGGTTTCGAGTCAAGATTTCAATTCACTGCCCCACTGGAATCTGCAGGTTAGTTATTTTCGAATGAAAGAAACTACTAAAGAAAGCAGACTATCTAGGAGTTAAGCCGGCTAAATAATTGATATTTGAATACATGGCTCCAAGAGAAACGTTTTCGAGTTAAATGTACAATCATACTATTCGCCTCGCATTATGTTTTCAGGCAAACATTTGCATAATCGTTCGTTAGAAATGCCTGATTTGCAAGCGCTGGAAGTACAACAACTAACTAGTCAACATATGTCTGAGTAAACAAAAGTTTCTTCAACACTCTAGCAGTCCAAACTGAAGAAATGGATTTTATTTCCGGCGAGACCTTACTCTGTCAATAAGAGGAGACAATGAAGCGACAATTCAGTGGAAGGTTCAAAAACCTAGGATATTTTTATTTGGAAAATGTTTGCATCAGAGCCGAGCACATGCATGGAGGCGGTTTCAAGATTTCAATTCACTGGAATCTGCAGGTTAGTTATTTTCGAATGAAAGAAACTATTAAAGAAAGTAGACTATCTAGGAGTTAAGCCGGCTAAATACTCGATATTTTAATACATGGCTCCAAGAGAAACGTTTTCGAGTTAAATGTACAAACATGTACTCGCAAGGCGTCAACTAAACTGACCGAACGCCAAAGTAAATTATTCTTTGCAAAGTTATCTACTTCTGTTTTTATTCATTGTCTATTGAAATGACTTTTCTTTGTGGAGATATTTACCGTAAAATGATTTAATTCATGCGAAATATTTGACTTCTTTATGAAATTGTTATTGACAACTGATTTCAATTGAAATTCACGGCTGACAGTGCACTCAGTTTGAATATTAAAAGGGTTAGAGACTTTATGTTTGTGCTTTATCGGCAAAATACAGTCACTTGCTGACTGTACGATGAACTCAAAATTCCTTCATACTGCATTCGGCCTTCGGCCTCATGCAGTATTCATTATTTTTCGTTCATCGTACAGTCAGCGCGTGCCTGTATTTGTCGATAAAGAACTCACAAGCAGTCTCTAACCCTTACATAGAACAAAGAGAACCATCTTTTATTTGTTAAATAATTCTAGCAATTCAAATATTTAAAATATTTATTTAACTCTAATTCGTGCTATCAACTCAGGAAACACAACTCACTCTTTCTCTTGGGACCAGATATTAACAGTTTAACTTCCTTGTTGGGCGTGCACACTTAGCACTACAGCTTACCACTTTGCATAACTTCTTTACATACGCAGTCAGACCTACACGACCTTTTTTTTACATAAACTAGTTATTAGGTTTTAGATAGCAGTTGTTACATGATGGCAATATATATAGAGCGGATTTCGATTGAGTGTTGAAAGCAATTCGTGATTGCTTTGGTTTTGCGTTTGCTCAGTTTTCCTATTGGCTGTGGAAAGTGTTTTGTGATTATCAGCCAATCAAGTGCTAAACTAAAATTAAACATGTTTTGGTCCATCACGCCATCCACGATTGCGTTTACTTTTCCTCGTGATTGGTTCAAGTAAAACCAATCCATGATTGGCTTAATGTGTTTTACTTACTTGCGTGATTGGTTCTGTGATTACTTTGGCTTTGGTTTTACGACACTCAATCGAAAACCGCTCTATACAATCATAAACACAGATGGGTAACGCTAACAGGTAACATAGGTTACTTTTTACGCCTTCTTTACGTGTTTTCTATAGAATGAGGTTCTGGTGTATAATTCCTATCTGATGTTGATCTATATCAGTTGGGTCCATCGCGCAGAATGACCTTTGTTTCATGGACATATTCAAATGAGCTGCCCTTACACAATAGACCGTGGAAAACGATTTTTGATTGGTCCAAGCAGTCACGTGAAGTTATTTACGTCACTTCAACGCAAAGCCAAACCTGTCAATCTCACGTTGATTGATAGATAAAACTTGTACACAAATTATCCAGAGAGTTATCAATAAAAGTAACATGCAGAAGCATTAATTAGAACCAACTCTAAGTATCATTACTTAATCCAAATAAAAGCTTATCGACTGTGAGTTTCATTTTGATCAGAACTTTCAATCTTAAAGCATGTGGAATCTGTGTTCAAACTTGTTTGTGATACGATTTGAACGTAATCGTTTAAAAGGGGCATAGCAGCTTTGATAACCGTCGCGGTTTTATGTTATCATTTTGTTTCACAAAACTGACTCGAGATATGTCCATTCATTCTGCGCGATGAGTAGCACGTTAAGAGGATTTCACAGAGCTCATAAAACAAAAGGGAAAACTCGAGGTAACGGAGGTTACTCTCTTATCCATAACCATATGCTCACACGTCTTGACAGGAAAATATCTCAGGCCACATTAGGGTTAACATATTCGTTTTCCGTTGATGGATGTGATTATAAAAACGTTTTCCTGCCCTCAAGAAACAATACAGTTTACTTCCGAACTTTCAATATCTCTTTCGTGTCCGGCTAGGTAAATATCCGACTTCCAGGTCGGGTAAAAACAAATTTTCTAGCGTCGTAGTGTTACTTCCGATTGCCCTGAAACTCGCTGTACGGCGTGACTGTATCCTAAGCCAATCAGACAGCGAGTTTTATCGAAATCGATCTAACGAAACTCATGATTGGTTACTTTTTGTTTCATTGTATTTCTCCGGGCCTCGTGGAGTTAGTTCAAGAAAATGGCGTCGAACGCGAAGGCTCCCAGGACTTCAAAAACCTACAATCTCGATGAAGTATTAGCTTGTCTTGACGAGGAAAGTAGCGGAGATGAGAAAGAAAGCGGTGAAGGAATGTCAAGTGGCGAGGAATCGGAAATAGACCACCAGCTTTGCAATTCAGGCGAAGATTCGAGGTGAGAATGTGATCAAATTTTTGAGCACGTATGTTGGGAAATCACATGTTCGATTTGGTGACTCGAAAGGCATTGAAATCATGTTAGATTTGTTTGAAACCTCTCTTATTGTCTCAAGAAGATGTCTGGATATATCCTTGAGAACATATCTGGAGGATATAATGTTTTTTCAGGGCAGGAAAAACGAAATCAAAAAGCATATTTTAGGTGACGCGTTGAATGAAATTTGATCCCCACGGTCGCGTCTGAATTTATGCTGCATCATTCGTTTTGGCGTTGCTGTCGATTTTCTGGAAAGATTTCTGCTCTAAATGAAACTCTACTTTACATATTACGTTAGTTATCTTTTTTTGAGCTTTTATATCTAAAAATATATGATTTTACTTTGTGAATTTGTATAATTTATTTTACACATTTTTATAATATCCAACTTATCTGTTGTCCTTTGTTTACAACTAGAAATCACTAATTATTCAGCAACCTGAAACATATAAAATTGTTAAATTTTGCATGGGCCTGTTGTGATATGAAAGTAAAAGGGTACAATGTTGTTTTCCTTTTATTATAGTGATGGAGAACAGGCTGATGAAGGCGGTGATGACGACAATGCTGGTGATGACCATGGTGCTGGTGGTGATGACGATGATGTTGGTATTGACCACGGTGCTGGTGATGACGACAATGGCGGTGATGACGACAATGGTGGTGATGACGACAATGGCGGTGATGATGAAAATGTCAGTGGTGACGACTATGCTGGAGATGATGACGGTGCTGGTCGTGGTGTCCCCCGTGGTCGTGGTGTCCCCCGTGGTCGTGGTGTCCCCCGTGGTCGTGGTGTCCCCCGTGCTCGTGGTGTCCCCCGTGCTCGTGGTGGCCCCCGTGTTCGTGGTGGCACCCGTGCTCGTGCCCGTGCTACAGCATCTACAGTAATCCAGCCTCCAGGACAGTTTGATGTGGTGCACATGCCAGTTTACTCTCAAGACGTAAGGAGAAATTGTGTGGTGTGCTACCAGCAGGGTAGAGGTGAAAAGAGGATTGCCTCGTATTGCAGTGCACCTCAGTGTGGGAAGTACCTTCACATCACCAAGGACAAGAATTGCTTCCAAGAATGGCATAGCAGGGAGTACCATAGGCAATAATTTATATTGTACTGCATTTTGTACAATATAACATGTTGACTATTCATAAGTAGATTTAATTACCACTTGAAGGCGGGGAGGGGAGGCAGATTCAGATTCTCTGACGTTGCCTGGTGTCATGGTTGGCCCTTCCTTGGCAAAGTAATGGATGTTGTTACTACATCCATCCAGCTGAAAACAAAATAGTGCTAAGACAGTGTTAGTAACACATGTATGTATTTGTTTATTTCATTTGAAGTGGTGCAGACACAATCTACCTATACTGTTATTTTTCCGAATTTTCCTCTATTATGACGTTTTGGGGTAGTGTGACTGTAAATATTCTTATGTCCATTCCTTTCATTCTATTTCAGCCATATTTGATGGGCATGCTTACCACTACATCAAGGTAACTTTTTGCTTTCAACTATTTACCAAACTACACATTATGTGGACTCCAGTTCAGTTTTTCTCTAGATGTCGTAGCTATTGGTCACCAATTTATGCTAATTTATACTAATTTATGTTAATTACATTGTGCCAGATGCGAAAAGTGAAGCCCAATTTTGAAAGTATATTTATCAGGCTTCATAAAGACATGCATCTTTCCATACTGTTATGAATATTGTTAATTTTTTATTATGTTTTATATGATTTTCCTCTATTATGACGTTTTGGGGTAGTGTGACTGTAAATATTCTTATGTCCATTCCTTTCATTCTATTTCAGCCATATTTGATGGGCATGCTTACCACTACATCAAGGTAACTTTTTGCTTTCAACTATTTACCAAACTACACACTATGTGGACTCCAGTTCAGTTTTTCTCTAGATGTCGTAGCTATTGGTCACCAATTTATGCTAATTAATGCTAATTTATGTTAATTACATTGTGCCAGATGCGAAAAGTTGAAGCCTAATTTTGAAAGTCTATTTATCAGGCTTCATAAAGACATATAGCTGTCCATATTTTTGTTAATATGTGCTACATAACAAAATTAAATCCAAAACAACTCATTTTTTCCAATTTTGGTCAAAGACACTAAAGAGATATACCATTTCCTTGACATAATAATAAGTGCGCAATAAGCTTTAATTAAGTCCGACAATCATGTGATACTGACTGGCAATACTGCTAAGCTTAATATTCCTTAGAAATGCACCAAATCTGAACTACGCATCGTGGTTTGCTACTATTCCACCTTCCTCCGTTACAGTAAGCAGTTCAGTTGCTCGCCTAACAAGTTGTAGTCTGGATTACATCTATAACGTATTATACTACCACTGGTATAGTGATGGCCTATTACAAAACATTGTGGGGGATTTCAGGAGAAGGACAGACCATTGAAACCACAAAAGATGAAATAATGCAAACGTTCATAATCTTCAACAGACGGATAGACTGTATTAGGAAATCTAATTCAGTCATCGCAGTATCATCAGCTCGCACACGATATATATTGCCCCGAATCGCAATGATAGTTCCTGCGTAGTATATGTTGCGCCAAGGTGCTACGATTCTAGTTCCAACACGGAGTTCACTTGCCTTAGGAATCACATCAAGAACATATGATGGCACTGAGTCTCTATTTAACCTGCGATAGTGAGTGGGGCTGACAGATGGGTCCTCTAATTCCACTTGTAAATATGACCTGTCGATAGTTGTAACATAAGACTTGTAGTAGTAATCAGCACCGTAATAGCTTCGTCCCCATTTTCCAAGTACTCTCGAACCAACCATGACACATGCTGAGAAAGGATGTTTGTTAAGACAATTAGTATACAATATGTACGCAATGCAATGTAATTTTAAAATACAATAATTTATTTACCCACGTATCACTAAAGAGCTTACAAAGAAGTTCGTTCAAACGTGAACTAAAGAAACTATACAATTAAACAGAAGATACTGATGCACCTACATTTGGTAGGAATATATACGCACATTATTTAGATTCTACAACTATATTGGATAGAAATGCAAACTATAGCATGGAGAAAGAATTGGTTGAAGAACTCATGCAAAGTAAGTGTTAATTAATAAAACTTGATCATGACGCTTTTTGGAGATTCTCAACATGTACGACTCTTTTGTATCCAATTTGATTGTTAATAAAAATGAATAAAGGTTGTTAGATCAAAGGTACCCTTGGTGACCTATGGATGATAATCTTACATTGTTAAAAAAGCACTTAGATGTACGTGGCTGAGGATAAAACAGGGAACATCCCGTTAACTACGGAAAGTTTTAGTAAAAATTATCTTTGATTTTACCAAATATAATTATTGCGTATGAGAAACTATACAAACTCTTATAACCCGATTATGCCGTTGAATGTAACCAAAGATTGGACTGCATTTGCTCCTTGTGTATCGCTTCCGTTTCAAATGTCACTTGTCACGAAGAACACTAGCTATAACGAGAATCGAATTATTCCATAACCTCACGGTATTGACTCGATGTACAATCAACTCAGTCATTCTTTCTTCGTGCACGAGATCGTATCAATTATTTTTACATCATGAGTGTGTTTTTAAACCTGTTTTGTCAGGTTAATAAAAAGTTTGCAAAACAAATATTTTGTTTACTTACATGAAGGAATATCGCACCCATATATCTCCACTCTCATACAGGCTGGATATCTTGTTGTATAGCCGGAGTATCTAAACGGTTTAAATCGTAATCTTCTCGCAATAAACGGCTCCTTTAGCCGATACCATTTGACCGATGAAGCATCTCTATTGCCTGTGAACAACTGTTATGAAAAAAAACCCGTTTAGAATAGTGCAACGGATTGTAATGAGGAAATAATGGATGACTAGTCCCTGCACAGAACTACGAGTATAGTCAACTGATTAAGGTATGGTAACCGCTGTGAGAAGCGAGTAGCAGCTGACGTTTAGAGCGTTAGTCCTTCGTGACACCACGCGGTGCATCTCGCATCCTGTGGACGATGTTATCTTGACACTGTGCTGTTCTCTGGCCAATAAGCTGTGTCCCACCAATACAGATGTATGTAACTCGCTGACTGTGGCGAAAGTCGTTCCCTACTTTGTGGCCTTTAGGTAGAATACCAGGATCTTGACAATATTATACCAAAAAACGGAAACAAGCAACACAGCTGTGAAAATATTTAATTCGTTTTTAATCCCTAATGAATAGATTATATCTCCTTATCAATCGCAAAAAGACGTAGGCGGCAGTTGGGAAATAAGGTTAATATCAGACGATTATAACTGACCAGAAGACGCCGAAACATATGAACATATTTATTTTAAGTTAAGAAAGTAAATGCGCCACAGTCGAAACCATTAATCGCTCATGCGCTCCCCATGCAGGGCTTGTGAGGAAAGAAGTATTTTATATGTGATAAGTATTGCGCAGTAGACGTGTAATGCTTGCAGGTAAAGATAATGGTTTGATTTTGATTTTGACTTTGGATAGTCGAAGTAATATTTCTAGCCTGTTTTCTTTCCGCCGATAGTTTCAGTTTCAATGATATAAGCAGGTGCTGAAATGCGGTACTGGAAGAAAGCATGTATGATCGATCGATGTGAGAGGTTTTCGATTGAATGTCTATCGAGTTTGATTGGATTGCGTTTACTTTTCCTCATGGTTGGTTGAAGAAAAAAAAATGTAACGAAATGCTTCAGTTCGTGATTGGTTCACTGGGTTTTATTTGCTCCTGTGAGACAACTTGATCGAAATCCGTATAACAACTGGAACGGCGCGCGGGAAATTCAAATGAGTTTTAAGGACAGACAAATCAGTACATGAAATATTGTATACAATGTACGTCAGACAAACACAGGAACAAACACAAAAGATACGCATAAATTAAAATGATGTTGACCCCTAAAAGGTACGACCATATAACGTTTGTTAAAATAGTTGCGTTTATTAAAATACATCTAACTACATCAAACACTAAACTTGTCAATCAGTTTGAGAAATGAAATGACACCCTATAAGGTACATAACCCCCTAAATGGTACAGGGGCGACGGAGACGATACCTAAAAGGTACGGCCGATTACCTCTATCTGAATACAATGGAGCCAGACTGTCTGCCAAACACAGTAGAGTCTGGTCTCAGCTTTCCTATTTTTCTTTTCCCTCAGACAACGTTTATTGAAATAGGAATATAGAGCTGATTTCGATTGAGTGACGTAAAACCGAGTAAAACAGAGTCAATCATGAAACAAGTAACAACACAATGAGCCAATGACGAACTGAAGTAATTCGTGATTGGTTTTACTTTAACCAATCACGAGGAAAAGTAAACGCAATCGTGGATAACTCTCGCAAAAACGAAAGCTGATTGAGTGACGGACCAAAACAATGTTTGGTTTTAGTTTTAAATTTCATTGGCTGATTTTTCACAACCAATAGTAAGCAAACGCAAAATCAAAGCAATCACTTAATTATTACTTTCGACAATCAATCGAAACTCGCTCTATAGTGCCACTGTGTAATATTACCTTTACATTCGGGTAGTGGTCCACTCCACCGTCCATTGTCACAGCGAATGGTGCTTTGTCCTTGTAATGAATACCTGGCATTGCATTCGAATGTAACTGAAGTGCGATGCTTAATGGTTTGCCCCTTACGAAACACTCTTCCCTTAACAAATCCATTGAAAGGGACACCTATATTGCATCGTCCTTGTGAAACAAAATGCAAAACAAAATAACAAGTAGTTAAATATCAGATGTTTTTTGTGAGCGTAACTGATGAAATTCAATAACACACAGAAGGGTATACCCGAAGGCATCATCACAAAACATTGTATCCTACATCTAAATGAAATTATTAGTATTTTCTGCGTGAATGTTTTAGTTTGATAACTATAAGTATATAGATGGTTGCACATGACGTCACGGCGGCCATTTTGATGTACCTTTAACAATAGATTCTTCGTTAGCTTCTTTTGTTATGGAATAACAAATAAATATCACTAATTGAAATTAATACTTTAACCATTAACAGATCATAAATCAACTAACTTTTGCATTCTGGTTTTCCATTATTCCATCTTCTCCCTTCGCATCGTATGCGTTTGGAACCAAATAAGTCATATCCATCCCGACACATGAATACAACTTCCATTCCATCCAGAAAGTCGTCTCC
Source organism: Actinernus sp. WN-2022 (assembly GCA_030867875.1). NCBI lineage: Eukaryota > Metazoa > Cnidaria > Anthozoa > Actiniaria > Actinernidae > Actinernus > Actinernus sp. WN-2022. Next base: position 60,355,902 of record JAOWCC010000936.1, read on the forward strand.
AATCCGATTACCATTCCGTGGTGTGCCAGGATCCCTACATGCAGCTTGAATTTAAATAAATGATATATTCAAGTTACACGAACAATAGACGCTTGAAGTGTCTTTAAACTGATAAGTTATAACTATTGTTTGACCGTTATTTCGTAAGTTGTCTGTAAAGTGCTTTCATCTAAGGAAATGACGGGAAATGATAACATTAAAACAATGAATGAAAAAAAACATATTGTGATTCACTTAAAACTTGTTTACTCACGTTTACACGTTGGAAGCTCGCTACTCCATTTTCCATTGGTGCAGAGCAGTCTTGCAGCACCGATTCTTCTGTAGCCAAAGAAGCACCGTACGTTAAGTTGACCTCCATGACTGAAGTCTCTGCCTTGAACCCAACCATGTTGGAGTTTTCCTGGGTCTGTACATGGCGCTGAGGATCCAACCAGCAAGTTCCGATAACCATGGTGAGATTAAAACTCAATGGATAATCCAGGGGAAAATGGGCAGGCTTTGCTTCTCTTTCTGAACTTTTTGTTTATTTATTTTTTCTTGTGTGTATGTTTTTTGCTGGCAAAAGATTGACACGAATGATGACATTCGGAGTTTATTATTCCCTCGGAGCAACTTTAATAAGTAACCTGACATAGTTCTACTGCTTGGGAGTTCAGTACTAACAACATCGTTCCACTGTAGCACGTAGCACGAGGAACAGAAAACTTTGATCGGAAAGTCATTCAGTAAAAGCACTTCGCTTGCTTCATTTTAATATAACTTAATTGTTGATTTAGTTTTAGTTTTACGCAATAATCGTTTACAATGTCATGAATATATGTCGATAAAAAGAATGATCAAGGTTTAGGAAGCTGTAATGATAAACATTAGGTTCATCTATACAACTTCTGTGACACTGGCGCAATAGCCTTAAACCTTAATCATGCAAATATAAATGGTATCTTCCAGAGCTGGCAAGAGCAACACGTTTGCACATTTTATACAATCAGTTACCATATATATGCATATACAAAATGTATAAATGTGATCATAAATATATTGTGACTATTTATTGTAGATATCGCATTCAACTACATGTACAGGTTAAAGTGCTCATAAGCCATAGCCAAAAATCGTGGATTTGGGTGCGATTTATTATAGCAATATTATTATTGCTTTAAAATGCATTGCAGGTCCTTAAAATGACCTCATTTAATGAATATTATGCTAATTACTTTTAAAATGATTTGAGTCATTATAGCATTGAATTTGTTTGTTTTTTCAATTGTTTTTAGACGTCAGATTTGAACCTTGAAATGTTGGGGTCTATTTTTAAAAGATATTTTAATAAGTGGAGCTGACATAAAAACAGAGCACAATGAACTAGAATTAGGCCGCGTTCAGACCTGGTGCCCTAGCACAGTGCCCAAGCACCGGGTAGATAAGGTCCCGACCTTGTACTCAGGCACCGGATCAGGCACGGGCTCCAGTCTGCACACAATGGTCGCGAGTGCCCAGACATTTTACCCACAAACCCCTGCTCTAATTTTCAAAATGACAGAACGGTTGAGATGATCGAAGGAGGATTTAAACGCGATAATGTGAACACTGGGCACCAGTAGTCTGAACGACCCCGCATAGTACTGTGCCGGTGCTCGGGCTCTGTACTCGGCCGGACACCAAGTGTGAACGCGACCTTAGGTTATGACTTGTATGACGTCATTATTGAAATTTGATTCCTTGATAAACTATAATGGCGGCCATTTTTTTTAGTTTGACCTTTCAAGCAAAGATACATGTAGGGCTTATAAGCACTTTGGAATGTCAGCTATCCGGCTATACGAATATATCGACTTGATATTTGTTTACCCAATCTCTTCATCTACATGCCGACGATTACCATAGTTGAGTGTGTTTATTCTTCAGCGCGAAGCCGGGAATTTGTAATTTACCGTAAGGAAAATATCAGGGCAAAACCAGCTAAAAGTTTTCAAACAGAAATATTCTCGAAAACTTATTTCACGATAATAAGCTATGCGCAGAAAACTTCATTTTCCTAAATTCTGAGTTCGTTCTTCTATTTGGACTGCATTCAATGGTTTATCAATTTAATAATAAAATTACTTATAATTGTAGTTTTATGGTAGCACTTACCCAGGCACTTTGGAGCAGGATTGTCCCATCTGCCGTTGTTACATCTGATGATGCCAACACCTTCCAAATCCCAACCGCGTCGACACTGGAATCTAACCTGCTTCCCATGCCTAAAGTCGTGGTCCAATCGTGTGCCACCAGCAGGAATATCGGGGTCTGGACAAGGAGCTGGAGAAATATGATAGGTTATGCGAGAATAAGCTAGTATTATGCCTTCACACAGGCAAAGTACGCTATCTGGGTCAAATGCGCTATACATTCCTTACATGTATTCAGATATCCTTAAAACCGCTTCGTTTACTATATTGGCCAACTCGAGTTAGAAGCGGAAATATCAGCCAATTTTCACTCACTGTTAATGTTCTGTTGTTATAATATAAACTTTAATTCTAATTATTAAAAAATATTATAAATGACATCAAATACATATTGTCAACTATTCGTCCAAAATGCAACTGAACTCATTAATATTTTGTCGGTCTCTTCTTCAATATTACTTGTTTAAGCAAATACGCTGTATAAAATGACCAGCGCTGTACTTCTATGCCATGTGAGAGACGTATGGAGACGTTTTCTTAGAACGTTTCCCTCACGTGTGAATGTTAGACCTGGTTTACAGGTCTATCCAGTCAAACATTTGCCACGTTTGTCACCTTTTTCTAAGCGGTTTTTTAGGATAAAACCATATGATGTAGCCAAGATGGAGGTAAAAAGAGGAACGTGATCCCATGTGCCTGGAAAATATATGACGTGACCGGAAGTCACCCTCCCAGAACTTCCCAAATTGCCTTTTCTTACCAAGACAAGTAGGTAGACTTCCTGTCCATGTTTTATCCTTTTGACAGACTATTACATGTTCACCACTTCTCGTAAAGTTCGGCTTGCATTCAAATCCTACTCTGTCACCAAACACGTATTTCTTCTGGTTTGCTGGATTCCTGCGTCCATTTCGCGGTTTACCAGGATCATCGCATTCAAACACTGTTAAAAGTAAAATCCGTTAAATCAGTGGAGTATAAGTAAGAGAAGGAATCTCGAATACGCGCGCGCTTCTGCTATTAACACATAACACAGACCGAGGTCTTGATAATTTTCGCTATCATGCGAAAACTGAATTCAATAATTGTTTTATTATACATTTTAAGCTCAGGTTTTAGCGAAACAAAAAGCTTTCGAAAACGAAGCTAAATGAAACGCCGTATAAAATTGGTTTGTTTACGATTGAATTTCATATTCAAGATCTTTTCTTTCTTATTCTAGCAAAATAATTTATTCATTTTACGACTTTAGGAGAAAAGAATGACTAGATACATAGCTGAGCGCTTAAAATGGCAAAATGGCTCAAAATAACGAAATTATTATTATTATTTCTAGCGTAAAACTGTCGTATTTGCTTATCATCGAGCGCTAAGCATTATCTGCTTAAAGTGCCTCTAACCCTTCTTGACTTTTTCTACTTATGAACCCGTGAAAGGTTTTGAGTACTTCTGCGGGCTACACGTCAAAAATAAGAAGTGGGTTGCCTGTGTCTAAGTCGCATCGTGTAGCCGTAGCCACTGGCTACACCAAGAAGGGAAAAGATGCGGGGTATTCGATAGTTATACCCTTTTTTCTTTACTAACAACTCACAAACTATGTATATTTTCTATAAACCGATGTTGTTGTGATAGAAAAGCACCATGGAGGATAATACATTAATGAGATGACGTCACCCCAGGAAATCGACCAAGTCTTTTACTTACGCGGTCATGGGTCAGGAAAGGTCAGTTTTCCACCATTTCAAACAAGCGTAGAACATAGAATATTATCAGTAAACCAAAAATTTCTTCTCAGAAGTGACTCAAAACCTTTCACAGGTTCATAAGTAGAAAAATGTTAAGAAGGGTTAGAGGCACTTTAAGGGTTAGAGACTGATTTGAGTGCGTTATCGGCAATTAATATTAAAATTTCGTGCATTGTACAAAATCCAAGCAGCTGATTGGCTAATGAGAGTGCATTACAGGTGAACAAAGGCGACTCGACCCATATCCTCTCTTACCTACGGGTGAATACTTTCTATGATATATGTTCGCGATGCGAAACAACTCCTTTAATAAACTGCGAGGTTTAAAATGGCTTCTTTGAGTTCCATTAACTTTAATAAATTCCCTTATACTTGTCAGTTTGTAAAGTGTTGTAGACGTAAAGAATGACTCCTCAGTAACAGCACGTATAAGATTCCCTTACACTTTGTGTACGGTAAATCGTACACAGCGTATAATGAATCAGATGTATACTGGTCATTATACAGTCCGTATACATCAAGATCAGTATATGCGTACGTTAGTATACCAACTTCAACTTCAACTTTATTAATATTTATACACGGAATTCTAACAGATAAGAAAAACTGATTTACATAGAAGCCGTGTTAACTACTATTAAATATATAAAAATACAGAATTGTCAATGTAATAATAATAATAATATAAAAATATATATTCTATACTAATAATATGATATCCTAAAATTATGTAAACTACTACATACTATTATCAATTTTCAAAACATCATTGGTCATTTAGGACGGCGACTGTTTTGATTTTGTTTTTAAAAGAGCCTAGTGATTTAATTTCACGTAATTCTGTTGGAAGGTCATTCCATGTCTTGGCACCGTGATACAAGAAACTTTTCTTCATAAATTCTGTTTTTGGTTGCGGAAGACAAAGTCTCGTATCACGGCCCCTTAGATTATAGTGGGTAGAGCTTCCAACAGTAGTGAATAAATCACATAGGCTTGCTGGCGCCAGGCTATTTTGGGTCTTAAACATTACGATGGCTTTATGTTTTGCTCTGCGTTCATCTAATTTGTCCCATTCCAAGACACTTAAAAGTGCGTTTGTACTTGTATCATAATCTGCCCTGAGAATAAGCCGAGCGGCTCTATTTTGAAATTTCTGAAGTTTATCTGCGAGAACTTTGCCGCAGGTATCCCATACCCCGCAACAATAATCCATGTGCGTTTGAATTAAAGAGTCGTATACCTTGATTAGTGTATCTTGGGACACGAATGCTCTGATTCTCTTTAGAGCTCCTAGACCTGAGACGATCTTTTTTGATATATGATTTATGTGATCCTCCCATCTTAAGTGCTCGTCTACCACGACACCAACTGTTTTGCTTTGTGATACCTTTTTTATTAGTTTGTCTCCGATTTTTAAATAAGGCATTTCTTCCTCAGTCAGAGCCGATAGGCGTTGTCTCGAACCAATCATCATAAATTCAGTTTTGGCAACATTAAGATGCAATTTGTTTGCTCGTAGCCAGTTATTAATATTAATTAATTCACGATGTGCTCTTAATTCAACATCGGCTATATCTGCGCCACAAATTGTCACATTTGTGTCGTCTGCAAATAAGCATGGTGTCGAGGTATCCAGGCAATTTGGCAGATCGTTTATATAGGTGAGAAATAATAAAGGCCCAAGGATTGTTCCTTGGGGTACACCGCATCTAATTATCTTCTCACTAGATCTTGCATTTTGTACTCTGCACGACTGCATTCTTCCCGATAGATAGGACCGCAATAAGGAAAGCGAGCTATCGACAACTCCGTAAAGTTGTAATTTTTGTAATAATAATGCATGGTCAACGGTGTCGAAAGCTTTTTTTAGATCAAGGAAAATAACGATGTTAAATAGGCCTCGATCCATATTAACTGACCACGAATTGGTAGAATTTAAAAGAGCTGTCATGGTTGAATGCAGTCGTCGGAAGCCAAACTGCTTGTTTGTTAATAAATTATTTATGGCAAAGTAATTGTACAATTGATCATACATTATCCTCTCAAAAACTTTACTTACAACCGGAAGGATGGATATCGGCCTATAGTTGTCCAGGTCACTCCTTGAACCATTTTTGTGTAGAGGACTGACCCGGGCCTTTTTCCAGTCAGAAGAGAATTGTCCTGACTCAATTATTATATTGAACAGAACAGTCAAGGGTTCACAAATCACTGGTGCCGCAGCTTTCAAAATTCTGGCCGATATTCCGTCAAGTCCTGTTGCTTTATTTGAAGATAATTTATCAATTAGTTTGAGCACTTTTGATTGACTCGTATAATTAAACTCAAACACGGATGGTACTTGCCTAATGTATTCTTTAAATTCAGTGGGATTGCTAGCGATATTCTCAGCAAGCCTTGGACCGATCTCAATAAAATGATCATTAAAGAGTTCAGCGATTTCGGCGGGAGAACTAATTGTAGTGTCATTGATTTTAATTTCATTTACAGCTTGATGTTTTTTGTTCCGCCCCATTAGATTATTTATAGTACTCCAAGTGCCCTTGGGATCGCCTTTGTTTTTTTCTAATTCGCTGCTGTAGAAATCACGTTCAGCATTCTTCATTGTTTTATTGACTTTGTTTCTCAAAGTAGTATATTTAGTCCAGTATTAGTTTTGTCTTTTGTTATAACATACCTGTCCGGATCCTTTAATAAAACATGCCATTTCATGCAGTGTATGGCCCACGTATAGTTCGTATAGTTCGCTATAAAGTATGATCTTTCTGCCTCTTAGTAAATGTTCGTAAATGTCTCTTAAAGATACAGGATATCTTTAAATGATTTTAAGTTTAGCATATATGTTCTTAAAGTTACTAATATCTTTAAGAACACTCTTACATTGACTTAAACATGCTTAAATTTAGTAGTATATTCAAGTGCCTTTACAATTACAGTAAAGTCTCTGAAATTTAGTATAATATTTTTTAAATTATAAAATAAAGTTGACAGTGAAAATTAAGTGAAAATGACTACACTCGTTTTATAAAGTATGATATTTATACCTCTTAGTATAAATGTTCGTAAATGTCTCTAAAGATACAGGATGTATTTAAATGATTTTCAGTTGGTACGATAAATAAACTTAAAGTTACTAGTACATTTAAAGTGTTTCTTAAACATCCTTAAAGGTACAAGATATCTTTAAATGATTTTAAGTTTAGCATATATGTTCTTAAAGTTACTACTGTCTTTAAGAACACTCTTAAATGGACTTAAACATGCTTAAATTTAGTAGTATATTTAAGTGCCTTTACAATTACAGTAAAGTCTCTTAAATTTAGTACTAACTTTGAGAACCATCAGTAAATGTAGCTTATATGTACTACTACATTTAAGGTACCTTTAAGGTTCAAATTAAAGGTTATTAAATTCATGTTTTCGCCTAGTGTACGGAAGCATTTCGCTTAGTTACGTGTTTGGACGCTTGGAGAATCTCATTTTAATCGCATATTTAACAGTGAAAATGCAGACAATTACTAAAAAGGTGACGGCAGGATTGAACTCCTTCTCCTGTGTGACAGAATATATATTTTTTGAGGCGAACATTTGCACAATCTCTCGTTGGAAATGGCTGATTTGAAAGCGCTGGTAGTACAATTCAACATGTGTCCGGCAAAGCATTTGCATATTGCAAAAACACGAATGAGCTGTTGACAAACGGAAAATGACATCCTTAATCATGTCGAAAGAGCTTTCAAATGAGATCAACCTATTTTTTTAATTTCATGGGACAAAACATTGCCGCTGCTTGATCAAGGGCAGTCTGGAGACAAATTGTAGATACCTAATGCGGTATATACTTCATGGTAGTGTTTCGTTCCATATAGTCTCCCTGCATAATACTGTGAAACAGTAGAGAAAATGATTATGCGGGGAAAATTATTATGGAACGAAACACTACCATGAAGTATATACCCTTAATGCAGCAAACAAATTTCGTATCAACTGCTTAGTTGCCACTTGTGTTAGAATTAAGTATTCACTCTTTACGACTTCATATTTATTACTAATATTTTTGGTAAAAGGATATAGAAATGTGTCTCTCATGATCAGTGTTCAGTTTTAAAGCCGAGGTAGATTCATAACTATTGGATAGCCGTTTTTTAGCTGCTTGAGAACGTGACATTTCACTTCCGGTTCGAAAATGATAGCGTCAAAGGAGACCTGACAAGAGTTTTCATTTCGAGAACACGAAGGTGACAGCCGAATCACACAGCGGCAAAACGTCACGCCCATGCGCTGTTGACGAGCCTCACGCGGTACGTATCTGATCTCCCCAGTTTCCCGCCGAAACTAAAAGAAAACAGAGGCAATCACCCCTGTTTCTAGAGCGGATTTCAATTGGAAGTGTTTTGATTTTGCGTTTACTAAGCTCTCCTATTGGCTGAGAAAGTAAACCAACCAATCAGATTCCAAAGTAAAACCAAACGCAAATTGGTTTTGGTTTTGCTTTGGTTTGTCATTGGCTCACAGGGAAGCCATTTATGAGTTACTTGTGATTACTCGCTCCTATGATTGGCTGGCTGTGGGTAATTTGCGTTTGGTTTTATTACACTCAACTGAAAACCGCTCTAATTTTAAGTACGTTTGCGTATTTACGTGCAATGTTTCACGAAAAATAAGAAAACTACTTAAAAGATAAGACTTTAACAAGTTGAAGTTTTCTTAATTTGTAATTCACTGTGGGTTTACTAAGTTATAAAATTATTTACACAGAAAGTTAAAGCCCGCGGAAACTTGTATTTGAAACCAGAGCCTTCGTTCTTTCGGCCAGCGGAGCATACCGTTTTGCCGTGGTGTGCAGCCAAATAGGTTCGCAGTTTTGGCCGATCGTTTGGACCATATATTTCCTGATATTGAACAATAGTAAACACAAAACAGAATTCAAAGATAAGAAATATTATCGGAGATGTAAGTACTTTCATTCGATTATGTAAAATGCGACAATCTTCAAAGCGAGATGAGTTATTTTTGAAAATGTTGTTATCGATTAACTACCCCATGAGCGCTGTTGGTAGCGAGTTTCAATAAAATCGGTGGGTGGAACTTCTACGGCAAAATGTTACTGCAAAATATATTTGACAATTTCTTGCACAACATATCAGGGAAATATGATATCCGATTCCAATTGTACCCGGTGATCTATAGTTTAATATTATGGGAAGCTACTGTGCTAACTACAAGAACACATGTTTGCGCACTGAGGTCGGGCATCTATCTTCCTAACGTTTTCTTCTTTGAGTTTTCTAATTATTGTTCAAGATACTCATTTTTCCCGCCGACACAACGAGTGGCGACTGAGCGGCGAAGCCACGAGAGCCGAGCGACGAAGTTGCGAGCGGCTTTTTTTCGCAGCTCGAGAATTCGTCACTCGACTCTTTGCCGCTTCGTGGTCACGCGGCTTCGCCGATCGGTGTGTTGACGAGAAAAAAAAAACCTCTGGAACCAGGGTATCTAATTATGCGCAAATTCGTATATTTTACAAGCTTGTTATCAAATTCCTCACGTGTATTCAGTCACTTGTTCAATAGCACTGAAACATTTTTCATTGGAGTTAGTCACGATGACCAAAAAAACATTAAAGTTGTGCTTCAAGAAAGGAAATAAAATATTGAACAGACTTGCTTGTATCGCTATACCAGGAGCGCCATCTGTTATGCCTTCGTGAGGCAGAGTGATTCCAGACCAGGCTACTTTTAGAATCAGTGTCCATACTTGGTCTGTGAGTCAACACATTCCCAGATCAGGTTATTTGATCAGGTTATTTGATTCCAGACCAGGCTACTTTTAGAATCAGTGTCCATACTTGGTCTGTGAGTCAACACATTCCCAGATCAGGTTATTTGATCAGGTTATTTGATTCCAGACCAGGCTACTTTTAGAATCAGTGTCCATACTTGGTCTGTGAGTCAGCACATTCCCAGATCAGGTTATTTGATCACGTTATTTGATCACGTTATTTGATCACGTTATTTGATTCCAGACCAGGCTACTTTTAGAATCAGTGTCCATACTTGGTCTGTGAGTCAACACATTCCCAGATCAGGTTATTTGATCAGGTTATTTGATTCCAGACCAGGCTACTTTTAGAATCAGTGTCCATACTTGGTCTGTGAGTCAACACATTCCCAGATCAGGTTATTTGATCAGGTTATTTGATTCCAGACCAGGCTACTTTTAGAATCAGTGTCCATACTTGGTCTGTGAGTCAACACATTCCCAGATCAGGTTATTTGATCAGGTTATTTGATCAGGTTATTTGATTCCAGACCAGGCTACTTTTAGAATCAGTGTCCATACTTGGTCTGTGAGTCAGCACATTCCCAGATCAGGTTATTTGATCAGGTTATTTGATCACGTTATTTGATCAGGTTATTTGATTCCAGACCAGGCTACTTTTAGAATCAGTGTCCATACTTGTTCTGTGGGTCAGCACATTCCCAGATCAGGTTATTTTTAAACACCCGACTGAGGTGAATAAATCCCGTACCTCCGAGCGGAAGGCCGATAAAATGGTGATGTTTAGCAATGGCGAGGTTTTCTCATTGTCCGCAATAACAATATCGGATTTTCATAAATCATAGGAAGCATTGTTTCAATTGTTTGTCTAGTACATTTTTGCAACATTACTTCACATGGTCCTCTGTGTTCTAGCTATATTTTCCCACTTGTCTAAAATATTTCAAAACTTTACAACCGTAAGCCTCTCGAGTATTGTTAGCGAGTACCGTGCAGATTATTCCGATATTAATTAAAACATGGCCAACGTACCTGCACACGTTTTGCCGTCTCCCTTGTATCCTTTCACACAACGACAGACATGTGAGCCCACAGTATTTGTGCACAGTGCATGGGGATGACAGCCATGTTTTGAAGATTTACATTCGTCCACATCTGAAGAGTACCAAAAATATTTTAACCAAATTTCTTTCAATTAACAAATAAAATATGGTTCTCCGTGTTCTATAACAAAATCATGCACGTTCGAGGATACACAAGTGGAACGCGAGAACATTTAGCAGCTTTTAAAGACCTCGAAAGTGCATTATTTTGTTATAGGACAGAGAAAAAACATCTTCTATTTGTTTTATAATTAAAAAAGAAATTCTCGAGCGTGCATTATAAGAAAATCAAGCAAGCCGAGCAGCCAATGAAATCGCGCGTTGTAAGGAAGCTCTCGTAATTTATATTATAAATTATTATCTTGGGATGTTTTATTGCCGGTGATATAAATATAAATTTACTTAACTATAGCTCTGATAAATTTACTTATGAATACCTTGACATGCTGCTAAATCTAGGATTTATGCCAATAATCACTAGAGCCACTAGAATAACTAACCACTCGGCCACAGTTATTGATCACATTTATACTAACTCACCAGAAAAAGTCATACAGTCTGGCATTTGCCTTGCTGACATCTCCGATCATTTACCTTGTTTCTGTACAATAGCAACAAGATTTCCTCCCATTCGAGGGGGAAAATATTATAGAGATCTCTCCTCTTCCAACAATGATTTATTCATTGATGAATTAAATCAAATAAACTTTATGTGCCTGATAGACAATGATGTTAATCTAAGCATGAATAATATTGCCAACACAATTAATGCAGGAGATCACTGATAAAACATGCAGAAAGGTACCTAACTCCAAACAAAAAACACTTAGAAAACCCGGGATATCAAAGAGTATACTTGTGTCAATTAAAAAAAGAATAATACATGAAGTTCATGACTTAATAATGGCCCTAAATGTAAACAAGTCGGCTACAATAGGCATAATAAGTAAGTAAATTAGTGACTTTATTTAAGTGTCAATGTATTTAGCTTTGCAGCTAATTGGGGACACTAATCCTACGGATTTACGTCCTTATCCTAGAAGACGTGAAGGTCTAACCGTTTACTGTATTATGTAAAGGTAGCACCTTCTACTCAGTAATTTTAAGACCCTGAGTGTTGGTCCGGGCGGGGTTTGAACCCGCGACCTCCCGCTCGACAGACCGGAGCTTAACCACTGAGCTAATTAACCGGGAGGAGACATTCTCTCAAAGTGTATAAATTTGGCAAGTAACCAATTAAGTGAACCTTTGGCTCTGATTTATAATCAGTCTCTCTTGGAGGGTATTGTTCCTGAGATATCAAAAGTATCAAAAGTGACACCTGTCGATAAAGGTGGAGAAACTATAGACCCAAAAAATTACCGATCCACCTCTCCACACTCTCAGTGTTCACACAGTTATTTGAAAAACTAGTATACAGACAACTTATTAGTTATATTGAGAAATATGAAATCCTGCCCGATTTCCAGTTTGGGTTTAGAAAAGGCAGATCCACTGAACAGGTGATTACTGAAATCACACACAATTTATAAAATGCAATAGATAATAACTTATTCACTTGTGGAGTGTTTCTAGATTTTGCCAAAGCCTTTGATACTGTAAACCATTCAATTTTGTAAAAATGGAATTAGGGGAATCCCCCTTCAATGGTTCACCAGCTATCGAACCAATAGACAACAGTACGTATCCCTAGATAACTTTCAATCAACTAAACAGACAGTAGTCTGTGGAATTCCCCAGTGTAGCTCGTTAGGCCCCCTATTATTTTTATTATATATAAATGACATTTCAAACTGCTCAAATAAACTGTCTTTTAGAATATTTGCAGATGATACAAATTTATTTGCCTCTTCCATGATGAACCAAGAACTTTAAGAAAACAAACTTCATGATCATAAAATCTCCCAAAAAGAAACTGAACTCACCATTAACATAAAACTAAATAACAATGATGGCACCAGTTATTCCCTGGAGAAAAATATCAAATATCAAATACTTAGGTGTGATGATAGATGAATATGTAGTTATGATATTGAATCATGTTTGCCGCGTAGCACTAGTAAGTGTAAAGAATGTAATATATAAAGTGGTAAGCTGTAGTGCTAAGTGTGCACGCCCTACGAGGGAAAGAGAAAAAATCTCTGACCCAAGTGGGACTCGAACCCAACTAATTGAATTTCTTTGTCAAATTTCCTCCACATCTATTTTTCTCTATTAAATGTTTTGAATCTTCAACTTTTCTCCTTTATATTTAACTAATCAGTGTGTTAGATATTGCATGCTATGTGTGTTTATATATGTATGCATATACATCGATTTTTTTCTATTTATTCAAATTGAGATTAGTATGTATGTGTACTATATTTCAAATTTAACATAACAGTCTAGTGTCTAACTCGATAACCTCACGGTTTATTTAGACTCTAGGCATTTCCTTCTGTGTTACTATATTTAGTATATTTATATAATAATAATAATAAAAATAAATATGAAAAACCAATCCTAACTAAATATAGAAAATGTAACTGAAAAATCATTGTGAAATGTGAAATATTGCCTATTATATGCTCTAATCAACGGAGAAAACCTCTGGTACGAGGTTATGCCTTTGGTGACATCGACGCTAGAGTTGAGACAGCTAAGTTAGAGGCTTGTATCTACTTTGGATGATAATAAAAATGTTTCCATATTCATAGAAAGAGGGTTGGTATCAGTGTAGGGTCAACTCCATCCTCCATGGCTTGTATCTAGTTAGCATGATAATCAAAATCTATCCATATTCATAGAAAGAGGGTTTGTATCAGTGCAGGGTCAACTCCATCCTCCATGACTTGTATCTAGTTAGTATGATAATCACAATCTATCCATATTCATAGAAAGAGGGTTTGTATCAGTGCAGGGTCAACTCCAGCCTCCATGGCTTGTATCTAGTTAGTATGATAATCACAATCTATCCATATTCATAGAAAGAGGGTTTGTATCAGTGCAGGGTCAACTCCAGCCTCCATGGCTTGTACCTAGTTAGCATGATAATCACAATCTATCCATATTCATAGAAAGAGGGTTTGTATCAGTGCAGGGTCAACTCCAGCCTCCATGCGAGGCTTGGTTACCTTTCGAGAACTATGAAATGGACTATTGCGTTTACTTTTCTTAGCGATTCGTTCAAGTAATACCAATTATGAATTACTTCAGTTCGTTATTGATCATTGCGTTTTATTTGCTCCGTAATTGGCTCTATAATGACTCGGGCTGTCTGTTGCAGAGCCGAGTCAAGGTTTCAGTTCTCTATCTTATTAATCAGAGATAGTCATCGGGTGAAAAGAGTGAATCCTTGTTCATATTTTGTGCTTTCTTGGCAGATTTATATAATAATATTATATACGTGTTATTGTACATAACTGCATGTGAATATGTTAATGTTATGTCATTTTCTATAATTCGTAAAAAATATTAATAATTCATGAGGAAAAAATAAAATAAATGAATGTTTAATGAGCGTTTTTAAATCTGATATAGATACGGTCTCATTTACATATTAAACTTTTGCTTTAATTTTCTTGGCCGAAATTCTTGGGTTGCAACTAATCCCCAGAGATTCAAATAACAAAGCCGTGGCGGCCATGTTGGTGGACATAACAAGAGAAGCTAACGAGGAATCTTTTGTTAACGTCCACCAACATGGCGGCGATGACGTCACGTGCAACCCAGCAATATAGGATGTCTCTATACATCAACGTTTTAGAAACCGTTCCAAAACTCGCAGCACGTGTTTTATAAGATCTTAGAACATGGTCACACCCACTCGACCAATCAGCGTTCCCCATTACAGCTGTCTAAATCCCATAGTTAAGTAATTAGTATTATCTATATAGAGAATACTAATTACTCCCCTAGTCTAGACCCTGTATATTATTTAGAAATGTTCAGAGTTTCTTACAGTAGTTGCCAATAATTTCAGAAAAAAATGTCTCGTGGATGTGACCAAATTCTAAGACGGTAAGATAATGAACACTCGAGTTCTATGTGATTTAGAGTGCCTCGCATTTTAGATAGAAAACCACTCGCGCTAGCGCGCTCTAAATCACATAGAACTCTCGTGCCATTATCTAACCCTTACATAGTTAAAGGAGCAGTGTCACGATTAGTATTCATGCCCAAAGTTTTGAAAATGTGTCAGGCGGACAAGAAATCAAAAGACGTTACAGAAGTAGAAGTCCGTGAGTAATCCGCTTGCATCGGCGTATTTGCACGATATCTCGAGCCGAAATTGCTTTAAAACTATACTTCAGTATTATATGGTTATGTTTGATGTTATATTTTTATAAAGCAGCATTTTATTTATTTCAATCGAAAGGAAAATTTGCAGCAGCGCGTGACATAGCGTGATTTTTCCATTGTCTATAACAACCAATCAGAATCGTGACACTGCTCCTTTAATAGAGGGGGATGGTTATGAAACCCAGCGACCTTCTTTGTTATGTCTTTGTTCGCTTTTTTCAACCGTGACCGAACACAAAACACAATAGATATTGGAATATGTTAATCAATCAGCCAATAGAAACGTGTGGGTTCAGTCGTTCAGGGGATGCTAATGAGCTATGACCGTGCACGATCTATTGTCTTACCCTGAGTGTTGTTCCGGCCGGGAGCAGCCTGGAGCTTAACCACTGAGTTAACCGGGAGGCCCCTTTGAAGTTTGCCGGGTTTCCTAACCATTTCGTTACAAATCGGCGACGTAGTTTACCGCTCTTTGAATGTTGTGATTAGCGTAAACTAGAATCGCAATCTATAAAATACTCCACCATAATACGTCATAAAGTACAACTCACCAGTGCAGCTTTGACCACTTCCTTCGTACCCAGGAACACACTGACAGCTGAACGAACCAATAGAATTGGTGCATCTCGCGTTCGAGTGACAGTTATTATCTCCATTCATGCATTCGTTCTTATCTAAATAAAACAAATATACGTAAAACAATTGGACTTTTGCAGGATTGCAATCACGTGGTTGTATTGCAGGGAAAAAATATATGACTTCATTTACTATTAGCAAAACCTTTTGGTAAATGCTATTTTTCACCTCCAATCGATTGTCGATCTTTCAAAAACAGCGCTGTTTACCATTCAGTAAAGCCGTTCCCATGGAATCACCAGCTCATATTCATTCGTTATTAAATTGATATATCAGCACGTAACTGTTTCCTGCAAAAGGTCTATTACGAGATTTGAATGATGCTGGTTTCAGTTAACAAGATCCCAGGGGACCAACAAATCAAGAAAAGTAATCTTTGAAATCCTAATTCTTGAAGGTAAACTAAACAAAATTGTTACCCACCAGCACAAGTTTTACCGTCCCCAGTGAACCCTCTTCGGCAGCGACAGACGTAAGAGCCCTCGAAATTTGTGCACAGCGCATTACCATCACAGCCATTGCCACTGAGGTTACACTCATCAATGTCTACAAGGAAAAGTTCGTTTAACATCAACAATGTCCACTCTTCAACTGGGACTAGACAAACCTTTTTTAAAATGGATTTTGGACCCATTGCAAATTGGATATAATGCGTTTGATAGAGAATAGAACATTACTTGTGCATAAAGAAAGTGGAATTCATCAATGGTTAAGTTGTCATTCTATTTATTTAGCCAATACAAAAGGCGTCACACTTTTGAAAACGCTGACAGCAGCTCAGATATATAATATACATCATGACAACATGTGATCAAGGCTTTAGGTTTCGTCAGAGAGTCAGTGGAAGGGAACATTTGTACGAATCAAAACGATAATGATCATTCGTACCAGCACAAAGGAATCCACTCCCAGTGTATCCCTTTAGGCAGCGACAGACGTAAGAGCCTTCAGTGTTTGAACACATGGCTTTTCCGTGGCACATGTTTCTACCGTTAATACACTCATTCTCATCTGAAAAACGAAACCATACAAGATTTACGATAAAGCATCAACTACGATAGCCATAACTTTCCATACCAGCCGCAAATTGAATCAAAGCTGGTTTTGAATACTTTTTTGACATATAAAAATTATCTTATTTATTTGACGAAATGTGACATATTTTCATTTTTGTCTTCTAAATTAGTGAAAAAGGTTGCCATAGTATCAAATTAGACAACGAATTGCCGTCAAAATCACGTCCGCCATTACTGAGGTTTGCTGTGGTTACGTCATTTAATCAACACGTTGCCCTTTTGAAGGTATATTCGTATACAAAAATTCATTCTTTACTTTACTTTTCTTTATGGAAAAAACAAATTTCTTCCTTTAAGGTTAAGTAATACGGGCAACAATTCTTGCAACTTGTCTCGCAACAATCTTACGTTGCGAGTTGAAGCGCGATGTTGCACGTATTACCACCCGCCCGAGCAACTTGTCACGCAACAAATTTTCGTGTTGCAAGTTGCAGCAGCATGTTGCAGAAAGTAGAAGTGACTTCCACTTTTTGCAACAAATTTTGGTTTTGTTGCTCGTATTACCACCTGGCGCTACAACTTGTCGTGCAACAACGGCCGCCATCTTGTTTCAACAGACAATTAGTGCAAGCCATTAGCCAATCACAGAGCTGGATTCGTCGTGTTTACCGCAACTTGAAACATGGAAATTTGTTGCGCGACAAGTTGCAGGCGCGGGTGGTAATACGAACAACATCGCGCTGCAACTCGCAACGCAACATTGTTGCGCGACAAGTTGCAAGAAATTGTTGCCCATATCACTTCACCTTTACTATAAGTTCGCGCGAACGTTTATGTATGCAAAGTAGCCCCGCATCCATAAGAACGGGTTCGCGTTATGGCGGACATAAAAACACGAGTCCCAAAAATAAGACTACCCGTCGTCGTCTCTAAAAACGGTATGGACAAGTAAACATATATAGCAACTCTACTTTACAAATGTGCACAAAACATCGCTACCCACAAATTTGATCGCATTGGCACTTTAACTCGCTTCCTTGCTCCGTACCGTAAATTATTGGTCCTCGTGTTTCCCTTTTTATGACCCGCGGTAGGGACCTTGCGCTTGTTTCATATAGAGGTATGTATCGGAAGTGTTTCACAGAGTTACTGATTTTACTTAAAGTGCCTCCAACGCTTACTTTTTTTATCATCAATATCGATTCTACATCAAGTGAATAGTTGAATAGTCAGGAGTATATTACACAGTCTTCCTGTGCCCTTGTGTTGGCCCCTAACACAGTAGATGGTGTGTCTATTTATAGCCGCGAAGTTCTGGTATGCGATTACGTTGTCTTTTGTTCTCTTGCGCTTTAGTATTTTTTAGCAGTTTGAACCGTGTTAAATACAATTTTTCAGTGCATCCTGTTTGGTTAAAAGTGACAGCCTTTGTTTCTTCTCGCGGGAAACTCTATGCTAAAAATAACTCTACCGTCTACAGTGTTGTGTGACAATATAATGTGGGAAGAGGAACACTCCTCTGTAATATACTCCTGAACAGTAGATTATTTTTGGATTTGAGTGTTGCGTCTATGAGTTATAGAGGGTTATATCTCCACTAAGATATGACGTTTACCTAATAATAATAATAATTATTATTATAATAACATATTTAACGAGGATATGTAGATAAAGATTACACTTGTTTCCAATCTGGTTCCCGTATTGCCTGAATTTCAGCCGTCTCCTCTGCTGAAATTCAGGCTAGTCCTCCTAACTATTATATACCAAGATACAAGCATTATATAATTACATTATAAAACATAATAGATAATTATTTAACTACTCAAAAGAATAAGTAATATACATTATTGGGAAGATATGAGAAAGATTCAATAAAATATAAACAACTATAGCTTTAGAATTAGACAATAGACCATTTTCTCAGGTATGCGCACGCAATATTGGCCCGCCAAATCGCTTTTTGAACAATAGCCGCCAATTTTTGAACAATAGCCGATAATTTGAATAACAAAGGCTGACGCATCAGAACGAGTCTAACAAAAGCTAACAAAACTCACGGCCCGCCAAGAAATACTTCATGTAGGCAGCTTGGATTTAGTATTGGTTGAAATAATAGGGAAGGTTATAGGAAACCACTACGTGATTGCTCACGTGAAGTATTTACCGGCCCGTCAAGCCTGTTGCGTGCGCATACTTGAGAAAATGGTCTATTAAAACAAGTATTAAAAAAAAACAGGAGCCCATATAAGGAGCGTCCATATCTCCTATATACCCGTCAGCGTTTTCACAAGTTGGGCTATATTTAGATCATCATTGCCGCCAATTAAGTGGGTTGCACCAGAGGCGACACAAACTGCGTCATTAGCTACTTTTGTTATACCAACAACATGGCTGCTACGCTTTTGTGATTTTATTCCCTTAGGAACGATTGCAACCCAACAATAGCGGGAAACCGTTCTAAAATAACCTAACTTGCAAACGCTGTGACATAGGCCTAGTATGCGGGATGGACGCTCCTAGTTATGGGCTCCTGAAAAAAGAGATGTAGAAACATGGCTAGACATCACAGTCAGTCATTAATTATAGAAAAACGTGCTGACAGAGATAAACGACATTTTACAAACATCCATGTTATATTTGAAGCTTATATCAGTGATTTTACCAAATATTTTAACTAAATCAGAAAATATAATTTCATTCACAAGGAGAAAGAAATGACAGTACATTCCCTGTGTGACGTCACATCATTAGCATATCCTGTGACGTCACATCATTAGCATATCCTGTGACGTCACATCATTAGCATATTGGAAATAGAAACGTCTGTAACTCATAGACGAAATACTCAAATCAAGAAATATTTTACCATTCAACTATTCACTTGGATGATAAAAAAGGCGTTAGTGACACTTTAAGGCAGAACCAGACCTAATATACCAGGAGTTCGTTACCGGCCTGAGCGTTCATCTTCTATACTACGACTGTGATGCAGCGGGTTATTTTAGAGTTCGATTCCGCTAGCCAGTCACCAATGTTGTTGCAGCCACGATGTTGCAGCCATGTTGGTTGACCAAACAAGAGAAGCTAACGTACGAGGCATCTTTTGTTTACAACATGCCGCAATGAAAGCGAACAGTGAGAAAAAATGAAATCTAAAATTAATCTGTGAAAACGCTGCTAATGAACCTGGTATGCCAAGTAATAATACAGATAACCTCGTACCTTGGCAGGTCTTCCCATCTCCTTCGTAACCTCTCCTGCATTGGCACACATACGACCCGGCCATGTTAGTACAAAACGCTTTGGGGTGACATCCGTGATTTCTTGTTCCACACTCGTTTATGTCTAAAGAAACGTCCAGTTGATTGTTTGCTAATATGAATACTATAACGATACTTCGTGTTGATAAACATTACAATTGTTATGCTAATGTACCAACCATGTTTTTAAAAGGCCGCTTTGTGTCAGGGACAAATGGATCTCTGGTTGGCACAGTAATTACAATGGATGATGTGGCAGGAAGTATCGCTATTAATGATCACGACTGCTTTCAAATAAAGTTATCGTTCACCGGGATTTGGATTAAGTGGCCGGATTGCAAAACCTTATTCTAACATCAAGAACATGTAATTACGTTTTCACGTGGCGTACCTTCACAACCGAAGCCATTTTCTCTGTATCCAGGCTTACATTGACACGTGTGAGAACCGCGAGTGTTAGTGCACGTCGCATCAGGGGAACAACTTTCCGCGTCATCTGCACACTCATCGATGTCTATATCACGGTATAAAATGATAACGTTAATGAAGGTTCTCAGATGACCACATATTTACTGGTTATTTCATGGTTTTCTATGAAATACGGGTGAATATTTCACGAGAAATGTGAAATTACAACGAGCCTTTTATACCAAAATAATATGAATTTCGAGTGAAATTTTCGCCAGTGAAATAACCATATTATCCTACAAATAACTAATTTACGGAAAGATTTATCACGAAAACAATAAAACTTACCGGACGATAGACTGCGAATTTTCTCGCGGGAAAACAAAACTTTTGAGTGGCGGACGCGTCTGCATACTAATTATGTATTCAAAATCTAGAATTCTTATTGGCTGATAAAGAAATGGCGGGAAATTTCTGCATTTTGATTGGCCTTGATCTAGCCATGAAATATAGAAAAACCACGATATTCTCATCTGTATTGCATAGTAAAGCTGAGCTCTGATTGGTGAAATATAATATATATAGGATAATAAAAAATATCCAATAAGAACCCGCCTGCTCTTATAACTTTACAACTTTACAACTATTAAGTTGAGAAAACATCTTGTCGTGTCATTAGTGCTATCGAAATTAGACTTTAGTGACATTGTTTTCCACCCTCTTACTGAAAACCTTTTAAAAAGGTTACAGCGTGTACAATTTTCTGCCGCTAGCTATGTTACTGGGAATTATGTAAACAATACGGATGCTATTCTGAAACTAGGTTGGCTCCCAATGAGGGAGCGAAGAGACTGGCATATTTTAAAAGCAACTCACAAAGCATTATATTGTAAACAATAGACCCTATGCATAAGTCCTGGTAGCTAGCATGTCAACGAGGCCGGTAGGTCCTCTGGAATGTTGAAATTGAAGCGCCGGGGGAGATTGTGAAATGCACTGAACGAATGTTCAGTGAAACAATGCCGTTAATTCGCTATGCGCCTGGCTGGATGTACTATAAAGAAAAATAAAGGATAAATGAGGACAGATTAGCAACACTAAACAATCATGTTCAACACGTTTCACACCTGCTAGTATTTCAACTTCAACATTCCAGAGGACCTACCGGCCTCTTTTTCGTGTTGTGACCGCGCGAGTTATGCATAGTGTGTATGGCCTAGCTAGTTAGCTCTTAATAAGGTAAATCATCCGCGTACCCTTAGGTCTAGTTCTTCTATAAGTCTAGTTATTCCACTGGAGTCCAATACGTTCCAGGATAGAGCATCTAAACTTTTTAACTAGGTTTTGTTCACTTACGAAATGTTTTCTGAAACAACGCTTTGATACGTAGCTTAACCTCAATTCATTATTATCATCCTAATTCATTTAAATTTAAGTTTCAATCTCTTTTGTTCCATATCAGATTTTATTCATTATACACTTCTCCAATTAGTCATTACATGTTTAATTTAGATATCATTTTAGCTTTTATTGTACATATGTTACCATAGCTCACGTAGTTACAGTAGTAATAATTTGTAGGAATTTATTATTTTTATCTTGTAATATATAGCTAGATTTCAACGGATAAAGAGCCACTTGTGGAAACGTCGTCGAATAAACCATTATTATTATTAGTATGTTTCTGTGTGGTTATTCTGCCAATTTAACTACATACCTCTTATTAACCGACTGCGTGGTCCGTACTGTGAATTATGTACCGAGGTTTTCCCTTTTTATTGCCAAACATGAAGCGCGCTGGCCATAAACAGGGTTAAAACGAGGACCATAGCGGTACGGACCAAGAAAACGAGGTTGATAAGATGGTGGTAATACGTCTGATATGGTAAAAGTAAAAGTTTGAACCGTTTCTATGGAATTCCTAGTTACCTGAGCAGGTTATGCCATTGCCTTGAAATCCCTCCTTACAGATACACTGACTTCCTCCATGACCTAAGATACAGTCTGCATCTGGACTGCAATTTGGGTCACAACTACCTGGTGCTAGAACGTTAACAGATGAGATAAAAGTGAAAGATGTGAAATTTATAGTATTAAAAATTAAAAACATGGCAGTATAAAGCAGATCAAATTGGCTTTCCACTGAAATCGTTTAGCTTGCGCCTGCAGATTTTATCACTTGTTTACAAAAGTAAGAACTTTCTGGATTGAAGACAATAAGCGATTAAGCATGCATGTTTCGGATTTTTCGCATTGTTATCAGAAGTAAATGACAACAAGTGGCAGACAAAAATGAAGGTTTTCACTCTCCTTTCTCTTTCCTAACAGGCATCAACGGCAATAAGGTTATTGCTGCTTTTGACATACCTCTGCAAATCATTCCGTCTCCTATAAAGCCAGCATTGCATTGGCATCTGTATGAACCAATTGAGTTGATACAGTGGGCATTGATGGCACAGTCACTTAAGTCACCAGCGCACTCATCGATGTCTAGACAACATAGACAGCAACTCAATTAGTAAGACTTATTTATACGGTTCCTTGAGCTGGAGGGGTGCAAGCGGTGGGCGATACCGCCGCACTGCGATTCGCGGTACAGCGTATGCGGCGAGATTGTTGGTATTTCGCCCTTTCCTACAAGGAATTTTCTCCCTGATGAAAATCTATGCTAAATCCTAATTTATCAATAGGAATTCATCCATATACTTCATCCTGGCTTGGGAGTACTACGATGGTTCACAGTGTTTGGACGCCTATTTAAACTCCCTGAAATCTTGATGTTTGTGCACGCCGTAAAATGACGCCGATCGTAGCCCTCTTAGACCCACTTAATCATAAAAATAACATATTTGATAGTGTAGAGGCGTGTAAGGTAAAGGAATAGATACTTCTTTAAGTACTAAACTCCTTGCATGATTTGACAACACTTTATTACTAGGTTTTACTAGCGACAACCGCTGAGTAGAACAAAATGACTAAAACAGCACTGCGTCTGCGTATGTTGCTTGTGCTTATGTCACTAGTGAAAACCAGCATGATATGGGAAACTGAACCCTGAATCAACCCAACGACTAATAATACAAAGATGTATTCGAAAAAAATACGTTATACTATTTTATTTCTCTGTGTTGCATGTCTTTGAAGAGAAAATAAGTTTTCAAGTTTGAAAAATAATCAGTTATCCGCTGATAAATCTAGCTTGCGTCTACCGTACCGAAAAATACGTATACTTGTACTTTTACCCAAAATCCTTTGCGCGCGAAAAACTTTAAATCCGTTATAAAATCGCGGTAGAGAGGTTTTAAATCTTAAAAACAAGCAAGTACAAATGCTGTTACCAATCCACTGTTATTGAAGAGAATAGATGATTTCTACGTGTTATTTTGACCGTGTGAGGTTCGCAAGGAATTGTGGTCAAATGTACGGCCGCCATCTTTTTCCGTACGGCGGATTAGAAGTCATTACTATAAACCAACTAGTGGACTATTACAAATCCTGCATTCTGATTGGCTACACTACTATAGGTCTATTTGTGATATAGAGAAAAACCGCACGCATTTTCACGAAATAACATTTTTTCAACTTCAATTTGTTTCTTTCTATTATTTTCTACTATCCGACTAGTTAGTTTATACTAAAACAATTAGACCTCTCGACCTCATGGGCTACGACTATTGACTCGTAGCCCATGAGGGCTGTGGGTCTAATTGTTAATTACACCAACACCATAAATTATTCACCGTACTTGACGTCACAAATTGAAAACTTAAGCCGGCTGTAAACAGCGGCGGTTGTGAGGAATGTTTCATATTTTCCTTTTCCTAACGCAGATCACAAGAAATTGAATCATAATCTAAGGCTCTTCGTATATAGATTGATACGTAGAGCTAAAGTTGATTTAGGATTCAGTTTCCCTTTAAACTAATTATAAATGAAGCCTCATTGACAAGAATATTACCTTCACAAACGGAACCATTGCCTGCGTATCCACGTTTGCAAGTGCACACAAACGAACCGAGTTTGTTATTACACCAAGCGTTTATGTCACAGCGTGATGTGCCAAGAGCGCATTCGTCGAGGTCTGAGAACAAGAAAAGAAAAGGCTCTCGTGGAACGTGTTGTTGTTGTAAATGTTATGTTATATACCACGTATTTTCAGCAATAAGTTAGGGTTAGACAGAATTAAACACGAGTGATTTATGGGTTTCAGAGTACCGAGCTTTTATGGATATAAAGTCCGGCAACGGCTTTAGAAAATGGTCACACCCATGAAGGAATTTTTAAATAATCGCATAGTAAATAATCGTTTACGAAAATAAAACTGTGTGCTCGCTTAGTCCTTTGCAGGAAACAGTCACGTGCCGATATATCACTTCAATAGCGAATTAATCCATGGGATAGCCTTTGCAGCTAACAGTCACGTGCTGATATAATACTTCATGAGCTCGTGATCCCCATGGGAAAGACGTTGCCATGGATGCTGGAGAGCAAGCTATCTTTAAAATCGCTGTTTTTGAAAGATCGACAATCGATTGGAGGTGGAAAATAGCATTTACAATTAGGTTTTGCTAATAGCAATACCGATCTTGTACAATGCATTTAAATAAATGAAGTCAGATAGTTTTTGCTCTCCAGTACAACCACATGATGTGTTAGCTGCAAAGGGCCTATTGAAAGGCTTTACTGGATGGCAAACAAACTTTTAAAACGCTGTTTTAGAACTGAGATTGACAATCGATAGGAGGTGCAAAATAGCATTTACAACAGGTTTCGCTAATAACACTACCGATCTCGTACAAGCGCCTTTAAATATATGAATAAAGATTGTTTGCCACCCAGTACAACCACGAAATTGTATTCCTGCAAAAGGCCATTTGTAATGTTTCGTCATTGGTCAGGGAAGAACAACATTTCGGTATTACAAGGCTAAGCAATACATCTGTGAAATCAGCTTGTGATGCACTTCAACTACCCATACTCTGAGTAAAAAGATGGAAAAAGAGAAGAGGAGTAGAAGGAATTAAGAGAAAATATCATCTGCCAGTAGCCAGATATATTGTAGAACGCAGGTTTATCTCTTTAATTTTTTTGAACAGTGAAATATTGTTAAGCAAATGAAATATGTTGCCAATAATTTTTGTATCTTTATTTGCAACAAATTTAGAAACTTTCCCAATACATATTTGACTTACATGTAATATTCGTATGTTAGTCTATCAGTTGTATTTGTAATCGTTTAGTAAAATCACTCATTAGTATTATCTGTTACTCATTAGTTTTCCCGTTAAAATTCCCTTTTGAGGAGTGATAATAAGGCTTTAATCAAAGGAAAATTCTCATACTCAGTAATAAGTGACTTATAGGATTCAGGGCACTAAAAATAGGGCATTGATATGTTGAGTGGGTGTGACCATTTTCTAACCTGTTGTTAGCACTCGAGCTGCTTGCGAGCCCGAGTTTACGAACAAG
The DNA here is from genome assembly GCA_030867875.1 of Actinernus sp. WN-2022. Taxonomy (NCBI): domain Eukaryota; kingdom Metazoa; phylum Cnidaria; class Anthozoa; order Actiniaria; family Actinernidae; genus Actinernus; species Actinernus sp. WN-2022. The sequence goes on from JAOWCC010000936.1 coordinate 60,381,778, forward strand.
GTGACGCCAGTCTTCTACCTAACCGAACTATTCTTATGAAGAAAGCGTTGGAAGACAAAAAACCATTGAATTCTTGCTTTGTTTACAAATAAACACAGCATTAATTGATGAAATAAACGCTATTTGGCTCTATCTACATGTACACGCGTAATCCGAAGAAGCTCACAAATCAGTTACCAGACGTATTGAACCGGGGATTCCAGAAAATTACGTCAGTGGGTAATACGGCTACTCATTATTTTTGGCGCTCTGATTGGCTGGTGACCTGGTTCGGTTTTTCTCATCTGGACCGACTAATCCAAACGCTTTTCGAAATCAATGTTTTTGACGAGATTCTTACGTAAACGCACCGTAGAATAGACCATTTTCTCAAGTATGCGCACGCATTGACGGGCCGGTAAATACTTGACGGGCCGGTAAATACTTCACGTGGGCAATCACGTAGTGGTTTCCTATAACCCTCCCTATTATTTCAACCAATACTAAATCCAAGCTGCCTACATGAAGTATTTCTTGGCGGGCCGTGAGTTTTGTTAGCTTTTGTTAGACTCGTTCTGATGCGTCAGCCTTTGTTATTCAAATTATCGGCTATTGTTCAAAAATTGGCGGCTATTGTTCAAAAAGCGATTTGGCGGGCCAATATTGCGTGCGCATACCTGAGAAAATGGTATATTGAACATCTTGTATTGAAAGCCTTGGAAAAAGAGGGAAAACTGCAGAAAATTGCCAGTGATTTGAGTGAAGCAAAGAGCTCACGTTCAAGACTGACAAATGTATCGCTTCTGTACGAGCGCGCGATTGCATTACCGAAAGTAATTGAAATAAAATAAAAACATTATTTACCGGCCTTAGTCGGTCCGTATGGAGTAAACTGATCACTGCAACCCTCCGTTATAAAATTGACTTTGTTCAAATCTTTGAAATAGCTATACCATTCTGCCGGGGATACGTCGTTAGAAACACCTGCGGACTTAAGCGTTTTAATAAGGTTTACTAGTTTCCAAAATTCTTTTGGATTAGTGTCTTCCAAGACACGAATTTTGTCTAACATCTCACTCTGAAACCTTCTTTTTGACCGTTTAATTAACCGCTTATAATCCTTTTTCGTCGAAAATATTTTTTGTCTAAAAAAAGGATCATTTGGGTATTTCGAAACTAAATACCCCAAATTTCGTAGTTCCTTTTTAAAATCATGACAGCTCTTGTCAAACCATTTCTGCTTTTGCACTGTTTTCCTACGAGTCCTCCTAGGACCTCTTCTATTTCTAATAAACATCACTTTTGTAGAAGTGGTTACATAATCTCTCTTGTACTGAATTCGAAAGTTTCTCATGAACGCTTTTGGCAATTTCCCGTGGAATGTCTATTACGTTATTGAAAATTTGTATTTCCTTATAGTATGTTTAAAACGTGTTGATGTTTGTATGATCGCACTAAAGAATGTCGCTTCCGTGTTAATGGTTATCTGTAAATGCAATTGAATGTTAGTGTTTATGGAGAAATCGTTAATGAATTTCAATTCGCTCTTATCAGGCGTCCGCCATGTTTGTTTGAAAGCGAGGCTATTAACGCATGGAAATCCAATATGGCGGCGGCAATCACTGGCGTTTCTGTAAGTGGAGCTCCAACAGCAGTTCAAACTGGTTTGGACTGGACAGCCTCGCTAAAAATCCTCCCAAAAATCGATATGAAGGATGTCGAATCATTTGTTTCCAGCGAAAAGGCTCCAAGAAGTGGTTTGACGAAGGGATACAATTTTTTTTGTGAAGGATTCGTCCACGAGTTTCAAGGTCAGTAGCGAGTAAAACAACTTTGGATATTTAATGTCCGTTTTCCTTTTCTTTTTGGGGTATTCTCTAGAACTTATATTTTATTTCTCAGTTGCTAATAATGCAGAGGAAAAGGATAAAATATATCTGAGATGTAAGTGCTTTAAATCGTTAAGAAATAACGAGGAACCACACCGTCTAAAGGTCAGTAACTGAGTTACTAAGTGAGTATACCAGATATTCTCATTTGAACCTCTGATTTTTGTTTGTTTTTATACATGCCCTTCCCTGCTAGCAGAGGTCTCTCTCTGTCTTGGTAAAATGGAAGGCGAGGGAGAGAGAGGTCTCTCCCTCACCTTCCATCAGTTACCAAGACAGAGAGAGACCTTTGCTAGCAGGGAATACATGCCCTTGCAAGATGAGGACAATATTGCAGAATAACGAGTAGTTATTAGTCTCCAAATATTATATTTGTTTTTACTTTGGCATGTCTCAGATGTGTTTGCTAGCCGCATCAACTGGCACTTCTCCTAAAGTACTTCAGCATTCATGCAGCTGTAAGGCTGGGCAAGGAGTTTGTAACCACAAAAGCGCATTTTTGTACCAGACAGCTCACTACAGTATGCTAAATATCAAAACAGTTCCCGTCATCCCTTCAAAGACATCTCTGCCTCAAGAATGGCATAAGTCCAGGACAGCTGGAGTATCACCTGAGCGCTTACAGGATGTTAAAATCAAGAAACCCGAGCTGAAGCCAGAGAAGGGAAGAAAACGATCCATTGATGGAGTTCAAAGCAGCCTCTACAACCCCCTAAGTACAAATTTCCCACCCAATAAGTTTATTAAGGATTTCCAGAAAGAAATGGTTACTAATTTTCCTGGCACTCAATTTGCAAAGCTGTTTGAATATCCCTCCGAAACAACTGACACAGAATGTAAGTTTGGTCCTGTTCCAAAGGGTAGTGTTCTGTCCTATCAGCAGAAGGTGATACCAGACTATGCGAACATTATAAAAACGCCCCAGTCTAAAGAGTTTCCTAACCTACCAACGAGTACATGTTTTCAAACATACACTACAGTACTTGAAAAAAAGGAGTCGTCATACTTTGAAGGGCAGCAAGTGTCATTAGAAGAGTGTCACGCGATTGAGGGGCAAACACGTGCCCAATCAGAGAATCCTTATTGGCTTCAGGTGAGAAAAAACAGAGTGACCGCTTCAAAATTCAAGAGGGTAGCAGCTAGGAAAAAGGACTCTGAAAGCCTAGTAGGGCACCTGAAAAAAAAAGTTAAGCAAACGGAAGCCATGAAATATGGTCTAGCTCATGAAGGAGATGCTGCAATGATATACGCGGATTCAAAAGTTGTGAATGTCAGGAGGACTGGATTTGTTGTAAACCCTGGGTGCCCCCACCTAGGTGCAAGCCCTTATTATATTGTCTATGACCCATCCAATAGTGAAAACCCATTTGGATTATTAGAAATTAAATGTTTACAGTGCTCCTCCACAACAGATGCCAAATGTATGAAGATGTGTAATGACCAGCCAAAACTAAGAAAAACGCATGAGTATTATTATCAAATATAAGGGCAACTTGGTATAACTGGGCTCCAGTGGTGTGACCTTATGGTGCTGTGCAAGGATGACTGGCACATTGAAAGGCTGTTCTTTGACACATATTTCTTTTATTCAATGTGTTGTAAGTTAGATAGATTTTACTTTGAATACTTTCTTCCTTCATTAGTACCCTAGATGCAAAATCGTAGAACCTATGCAAAAATGTGTGGCCTACAGTACTTAGTGTAAATTCTGAATTAAAACATTTATTTAAGCTTCGCCAAAAACATGACACAGTCTACTGAAAGAGCAGTAAGAAGGTGTTTATAGTATGCAGTTTCATAATTGTATGACAGTTCGTTCCAAAGTGATTAGCATTTAAAACTTTGGGAAAACATGGCTGGCAGCTAGGGCCATGGCTGTCCGATTTCATACAAAGTTCTCAGTCTTATTTCAAATAGCAATATGAAAGCTGACACAATTTCAGATTACTTATTTAATTTTTGCATGCAGTTTCATCTGACAAGGTTAGTTTTCTCATGTGATCATGGTTGACCAGTGTAAATAAATAAAAAACAGCATTATTGCATAGAGTCTAATGGCAAAGGCCTGGATATTGCAGGGATACTGTTGGGAACTGCTCATCTATTTATGGAGTAGAGAAGCCTGGGGAGAAATGAAGGGCTGGGATTTGAAAAAAGAGCTCTGTTATTATGGCAAGATGGCTTAACATTATTCCTATTATCTGGGGAGGTACGTAGCTCCTGCTCCATAGATAACAAGCAGTTTTTCAAAGATTGATCATGTTAAAACAAGGGGCCTTGAAAGTTTGTAAGAATGCAGCAAATTGTCCACAGCTGATTAACAGTTGAGGCCAATGAGAGTGGTACAGTAGCATCAAAAATGTGGTATTCTTTCACTCTACGTATGGCACGTTCTACGTGTATCCTCAGTTTTGCAATCTTTTGAGTTTTCTGCACATCTTCGGGAGAAAACTGTGCCTTTGGTATATTTAAATGGCAGTTGATCGGTATCAGTAAATCCTCAATAGTAAAGCCCTTATCAGCCATTACCCCATCACCAGCTTCTAACAGTTCAATAAGTCCACATCTCCTTGTTATTTCCTTATCACTTACTGAACCAGTGTAGAGTGAAGAAATAAAGGAAATGGCCCCTGCTGGTGTTATGCCTACTGTAGTGTATCTACCCCACCCCCATCAGGACGTTTTGGTTATCACGTGAGAGAAAAGACACGCTAGAGGAGTTCACGAACAGAGGGAGTTTAGCGAGAGCAGCGAAATGCAAACAGTCGAGTTGAGTTAATTTTAATAAAGGTTTTGAGGACAGAATAACTGGCGACGAGGATAAAAGGAACTTCCACCATGGCTGAACAATACAGATTACCTCCATTACCGCCGTTTGATCCACATTCTGACGTGACTTCGGCGCCAACAAGATGGAAGAAATGGATTCAGAGATTTCAGAATTATGTTGTGGCCGTAAATATCGAGAGCCCAAAACGGAAAAGGGCCATGCTTCTACACTATGCTGGTGAAGCAGTACACGACATCTTCCAAACCCTGAGCGAGACTGGGGAAGCGAAGGATTATGACCTAGCAATCAAAAAGCTAACCGACTACTTTGCACCGAAGCAAAATGTCGACGTACAAATTCAGGCAAACTCGCCAAGAGGTAAGCGAAACCCTTGATCAATATGTAACTAAACTACGCCAACTTGCAATCCACTGTGATTTTACCGACCAGGAAAGAGAAATTAAAGCCCAAGTCATTCAAGGATGTTTATCATCTCGCCTTCGCCGAAAAGCACTTGGAGATTCAAGCATGACCTTGAATGACCTTCTAACTCGAGGTCGCACGAACGAAGCGTCAAACAGACAGGCGGCCGCGATGGAACTTCAACAAGATGGAAGAATTGATCATCGTGGATCGGTAAATGCATTAGGAAACAAGAATAGTGGACGGCATCACCTACCGAGAGTTAATTACGATGGAGGTCGTAAAGCGGAAAATAGACCACAAAACGGGACTCGCCGCAGACAAGCTCAAACTAGCGCCTGTTATCACTGCGGTAGACAATGGCCACACAGTGAAGAGCAGCCATGTCCAGCCCGAGGAAAAACGTGTGACAAGTGCAACAAATTAAATCACTTCGCAGCCGTCTGCAGATCAGGAAACCCAAACCGTGAATCAACTCCGTCACGCCGAACGGGAAAATCGGAATCCCGCATTAATGCCCTCCAAGATGACAATTCATCATCCGATGAAGAATATCTCTACACTGTCACCCAAGAGACTCTTTCAACAATTCACAGCAAACCAGAACTCGAAGTGAAAATCGGTAACGTAGCCATCCCGGTACTAATTGATACTGGTGCATCCGTAAATATTCTCAACAAAGACCATTACAATCAGATAGTCGGACAACATAATGAAGCAAAGCTCAAGAAGTCAAAAATCCGACTATATGCCTATGGAAACAAAGAACCGCTTCCGGTACTAGGCAAGTTAGATACAACGGTCGAGGTAAAGGATAAGATATCACCTGCGACTTCCTTCATCATTGATGGCAATCATGGCTCACTGCTCAACAGCCACAGATCTAGGGCTCCTAAAGGTCAACGTTGCTGTCAACACAATTGACCATGAGCATCAAGAGACAAAGTCAACGTTCATCACCAAGTTGGTAGAGGAATATGAAGACATATTCCAAGGGATTGGAAAGCTGAAGTCAGAAGGCATACATATCCACATTGACAAAGAAGTTCAACCTACTGTACAGTCCCATAGACGCATACCATTCCACATCCGTCAAAAAGTAGAACAAGAACTCGATAAACTGGAAAAAGCAGGAATCATTGGGGAGCCGACCGGTCCCACACCATGGATCTCGGCTATGGTATGTTTCCCCAAGCCAAAGAATCCAGACGAAGTTCGGTGCTGCATTGACATGCGCTTACCAAACTTAGCAGTAAAAAGAGAAAGACATCCCACACCAACCATCGACGAGCTGATACTCGACCTCAATGGCGCTTGTCATTTTTGCAAGCTGGATCTTCGTCAAGGGTATCTTCAAATTCCCCTCGCACCTGAAAGCAGATACATCACCACCTTCTCCACACACAAGGGGTTAAAACAGTACACACGACTCCTCTTTGGTCTAACCTCAGCAGCGGAGGTATTTCAACATGAATTCCAGAAGGTCCTACAAGGAATCCAGGGAGCAAAGAACATCAGCGACGACATTCTTGTGTTCGGTAAGACACAGACTGAACATGATGAAGCACTTAAAGCCACGTTCCAACGACTGAGGGAGAAAGGTCTAACACTCAATCCGAACAAGTGTGTCTATGACAAAGCACACTTAGACTTCTACGGCTACACATTCTCAGCAGCTGGAATCTCAGCCGATCCCCACAAAGTCAAACAAATACAAGAAGTCGACGCCCCACAAAATGCTGCGGAGATAAGAAGCCTGCTTGGCCTAACCAATTACGTCTCCCGGTTCATAACGGAATATGCAACAATCACTGAACCTCTACGACAACTCACACGCCAAAACACACCCTTCAACTGGACATCGGAATGTCAAAACGCACTGAACGAGCTGAAAGCAAGACTCACTAGCGAAACTGTAATGTCATACTATGATCCAACCAAGCCCACCGAGCTCACTCGGAGCCGTACTTGCGCAAAAAAGTACTGGCAGCAGTGGCGACGAAGAGATACACATCGTAGCCTATGCAAGCCGAGCCCTCACCGACGTAGAACAGCGCTACAGCCAAACCGAAAAGGAAGCACTCGCCATAGTCTGGGGATGTGAAAAGTTCCACCTCTATCTCTACGGTGACACCTTCAACCTGAAAACTGACCATAAGCCACTGGAGATGATCTTCAAGAATCCCAAATCGAGACCCCCCGCAAGGATAGAGAGATGGCAACTAAGGCTTCAGCAGTACGACTTTACAGTAACATACCGATCGGGTGAAGGCAACCCCGCTGACTACCTTTCCAGACATCCAACATCGGGCATGCCAGACAAGCGCAGCACTGCAGAAGAGTATGTTAATTTTGTGGCCGGCAATGCAATCCCAAAGGCTATGACGTTGCAAGAAGTACAAGAGGCGTCGGACAAAGATCCAACACTACATGTTCTAAAAGGCTTAATACAAAGTGGAAGATGGCAGTCACTCAAAACACCGGATTGGGTGCCAACGGATGCCAACGTTGTCGAACTAAGAGCATATTCGAAGATTCGACAAGAACTCACAGTCAAATCCTCAGGCCTTGTACTTAGAGGGACAAGATTAATAATGCCAGCAATACTACGAAACAGGGCAGTAGAAATCGCTTATGAAGGGCACCAGGGTGTGGTCAAATCAAAGGCACTAGTTCGTGAGAAGATCTGGTTCCCAGGCATAAACGCAACTGTTGAAGACAAAGTTTCAAAATGTTTCCCTTGCCAGGCAGTCGGACCACCAAAGCACCCAGAACCTCTAAAAATGACGGAAATGCCTAAGCATCCATGGCAGTCTCTCAACATGGATTTTCTTGGCCCTCTACCTACTGGAGAAATGCTATTAGGTGTAATTGATCAGCACTCAAGATTTCCCGAAGTAGAAGTGATGAGCACCACGACTGCAGGAGCAGTCATTCCCAAACTGGATAGAATCTTTGCTACCCATGGGATTCCTAACACCATAACCACAGACAACGGTCCACCCTACAGTAGCAATGAGATTGCCAACTACATGAAAGAAAATGGAATCAAGCACAACAAAACGACACCGCTGTGGCCGCAAGGAAATGCAGAGGCTGAAAGTTTCATGAAACCGTTGATGAAAGCGATACGCACATCCCACGCTGAAGGAAAGAACTGGAAGCGTGAGCTTCACAAATTTCTTCTCAACTACAGATGCACACCGCACACAACAACAGGTGTCGCGCCAGCTGAACTACTCTACGGGAGAGTGATACGGGGACGACTACCTCATCTAGAGCGCAGCATCGACACTCAAGCGGTGCGCAACAAGGCACTGGCAAAAGATTCCGAAGCAAAGGACAGAATGAAGACATATGCTGACACACGGAGACACGCTCAGCCCAGCACCTTTAAAGTCGGAGACAGCGTGCTGGCAAAGCAGACAAAGGCAAATAAGCTCACTACTAGGTTCGACATCCGACCTCGACAAGTCACGGAAGTAAAAGGAAGCATGATTACTGCCAACCGGGACGGTCACTCGATCACGAGGAATAGCTCATTCTTCAAGAAGGTACGAAACAATGCCGAGAGCGATGAAGATGACTCGGACGACAACATGCCCCCACAAGAAGATGAACAGCATGAGGTGATAGGGCCTAATTTGCTGGATCGGCCCCGGCGTCCTCGAAGACCCCCAGTTCATTTGCAAGACTATGAAACATGAACTTGCTTCGCACACACGAAACTTTTAGGATCTAAAATTTTGTTAGTCCTATATCTATACGAGTTGTTATCACATAGTTATTTCACTTTCCAAAGGGGGAAGAGATGTAGTGTATCTACCCCACCCCCATCAGGACGTTTTGGTTATCACGTGAGAGAAAAGACACGCTAGAGGAGTTCACGAACAGAGGGAGTTTAGCGAGAGCAGCGAAATGCAAACAGTCGAGTTGAGTTAATTTTAATAAAGGTTTTGAGGATAGCTCATGAGAGCTCTTGAGAGCTCTTGAGAGTTTTAGAACTTTTGTAGCTTGAGTAAAATTCAGAATGAAGTACTAGTGAAGATGGAGTTTGCACCTTGATTTCAGTACAATCGATTATTACCCTGCAATTAGGAAACAGTTCCTTAAACTGACCAGGCATTGTCATATCAATCTGCTTCCTGCTTGACCAAATTGGAAGGGTACCCAAAACACAGTACAGGAAATTGGTCCAGGTGAGTAGTACTCTGCTTACTGTCGTCACAGAAATCCCAAATCTAACTGCCAAATCCTGCTCGAATAGACCTAGCTTTACTTTACATAGGAACAAAAATAACTGATCTTCAAGCCCTAGTGCTTGATGCCTAAAAGGAGACATATTTAATTCCAAATTTGATTCAATGTTCTTCTGGTTACTATTCCGGGCCCTTTGCAGTTGAGCCCAAGATATCATGTTATCTGCATTTGGAGTAACTAGCAAAAGAAAGCTCTTTAATAGCGTATGTGATGGAAATCCAGTAAAAAATCTTATCTGATTATCATCATACATAAATTTTGCCAGACCAAAACGATGTATTTGTGTAACTTTGTCTAATTCCATTTTAAGTCTATTGATTTCTTTTCTGGCTGCATCTAACTTCTTCCTTACTTTAAAAATACCAGATTCCGACACTGTTGTTAAGGAGTTTGTGGCCAGTGTGGAGCTGTCCTGGACAGAAGCAGACAAAAAACCTGAGGAGATATTTTCTGTAGCAGTCTCTTGGTCTGTAAGAAGTTTTCGTCTTTTTGGAGGAGGTCGCTTTGGCTTTGTTGAAGTCCAAGAAAAAATAGAAGGTATAGCAGAAGACTGCAGAACTCGTTTCCCGGTGAGAGTTTTCTTGAAATCCCCGGGTTCAAAGTGAGCAGAGCATACCTTTGTGTGTGGCAGTACCTGAGTGGAAACAAATGAAGATGTTCACTATAGTAACTATCATGATCAACAGACAGAGTAAATTGAGCTCTATAATAAAGGACTGAACAGTCACTGCACACGTGTAGTCAAAGACATAATGGGCTACGAAGATGAAGCCACAATAGATAATGACAAGGTCAGCACTCAGTAGACAGTACCGACAAGTCTGAAACAACACTTCCCAGAAAATGAGTCTGTAAATACTCATTTTAGTACCTTAAAATCAGCGCCAACATCTCTTCGAACCTTAATGATCCATTCAGCACGCCTTTTTGATTCCTTAGGAAAACTGTGGAAAGATATCTCGCTACTATAACGTGAATCATTGGTACACAATGGCACACAACAGTGATACGCCGCCATATCCGATCTAGATCAGCTACTTGGAGCTCCACTTACAGACACGCCAGTGATTACCGCCGCCATATTGGATTTCCATGCGTTATTAGCCTCGCTTTCAAACAAACATGGCGGTCGCCTGATAAGAGCGAATTACACTAAAATGATTGTCATTTCGCGCACTTGATTGGATGGTTCTTGTTATTGAAATTGATTACTGTTCAAATGAAAGTACATTTTCCTCAAATGAATGGCAAAAGAAGCAAGTGATTGCCTGGTCATGCAATTGAATGTTAGTGTTTCTGGAAAAATCGTTAATGAATTTCAATTACACTAAAATGAATGTCATTTGGAAGTAATTGAAAGTATTTTCGCGTTATTGGTGTAACTGTTCGCGCAAATGTATGCATATTTTCTGCTAATGAACAGCAAAAGGTGTAGTAAAACAGCAAATAATAATAATAAAACAAATATTATTCGCAGTTGAAAAACTATCAATGAATTAATTTGTTCAAGTAAATTACAAATTTCTGTGTCAAAAATACCAACATTAATTTTTCGTAAAATCCACAGAGCAGTTCCGATATTCTATTTCTTGATTTGTGTCAAAATATCCTCTTTTCAAAGCAAATTTTGCCAAGCCAATGTCATATTAGCATAATTATGTTTCCACGTTTGCCAGAGAAAAACAGAGCATGTCAAGGAACAGTTACTGTACATTTTATCACATTGAAAAATAAAACATTTTACCTTTGCACTCAGGCAGAGTTGCATTCCATCGTCCATTGTCACACGTGATGGTTTGTTGTCCAATGAGAGTAAAGGTATTGTTGCATCTGTACGTGATACTTGTGCCGTGTTTAAAACTCCTCTGTCTATCACTCGCTCCTTCCATAAGACCATTTACTGGTAGACCAGGATTGCGACAAAGTGCTTTAGAAAACAAGTCGAAGTATAAGTTATGTTACATTTATGTTGTGTTGTGTTGTCAAAGTATATGTTATGTTATGTTATGGTATGATATGTGTTATGTGTCTCGTACTTGGTTTCCTGAATATGATGGAAAACTCGATATCATACGATAAGAGAGCTCTTCTTTCATGCAGGTATGAAATCGAGCTTGTTCTTCATGCTGACTATTAAATGACCCTCGTACCGTATTTTCCAATGATTTTCTTAGTTCTCTTAGCTCTTTCGCTGACTGCATGTCATATTGCCTTTACTTAAGTACACTCACCCAGGCACTTTGGGGTAGTTTGATCCCATTTTCCGTTGGTACAAGACATAAAACGTAAGCCTTCCATCTCAAAGCCATGGCGGCAGGCAAACCTAACCGTCTGACCATGTGCAAAGTTATGGTCCCAGCGAGAACCTCCTCGTGGTATGCCAGGATCACTACATGGCGCTGCCGAATAGGAAAATAGTAGATACAGTCAAAAGTGCAAAGCATACGCTTTGTTGCGTTTATGGTCACGTGTTATTAGAGGAGAGATGCACAGGTGACATTACATTTTTCATGAAATCATTTCGCACCCTCCTTTTCGCTCTAATTATTGCATAAAACAAGTAGATACATTATGCCGTCTGTCCTTTTCTAGATTCACAGATGACGAGAACAAAAGTCACGCAACTCTACCGCGTCGCGTGGAGTACTCTTTGTTGGTGTCACGTTGTCACGTCATCTGCATGGTAGCTATAAGAGGAGAGACCCCGCAGAATAGGACCATTGGTTAAATTAGCTAGGAAAGATTACAGCGAATTTATAATTATAATGTAGCCATCCATGTCTAATGCAATAACTAATAACAGGGGAAAATAACAAGGGGATTCCAGCTTAAGTACTATATCTGCGCCAAATTCATTAAAACTTTCCGCGTGTATGTCTGACCATGGTTTCTACGCCTAAAACAAACAATAAACAGACTTGTAAAATACAGTGCAAAGTTTAATGAATTGGGCCCTGGTATTGTCAGTTTGGAACAATGGCTATTAGTTGAACTATTTAGATAAAACGTACTTAATGAAGCAAATTGTCAGTATTTTAGTTTTCCATACAAAAATAGGTCAAATAGACTGATTTGAAAAAATGGAAAGAACTATTGATACTAGCAACTTGGAGGACGAAGACCGTTTAAAACTACCACCTCGCAGCCCTCGACTGAACTGATCCAGAGGTTAGTGAACTCCGACTCCGTTCTGTGAAACATCTCAGCTACTATCTCTTACTAAATCCATCATAGCTCGGCTCATGCAAAATGACGACATATAGCTGTCGTGTATAGTGATAAAGATTGACTGGAAAAGAGAATACTTGCATTGCGAAGAAGCTGATCTTGTGAGAATTAAAAAGCCACTCATCTTCAAAACGATAGTAACAGACAAATATATAACAACACTTATGAATACATGGTGCATTAATTTGAACTGAGCTTAAACTGATGTGGGCATTTTAAATTTAAACTAAACAGAACAAGAGGCCCTGATTGGCCTTAACTCGGGTTCTAGTATATTTTTGGGTCATACATGGTTTGTGCTAGGGGACCAGATAATTGATTCACTTCTGATACTTGTGATAATTTATATATAATGGAATGGACCTTTTGCAGGAATGCCCGAGTAATAAGATTCCCATTCGAAGAGGAGACAAATCAACTGGCTATTTACGAGAGGCTATTTACGAGAGGCTATTTACGCACGAGGAAACAAATTCAACTAAGGCCTCTGGATTGCGATTTCGCCGTGTTAACAACAGGAACTTCAGTTTCTTCGTCTTCAGACCTGTCTCCTAAAGAGAGAGTGTACGGTTTATAAACAAAAACTTGAATTATTATTTCTTCCACTGTGAAGCCGGCACAGTGAAACATGAATTCTGCTCCCCTTCGATCGACGCAATTTTATTTTAACAACTGTAGTTGATGCAAGTTTAGGTCACTATAAATAAGTTAAGTAATCAGACAGTCATTAGGAGCAATTTAGGAGCTACAGGTAAATATAGCTCTGGATCTAGATTGACTTAGCCACTAGTAAGCACATTCACAAGTGTATTTTTAGTCTTTATGCCCGGGGGGGGGGGGGGGGGGGGGGAGGTGGCATTCAGCCTCTCGTTGCTGAATGGGCCACCCTGCCTAAACAAAGTTATCTATCTATCTATGGTACCAGACAAAGTAAGAGAGATGGACGCCATTAGTAATTTTCCAGTGCTAATCATAATAATAATTCCTAATGATAATCATAGCAATAATACAATCATTAAATAATTAATTAATCAATTAATTAATAAATGTTTGGTATGTAGCAAATAGCTAAAGGAATAAAAACTAGCCTATCTGATGTAATTTCTCCAACTAGATTATTATTTTGCGTAATTACTCGCGCAAATAAAGTTCAGGGGGTTAAGCCGTCTTCAAATTTTGTTTTGGCTCTCATTTCTTCTCGTTAACGTAGATTTCAACCAAACTAAGAGGACCATCTGTAGTTTTATAAGGGTAACATTTTCGTGAAAACCGCATATAGCTACGACATTCCTTTCTAACCGTAAAAAATGCATCGCCCTTTCTCTTGGGCGAGCGGGGCCTGGGTAACCATTTAACTTTAATTTTGTAGCTCTTTTCAGAACTTGAAATCTTGGAAACTGATCAGTTTTGTCATGGATGATATTCCGAACACGTTTGCTATCCCAAATTAAGTATACCATTTCCAGGGGGGTGGGGTAGGGAATATTTGTAATCCTTAGATTGGTGGTTTAATGCATATGTTTGGTATATAGCCAATAGATAAAGGAATCAAAACCACCATATCTTATGTAATTTTGTCCAACTAGATGATATGTTTGGACTGATATTCGCGCAAATGAAGTTCAGGGTGGTTAAGCCATTTGTTTTGGCTATTATTTCTCCCCCTGAACTTTAATGTCATCGAAATTAAGAAGACGCCCTGCAGTTTTCTATGGGTAACATTTTGGTGAAAACCCCATGTCTCTACGATGTTCCTTTCTACCCTTAAAAATCCATCGCCCTTTTCGTTTTGGCCACAAAGCATGCTGGGAGAGATTCATTTTCTATTTCCCAGTCCAGAACTGGATTAAATAAAGTTGCAGCGTTAAAATAATAGATTTCATAACTTTTAAGACGTTTGCCTGATTCTGCTCAAATTTTCACAAACAGTACACAATTTATTGATACAACAGCTTGATCCGATCACCAATGACGTAATTGTGACGTAAGTCAACTCCACCTTTCAACTCGTGGATGCGCGCAAGCGCAGGAACGAGTTAAGGTTACCGTAGACCTTCGCGGGTGCCTCTCGTTAAAAAAAGGTGCTACGCTTGAAAGGAAACCATAGAAACCTATACATCACTGTAAAGCTTATGAAACAAGGTATCTGTTGGAATTACTGTTTTAAATAAAGATTTCATTGGAAAGAAGTACTAAGCCTACAAACGCCAAAAAGACGAGGTTTAGATCAGTGAATTATGCGCGTTCGCGTTTGGGCGTACGATCCATTCAATTGCACTATGTAAATCAGCAGATGACAGCCTCCAAAAGTGTGTCGGGGATTTTTAATATTTTACTTTGTTCGTATGCAAATCCTTCTTGAAGGTTGAGGTCGGAAAATCTTCCAAACTATATGACGCTAAGCTACATAAAAAAAGAAATAACGAAAATATCGCTAACGCCCGACACGCTTTGGTTCACTGATAGTATATCTATCATTTGGCGAAGTTTCGCAGGGATCCAATACTTATTAAGACACGTATAATTCACTCAAAGATAGGGAATAAGCAAGTAAATTAAGTCAGAGTTTTTAGCTTCGGAAGTTTGGCAGCGAGTTCACACATTCATCAAAGGTTCTGTCAACATGTTAACCCAACAAGCCAATGAAACACAAGACGACCCCTTGGGTTGTTGTGAATGAACCAAGAATTCGCGGGCAATGAAATGGTTCGTATTACCTGGGTTCACATTCCTACATACAATACTGCGTTGCTAGTGTCACCGAACGATCACTATTATGGCAAAAACTGTGAAACCTAGCGAAGTGTTGTCAAGCGATGTAAGACAAAAAAGCAGCCTGAAATATTATGGACAAGTAAATGGCAAAGACGACGACAAAGCCAAAGAGAAACAGGCGCAGAAAACCAACACGAACTCCGGCTGTAGATGTGGTCACAGGGCATTCAAAGGACTGGGATGAGTGGAGATAGGGCTATTGGATCAGTCCCGGATGTAGTTTCCCACAAAAATGTACAGCGAACTTGCCGCTCATAAAGGAATTATCACGCCTAAGTTATCTATTTACTTTACTTCGAAATACGGTTTTCCAAATATCTCGTGAACATTAATTGCTGTTGGAATTGACGTTGATCAAGGCCTCATCGTCGGGTCCCCTAGCCTCTTGCTACTTTCAACTATAAAGTGAGCGTTAGGGTACTTCTATACTTTCGCGACCAAATATTTTACCATGTGGGAGATGTGTGCTCGAGCGATAAACCAATAGCCATGCACATTTGGGTCCCGCCGATAATGACGTAAACCCTTGTATGTTTTCATGCCTAACTCACTCAATATTAATGGCAGGTGGCCCAGACATGGTATTGGGTCCCCATCAAACACGTAGTGGTAATGTCGTAACGATGACGTCATCGGTCACGTGATTTTAAGTACATGCCCATATATTCCTTAATTTTCATGCTAGGCAGTTCAAACTTTGACAAGTATGGTATTAGGTTTCCCATGAATCATTTAGTGTTGATTTAGTAACTATGACGTAATTTAGTGGTGATGTCGTAACAATGACGTCATCGGTCACGTGATTTGTAGTACATGCCCGTATCTCCCTCATTTCTAATGGCAGGTGGCCCAAACTTTGACAGATATGGTAATGATGTCATGACGTTGACGTCATTGGTCACGTGATTTGACGAACTGGCTAATAAGTTTACGAACTGGCATTTCTGCTAATGAAGTAAGTTTAGATCAGTGGAAGCTGATGTAAGCAGTTATTGGCGAAGGCAACAACGAAGTTTCTTAACTTTAATGTATGTGATCCTGGGTATTATCGGACAGTTTTACCTTGATCGCTTTCATTTACTCTATAACGAATTAACGATGAGCGCTAAGATACTTTCTAGTTAAGTTCAATAACCAGTGACCTTTTGAATTTGAATATTCATCATAAATTTACGGTCGGTTGACCTGACTAATATATGAGTAGCGAATCTTATACAAATGTTGCTAATGAATCCTTAACATTTATTGTTACCTAGAAATTGAATGGTGTACGTATATATATTGGGATGTGTTCCGCATTTCATTAGGATTCCGGTCTGATCATAAATCAGGCTGTAGTTGAAAATATTGCTTTTCTGCCTTTTAATATTTGTCGCCACGTTTTCAATGACTTGATTATGTCGACTAAATTTCCACTGCCTATAAAACAAAAGTGCTGAATGTCGGCCAGTTTATAAGCACAGTTTAAAGTCAGTCAGATGAGTCTCCCTGAATTCGAAGTTCTGTATTCGGAATTCTAGAACTGAACTTAAATAACGTAATATATTCACATGGGTTCCTTGCTACGTTTAAAAAACAAGTGTTTTCTTCCAGCCAGTTGGCCTACGGTCACACATTGTATACATTTGATAAAACGTTTGCCGGCTTCACATTTGCCGAACGTTAGCTGTCACAAAACTCAATACTGCGCCGATTTGGACCGGATAAAAACTCGCTTTAACTCTTCAATATGTGACATATGTGGTTTCAAAGTATAGCGGGACATTGTGATTTAAAGATAGGTTTTTAGCGATCAATTTGATTTCGCTACACTGAATAATATACCGCAATAACGCTTTGTCACACAATACCTGTTACTTGTAGAACATTCTTTACTACTTTAATTACGGCAGTAGAATATGCCATCATTGGTAGATTCCAGAACTACTTAGAATGCACTATCATAGCGAGTCAACACCATTAGGCGAAGGTTCTAGACTGATACTATGTAATCAAGCTATGAATAGGTATCACGCTTGTTGCTGAATATACTATATAGCTACTAAATATAGCCTGATCTTAAAGGAGAACTGAACCCTAAATCAATCAGACGACTATACAAACTTGTATTCCAACAATTCAAGAAAAATAAGTTCTGCTATTTTATTTCTTTGTGGTGCACGTCTAAAAAGAGGAAATACGTTTTGAAGGTCGAAAAATAGCCGAGTCTTCGCTGATAAAGCTATATAGTTTGTGTAGTGCTTTTTCTCCGTATCGTACGTACCGTCATGCATACCAAGGGAAAACAACACAATAGTGCGCAATTATGAGTCGTTAATCCATCTATTCAAAGCCGAGAACAACTTGATAAAACTAATTTCTTCCCCATATTGTACGTCACAGATTACAGGAATTGAGCCGTCTGTACTTAGCAGCGATTGGGAGGAAGATTTGCAGATTGTGTTTCCTTTGACGCAAAACGCTGTAAAATAAATAGCTCACTTCCGAGATATGCCTCACTTCCTACATACAAAGGAATCAATACGAGGCTCCGTGCATAATGCTTAGTCGTTCGTGACAAACTACAGAAGTGCTGTAGTCTTGTCACGAACGACTGAGCATTATGCACGGAGCCTCGTGTTGATTCCTTTTTACGTAGGAAGTGAGGTATATCTCGGAAGTGGACTATTTAGGTATAACTCCGTTTCAAGTTTATATCTACTAATTGAGCTAAAGTTGAATTTAGGCTTCAGTCCTCCTTCAAGAGTGAACCGGACAAGATTATAGAGCTTGTAAACAGAAACCCGTATCTCCATCATTTCTAATGGACCGCCTCCCGGTTAGCTCAGTGGTTAAGCGCCGGTCTGTCGTGTGGGAGGTCGAGGGTTCAAACCCCGGCTGGACCAACTGACGCAGGGTCATAACTGAGTAGAAGGTGCTGCCTTTGTGAAACAATTTCGTTCACGTCTTCTCGGATAAGGACATTAAATCGTAGGTCCATCAGTGGATGAAGCACCCATTATTATTATTATTACTAGTATACCTAACAGGTAGTGAATGCTGCTCCGCTCAGTTAAGGAAGTGTTTAGAAAAAAACCTACAGTAGCACTTTGGTAGGAAAATTATATTACTGAGTGATAAAAATGCCAAGGTGTTAGATGAATATATTTTGTAGTTTTGGGGCTCAGTATCGTGCGACTGAATCCTGTTTGAGCTGTGGCGTGTATCTCAAAAGTTGTCCCGATTTATTTTCATTTTGTCCCGACTATCAACGATCTCCCGGTAAATTCCCTGAGTCTACCAATTCCCGACATTTTCTTAAGATTCCCGGTACAAAAAACTGCTGTTTTCCCCGGTGAAGTTTAAACACCGGAAATCAACTGTAATTCAGAATGTAATTGTAAATGCTAATTGTATTTTGAACCAGCTGCTTGACTTTATCGAAGACCAATAGAAGGAAATTAGTTGCTGCTCACCATCTTGATAACAGGAGAGATCTTGCTCTTTGGAAAGTGATAGTTCACACAGAGTTCGTCTACACGTCAACAAATTCATGATTATACAAGGATCGCACACACATAAATGCATTACAGAACGGTTGAACGTAGTTAGCTCCAACAATGCAGATTCCACCACGTGTAATGTCGCGTGTCGATCAGATCCGTGCAAAGCATTGTGGTAAAAAAAGACAATAGAAGTGATGCATTGTGGTAAAAAAGGAAATCGAGATTTGGACCCGCTTACAGACTAGTATACCTAACAGGTAGTAAATGCTGCTCCGCTCAGTTAAGGAAGTGTATTAGAAGAGAACCTACAGTAGCACTTTGGCAGGAAATAGATTACTGGGTGATAAAAATGCCAAGGTGTTAGTAGAATATATTTTGTAGTTTTGGGGCTGTCGTGCGACTGAATCCGGTTTGAGCTGTGGTGTATTTCAAAAGTTGTCGTGTCGCGATTTATTTTCATTTTGTCCCGACATATCAACGATCTCCCGGTAAATTCCCTGAACCTACCAATTCCCAACATTTTCTTAAGATTCCCGGCACGAGAAACTGCTGTTCTCCCCGGTGAAGTTTTAACACCGGAAATCAACTGTAATTGAGAATTTAATTGTAAATGCTAATTGTATTTTGAACCGGCTGCTTGACTTTATTGAAGCCAATAGAAGAAAATTATTTGCTGCTCACCATCTTGATAACAGGAGAGATCTTGCTCTTTGGAAACTGATAGTTCACACAGAGTTAGAAAGAGTTCGCCTACACGTCTACACTTCAACAAATTCATGATTACACAAGGATCGCATACACAGAAATGCATTAAAGAACGGTTGAACGTGGTTAGCTCAAACGATGCAGAGTTTCCACCTCGTGTATTGTCACGTGACGATCAGATCCGTGCAAAGCAGTGTGGTAAAAAAACACAATAGAAGTGATGCATTGTGGTAAAAAAAAGAAATCGAGATTTGGACCCCCTTAAAAATTAGAACTGTTGTCTTGCTCGCTCGCTTCAGGCTCGCTCGCTGCGGCAGCAACTAGAAGTAAACATAGATTATCAAAGTGCGTTCGACTCGTGGTTTTGTATGAGAAAGGATTGGGCTTCCTTTGGTAGGCACAAATACACACCCTTTTGAGACATCACTGCAGCGATCTAGACTACACTGTCGACAATAGTCAATAATAACAGAGTCTACTGTGGGTGTAAAATATCCTGATCCAAAACGTATATGTCTTTATATAATAAATGTAAAACGTTGTGAAAGTCTCGAAGGGAATGGATATATTCGGTTAAATCAGTACACTGTAGGTCATCAAGTGACTGAAATAAGTTCCAATTGCAGCACAAAGAAAATATTAAGCAAGCCATGCATATATTTGTGTATGGTGTTGAGAAAAATAATGTAATATCGGTCTACAGGTAAGTTTATTTAAGGGGAAAATGTGGTTTTAACAAATTCAACAAATAAAATGTATTTAAAAAATGATAGTTTTAACTATGTGGTGTATGGACAGAGTCCATATCAGGGTATAAAACTGTAGTTTACTATATGTGTAACATTAAATAATTCGATGCTCCAGAGGTTGCTGTGAGGTTCATCGGCAGTTATTTTTTTCTTTATCGACAGACTAAAAAATAAAAATAAATGGTTTATTTTACGTCGAAGATACAGGAAGCCGTTACCGGGTCTTCCAAGCCAGAGGCTAATGTTTAAGTATTCCAACGAACTCCATGGTCGAATTGGAATTTAGGTTGGTTTTTGAGTAGGGAGGAAAACCGAAGAACCCGGAGAAAAACTCTAAAATACCATTTAACCATTTCAAGGCGGTAATCTTCAAGAATTAATATTATTTCGTTGAATTTCAAAGCTGGATCTTCAATTTATCATCTAACAGTAAATTTTCTATTATCAGTTAACAGTTAAAAATACCCATATTTGTTAACATCGCGTCACCACACAATCGCTATATTCTGGACCTGCTGTTATGTATTACTATATATTTCTAATTGCACTGTTCCCTTAGATTTCATTCTGGTTGTTGTACCATTTCTATCTAGTTCCGTCGGCGTGATTGTTATGTCGGGTTGTATGGGATGTTGTCTCTCGGGCATCGGATCTGCTAGATATTTTGTTTTTCCCACAAACATCGGGTTTGATAGGATGTCGTTGTCTCGCGGGTATCGGATCTGCTGCCGGGAGATGTTGTTTCCTCACAAACATCGAGTTTGATGGGATGTTGTCTCGCGGGCATCGGGTCTGCTGGAAATGTTGTTTCCCCACGAATCTCGGGTATGATGGGATGTCGTTGTTTCGCGGGTATCGAGGTTGTTATTGATTTCCTCAACCTTTTTATTATTACCCTGGATATTTGAGGTGATACTTTCTGAATATATTGTTCAGTACAGGGCTAACAATGTACCTAGCAGATTGCATATGTAGTACTGAATTGGCTGTTTGGTTCGGCTATAGTCACGGTTTCGTACCTCGTTTACCGTATTATTGTGATTCGTGGTAGTTCTGTTTTGACATTTGTTGCCCCGATTCTGCGCTTCTCATATTGCCTGTTCTCTTGGTTTTCTTGAATTGATTTATCCGTGTTTAGGTGGCTGCACTGTCACGGTGTGTGCGTATTGTTTATTTATTGAGTCAATTCAGTATACCGGACCTGCGTCTTATTTCTATTTCATGACTGACCTCTTAGGCAACCCTGATCCAGGCACTTTCCAACCGAATTAAGTCTATGGATGATGCACAATCAAAGCTGGACCTACTTTCCCTCCTAAAACACATAACGCAGTACGATTCCGCAGGGTTGAAGACTTCGATAAATATGATGCGTTGAGGCTAGTTGAGCAAGTGGTTGTGGCTGTCAGCACTACTGGGGCCCTTCGGGTCTCTACTTATGACACCTGTTCATGGCTGTTCATGCAAAATACCTGCAAGTACTAAGCACTATGTAAATGTTTGTGGTTGAGGCTGAACAAGGAGATTTGACTAAGGCCAAATTTGAAGGATAAACGACAATTGTGAAACCACAGGTTTACCACCCTCCAGGTTTGTACCTCAAATTGGTTTTGGGTTTCCTGTGGCTACGAATTCAAGCATCGTTGAGAAACTTTGATATGGAGTTAGATTTTTACTCCTAGAATCGACCTCAGCGATATTGTGCTCTAAGAATAATCAAGAAATAAAGATTAGTAGTTATTTGGTCGTTGTGTGGTGTTTTTAGGGGAAAAGTGTTCCATTTAGTGAGTTAAGGAGAATATAATTTCGGGTTAGAAATTGCACTCCTTAGCCAATCAGATATAAAACAATTTGTGTTACTGTGTTATTAGAAGGAAAAATATACAGTTAATAGAAATGTCAAGGTGTGATATTTGTGTGTTAGATTAATCGACTCATTTTTGTAGGTTTGGCACCATCTTTTAACAGTGAATACCTCTAACTGAAGCTTGTTTGAGCTTATTACTGTACTTTACTGGTTTTGTAGGATAGCTTATAAAATTAGGATAATAAATTAAACACAATATTAAGAATAATAAAACATAACTAAAAAACCTACACGAATATAGTAAAAATGTTTTAAAAGGAGAAAAGAGTTACATGTAATTATCAATGATATCCAAAATACAAGACGTGATGGTAAAAATGTGATTATTTGAAGTAACAGAGTATTTATAAAGGACGAAAATCAGTAATCCGATTTTTTTAGTTCGTCTCGATATATCAATGCATGAATTTCAGGTAAATACCTGAGTCTCCCAAAATAAATGCCCGACATTTTCACGACAAACAACTACTAGCGCTGCTCCATGAAACAGGCTATGTTAGAGCTGATCCCGTAGTAAGCAAACAAAGTCCGATGAAGCTTACATTGTAAATACCGAAACTGCCATTAATGTAAATATGTTGATTTTGTCTTCATCAAAGCCAAAGATAGAAGAAATGTGCCGCTCACCATGTTGCCTGGCATGTTGATAAGAAGAGAGATCGTTGCTCTTGCTCTTGAATATAGTCATATCCCTATTATCTGCCCAAACTCATCGAAATATACGTACGCTCAGCCGATCGAGTCCGACTGTAATATCTAAAGCACTCCAGTGCTTGTGGCGAGTGGAGAGATGTACTTAACATGATCCGGCTTGAGTTACAAAACATATTTTGTCGGATAAATTCGCTGTGTTTGTACTGATGGATCGTCGACCGGCGGAGCCGCGGAAGATCCTGGGTTGCTCACGTTACATTATGGTCTATGTGCCCTTATGCATGACCACAATGCAATGCGCTGGAAGAAATTATGAAAATCGAGGTATATACTTCATGGAAGTGTTCCGTTCCATATAGTCAGTCTTCCTGCATAATACTGTAAAACAGTAGAGAAAATGATTATGCAGGGAGACTATATGGAACGGAATACTACCATGAAGTATATACCGAAATCGACCCCACTATACAGAGTAGTACTGCCTTGCTTGCTTCAAGTTCGCTCGCAGCGACGGCAGTCATCTAAGAAATTTCTGCAATATGATTGGCTAACATGCAGGAGTGTTATTTCAGTCTAATAGTGGTATTACAAGCTCCAAGGAGTCCCAAATTTGGCAAAACAGGTCTACATTTGAAGCAAATTAAAATTAACTATCGATCCATAATGAGTTTCAAAAATGTTAAGGAAATTCTGGCAAATTAAAAAACATACCTTTCCTACGTTTTCTTTTGCAAATCGGGTCCGGTTCTGGGGCTCAGCACCTCACATACCTAGCTTTATTATGCAAGCGGTGTTACAAAGATAGCAAATTCCTTGATATTGATCTGACTTGTACAAAGAAGATTTTGTAATTCAAATGAAAGAAATGCATGGACTGATCATTTTATCCTCATTTGAGAAAGCTTATAGTGATTTTCAAGACTTCGAGTGACGAGCTGACTCAACAACGACCTAACGGTATCCTTCTAGATAGAGAGAACCTCTGCACGCAACAGACATCCGCCGTCCACAACCTCCAAATGTTGTTATCATTATTCATATGTAGAACATAGAAATACTTTATATTTGGCTGAGCGTAGCGAAAGAAAATCGAATTGTACAAGCGAACCAACAATGAAGTAATGCTGGAGTTCTATGAATACCACTCCTTCACACGTTCATACCACTTGACGTCGCATTTCAGCAGCGACTTTAGTTTTTTCTTGACATATTGTAGCTCTCTTATAGTTTGACTGAGTTAATAGTACGTAACAGTAACTGTAACATAACTGTCTCTGAGTACGTATACAATTGCAATAACTTGTAATAATCGATGCTGTCAGCTGTGCGGCTCCCTCCAAACGTTGTTATCATTATTCATATGTAGAAAATAGAAATACTTTATATTTGGCTGAGCGTAGCGAAAGAAAATAGAATTGTACAAGCGAACTAACAATGAAGTAATTTGTTTATTATATAAGTACTGAGATATTCTAACAATTTTAACAAAATCTTAGCGTTTAATTGAATACTTTTGTACAATTCAAAGGCAAAGATAATTCGAAAACAATTATGTTCAGATGGTACTTAAATGGTACAAATTGTAGCATTAAAAAATTACAAAATAGTGATTGTAGCTTAATTCAAGTTGTGCTTAAAACAAATCACTGAAGAATTTAATCAGAGTTTTGTTTAAAATAAGTACAAAACAATGCAAACTTAATATGAATCTGAATCAAGAATTCTCAATATTTTGTACCTTTTCGCCCACGGCTTCGCTTCAGACTCTGTACTTAACGTTGGAGATTGATTGAGAGTGTTTATAGAAATGTTAATGAGTCCTCCTTCAATCACTGCACCAGAAAATAAAGACATTGCTTGCTGCTGTTGTTGTTGTCGTTGTCGGTCTTGTAGGCGACCATCTTTGCTATTAGTTGACTGTGCACTATAGTGCACTAGGTTCGGGACATCCTCGTTTGCTGTTCTTGTGATACCATAGCATAATTTGTCACACTTTGTAGGTTTGTATCAGTTTTATGTTCTGATAGTTGAATTATGTCCGTTGGAGGAATGTTCTTGTTCGCTATAAAGCCTGCATCATTATATTGTTTTACGGCCGCTGTGATTTTTAACATTAGGGCCTAATTCAGCTTTATCTGCTATCGTCTTTATCAGAGAATTTAGTGTGTTTATTCCGACAGGAGATTTTTTAAACCAAGGTTTTGAAGAGTCTTTTTCGCAGTTCTTTATGGCAAGATAAAATGGAGCGTCTTCGGTGTTCATTTCTGTCGGTCGTTTCTCTGCTAAAGTTTGTAGGCAGCAACAGGATCGTTTTCACTTTCACTGAGAGAAAACATTTTCTGCAGTTCGTGTTTTAGCCGTCTGTCTATCAAAATATGCGGCTAGATATTCTTCTCCATTTGGCGTTTCTCGAAGTTGTACGTCTCCCCAACACATGTCCCTGTGTTCTTTGCAACCTCGAAGACCGAAGTGAACGGTATTGTTGAACCAAACGGTGCATGTTCAGTAAAGCTTCAGCACTACATGTCCCTAACAGTTTTTTTCTCGTACAATAGTTTGATCTTCGCTTAAAGTGCCCCTAAAACCTAGGCTTGATTGACATAGTGAAAATGTGACCTCTCCTGACCCATTACCGTCGATTCCTTATCTTACGTCACCTCATTAATGCATTATTGTCCATGGCGCCTTTCTATCACAACAGCATCGATATATAGAGAATATACGCAGTCTGTGAGTTTTT
Organism: Actinernus sp. WN-2022; assembly: GCA_030867875.1. Lineage (NCBI taxonomy): Eukaryota > Metazoa > Cnidaria > Anthozoa > Actiniaria > Actinernidae > Actinernus > Actinernus sp. WN-2022. The sequence continues at coordinate 60,407,302 of JAOWCC010000936.1, forward strand.
AGTAAAGAACACAGTTATTTTAGACAAAATTCTAAATATTTATTCAAGTTATTGCAAAGTCAAATGAATTGGATGACGTAAGATCAGCAATCGACCCAGTCTTTTTCTTACATGGTCATGTGTCAGGAAAGGTCAAATTTTCACCATTTCAAACAAGCATTGAACATAGAGTATTCTCTGTAAGCCACAAGTTTCTTCGCAGAAGTACTCAAACCCTTTCAAAGTTTCATATATATATATCTAAGAAAATTGGAGGGACCACAGACGAAATGATAAAAAACCGGATCTCCTCGGGTGTAGGGATCTGATCAGCAATATATATATAAATAGACAAGAAAGGAAAGGCTGATTCAACGGTAGAGAGTTTTTCTTCCAATATTTCACAAAAGGGGGTCTTAGGTTCTAGGGCTCCTTTTGTGAAAACAGCGTAGATCTTGTGTGCCTTTAGCTTTAAAAGCCAGTAACTCGTGTTTCTGCCGTTTTCTTGAAAGCGCAAATGACAGTTTACGACTTTTCTGGCCTTTCTTTCCAATAATTAATCTCTAGGTATTTTATGGGGGTGGGGTGGGGAGGAGTAGTTCAAAAAAATTCGCGCAAAAACCAACTTTGCCTGACGTATGGCGCAACGATTTGCTTAGTGAAAGATGTACATTTTCCACTAGGTCTGAGAAAAAAAGTGCATTTTTTGGATGAAAACGTTGAAAAGTGAGTTACTGGCTTTTAAAGCCAACAAGTACGCATTAATTTACTTGTGTAACCTAAATTTCGAAGTGGCGCCATGTCTCGAGCTTTTAATGGATTTCGATTCACTACACGGCAATACGACGTTCTCTTCCTGTAGATTACGTTTAATTCATGGAATTGTGCTGTATGTTCAGTAAAAATACCAGAAAATTGCCTTTTTCTAACCTATCCCTAACCTCTAGCTCTCAAATAAAGAAATTATGGGATAGATCTCACACAAGTAAATTATGGGATAGAAAGGCCAGAAAAGTCTTAAACTGTCATTTGCCGTTTCAAGAAAACGACAAAAACACGAGTTACTGGCTTTTAAAGCTAAAGGCACACAAGATCTAGCATGTTTTCACAAAAGGGGGTCTTAGGTTCTAGGGCTCCTTTTGTGAAAACAGCGTATATATATATATATATATAAATTAATTAATTGCAAAAGGGTTGAGGGGCACTTTAAAGCAACCGAAGCATTCGGCTTATTGCCTTTTCCTTTTTGCTTGAGGTCTTTTTGTTTTGACTGTAAAGCTTTTCGAGCTCGTTCAAACTCGATGTCTTTCATGATGCTGAATCCATTATTTTTTTAAAGATATCTTTCAAAGCTTGCAAACATAGAACGGAGGGAGGTTGGTTCGTATTCCTCGTTGTTTTCTTTCTTTCGGACAGCGATGATGAACTCGCTGAGATAGTCATTGAGTTCTTGTGGAGCTATTTCCTCAACTTTCCTCGTCTCCTCTTCGACAAAATAAATTATTCAAGCAAACCCGCCAACATTCTGTAGGGTTTTTCTTTTTGTATTTTCATTTTACTGACCTTCACTGAATAAATTCTCCCACAGACGACATCTCTACAAATCGTGAAGCCATGTTGTCCGGCTGAGAAAACAACTCATTCAGTTGACAACGGTGCAACCGAGCAGTGGAAAGGCGGTAAAAGCAATACGATTTGGTTCACTCGTGAAAAATATCGTATCAGCGCTGTGATTGGTCGTACGATAATTTTTCACTAGTGAAAATCATCGTATAGCCAATCAAAATTAAGATAAGCTAGTAAAGACGAATTCTATTTCTTTGTTGGCAAATAAAGATATCTCAGTACTCAGTATATGATAAACAAATTTCCCACCCACCCATCTCCGTTGCTGTTTAGCATATTGCAGTTTGGGTTCAATTTGGTATGTGTACATTAAATTACCCATTTGTCACTAGCCTACAGGGTATGGGTATGTTGGCACCATACTATAGTTTATATAATTGTAAATATTTACCATTTACAATAAAGTTACTGTTAACAAGCAATCGATTTGCTCTTATGAACTATGTCAAGACACGGATCAATGAGCCATTAGTAGATGAGTCCTACACTAATACTCAGGAAACAATATTGCAAGATTCAGTGAAATGTAATGTGTAAACTTAGATATTGTTGTGAATTCGAACTGATTGTCGGATAAAAATATGTTTTAACTTACAATAAAAGGATGGGTTTGGGATGTAGTGCTCCCGTACAGGTCACCCTTTGCCCCATAGACTCACACAATTGGCTATTTGGGGCGTCGTGCCCCCTTATTTCAGAAAATATAATGACCTTACTAATGGGGGATTATGAATCCGTCCTGAGAAGGATTGGGGGATTATGACCCCCGCGAGAGGTTTGGAGCCTCTCACCCCATAGACTCACACAATTGGCTATTTGGGGCGTCGTAACCCCTTATTTCAGAAAATATAAGGACCTTACCCATGGCGGTTTATGAATCCGCCCAGGGAAGGATTGGGGGATTATGACCCCCGCGAGAAGGATTGGGGCCTGTCACCAGCATAAGGACCTTACCCATGATAGATTATGAATCCCTGGGAAGGATTAGGAGAATATGACCCCCAGGGGAGGATTTGAGCTCCCGTTGCCATGGTAACCTAAACCTGAAAGCAATATGTGCCTCAACCTGAGTACTTCATTCCACAACCCCTTTACCCCACAAGCTGTTGTATGTCTCACTTATTTCAATGGGTCAGGAGCATTAATACTCAGACAATCGTCGAATAAAGCCTTAGCAAATTAGGTTGTCTTCGGTAAATTTCCATTTTCCGGCAGTGAAGCGAACTTTCCTTATATTGAAACGGAAGACATTTTCAACCCGCTTACCTTTCCAATTGCTGCCCTTTCTTTTAATTTTGCATTGAAAATGCCGCGATATGACGTCACGCGGTATTCCAAAATTTATCACGTAAAATCATTAACAATTAAAATTGTTGCACTCCACTCAACCAATCAGAAACGAGATTGTGACTTTAATATATATTAACCAACATTGTCATAAAAAAAAACCATTATTGCAAGAAAATTTCATTTATGTTTTAATTTACTGCCTGACATCTACTCACCTAAACAGACTGGAATAATTCCATTCCATCTCTTGTCGTGCTGACAGACTGCAAAATCCTTCCCTCTCATTGTAAAGTTTGTCTCGCATTTAAATGTCACCTTCTCGCCATACTTGTATTTATGCTTGTCTGGTACCTTAACCCCGTGATGCGGTGTTCCATGATCGTCACATTCGACCGCTAAATGTATCGTGAAAGTTTCAAGATTAAAACGTACAACTGATTACAGAAAATAAGCAATTCACTCTTTTCACCTTATCGAGATATTGGATTCAAAGCGAGGCAATCCTTTGTATTTGCTAGGTTAGCCTCTATCTGAGGGATATCACAACGAGTTTAGCCTTGCAAAAAAAAGGATTGCCTCGCTTTGAATCCAAGATGGCCACCGGGTGAAAATAGTGAATCACGACGACATCAATATTTCTTCATAAACATTTTTGAGTCTCACTTTACATTGTTCCTTTGTAAACAAATTACCCTGTATGCTAGAGGTTCTAGTCAAAGTTCAGGCGCGAATCGGCAAGGAGCGAAGCGACGAGATAGCGGGAGAATCCCTGGGCGCCCCCAGCATGCCTTTGTGTCCGCCGATCCAATCAGATATCGTTATAAGTCTTCCGCCTGGCCCTCTGATTGGCTTAGGGCAAATTCATTTCAATTGGCTAACGAGTGCTGCGATTGGATCACAGCCGTAGCAGATTGTGAAACCGGTTTCAATTGTTTACGTGTTCGGTATCGCTGAACGTGTCGCTGGAGTTAGCACGAGTTCCCTAAATCACGTCAGGCCACCGAATAAAAGGTATAATTTAAACCAGCTGACCCAGTTCAGTATTGTTGGGATCCTTGTGAGAGGAAAGTTTAACTGAGTTATTCGGTTCTCTGAAAAAGTTGGCTTTTCATAAACCGTTGACAGAATCGAACCTGGTGTGTTGAGCCGATGTGCTCAAAACCAGTTTAGTCAAAAGCACATTTCACTAGAACCTCTGGCATCTATATAAACATCTATATAAACCTCTAGTATAAACAACTATGCTTCTTATAAAACACCCAATATTTAATATAATTTGACACATTGTAATTTATTACGATGTTTTATTCATCAGCAATTTAAACACGATAAACATCGGTAAGCTGATGTGTGGATCGTTTCTAAAAATACACACGAGTGACCACGAGTGAAAAAATAATAAAATTAAATGAAAAAATGAGAATGGGGAAAATTATAAGAGAAAAACGAGAATTCAAAATTACTGTCAAAAAATTGTGAAGAGCGAATGGGGTAATAAATAGAAGTTTGTATTTTTTGAAAGACAATCAGTGAGAAATGTTAAATTAAAAGAACATTGATTCCGCAAAGCTTCAAGTTCGATGTACATAGCGGATAAGACTGGTGTGCAGTTTCCAATGAAAGCTCGACCTGATCATAACTGAATGTCTCGGACCCGTTTAAATATCACATATGTATAATGTCATTGAGATTGATTTCGCATTGTCTTCCTTTTTTAGCATGACGACTTAGAATAATTCACGCCCATTTAAAACTCGTATTTATTCATCACCACGCTGTCTTAATTGCGCGGTCATGGATTCAAGAAAAAGGATTGAAGAACTTTACGCTAAAGAAAGAGCATGATACTGAGATCAGAAAAGAAGACCGGGCGAAGATGTAATTGAAATGTTGTCTGACGATGACAACAAAGTAGCAAAGATCATGCATAAGTGCCGTCAGAAAAATACTATTTAGCGATGGCATTGATGAGCCAAATATACAGACTAGTTTTTTCCAGGAGTACTACAGGGGGAACAAGAAGTTTCCTACACTACATGGCCCAAATATTCTCGTTTTTTTTAAGGTCTGTATGTCTGGGCCAGCGGCAGAAAACTGGTCAAGCAGAAGTCACGTAGGATAAAGGAGATGGCAGCATTTGTAGTTGTCCAAGCCGGCATAGATCTCAAGCACCCTTACGATTTAGACGCCGATGGTAATGCAGAAGGAAATGTGAAAAAGGACAGTGCCCGTTGTCACGAAATCAATGCAGAAATCCAAGAACAGTCTATAACCAAGAGCTCGGAGGTCCACGTCGTACGGCGACAACAACGCCGGGCAACACGTATAATAACCGCACTATAAAAACAAAAACACTCATGATTCCATCCAATTTTCGTTGTTCATCTTTTCTAATAATTTTTCCCATTTTATTTTTTCATTGTCATTTCTTTTTGTATCACGATTCACTGACATTTTGTTTACTTTTGAGACGCCAATATAACATGTCATGATATTGGCGTCTCAGAATACCAACCTCTGATTGGCTCTTGCGCGAGCCCTTGCCGTTACATGGGTCCCGGTCAAGTTCAAAAATCGTTTTTCAACAGCATGTATTGACACAGGCGGCCCAAGTTCTGTATCTGCACTGTGTGACTACTAGAAAAAAATGAAAAAAATAAAATATTGAACTTTGAAGAACTTGTCTTGTGTTATCGAGTGTCCTTAAGTATCATAGCGCTCTGTAACCTGTTTTAGTACGTTTTCTAGCTCAAAAAGAGCGAGCTAGAAAACGTAGTAAAACAGGATCAACAGCGCTAAGATTGAAATATGATACTTAAGGACACTCGATAACACAAGACAAGTTCTTCAAAGTTCAATATTTTATTGTTTTAATTTTTTCTAGTACACGATATCTGATACGGGAAAACTGTATTAGTCACACAGTGCAGATACAGAACTTGGGCTGCCTGTGGTATTGAGCGCGTCGTGGCAAGATTTCTACAATTTCACCTTCAAATCGTTGCAAATTATAAGATAAGAATTCTTCAATCCTAAAGATAATAGGCTGGCATTGTAGTTTTCGTCAGAAATCTAACACTCGTATCCGCTAAAGTACAAATTTCCCCGTCTCAAAGCAGTAAAATTGCAAAAGTAGTTCAAATCAAGCCTCAAAGTCAAAGCAAAAAGCCTTTCTTTCAAAGAAAGAAAAACGACTTCTTTTAAAATGAGATAACTCTTATTCGAAATGTTTATTTGACAATAATTGATGTAGAACTAGAAGCGTTGAAGGGATTTCAAAACACGTCGCGAAAGTTTTCCCCATTCAAATCTCAAGCCGTGAAACCGTTGCCATGGATATACTAAGCGCCTTTAGAGAATTGAAATTACGATCAGCATGAGTTTAGTACTTCGATTCATTCTCTTCTTTCTTTTAACAATTCCCGACTTAATTGTTGAATCGCGATACAAAACTAATTACGATTTTGAGACGCCGATACCGAATTATATTGCCGGCGACTCCGCCCAATACGAAATATATTTTCTCCCAACTGGCCGGCAATATCGCAATTAGTTTATAATATTTTTGTCACTCATGGTCACTCGTGTGTACTTTTAGACACGATCTGTGTAATGCACCAGTCAATTCCAGCGGTGCCCAAGAAAATAAGGCAAATGCCCTACCCCCGGACACAACTATATAACTTCCCCGAATACGAGTATTTTCAATCAGAGTGAAATGAATACGAGTCGGGCTTGACTTCATAAAATAGTTCAAACAAGCAGTTCAAAACTAGCATTAACGGGAAAATATATGAAAGACAAAGATATAACATACCTTTTATACATACTCGGTACCTTTGATATAACAGATCTACAGTGATCCTATGTGAAGTTTGGCTGATTACACTTAGTTAGAATACTCTTTGCTGTCTTATTAGCCACAATCCTTTGTAGCCGGCCTTGCTGGACAAGCCAGTCAGCCACGAAGTTCTCGCTCAATTTGCCAATAAACGCGCTTCCATTTATAATGTTTGCTGCCAGTACGTAGTTGACAACAAGGAAATGTTGAACTCCGGTTGCCGGCTTATGCTCTTTAATGCCCGAATCCCGGGCCGATAGTTGCAAATGTCCCACTCCCGAGATCTCAAAATGTACAAATGCCCCGCCATGTCCTGGGAGGAGGAGGAGGGGGGATTGACTGATGCATCAAAGAAATAATGAATTGACTGAATGACTCTACGATGAGGTAGCTACATGTACATATTAATAATAAGTGTTTATATATTTTAATTATGCAGTTGTAAGTTCTATTTCATTTCTCCGCGAAAGTTACGACACAAAGCGGGCGAAGCGACGAGAGGAAGAGAACCTCTAGTTCAACGATATCACATACTAGATCAATCTCACTTTCTTGCGAAATTGATTGACAGTCTTTATTTTCATTAAAACGCTAATTGGATGTGTTTCTAAAGCAATTGTACGCGAGTGGGGGTTCTCAATCATAATAGTAGGTGATCCCAAGGACGGCAATAAAGGGTAACAAATACCAGACAAAAGTTAGATTCTATGAGGGGGTTCAAGGGGAAAACATTTTGGATGCCGCAGCTTTGCATTTAGCTTCACGCACATGTCGAGTATCAGTTGAAATATAAGTGATTTCCCATATCCAGTCGGGAAAAAATACTCTAACCTCTTTTTCTTGGTCAATTGCCAGCCAACGCTTGCTCTTGATCAGTGTTCAGACGGTCGATTTCGGAGAATTTCGAGTTTAAAATATCGATTGTTATTCTTTCGATACACGCGTCATATATAGCATCTGTCACGTTTGGCAGGCGGACGTGTTATCAGTCAAGTAGAAGCTTCACCTGTGTTTCTGGCTAACTAGTACTAGTGTCCACCAGTCCTTCTCGACTTTAAAAAACAAAACAAAAACGCTCGGGGATAGCCTCTGCAACCCAGGGTATGGTTAAGGATCGAAAGTTTAACAAAATTCTTCACTTAGCATGTCTCTACTTTAATTTCTTAAACGTTTACCTAAATTGCGTCTGATGTAATCGCACCTTCGCTTTATTTTTAATCTTTCACTGTCAACTAGCATTTTTGTCGAGGAGTGGAAAAATGCGAGGGAAAGCCCGATTTACAAAAGTGATGATCGTCGACTCATGGAAAATTATCGACCGATTTCAATATTACCAAAGTTTTTGAAAAAGAAGTCTTTCGACAATTATATGGTTACTTAACAGACAATCTTTTGCTTTCCAAATTCCAATCAGGATTTCGTCCCCTACACTCAACTGTCTCTACATTGATTCAGATGTGAGATGAATGGCTTGCGAGTATGGATGATGGGAAACTAACAGGGTTGTTTTTCTTGATATTGTTTTGCAGTTACCAAAAGCCAATTTATTCATTACAAAAGCCATCTTGAGGTAAGGAACTTTAACATTCATTTGAATTGATATTTATACTGTCTATCTGTTGCACTAATTATTTATTTTGCTCGAAAAAACTCACAAAATATCACTTTTATTGTCAGTCGTTGTGATTTGCACTCGAGGATGTTTTCATAAACATACTCCGAAAAAAGTGCTCATCGTACGCAATTGAAGGGAGCATTTAAAAAAAAAATCAAATTCAAGTAGCCAAATATATGAGCATTACAAAAAAACAAAAGTACTCCAAAGTACTCCAGTATTTGGACGATTTTTTGAGTACTTGAATAATGACAGCTGGTGGCGCTCAAAAGGTGCTATGCTTGTGCTACTGAACATGCACTAAGCATGTATATTCATTGTATACATTTTACAGTGGCAAATTATTGTCTTAAAATACAATTTATCATTTGTTTTTTAAGTAATTATGTCATGGAGAGCTCTTCCTTCCTTAAACGGACTCTATTATCAGCGGGAAATACTCCAAACAAACCAGCAAAGAAAAGGGGAAAGCCATGCAGCCTTGATACACGTAGCTCAGCAAGAAAGCCTCTCAGCTTTACCTCTCCAAAGTCTCCAAAACGAAGTACAATTCGGAAGGTACGAATAGCTCTGTTCAATGAATGCATTTATAAGTTTATATATATTTTTAATTAATGAAATTGATGTTTGTTTGAAGATTGGGGTGCCAGCTTCACCTGTTAAATACCACCAATGGACTATAGAGAAGAAGAAAGAGCACTTATTGAGTTTGTTTCCATTGCAAAGACTGATCCCTCATATGGTTGGCCTGACAAAATGGTTGAGTGGCCATCATTTAGGATAAAAAATGCCATCTGGGAGGATGGTGCCAAGCATATTCAACAAGCAACTTCTTCAAATTTCATCTTGACTAGTGAGTTCATTTCATAATCATAATTCATGGACCGCAGAGTGTGTGTGTGTGGGGCTCTTTCTCGAGAGCTTAATACAGCTCTTCTAGTGTTATGTTTGTAGCGTCAGCACTTTTAGCCCCCCCCCCCCCCCCCCCCCCCCAAAGTAAAACCACTCTCCACAGTTCCTTGTAATTAGAATCACGTTTGAATAATACAGTGCTGTGCAATAAATCTATTGACTTATTCACTTTAGGCTCACATGACAGAAGTGTTGTACAGATACAATAGAGTGGATCCAATCCATAACACATGTAGCAATAGTCCAACTCAACATCAGTTTGGCAATCTGTGTATATGCCAAGTATTGCACCCTGTAATTATACTTGCATATTACAACTTAATGAAAACATATTCTTTTATTTTCAAGGTAATCGTGTATGTGAACGCCTTTTAAACATTCTTAAGAAAAAAATTACAACAGTGTCTGAAGCAGAAGAGTTTTATGGCTTGTCATTATCATATTACCACAAGGAACTTGAACTTGAAGATTCTGAGAAGCAAAGGAAAACCACTGGTGTCAACAAATGTACCCAAACAAACTGTGAAGCTGACCAAGGATGTGATTTGAGAGGATTCAAAGATGTTCCAAGTCAAGAAACAGTCGTACAATTAATTGAACATCTGTCTACAGATTGTGCTCTTCATGTAGCTAATCATTTGTTTTTAAAGCTTGCTATTGCAAAAGGTGTCACAAATAACCCAGGTGATTTTGTTTCACTTTCTTTGGATGCAATGACAAGGCTTGAAAATAGAAATGTTTCAAATCTTCTGTACAAGTTTCCATACTGCCTGGCAACTAACAGACCTGGTGGTGATGAGCCCCTGTTACCAATGGATAGAATGCCATTTGGCCTTATTGCTTACCAAATAGAATTCTTCAGTTGTACTAATGCATGTCTACCTTCTGCCTACCCTAGAGATAGCATTTAAATGTTGTGGGGCACAATTCAGTCTTTTTCAGCATAGCCTGTTGTTCAAGAAATACCTTTATTTATTATGAAACTGTAAATATCAATAACTCATAGTTTGAACACATCATCTTGTTTTCAAGAACATCTCATAACAATTCAATGATTGTTGTTTCTATCATGACACTGTAAATATATTTAGAAAACAACAATAACTCATCACCTAGTTTGAATAAATCATCTTCTGTACAAGAGCTATCTCATATTAATTTACAGTGTGGAAAATAACAATGGTATTGCTTTGTCTTACTGTTGAATAGAGAGCAGACAATATAACCATCAACAAGTAGAGTGCAGACAATATAACCGTGAAAGATTTGACTAACTAAATAGTACTAAATGGTTCACAATCCTTTCTTTTTCTATTGTTTAATCAGTACTATTTAGCACAAATTAGTTACTACTTTTTCAGTTATATTGTCTGCACTCTAAGGTCCAGTTTACACTATCAAATTGTCAGACTGTTTAAACGTCGAAGAGACTGTGAGATCAAAGAAAATTAGGATGTGTTCTATTCTCATCAAAGTACATCAAAGTGTTTGATCAAACATTTGAACAGCATTCACATTGTAACTGTTTGATCAAAGTGTACTCATCTTATTCAGTATGATTCAGTATGACTGTGAAAAGGCATGTGGCATGGTTGGTGTGCCATGGTCATTATTGTTGTCATACATGGCACAACACAACATGGACTGTGACAAGTCTTTCACAGTCATACAAAATTTGCTCGAATCTGGTGTACATGAACTACCTATTATTTCTAACACTGATTATCTAGAAAACAACTTTTAGAGTGCAGACAATAAATCCGTGAAAGATTTGACTACCATACTAAAAGGCAAACTTGAGATTTCTAATTGGCAGGTAGTTGGTGAGGGCCAACACTGTTATTGTTTTAGTAAAACTCTATTAGTGTTCATATTGCAAACAAAAGCATGTTTTGGTGATTTTCTTCAGAAAAAAAAGCGGGCGTCTCTCTACCCACTATCTATCAGCTGATAGATAGCGAGTACAGTGGCCAATCAGAATGCGGGATTTGCAATAGAACACTAGTAGAGTTTTACTAATACTTATTATACAATTATGCAAAGAACGCGCCGAATATGCACAAGAACGCGAAAATTATGAGACCGTATTGGGTTAGAAACAGTCGACCGGCTTTCCTGTGAAGCGCGCGCTCTGTGGTAGTTTAGTCACGCACAGTATAAAATAAGGCTGAAAAAGCTCATTAAAAAATACAAAATATGCATTGCTTTGCAGAATTGTATAATAAATAAGTTATTAGTCGACGAACCAGCCAAAACACAGCCGTATTAGATGGTTAGTCGACTAAGAACCTATATTTAATATTAGTGCTATTTACCACTAATTTGTCACTACTTTTTTCAGGGGTTTATTGTCTTCCAGATTGTCTGCAGTTGAATATAACCAAACTAATTTAAACGTAAATCAGCATTATATCTATTATTAGGATTATTCTTATCCCATGTACCTTTCTTTATAATGTTCAAACATCCTTCGAATCTAAATGTTAAAATAACAGGGATGTATCTCCTTGTGAGGGTGCCCAATGTAATGTTCACCACTTCTCCTTTGACTTTGTGAATGGCTTTCACAAGTTTTGGTAATTTCTCTTCCCCACAATACCACAAGATTTTCCATTCTCCATTGTCCAACATTTCAAGCCTATGTGCATTAGTATCCTTTATGTTTTCAGGCTCAGGAGAAATGCGAAAATTTGGTGATTCACCTGCACTTCTTTTCCTTGATAGACACTCGAATGCTTTCTGATATCTGTCTTCCCACACAGCCTTTGATCTTAAAGTACACTTTGTACACTTTGTACACTTCGTACATTGACGGCAAATTAGCTCGATGCAATCTATTCCTACTATAGATATAGGGAAATCATATTTGGAAATACAGTGAAGATAAACCAGAGAAATATCTCGAAGAGAAGTCGACTTGTTTACACTAACAGTGCGAAACGCCGCCATTACTGTGCACTGTTTGACTGAGACGCGAGAGTGATGACGTCACACTTCAAACGATAATATAGTATGGAACGCAATGCATTATGGGATAGGCCGGATCCTCCTCTTTTAGTTACCTCACTGTAGCCTCCTCCGCAGGCATCTCTATAGGCGAATCCTTGCTGACGTCATTGTTTACATTTTTGCCTCATTAGCATAAATTAAACTTCAAGCTACAAACAAACAGACTATATCAGCTGAAAGAGAATTTTAAACTGAGTAACCACCGAAAAGTTGAGATTGATATGTTAAATATGTACGGAGAAATTGACTTTTCAAAACTATAAAATGGGCTGGAGGGCAAGAGTTGCTGACAGCCATACATTCATTGTAAATTTTGAGCTTTTTAAACGCTCATTCCTCAAAATGTATTTATCATATCACTCTCAAATTTTCGGTGATTATCAAGTGTGATAATCTCTTTCGATTTATGGACTCTGTTTGTTTGTATGTACGTCGCTTGAAGTTTGATGTATGCTAATGAGGAAAAAACGTAAACAAGGATTCGCCTATAGTCATCGCGCAGAATGGTATTGTTTTCGGCGACATGTACTTACGGCTGTTAGGTTTATGCGAGGTCGGCATAATTACGAATAATACAATTAATTATTCAATAAGACGATTGTGATTGGCTATTGATAATCGGTGTGGGAATACCCTACTCCCATGTAGTAATCCAAGATTCGGACTGATCCGTAATGTAAATACGAGCAATGACTCTTCAAGATGGCGGACTGGCCCACCATGTGCTCGTGCCCAGAACGAGGCTGATTCGGCCCAAGCTAACGCGGCCAACTACTACACTTCCCCCCACTAAATCTACTCTACAATATATTGAGCCACTAAATAATAACTGTAACCTGTACACAATAACAGTTCATAATGTACAATGTAAAGGTAATGTTCTAGTCAGTCTGACAGTTCCACGTTACAAATCAAGGCGGTCCGGAGGCTTGACCACACGGCTTGACCTCCGAAGAGGTGAGGACTCTAATTCAGAAGGCACACCAGAAACCAGGGTTGCAACATCCGGCTCTGCTAACTGTTGCTGTTCCGGTAGTGGCTCGTTCTCTCCCTTTAGGATAGTCGGGGATGGTGTCATTGAATCAGATGAGTGTCCAGCCACCTCAGGAGAATTCAAAGTGGTTGGGGTTACTGCCCTGGTGTGTAACTGGTCATAGTGCCTCCGCCAGATTAAGCCATTCTGAAGCTGTACAGTGCAGGATATGGGCCCTGTGTGCTGAAGGACTTTTCCAGGCAGCCAATCCTGGCCATGTGCATAGTTTCGTGCATAAACCTTCTCACCATCCTTGAATGACCTCTCTTTTGCTCCCCTATCGTGGTTCTGCTTCATCACCTCTTGACGTTCTTGTACTCTAGCTTCTAAATTGGGTTTCAGTAAGTCCAATCTGGAACGGAGCTGTCTACCCATTAAAAGCTCTGCGGGGGCTCTACCAGTGGTGGTATGTGGAGTCCTCCGGTAGGCAAAAAGGAACCGTTCTGTCTTCTCATCTATGGTCCCTTCAGCCATTTTCTTGATTCCCATTTTGAAGGTCTGGACTGCCCTTTCTGCTAATCCATTTGTGGCTGGGTGAAAGGGGGCAGACGTTTTGTGCTTAATTCCATTCTTGGACATGAATTCTCTAAACTCTGCACTTGTGAAGGCTGACCCATTATCACTGACTAGTTGCTTGGGAAGCCCATGTGTGGCAAATATCTGTCTAAGGTGAGCAATGGTAACTGTTGATGTGGCTGCACTCACCCTTTTGACCTCTAGCCATTTACTGTGTGCATCCACCACTATGAGAAACATGTTACCCATGAATGGTCCAGCATGATCCACATGTAGTCGTACCCATGGCCGAGTTGGCCATTCCCAGGGATGTAGGGGAACTCCGGGTGGTGTAGGACGGTTTGCCTGACAGTTGCTGCAAGCCTTAACAACATTTTCAATGTCCTGATCTATTTGGGGCCACCAAACATATGATCGGGCCAGAGCCTTCATGCGGCTTACTCCTGGGTGAGCCTCATGCAATTCCGTCAGGACCTTCTCTCGTCCTTGATTGGGAACTACCACTCTAGCCCCCCATAGTACTATTCCATCTACCAGCGTTAACTCGGTCTTCCGTGCTACATAGGGCTTCATTGCCTCTTCCATCTCTGTCTCTGGCCACCCTTGTGCAGTATATCCATAGACTCGAGCTAATACTGGATCTGTTTGGGTCCAGCCTTTAATCTGATCTGTGGACAAGGGTGGAGTTGCTAGTTCCATTAGAAGCACTGTATCTTCTGGCTGGTCCTCCGGTATCTCCGGCAAGGGTAGGCGAGACAACCCGTCAGCATTTCCATGATCGTGAGTTGACTTGTGATGGATTTCATAATCGTAAGCAGCTAACAGCAAAGCCCATCTCTGTATTCTTGAGGCTGCTAGTGGTGGTACTGCCCGATCTTCTCCAAACAGCGCGACCAAAGGCTAATATGGTCTGTATAAAGGCGAAACCGTTTTCCCAGTAGGTAGTTTCGAAACTTCTTAAGGCCAAAGATTATGGATAGGCCTTCCTTCTCCAATTGGGAATAGCGTTTCTCTGCAGGTGACATTGTGCGAGATGCAAAGGCAATCGGCCGCTCTAAACCGTCTGGTAGCGCATGTGCAAGGACTGCCCCCAGGCCATGGGATGATGCATCTGCTGCTAAAATTACTGGTTTATCTGGGTCGAAATGAATAAGCAGCTACCGCTGAAGATGTTCTTTGTCATTGGACCCAGTCACTAAGATGTCATCAATATACACCACAACCTGTGGGATGTCTGCAAGAAGTGATTCCATGGTCCTCTGGAACAAAGCAGGGGCTGAGGCAACACCAAAGGGCAGACGATTATAGCGGTATAACCCACAGTGTGTGTTTATGGTGACTAATTCCTTCGACTGTTCGTCTAGTTCCAGCTGGTGATATGCTTGCCTCAGATCTAGCTTGGTAAACTTTTCACCACCCCCAAGCTTTACCAAAAGGTCGTCAACTTTCGGTATCGGGTACTTTTCCACTGCCGAGGCTTTGTTCACAGTTAGTTTAAAATCCCCACAAATGCGCACATTAGTTCCATCATTCTTTAGAACTGGAACTATGGGAGCAGCCCAGTTTGAATGCCTTACAGGCTCAATTACTCCCATCTCTTGTAATCGGTCTAACTCTGTCTCTACCTTATTTCTCATCGCGAATGGTACTGTTCTGGCCTTGCAGAATTTTGGGGTTGCATTGGGAAGCACATGTATTTTAGCCTTTGTGTCCCTTAATGTCCCCAGTTCATCATGAAATACAACCTCATGACTCTGGATTATGTCGTCCACTGAGGTACTTGGGGGGAATTCGATAGTGTGAATCTGCTGCCAGTTTAATTTGATTGATTGTAACCAGTTCCGACCAATGAGGTCAGGGCCATCTCCCTTTACGATAATGAGAGGAAGCTTAACTGGTTGTTGTTTGTCATATTCTGCTTCAACCATGGTCTCTCCCAACACTTCTATTCTCTCTCCTGTATATGTCTTCAGCTTAACACTGCTTCTTTTTAAGGCCAATTGTTCTCTTGGCCACTGTAACTTGTAAGTTTTCTCAGACATGAGTGTGATAGCAGCACCTGTGTCCACTTCCATTTGGGTAGGTTTGTTATTCAGTTTTACTGTGATTTGAAGTGGAGTATTCTTTGAACTTTGTGGTATGTAATTTGCCTTTACTGTAAATAGACCTTGGTTGTCTTCATCTTGTTCTGTTATGTACTTGGTATATTGTCTACTTCCTCTCTTTTGTGAAAGATTCCTGTTTTGGGAAGGCTGGCTTCTCGCCTTACTTTTGCATACACTTGCAATATGACCCTTCTTCTTGCAATAATGACATTCAGACTCCTTGAAGTAGCAGTCATCTGCAGCATGGTTGTCCCGGCCACACCGATAACAAGGCTCCATATTTACTCTATTTACTATCTCAAGAGATTTAGCTCCTGACTGGATCATAGCACGGACATCAATGGTGTTTTTAGCCGCGGCCTCCTCTGCTATAGCTATTTGAAGAGCCCTGTCAAAGGTCAGCTCAGCTGCTGGTTCTCCAAACAATTTATGCTGAATTTCTGGATTATTTATTCCTGCCACTAATCTGTCACGAAGCATCTTGTCGAGCGTGGTGCCATAATTACAATGCTTGGACAAAGATCTAAGCTCTTTTACAAAATTTGCGACACTTTCTCCTTCTTTACGATTACGGCTGTTGAACTTAAATCGCTCAACGATCTCCGACGGCTCTGGGTTGTAATGAGCCTTCAAAAGTGTGACTATTTCCACGAATGACTTTGTGTCAGGCTCCGCTGGACTAAGTAAATCACAGAGTAAATTGAATGTCTTTGAACCTACCACAGTCAGAAATATTGCATGTTTCTTGGCTTCTGCTCCTTCTCCTTTGATTTCGTTAGCCTTGAAGTAATATTCGAGTCGCTTGATGTATTGCCCGAAGGTTTCCTGAGTTTCGTCGAACTCTTGCACTTTCCCGTAAGTCGGTGGCATTATTCACTTGTAAATCTCCCTTTAGGACTCTGTAATCTTCCAATATCCTCGTCGCCAGTGTAGTAATCCAAGATTCGGACTGATCCGTAATGTAAATACGAGCAATGACTCTTCAAGATGGCGGACTGGCCCACCATGTGCTCGTGCCCAGAACGAGGCTGATTCGGCCCAAGCTAACGCGGCCAACTACTACATCCCACATCACATTAAGTACATGTCAATCACTGTGGTTCGCACTCCGTTATGGGACTAATGAAATCCCTACGCTCGTTAAGGAGACGTTATTATCTAATGACTAGTTGGTAATTATCCTAATCTTGTTATATCGATCATACCCGTGAAAACGAAGTCCGCATTAGAAAAGTGTGCTGGGACGCTCGATTGAGTTTGTTTTAAAGGCTACGCTAGTTTTCAATTTCAGTAATTTTGAGTTCCAAGAAATAGTGTCTACTAATTCCTTCACACTTCGAATCGATACAGCAACGTCGTAGTTTGACTTCTGAGCCGATAAATATGACAACGGTCCGATGACAACTAGTTTCATTTTTTAAGACTTCGACCGCTAGAGCAGACAGAAACACGAGAAATTTATATTTTAAAGCTCAAGATTGAGATCACTGTTTCTTCAGTTTTTTGTTGACGCACTATCGCTTTTTATGCTGTTCTTTGAGTTTTTTTTCTTGTTTGAACTCGCCTGCATTTTTAGATGAGAATGGCTGCAAGACTGCATCGCGTCCAGTGGAGAAAGAGAAAGTCAACGGTTCTCTATAGACTATCACACAGGAACTGAAAACTGAGTTTCCTGCAATAACAACGGCTTTTTTTAAAGCCACCACAGCATTAAAGTCAATGATTAACTACCCCAAATATAGATTACGACTCCATATTATAAAACATGATAGGATAAGATATACTATTCGCCAGCTAAGCAGCTATTTTGCGAGTCATTCGTATGCATGCGAATGACAAGTAGCTGCTTAGCCGACTAATACGTTGTTTATCAAGAAATTAGCCGGTTCTGCCAGTAAATACAACAGCTATAGATTCTTTAATTTTGTTTTGTTGACTTCTACTGTACACAGAAACACGAGAAAGATCTCATTTTAAAATTGAAGGTCTAAAACATCTGCTGATAAATTTTGTATGATTGCGAGAGCGCTTTTTACGTTGTTCTGTTAGTTTTTCATGTCGGTTCAAGCGTTTTGTTTTGAAATCAAAACGGCAGTGCCAAAGACAGCAGCTAGATTCTTTATTCAGTTTTGTTTGTTGACTTCTACTGCACACAGAAACACAAGAAATATCTCATTTTAAAACTGAAGGATTAAAACAACTGCTTAAACATTTGTTTATGATGCCAGACCGCTTTTTACGTTGTTCTGTTAGTTTTTCATGTCGGTTTGAAATCAAAACAGCAGTGCCGCTAATCTTTCACACTTTGCCGGTTTTGAGTAAAGACAACAACTAGATACTTTATTTTGTTTGTTGACTTCTACTGCACACAGAAACACGAGAAATATCTCATTTTAAAGCTGAAGGTTTATGATGCGAGAGCGCTTTCTACGTTGTTCTGTACTTTTTCAGGTCAGTCACTTTTCCAATTAAACTTACAAAGCTCATGTGACAATTGTTCTCGTTTTGAAAGGCCCTTTTGTGTGCAATTTCAATGGTTAATTAGGTGGTGCATGTGCTATTGTTCATGGGGAGGAGCTTAGAAGTTCAGTGAGGCCCCGCGGAATGTTCAAAATCCAAATTTAGCAAGCGAATTTGAGTTGCCAACATACGTCCTAGAAATGTTGATTTCGATAATACTAATAGCCGTCCGATTTCTACAAGAAAACGGCTGCGAGTTAGTAATATATCAAACTAACTTTTCCATACGAAACCTAAGAAATTAAAGTAATATCGAATGTGAAAATTGACTCCAACGTGAATCAAGTGCTATTTTTCACTGTAACTGAACTTCAAAATAATCCAAAATTAAAGTCAAAACCGATAATACTTGCACTCACTCGAATAAGTTGATTGAGGGTGAAAATTGTGTATTGATATCTCTGGCTACAAAATCCATTGGAAACCTAAACTATAAAATGGATAGTTTATTTTTTCCAAAAATGAGTAAAAACATAACCTACCTCGTGCGTTTGAGCACATTTTCTTTATTGTTTGGGCGGTCCCTTCATGTAGGCACACATGAGGTGCTATCAAAATACAATAGAATTAACACAATACAAAACAATAGAACGAAATACGCAATACAATAGAACACAATACACCATACAATTTGGTAGCAATTCATGTGTGCCTACATGAAGGGAGAGCCATTGTTTGGCTTACTATTCATTGCGTAGCTTTTGAATTTAGCGCCGTTGCTCTTAGAAATGTCCCGGATGTGTCGCAGCATTCTAGGTGATGATCCCAAGAGGAAATGTATACTTTATCTAATTGAAAAAACAAAGCACTGAATCCTCTGGAGAGCTGTCACATATGATCTGAATTGGGACAACAAATGTAGAAGACAGATTTAGCTTTCCTCGATGTTGTCCAGATACAGATCATGTGACAGCTATCCAGAGGTTCAGTGGTTTGTTCTCAAGCTTTAGAATTGTATGCATTTCCTCTTGGGATTCAGGAAAACAAAAAAGCATTACTCAAGGGAAAAGTCAGGTGATCTGATATTTGATGTTTTGATCAATCCCTTTCAATACTTTTGCCACGTTATCATACACTGTGGCTAACAATAATGTTAACTAAGATTTACTCTCCATGTGCGTCAACATTACTCAACGTCATGAAAAACGGAGAGCATTAATTGCTCATAGAATACAGGAAATTGAAAGCTCTAATGGGCCGATTTGAAAATACGTTACGAGCCTTTTGTGTCCTATATAGGCAAAGCGGAAAGAAGTATAGTGTAGTGTTTTGGATGTTGCCACCGAAATCGCGACATAAGATTTCGCAAGATTACATTAATAGTAATTGATTCCTGAAACATTGTATTGACATATGTCGTCACTGAATGGACCTCCCACGAACACATAATGGGCCTTTAGCAGGAATTCAATCACGTGGTTGTACTGGATGGCAAAAATGACTTCATATATTTAAAAGCACTTGTACGAGGTCGATAGTGTTATTAGCAAAACCTGTTTGTAAATGCTATTTTCCAACCCCAATCGATTGTCGAAAAATCCCAAATTTGAAGGCAAAACCGATAATGCTTATATTCACGCAAATAATTTAATCTTGGGTGCAAATACTTAATTGATATCTCTTCTACAAAAGCCCATGGGTACCTAACTCTTATTAAGGTTATTTTCTGCGTAAGTGAGTGAAATCGTAACATCACTGAAGCGTTTTGGGCCATTTTCTCTGTTATTTGCTTCACGTATCATTGCATAGCTTTTGAATTTAGCGCTGTTGTTCTTAGAAATGTCCCGGATGTGTCGCGGCATTCAGGGCGATGGTATCGAAAACCGCGCGCCGAAAAAACAAATATATATGAAATTGGTTTACCTGTGGCTCGAAGAGAGAAGAGGATGACTGGAGAGGGGAGAAGAGAAGAAGAGGAAAGAGCTGAGATGCCTGCCAAAAACGATGGCTTTGGGCATGCCGTGTCACCCCAATGGACTTATCACGGCAACCGGGGTTCCCTAGGGAGATATATGTAACTACCAAAACTAAACGGATCCCCTTCCGATAATTATATACAACTCAAGAAACCGAAAAGTTGCAGCATGGAATATATGGGGTTTTAAGAGTTTTAAGGAAGTTAAGGCGGAGAAACAACAACATATCAAAATTTTGAAGGAAAGCAAGCTGAAATTAGCAATTGAAGAACCTCGTATCTAATAGGCGAAAAATGTTCGAGAAACCGATGGAACACGCAGGCTAAACGCCCCGGGCTAAACGACGGAGGAGATCAAATATTCCTAGATACGATTTAAAGATTGAATGGTTTACTTATAAACACAAAAGGGATACATGTAAATTCAAATGTTTCACAGTATATGACTTAAAACAAAAACATTGAGTGAAATAATGCAGTACTTGTATTTCCAGGGCCATGCAAGAATATATGCACCAAGTAACTAACTTATGTACTTACTTAATGGACTGTTATAATCACAAATCAGTCATTTTGGATGAAATAATGATTTTGGCCTGAGTTTACCAGGCGAAAAGAAAGGTTTTTATTCTCCTGAGAGTTAACATGGACGATGCATGATACAAATCCCATGCATGAATCATTTCCATAATGATATACAATGTACATAGATCAAGACAAATAATAAAATATATGTGGATCTGGTTGCCTGACCGAATTTAGAGTCCCTTGTTGACTATACAAGTTTTTGCAGCAAAATGTTAACCACGAGTATACAAGCCTGACTTTACTACGTCTTTTCTTGAAATCTGCCAAAAAGTAAAAACGAGTCAGTCCTACTCTGAATTCGTGGGGGGACCTGAAACAATCATACGGGCTGATCAAAATCAGGAACCAGCTAACGCACATATCAAATTGGAATTTAGCGTGTTGGTTTTGGAACAACTTTAGAATACCCTTGGGAGTCGTAGTTATTACCTACTGGCTACATACATACAATTGTATGGTGTA
Organism: Actinernus sp. WN-2022; assembly: GCA_030867875.1. Classification (NCBI taxonomy): domain Eukaryota; kingdom Metazoa; phylum Cnidaria; class Anthozoa; order Actiniaria; family Actinernidae; genus Actinernus; species Actinernus sp. WN-2022. The sequence continues at coordinate 60,428,713 of JAOWCC010000936.1, forward strand.
TATAAAGATGGGTACGTGACTACATGGCTACGTGACTGAGTACTTGGCTACGTGGCTATGGGGGTACATGCATGGCTACGTGCATGCTTGACTACATAACTACGTGGCTATGTCGTAGGCAAAAAGGCGTCATCAGGTAAATAGCTTAATTTTCGGACTTCTCTCGTAAATACGAAGCACAATATAGTTATAGGGGTCACGCAAGATTATTTTAAACAATTTTCACCATCTACATTGAATTAGAGTAGCAAGAAATCTCACACTCACAGCAGTTAATTATAAGTCATTTCAGAATATTTACCTTAGAAAGCGAGATATCTACAACATCGCCAAATCCTTTCGAAAACGTCTTCTCCGATAACAGTTTGTTCTTCACACAGTCAAACTCGAAACCTTGGACGCGTACCATAGACGTCCGTCAATATATCTTTGGAAAATCAAACGCCATTCGGAAAGTCAACGGCGTGTCGTCGATCCACAGAGAAAAAATGAATAAATTATATCGCATCCACCTAATCCCCACAAACCGTTCGGCATATGAGTACATGCATCCACGAGTTAAAAAGCCCAACCCGTGCGGCGAGAGTTATAACCGGGGCTAATTATAATACTCGATCAGCTGATGCCCTAATTTGACTCCCTAAACTGGAAGATCCTCCATAGGCGCCAGGAAATAAAAGCATCAATGATTTATAAAATTCTTAATAAGCAAATTACGCCAAATGACCTCGTTTCTTCGACTTTCTGATAGTGCCATTAACTATAACCTTAGAAATTTAGAAACTGACTTAGCACTTCCAAGGCCGAAAACTAATTTCTCCAAACGTAGCTCAGTTTAAGTACAGTGGTGCCGCGTGTGCTCTGGAATAATCTTCCGGAAGTGGCTAAAAATTCTAGTTCGACAATTGAAAAGCAAAGCAAAGCTTTATTACCTGATGCTGAGTTACGCTGACTACTGTTTTTAAAGGCTTTACACAGTTTTTAAGCCTGCATTTTTTATACAATTGCAAAATGATATAATATTTACAATTTGTGCATGTATTTTATTGTAAACATATAGAATCTGTTCAGGGGCATACGCCCCATTTGGAAATCAGCCTTCTACTTGTAAATTTGTTGAAAGTTGTAATGGCTTAGCGTATCAAAATAAAATTTTATGTACTGTATGTATATGTGTATGTAAAAAAAAAAACGCATTTGGGCACAAAACCATCTTAATTATAAAGATGGCGTATGTTCAGAAAATGTATCAACATTATTTTGGTCAAATTATCGCAGCGTTGCGAACGAGCACTTCAAACTTGGCCCGTGAAACATGTGCGCTGCCATCTTGTTTACAATTACTCCCGTTGATGTCCATGACGTAAAATAGGTCCCATCCGCTTCGTCACGGTCTTGTTCTCTTTGTAAATTGTGGTGTAGGCCGGCTGTTCAAATGCTGATTTAATTAAAGTAGATTTTCATCGATATAGCAGAGCCATTTATACTGGAACCGGAATATGAAGAAGACAAGATTGTGAGAGAAGATTCAGACGAATGGGAAGACGAAGAAAAGCCTTTGGAAGGCGGGATGAACAACCACAGTAACCAATGAGTACCAAGTGCTGTGCACGCTCGCGTTTTGCTACGATGTAAAGTGTCGCTATGTGCGTTTATTGTACGAAACGTGATAGTTATGTTAAAGTAAAACATGGGAACCAATATACCACTGTAAAGCTTATGAACTTAACTTAACATAACTCTATTATATCACACTGGTATTCCCAAAATATTGTTTAGAATAATTCAATAAAAATAAGTACATTCAGAACAAAAAAACTATTTTAAGAACCTTATCTACATAGAGAATAATACATGGGTGCACGGAGATATGGAATTTGTCTTCGAGTGTTCAACTCAATATCTCACGAGTGCATTGTCAGAAATCTATTCCATTGTGGGCGGGGCGTAAAATTATGCAATAGCGCCTGTCAATCATAACTCTCTATTTCTCATTGCTGCGTTCTGATTGGTGTGAATTGTTATTGATTGACAGGTGTGGAACTTTGAACTGGATCGCCACTCTCTAGAATCCTAATTATACTTTGCAACGGTTCAATTAAGTAAGTTTGAGAGCCACAAACCCATGTTGATTAATATTGACATGATTATACAAATGTTTACTAAGGAGTTTCTCGAATACTTTACGTAGTGATATTGGCCTATAATTGTTTGCATCACCAAGTGTTCCTTTTTTATGCAAAGCAACAATTATTACCCTCTTCTGATATGAATGTGTTACTGCACTGCCAAAATTCTCATTCTCAGCCAGAGTTCTAATAATTCTGGGATGTATTCCATCAGGTCCAGATCGCGTGAACGATTTGTTTTCTTCTAAATATCTCGCGAACTGTTTGATGTTTTGAAACTTATCTAAATATTTCACTCGGGTATCCATTTAAAGACATTCAATAACTAGTGTAAAGTAATAATTTGACATCATAGCAATCTTAAGCATATAATTACCGATGCGGTTCATATGCCGATTTAATCAAAACTCACTTTCGCATCTTGTAGGCTTTCCTGTCCAAATCCCGTTGGCTTGACAAATGCGGACACTGGCCCCTTTCAGTTCGTACCCTTTCTTGTTACACCGGAAGGTGACTTTTCCTTTATAAGTAGTTTTTGTTTCTTGTACCTTTTCTCCGTGTTGAGGAACTAGAAGACGACCACAGTCTACAACTAATGATATCGAAAAGAAGGACAAAATATAATTAGGTTAATTACACTGGAAACACCGCTTGCAACCTTGGTTCTTACCGTTATATTTTATCTTGGAGAAAATAACAATAATTATGTATGCTAAATTTGGTTGCTTCGCATTTAAAAATATTGTACTATCCAACAGTCAAAAACATGTACCTTCTATTTTTCGTTTTATTCCCAAGTTTCTTTAAAGTTTGATGTTGTTACCTATGTTACAACTGGTTATTATATTAAGTCCATAAAATGCGTTGTAGGAACAACATTTCGTCTTTTGACAAAAAGCAGCCATTATGTATTTAAACGTAGTTTCCCAATGGAGAACTCGTGGATGCATTGTTTATTGTATTTTAGCAAGAGTGCATAGAGGTAATCGTCTAACGCTGTTGCCACCCAATTCAGATCATGTGATGTAAACAGATGCTACTCTGGGGAATTATTCCTTTTTCATTCTAATCATAATGCAGTGATGCCTATCTGAATAAAATTAATTTTCAAAGAGTCAATTCTCCAGAGTAATGTGTGTTTACATCACATGATCTGAATTGGGTGACAACAGAGTTAGCCGATTACCTCTATTGCCTTATATGTGGTTCAAGGAAATATCCATACTGCACAGAAGTATTTTTTGGCTGGACCTCTACAACCACCACCACAGGAAGCCCAATCTAACGATTATTATACAGGACCATTCATTATTTATGACTGGGCTGGGGGGGGAGGGGGGGGGGGGGGAGGCTGGCAAGAAAGAGGGGGGCATCGAAAATTCAAGAAACTTAGAGGGTGGGTCATTGAAAAAACATAGGTATAGAAAAGGGGGCTGCCAATTTTTTATATTTTTAAGAGGATGTTGAAAGCAAAGGTTCAAATGCACAAAGCACGCACAGGATACAGGCTGTAAAAAAGCACAGAGAAAGCGAGAGTGCATCGTCAGCTCGGTCCTGTAAGTTTTGTGGATTTAAAGCACTCATTCTCTCGCCCAATTAAGTGTCCAGCATTTAAGAAACGTTGTAATAAATGCAAGAAAGAGGGACATTTTGCAAAAATGTGTCAAGATACCACTAAGAGGGGTCCCAAACTAGACACTGAGAGAAAAGAAGAGCATGAGGGTAGTAGTGAGGATGAAAGTTATGTAGAGCACACATATTTAGGATATGTGGAACTGGACTCAGTCTCTAGCACAGCCAAGACAAACAAGAGCCTAATCAATATAAAGGTTGCAGGTACAGAGCTTAGAGTAAAGGCAGATACAGGTGCAGAAGCTACTGTTATTCCCTATCACCTCTATAAGAAGATAACTAAGAAACCTTTGCAAAAAATCAAGCAGCCATTGAAAGGTTGGCTTGCCTCTAAACCCATACACCCAAAGAGATGTGTGCGCTTGTTGACCGAATACAAGAATCGTAAGATGGACTTACTCTACCTTGTAGTTGAGGGAGATTTCATGCCACTAATAAGTTGTGATGCCTGCTTGGATTTAGAAGTTTTGAAGTTCATGAATCTCCAACAACTACAAACTGTGGAGTCTCAAGCAGAGATAACCATGACTGATATTTTTGGAACACCTACACCAAGTGGTGAGATGAGTGCCATAGAGACTGATCCTGTGTTGAAGGATTATAAAGAATGTTTCAGTCATAAACCTGGGAAGCTACCAACAGAAGTACACCTAGAGGTTGATTCTTCTGTGACTCTAGTAATCCATCCTCCAAGAAAAATCGCAATTGCTCTCCTTGAGCCGGCACAAGCAAAACTTAAAGTGCCTATCACCCTTTTGCAATTTTGATAGCTTATGAACCTCCGAAAAGTTTCGAGTACTTCTGTGAAGAAAGTTTTGTTTGAAATCGTGTAAATGCGACCTTTCCTGACCCAAAACCGCGTAAGTAAAAGCCTGGGTCGAAACCTGGGTAGACGTCATCTCATTAATGCATTATTCTCCATGGCGCCTTTTTATTACAACAACATCGATGCATAGAAAATATACACAGTTTTTGAGTTGTCATTTTAGTCAACGTGTTAAGTATTTCTTCAAATGATTGCAAAGCCGAATTAATTATATGACGTCAAGATGACGTCTACCCAGGTTTCGACCCAGGCTTTTACTAACGCGGTCATGGGTCAGGAAAGGTCACATTTACGTGATTTCAAACAAGCGTAGAACTTAAAGTATTCACTTTAAACCAAAACTTTCTTCACAGAAGTACTCAAACTTTTTCGGAGGTTCATAATCTATCACAATTCCAAAAGGGTGATAGGCACTTTAAGGAGATGGAGGAAGATGGTATAATTGTGAGAGAAGAGGGGCATACCCCATGGATGTCCTCTATGTTAGTCGTTGATAAGAGAAAGCCAGATGAGAAGAGAAAAGGGAAGCCACGATCTGAGAGAGAAGTACGAATATGTATTGACCCAAGGGATTTGAATACTGCACTTAAGCGTGTACACCACCCTATGCTACGGTAGAAGAGGTAACAAATCGCCTTTCTGGTGCAAAGATTTTCACCACCTTAGATGCATGTAGTGGTTTCTGGCAGCTGCCTGTAGATGAAGAGAGTTCCAAGCTACTCACTTTCAATACACCCTGGGGTAGAACCGTTTTACAAGATTACCTTTTGGTAATTTTGATTTGAAGTGTCTGGCATTAGAAATGAGGGAGATATGGGCATGTACTTAAAATCACGTGACCGATGACGTCATAGTTACGTCATCACCACTAAGTGATCGATAGTGACCCGAGGGCGAATTTTATACCTGATAAAACAGGTACTGCGAGTTTTTTGAATGGCTTCAAAAACTCATTAATATTCAATAGACATTTTGTCCAATCACGATGGAAAATCCAAAATTACTGAACCGAAAAACAATATACTACCGCACAAAGAAAGGTAATCCCAAAATACAATACATTCATTGTTTTGTAATTTTTTGTCTTTAGCCTAATATACTTTAGTTGCAATATGCCTCCAAAACGTGAGTTTAGGCAGCAAAAATCGGAACTCGAAGAAAAAACGTTAATGGAACGGCAGTGTATACCAAAGTCGACATGATATTCTACAAAGCAGCACGCTTGGTACAAATGACCTTAAAATCGATCACTCTGCTATATTTTCAAATGTTTCCAATGTAGAAAATTTATTTTTTTGTGGGAGGATGAATACCGATGACCAAAAAAATTTCGATGATTTGAACTACCGTAGACGTCACAATTATGCCATGTATCCATTTATAATAGGTTTCTCGATTTAACATCAGTAAAATATATATTTTCGATTTTCCATCATGTTGTCAACAAAGAAACCGAAAACCCGATTGGTTAAGAGGAAGAAAAGTTATTAAATTTTTGAATTTTGGTAATTTTACTCTTTGGTTTGCTAGATTGTCGTAAACAAATATTTTGTAAATGGTTCTGTATTGATTGTTCAATACAAAATAACTTTTACAATATGACTTCTTCATTCATCTTTTAGAGTTTAAAATATTTGTTTACGACAATCTAGCAATCAAAAGAGTAAATCGGTACCCACAACCGTATGTTTTTAGAATTTTCAATTTTTGAGAGAAAATACTTTAAAATTCACAGTGAAAAAGAGGATACGTCATTATGAGGTCATATATTTTTGAAAACGTCTTTTAAAAATAACTGTTCGAGTATTTTTCGGGTTTTAAAGCAGAAATGTACTTACAGTGCACTGAATAGCCGCAATATGGTCTTTTTTATGTTTCTTCAATTTAGAAAGCTTGACTGATGTCAGACCCATGACGTCAGAAAATGTGACGTCACAGGAATCTCAGTTCAAACTCAGCATATATTTATTGCGGTTGGTAGTAGAGGTACATGCAGTATTATAACATGCCCACGATTAATCAAACGCTCTGATTGGCTAATAGCCATTGCCCATTTGCCTATTGGTTGCACGCTCACATTTTGTTCACGGCCGAACCTAATCCAATGTTTTGACAAATATTGAGAGCTTCACATATCTTCTGAGCCATTAGCAAAGAATAGAGTTAAGACGGTTTGCAAACATTCAGAAAAAAAAAAACTACTAACTTCTTAGTTTCAACATTTAATTAGAGGCAAAAGGGAAGCATTTTTGGACATAAAAAATATTCAGACAAGAATTTCTGAGCAAATAAACAAAACTGAATGGTTTATTTGGCAGTGACTACAGTGACTACCGCTGAAACTATATATACCAAGTTGAAAACCGGCGAAGAGGTGTAAATAAATCCGTTCATGCCCACTAAAAATGTTCACTTGTGTCATGTATTAATATTGAATAAGCTACACATTTAGCCAATTCAATTTACGACTTAATTTTGTTTTCCATTGTACAAGTTTAAGGAATAACAAACAAACTTACTTCGATAAATTGTCCCAAGCCTTGGCACAAATTCTAGCAGCAACTACTGAAGCCAAGAACAGGAGATTCGGTTGACAGTTCATTCCATAGAAGAAACGACGAATTCGCAACCTCTAACTCAGAGGACTGCTCCAATCTTTATTTTAGTTGTGCAGATCACAATTCCACCGAAAGTTATTCAGTTTTCAATTTATGAGCGATCTCAGCGACTCTTATTCTTCTTTCGTGCCTCCGCGTGTGTCGTAAATCGATCGGACACACGTTGCACATTTACCATTTCTTTAAAGTGCATATGAGCTCAATTTTGTTATCATTAAAATCGATTCTCCATCAAGTAAATAGTTGAATTGTAAAATATTTCTTAATTTGAGTGCAGCGTCTATGAGTTATAGAGGTTTCTATATCCGATATGCTAATTATGTGACGACACGTGAGGACTCATTTATTATACAAAAACGCGCTGGCAGATCATAGAAATATACAATTTTTCTAAACATCCATGTGATACGTGGGCCTTATATCAGTGAGTTCACCAAATATGTTGTATAAATCAGAAATGACCTTTTGTTGGCCTAACATGTCGTCACATAATTAGCATATTGAAAATAGAAACCTCTTAACTCATAGACGCAGCACTAAAATTAAGAAATATTTTATAATTCAACTACTTACTTGATGGAGAATCGATGTTAATGATAAAAAATGGGCTCATATGCACTTTAACAAAAAACCGGCGATGGAGATCGGACGCGAATTGTTTAGGCACGTGAACTTTAGTTGGGTAATAACGCTTTTCTAACACCTTAATGAACGAGTGAATGAGCAAGTGACACGATTTCCTCATACCAATAACTTGTGGGTTGCTACGCAATATCCACGAGTTAAAACAAAGCCAGGGGTACTCAATTGTACATGTACGCTCATGTTTTCTTTTTCTTTTAATCAATATGAGTCCCTTACCAGCACATGTCGGTACTATATTGGTCCATTGGCCATTCTGACATACTGACGTTTTGTCACCAATCAAATTGGTACCAACATTGCACGAGTATGTCACTTGCTGACCGTGTGTGAACTTGCTACCTCTTCTTTGCCCATTTTGTGGGACACCAGGATCTATGCACGGTGCTTGAGAAAAAGAAACAGTTGCAAGATTATTGGCAGGCTAATCGATTTGCACAAATCTCTCAAAAATGGTTTTCAAATGAAATTAAACTATTTTCTAAATAGTGTTGCATATTAAAATTGGGCAAAGGCGTTTTTCACAATTGATACAATGTACAGTTGTCTGTATTAAGTATTTAACATCCACTTACACTTACAAAATATATACAGACCAGCTTCCACAACAAATTATGGCCTATCAAGGTTTACATCCCTTTCGGGAAAAAATACCTCAACAGATCAAATGTCTATATATAACCAACAATAGATTTTAGAAAAACATTACAAACTAGGTTTGCTTGATAAGCAGACTTAACTGCTCATTATTACACATACATACCAGTCCTATTTGTAAATATTGTAAATATGAATTCATTATATACTTATATTTTCCCTAATGAAACCATCCTCATTTGTACACTCATGGAAATATTGTAAGTACGTGTTATTAATTGTTCTCCCAGCAATTCCAACTCTCTTTATTCAATAGACCTAATTCGCTCCCCTCAATGAGATCACCTGACCAAACCCTTCAGAACTGTTTCATATTTTTTATCCCACTGAAAAATGCATAAATTACTCGAACTTCAACACAAAGCCCTAAATTCCCTGGAGACAGCACGTGACCTGTCATATTTACGACGAATTAGGCCTATTCAATTCAACTCAAACTGCCTATATATTATTTTATTATATTGTAGAAAATTTCACTTTTCTCATTCAACCTTATTTTTCCAAAATATTTCTCATATTTCTATCTATTCAATTTTATCCTCAATTATTTTCCTTGTGGTAGTGGTCAACTGGAAAGCCCGGCTATGGCTCCTTTGACCACTACGCACCTTTCCTCAAATTGTAACTACATGTATTATATATTTTTTTATTTCTATTTTTTTTATTTCCGTAAAGAATTATGTAATATCAACCGAAATAGTACAAAATAAAGAACTTGAACTTAATGATTCTGTTAATTTGAATCATCGAGATAACTATTATCCCAATCCTTTTTATAATATAGCCCAGATAATACGAGCGCTCTGATTGGCTTATAGACTCAAAACAATATGGTCTATTGTGCCGGTAAACACATAGAAATTGGCACGACTGCTTGCGTTATGTCGTAGTTATAACATAAAAGCAATAGACCACACATTTCAATGTGTTTACTGGCGAAATAAAGCACTTGTGATGTTGGGAGAACACTTGAAATGCTCCCAACACCCGCCTATATCTTGTGCTAACCTACCCTTGCACTGAGGCCTTGGATGATTCCATTTTCCGTTATTACAAGTAAGACGCGAATACCCTTGCATTGTATAGCCATGCCAGCAACTGTAGGAAACGTGTTGTCCATGACTAAAGTCGTTCCCTAATTTCCAACCATCGCCAATTTCTCCAGGATCTCTACAAGAAGCTACATATGTTTTAATTAGCATTTACCTTAGCCGAAAACATATAAACGCAAAATTAAAAGACGATTAATTTACAAAACGTTTCCATATTCCAGACAATTCAAAATGCAAAATGTAAGTAACGAAATCCCGCTGTTTTCAGTATCAAGTATTGATTCTAATTTTTTCCTCCAACACTAGACATGCCATGTTTATTTATTTATTTATTTTAGCGACAGTGGAAAAATATTAATATTTTTTAATGTTGCCACACCGACTTAGAAATCAAACATTTTACCTTTGCACTCAGGCATAGTTGCATTCCATCGTCCATTGTCACACGTGATGGTTTGTTGTCCAATGAGAGTAAAGGCATTGTTGCATCTATACGTGATACTTGTGCCGTGTTTAAAACTCCTCTGTCTATCACTGGCTCCTTCGATAAGACCATTTACTGGTAGACCAGGATTAGAACAGCGTGCTTTGGAAAACAAGTCAAAGTGTATACCTTAGGCATACTCTATTGTCTCGATTAAATGCCGGATTCAAATAAACGCCGGATCTGGAACAAGCCGATCTTAAAGAAAGGCGTTGGGTGCGTTTATTCGAGTCCCGAAATTTATTTGAGATGCAGCGTTTATTCGATTTACAGGAAGAGCCCATATAACCTAAGAGAACTGATCTCCGTCCCCTGTGATAGTCTGCGCATGCCCAACTAATTTATGCAGGCTAAAAATAAATCGGCGCAGACTATCGTAGGGAGAGAGTATAGTATGGGGGATCGATTCTCTTAGATGATGGTCTCTTGCAAACGGTTATGATAAGAAAACATAAAATTAGCAATGTTGAGTGAGGTAATTATAAATATGTCAAGGCTTATTCTTATGTAGTTGCAGGAATTAAAAGCGGTGCAGAATTAGGCTTTCTTGAATTAAAAGGATTTTGTCTCTATTATCTCTCTCCAAAAGTCTTCGAGGTTCATGACACTTATCACAAGACCTGTACTGGATTTTGAATTCAGTCCGCTCTCCTCTATTTTCATTTATTGAATTCGTCACCATCATACATTCACATACACACACACAAAAGAAAAAAGAAATAATTATAATTATAATACCTACAGGGGTTAAACATTTAGATTTATAGAATCAACTAAAATCAACTACGGCGTTCGGTAGCTAGATAGTTATTGCCATAAAATACAGGGAAATGGTGTTCCTAAATAGACCAGTTCGCAGTTAATTCCGACATTTTGAAAGGGGTGCAAACATGGCGCGAAATACAGTGTTTGTATGGGAATTCGATGCCAAATAATCTTCGTAAAATCGAATTTCTGAAATATTCACTGTCTGAAAACTTATATAAGGTACCAGGTAAAAGAGTAAATGATCAAAATTTGAGGGATGTAGCTGTGCTGGGAAGCGTGATATCGTGTTTTCAGTTTTCCATATATTTGGCGGTATGTAATCCGCGAGAAAATGTACAGACAATATATGGAAAACTGAAAACATGATTGCACGCTTACCATCACAGCTACATCCCTCAAATTTTGATGCGTTCATCTTTAACCTGGAATCTTAAGTTTTCAGACAGTGAAGATCTCAGAAATTCGATTTTACGGAAATTATTTGTCATTGAATTTCTATACAAACACTGTATTTCGCACTATGTTTGTACCCCTTTCAAAATGTCGGAATTAACCGCGAACTGGTCTATTGCTGAAGACTAGACAAGGTTTTATAGTGGCTGGGCAGACTGTTCCAGAGGTTAACTGTTCTAGGAAAAAAGGAGAATCTGAAGTAATATTGACTATTATTTCGAATTATTTTGGTCAGAACTACGGGTGTTGTGAGGCTTACAGTAGTAACGTATTTGCTAAAGTCAACATCTATGAGGACAGATTTAATTTTAAACAAAAGCAGAAGGTCATTAATGTCTTTCCTATATTGTAGGGATAACATATTTAAAGCGACGAGTCTATCTGTATATGACATGTCATGGGAGGAGTAGTTGAGGATCAATTTAGTGGCACGTCTCTGTAATTAAGTTTTCAATCAAGCGACGATGCTTAGCAGTGTATGGCGACCAGACGTTGGAGCCGTACTCGAGTCGTGGTCTGACTAGTGAGCAGTATTTAATAGCTTTCTAGTAGCATAAAAGCTTTCTAGTAGCAAGCTATTAAATAGCGCTGCCGCTTTTATTAGAATGTACGTAGGTTTTGGAAGTGTTCTCAAATTCACATAAAAGGGAGGTCTCACAACTGATCGCACTGTGCTCCCCTGTTCCATGAAGTGTAAAGGTCTCGCAATTATGGGACCTGTTTTATTGGCACACTACGCATGTCCGTGACGAAAACTATATCACCAAATTCAGTAAAATAAAGTTATTCCATTCTTTATAGTTTGATGATTGGATGAATCGGTCGAATGACTTACTAATTTTATGCATTTTAATTAGTGGGTGGATACCAAAATAACGATGGCTTGTCGGCAGGCTCTCTCTTCCTCGCCTTCCCACCCCCTCCCCTCCTCTCTTCATCAAATTTTGCATGAAGAAAAGCTACACAAACTACATGAAATAGTTGACAGCCCTGGATATCATGGTCAAGACATTCACTTACAACAAGAAGGCAACCATACAGAAGAGTGTTACAACACCTACATTACCAACTTCCAGTATGGCGGCCATGTGTGGTTGAAAGTTGTATTTTTAGCACTTTCAAAACGCTGTCAGTGAAACATAGGGCAGAGTTCAGCCGGACCACCACTATTTTTGGAAACCTGTGCAGCTATACTTTAATTTAAGGTAAACTTTATCTAGACCCTTGTTTCCCTTTAAGAAAGCAGATACTGGAAGCTATACATACTGGTCATCAAGGTGAAACCAAGTGCTTACTTCTAGCCAGAGAAGCAGTATTCTGGCCTGGGATGACGAATGACATCAGACAGATAGTAATTAAAGGTCTGCGAGTCGTGCAACAAACACCAACCAGCTCAATCAAAGCTGCCAGCTATGCAACCTGACCTGACCAACAAGGCCATGGGAAAAGCTAGGAACTGACATATTCGAATTCAATGAATCAAAATACCTGATGATTGTGGATTATTACTCAAGGTATTCAGTGATGAGACTCTTGGGTGACATAACAGCAAATACTATATGCAATCGTTTCACCAGTGTCTTAGCTGAATATGGATTACCATCAATTATAATTGCTGACTTCGGAAGTCAATACATCAGTGATACATTCAAGAAGTGGAATCACCCTTACCTTCAGTTCACCCTTCCATCACCAAGCACTGAACAGTTTCGCAGAAAGAACAGTTGGAACATGTAAATCCCTATGAAAGAGGGCCCTTAACCGAGTTGATCAGTCAATGGTTAGAAGGGCTCGGCTATATCTAACAGTCCAACAAATTTGCTTTCTCAGTCATCGTCAATTCAGGATTCCCAGCTGACCGCTTCCTCTGTGTTGGCGACGACGGTCGCGTGAATTCGAAATTCACTTACCGGCTTTTTGTGAAGTTGCTCGGTACAAATTATTAGTTATTTCCCTTTCTCTTGATTGAAGCACAATTACCTTTCAAGGAACGTTTTCTTAAAACTTCTCTGTTTGATTTTCTTGTGCATGTCATGTATTTATAATTTTTACACAACAATTTTACCTGACAGCCAGCGACATTGACTTTTGGACACTTTCCGTCCATTGGCATTAATACTTTTTTAATATAATTTAATAATTAAACGAATGCCAAGAGAAAGGAGTGTAATACCACGAAAATGCAGAGCAAACGACTGGATGGCTGGCAGGCGCAAGCAAACCCGGAAGTCAAAATCGCATCCGCTCCTTTGAGGGTAGCAACGGTGTTGCATAGCAACGGAATATGTCAATGGGCCCTGTATTCCTCCTCTACACACATGCAAATATATTTTAGACATTATTTCATTCTAGGAACATTTTATAGAAAATGTTTTGTGGAGAAGGTTGGAGAAGCCACGCAAAAGCCAAAGAGGTGTATTACATTGATGCTCCAATTAATCATATTATAAATTAGTATAAATAAATTTAAATAATTTCTGGAATAGGGTAGCACGGAGTTACTCCAAACCGGTGGCAGAATATTGTGTACATTTTCCCCAACTTCTATCTTCTTCAAACTGGCTAGATATAGGTATGCCGTTTGACCCATGCACTCTTTCCAACTGAGAAAGAGAGACTGACGACTCATGTCCTTCATCAAAGGCATTTCATGGTTATCAAAACAAGCCGAGTGCAATAGGCAAAGGTACAAAATAAAACATACGACGCGACGGCCAGAACTATGCCATACATGGTAACGAATATTCAAGCGAACGCGCATTTATACTTACGTTTGCATTCGGGTACTTTTATACTCCAATTTCCACCACCACATCTGAGGAGTCGTGAGCCAAACGCGTCAAATCCATTTCTACATATCATCTGTACTCCTTTGTTATACAGAAAATCAGCTCCACTTTCACTGCACCGCACTTAAATTTAAACATTATCCAGTTTTAGACAAAATCAACCAGTCAGTACATAATATTTGTATATATTCAGAAAACTATTCTGAATAAAAATCCAAAAGTCGTATGTATCTTTATTTGAAGACTGCAGATATATAGGACTTATCCTTCCCTACTAAGTCTGTAGGGATATTATTACCCGATGCCACGAGCGAAAACTAGCTCCATCCACGAGTTCCTTTTTTCTCCTCTCAAGGAAGGAATAGGAGTGAAATCAACTACCCTGTTCCTCTATTTCGGAGAGTTTTCTTTGTCCCTCAATTCCGAGTAGAGAATTACACTCTATGTCACGAAAATATTGTGTATCGTCACTAGGGATCTAACTTTACGACAAATATAATTGATTCTGGCGCTTGCCAACAAGTGACAAAACAACTATATATATATATATATATATTATATATATACACGTATATATATATATACAGCAATTTTCATAAATTCTGACTCCCTTACCATATATAAATATATATCAAACATATATCTAACATTATGGGATGTCATTGCTGATATTTGTTTCAAGTTTCCTATCATCAAGGGCTTCAGAAAAAATATAGGAAGAGGTATCCCATAATGTTTGATACTTTTTATATATATATTTATATATGGTGAGGGGGTCAGAATTTATGAAAATTGCTGTATATATATATATAAATAGTAAAATGAAGTGACTTGACGAACTCCTCACTGGTCCATAAATTTAATATCAGACGTTTCGGCCTTCGGACTTTTTCAATGCTTAGTACAAATTTAAAAATACTTCCAAGGCCGAAACGTCTGATATTAAATTTATGGACCAGTGAGGAGTTCGTCAAGTCATTTCATTTGACTATTTAATCTACTCTTCAAGTGTACAAGCGTCTTATATCCAGTTGGATCCTCCTAGCTAGCGACATCATCGTTGGAAAGCCAAGTTTGCCTTATTCATTCCTATATACAGCCGCGTGCAAAAATTATGACCCCCCCCCCCCCCCCCCCATGAAAATTATATACTTATATCGGTTGCATCATGGGTAATCCAAAAATGTGCTTTTCAGACATTTTTCTAACAAAAAATATATCGGGTAGGA
The DNA here is from genome assembly GCA_030867875.1 of Actinernus sp. WN-2022. NCBI lineage: Eukaryota > Metazoa > Cnidaria > Anthozoa > Actiniaria > Actinernidae > Actinernus > Actinernus sp. WN-2022. Next base: position 60,443,992 of record JAOWCC010000936.1, read on the forward strand.
TTGAAAAATGTACGAGTTAAACATTTTTAGATCATATGGGCCCATCCGTTGAAGACAACAAGTTTTATTTTCAGTTTTAGTTGTACTAATTTATTCCATGCGTTTTCCATTGGGTCCGTGGACCGAAACGCTGCTATGACTTCAAGGAACTCACTGTATTCTGAACTTTAATTTCTCCACGTCGCACTAGCTAGGTGGACTCTATTGCCCTGAATGAGGCTGAAGTATATATTCACTAAATTGATTTCAAACCTTGGAGTCTAGGTTTAAGCGTATTATCAATGTGAAACACGTTCTATATTATGGTAGTTCGATGTGTGCGATTCTGCCAAACATTCAACCAAATTAATTTTAAAACACAGCGTAGCTAGCTAAAAACATTTTTTTATGAAGTCCGCAATGCGGTTGTAAAAATCGCATTTAGTTATTGGAAAGGAAAGAAAGATCAGAACCGAAGTTGTTTTAAGTTGTTCACTAAATTACATTGAAACCTTAGAGCCTAAGTTTAAGTTTATTATCAATTTGAAACACGTTCTATTTTATTTTATGGCAGTTCCACCAGTCGTTTTCAATACTGCCAAACAAACTGAACCCAATTCAACACTTCAAAGCCAAACGTAGCTAAAATATTGTTGCCGTTATGAAGTCTGCAAAAGAGCTAAAATTTCACTGGGAACACACTTCAGTTTTCCTTTACGTTTTTTTTTTTGCGACATAATTATTTCGCATATGAAGTATTGATCAAACATATTTTATTTTATTCAGAATTGAATGCGGGCGGTTTACGTTTTGATGTTCGCGATGCATATTTCATTTTATTCTGACAAACTCTACGCGAGATAAAATGGTTAAGATTTAATCAAACTGTGTATCAGTTGATTTATTTTATTACTAAAAATTATCTTTGAATGATTGTCGGGAATACCAATAAATTTACAACCTAGCGAGGCCAAAGAAAATAATAGGTTTACTTATGAATAAGTCTCAATGTGAGTTTAACTGACGACCAATTGTAAAATTTATGTAACACGCAGGATAAATTATTTTTACACAAGGCCAAAACCATTTAATTCTGGTCCATAATTTAAACAGATTAAAACAACTTCGGTTCTGATCTTTCTTTCCTTTTCAATAACTAAATGCGATTTTTACAACCTCCTTGCTGACTTCATAAAAAAAATGTTTTAGCTACGCTGTGTTTAATTAATTTGGTTGAATGTTTGGCAGAATCGCACACATCGAACTACCATAATATAGAACGCGTTTCACATTGATAATACGCTTAAACCTAGGCTCCAAGGTTTGAAATTAATTTAGTGAATACTTCAGCCTCATTCAGGGCAATAGAGTAAACCTAGCTAGTGTGACGTGGAGAAATTAAAGTTCACAATACAGTGAGTTCCTTGAAGTCATAGCAGCGTTTCGGTCCACGGACCCAATGGAAAACGCATGGAATAAATTAGTACAACTAAAACTGAAAATAAAACTTGTTGTCTTCAACGGATGGGCCCATATGATCTAAAAATGTTTAACTCGTACATTTTTCAATCCTACCCGATATAATTTGTGTTAGAAAAATGTCTGAAAAGCACATTTTTGGATTACCCATGATGCAACCGATATAAGTATATAAGTATATAATTTTCATGGGGGGGGTCAGAATTTTTGCAAAAACTTTGACCCCCCGCACCTCAACTATATCAGGTGCATTATGGCCAATGGGTAGGAGTAAGTTCACTAAAATGCAACTACAGCCGATATCCGCGCGCGTTTGCAAATCATCAAAGCGAAGACTTGTGTACTCAGTTGATGTAAAGTTCAAGAATTCATCTAGAATCAGGAGCCCATTACCAGGAGCGTTCCTCTGTTATGGGTTGGGTCCCCAGCACAGAGGTAGATGAGGCTATTTTTAGATTCGAAATTCCCGCGAAAAGAGGTCGCCGCCATGTTGGTGCCCTTAAACAATACGAAGTCCAAGGACTACGGCAAAGCTGACACAACGTAGGATTTTATATTGAATATTACAATATTTCGGCTGGCCAAACCAGCCTTCTTCAGGTACTAGATGTTACAAGTGAAGAGCTCTAAGGTAAGAAGATCTATAAATGTGGTAAATTTCGCAATAGAAATTGCGGAAACGGGAAGTGACGTAGACCAAAACTTGAAGTAGCAAAATAGTATAAGAGATAAGCACTATGTTTCATCACGTATATTCATACCATATGGTTCTAGAGTTTTAGCTTTATCTATAAGGTGCGCTTCTCTGGCTTTACGTATTGAGTCTCTTGAGGAGTATATTATTTCTAGGGGTATAAGTTGCATGTCGGTGTAAGAGTGGTTAGGTCTAGAAAGAAAATGTTCAGATACAGTAGTAGGTTTAGATTTAATGTTAGGCTTGTCTACTGTCCGTCTGTGTTCATTAAATCTGTCTTTGAGGCGTCGCTTAGTTTCACCTATGTATTGCAAATGGCAACGATTACATTGTATCATGTATATGAGGTTTTTAGTATTACAGGTTATGTGTGAATTAATAAAACGAGACTCGCCAGTGGAATGAAATGTGTATTGATTGAGGCCGTTAGTAATGTAGGGACAAGTTGCACAATCTTAAACAATAGATCCCTCGTTAGCTTCTTTTGTTGGGGCACCAACATTTGAATCTCTGGGGAGTGAGTGAAAACCAGCAATTCGAATTCCCGCGTTGAAAGTGAGAAGAATGATAATGAGAAGTGACGTTAGCTATCTGATTGGCTAAGAATAGCCTACCTTTGTTCTTTTTCGCGCGAAACGCAATGCTAAAAATAGCCTCATCTACCTCTGTGCTGGGGTACAGACACAGTGGGGAAGATGGACGCTCCTGGTAATGGGCTCCTGTCTAGAATACAACGCTTTTCACGGTGGGCACAAACGACCATAAAAACGGCATCAGTTCTATATTTTAAAAAGTTTTCAATGCAGACGATTGAATTTTGGTAAAAGGATGTAGAATCGCAAAAGGAATATAACCTGTTTTTTTTAAGCTATGTTACTACCATCGTGACGTCACAATGACGTCATTTATCCATTTGTAATACGTTTCTTGCAACTGTTCATTATCTCTAAAAATGAAATGTCGTATATTGTTAAAATCTACTCGTGATGAGAATGAAGGAATCGAAAACCCGATGTCGATTGGTTAAGGAAATCAAAAGTTATGAAAGTTTGAATTTTGTCCATTTTTCCGCCAAAATTTGGCGGGAAATAAACAACACAAAAGCATTTATGAAAACATCGCTTCATTCAATTTTTAGAGTTGTAAATATTGTTGCATGACATTTTGTCCAATCATAAAACACGTTGGTGGCTAAAATCGTATGTTTTTTTAATTTTGATTTTTTTGTCCATAACCGGCTTAAAATTGTCATATTTTCGGAACGTCATTATGACGTCACACTTTTTTATACATGCCCTTAGAAAAAAATCCTTTGAGTGATTTTCGAGTTTTAGTGATGAAATGCGCTAGTCTGGCACTCAAAACCCACATTATTTTCTTTTCTTGATTTTTTAACAATAGGCAAATAAATAGCCTTATTTAGGTATGACACCGACGTCACTAAATATGACGTCATAGCAACAGTCATTCCTCTATAACTTTTGCTATAATAGTCGTAGAACGTTCAAATTTGCACCAAAGGAATGTGTGTCATCAAGGCCCTTTGACGGTGTAGTCTGTTTGTAACATCTATTAAAGGGGGAATTTTACCAAAAAAGGAGGCATCACTTATGACGTCACAACAACGTCATCATACTAACATAAAACACCTAAAATATGTAGTTTCATTTTGTTAACAAGTCACCAACATTTCTTCAAATTGAGACTATAAGTAAAGAAATAATGTTAATTTTAATTATTTGTCCACGCTCACTGATGCCGATTTTGACGTACTTTATGCCCGACGTGTTTACTTGGAACAGGTAGGAAAGCTTAAAGTAAAGTAAATGCCCTCTATTTATTTCAAACGAATTGATATTGGCCCTGAACCCACAGATCAGGTGTAATCATGTCTCCTCTACATGGGCTATCTCAATATTTTAGGTCATCAGAAGATCTCCTAACAGCAGCTTTAAACATAGCTCTGAATTCACGCTTCGAACCGTGATTATTTCCCGTTCTCTTTCCGCCGACCAGGGATATGTTATGTTCTGCAAATATTCGACCTAACAGTAAATATATAGAGTGCATTTAAATACCCAGGTTACTTTTGCTTTTTAATGTTGGCGGATTTTGCGGATTGCAGTCTATCCGCAAAAATAAGTTCCCGCAGGAAATAAATCACGCAAATGAATAAATAATAAAAAAAAATTTCGATGTAAGACGATATTGTAATTGACCGAGTCTGACTACCGTATATGCCGAAGTGCACAGATTACAGTAGACGGCCGTCTACCGTGCAGCTACCCCTGTATGCCGAGATTACTTTTTGCAATTAAAATTTTACATTCTCATAGGAGGATACGGTATTTTTTTTGGGTCTACTGCGCTTGCGTAGTAGACACCTTGTTGTCCAATCTCGTACCCAGATCCCATTTGTTTCTTACTGCGCATGCTCGACGAAAAAATAGGGCTCTGGAAGAATCCGATTCCGGAAGTCCGCGAATCACGGACTTCTGTTGACTCTGCGCATGCTTATCATTACGTCACTCTGAGAGTTCGATTCTCGCACAGCGCCTCCGGCCTAGGTTTTGGTTTGGATTTGGACGTTCACCCGGTATCTTGATAGTGATCTTTTGCTTGCTAGTGTCAGGGCAAGCCTTAGGGAGTCTCTTTCATCTTCTGCCGTTTTTAGGTTGGATTTTAAGGCTTTATTTTCATGCATTTGGCTCGTGTTTCTTTATCGTGCGATCGATATCAGACATCACAGATTCCTGAGTGCACAAGAGGATTCATGGGGATCGAAAACTCGCTTAAATCGCCTTACCTGAGCCAGATGACCACACAAACGGCAACTGAATACACGGTAGAAGGAAGTCAAGGCATTTTTACTTACGATTCTCTCGTATTTTAGCTCCTTGAAAGGTGGAGTTCGTTACATTCCCATACAAACGCTTATATTTAAGCGATCAGCGCCTGTTCACAAGTTTACGAAATCGGAAAACGCCACTTCTGCCTATAGAGCACTTTCGAACATTGTTGTTAATATGGGAATGTATAGTATTACCTATCTGTTATGGTAAATCCCTCGGCTGTATCCAGTTGAGTTCGATTTTTCATGTACTGTATGCGACGTGTGTTTGCGACGTGTGTTTGCGACGTGTGTTTGCGATGAAGTGATATGAGGATACAAGCAAATATCTAAGAATCCCTGATTTTTTTTAGCGGCATCCATTTAGGTAAAATCCAACGGTTTTTAGCGTTTAGATAACCCGGCCCTAATTTCCAATGCCTTTGTCCAAATAAATCAAACCTCCAGAAATGTTCCGGTGAAATTGCATTGTTCAGAACAGCCAATCAGAATATACGAAAATCGGATTCTTCCAGAGCCCTATGTTTATGCGCAGTAAGAAACAAATGGGGTCTGGGTACGAGATTGCTTGTTGTCCTACATGCTTCCGATTTTAAGTTAAGTAACAATGGAAATGTTCGGTTCATGTTCGGAAACAATGAAAGCTAACAAGATTATTAATTCGTACAACTCGAGAGTGTCGACATCCAATCATAACACAGCAATAAAGAGTTGACATCTTACGAACAAATGCCCGATCGCTATCTCGTGTAACTGGTTTTTGGATCGGAAAAGATTTGTTTTGGTAAGTACTTTGGCAATGAATTTCACTAAATTTGAGAATATTATTACTTACCACAGCATTCAAAGGATGTGTCAAATCAGTCGAATGAAAGGTTTTCAAAGCCGCTTCTTTCATGTATTAGATCGGTCTACTGCACTGGACGAGAGAACAACCTCCTCGGAGCTAGAGTGATGAGTTTGTCTGCGTTTGGAGAGTAAAGTGAAGAGCACTCACTAATGCGAGAATAATTGCTGTTTCTGAGGTAATGTTTCATATTTCGGCATGAAAACAATTAATGTACATATTGATTTATGGTCAGATAAATATGTTTCTAAAATGTGTAAATGTATTTGTGATTCAGGCAAATTTATATATAATCAAGCTATTCTGTGAGCTCGTAACTACAACCTTCGCCAATTAAGTACGGACCGCCCGACAAAATAAGGCTATTCAGAACACTGAACGAATACTTCTTAGCGCAGTCCGGGTCAGTAGTGCATTGGTACCGAAGCCCGCGTATTCCTGTTTGCTATGCCATACTGACAAGTTCCAATAAGAACGAAACAGCTGTCTAGCTATGGATATGATGCAATCTAGTTCGAGCGCTTTTCGTGTCAGGCGTAGCTAACCGTTAGAATTTTACGTTGTATATCAGCTTTGCTGTAGTCTTCGGCCGGGATTGTTTATATTTTGGCTGTATAGGTCCTCACTTCGGATCCAACGTATTTTTGCAGGATTTTTGTTCACGGTATTTGCTTATATATTTTCTATTTTAAGGTATCAGGAGCCCAAGTCAATTCCAAGTTGAAAGAGTGCAAGTGCCCATAAACTTCGCCCCGAAGTTTCGACTGTAACTTCGCCTTCGATAGCCGAAGACGAAGAACAACTGAAACCTAACACGATCTTCCGTAACAGTTATTGTACTGGTTTGGCTGTTTCTCTACGCTTTCTTCTTCTTTGCATTCTCTGTGCACTCATGATTTCTGTGAAATACCATGACAATGGTAACGCCAAAATTGAACTTGTCTACTGCGATATTCAAACCGAAGATATCGCACCGAAGAGCTAACTTATCATGGTCTGCGTAGTCCTTCACAGAAGCGCGCAAAATCGCATGCGGCCTTTCATGAACAACATGGTATCGTGTTCCCCTATACCTACTGCTCAACATCAAATACTGGAAAAATGACATTCTTAATGACAGATAAGTTAATTGTGTCAACAAACCTCAGTGGGATGCCAGGAAACATTCAAACCATTTTTTACGGCGTTATAATTGCAAGTTTCGTAGCATGTATTAATTCGAAGCTCCTGTCCCTCTAGATTTTAATAGATCGGATTGAAAATTGGCATATGGCTAGATCAATATGTTGACAAAAAAGGGTTTCTCAGTTTTTTTATGCGTTGTTTTGTTCTTGAGATACTTTCATGTTTCGTTCTTCAACCCCTAAAAAGGTGTTCCGGATCTTTGCAGTTGATTATTTTCGCGACGGAATAAGATATCAGAAAACTGAGAAACCCTTTTTAGATCAATATCTCTACTTTATGTAGGTCGTTTCAGCGCGGATTTCCGTCAAATTCCCGAGGGACAGGAGCTCCAGGTATAAGGTATGGTCAAACTGGATTAAAATCACAATAAATAAAAGAGTATTTACTAATGAGGAAAATCAATCTGTTTTCTAGAATCTATGTTTATTAAGCTTTCAGAAAATATATACTTTGTAGGGGTTTTCTTGAATTTAACGCGCGCAATTGAAAGTTTTCGGGAAGCGCTCTTGAAGGGCTCCTGATACCTTAAGTACATTGCCATTTATTGTCAAGCTTTTTTCCGAGTTTTTATACCCTAAAAATAGCTATGAAGAAGCAAAGACCGATACAACGTAGAATTTTGAATTTAGTGGTACAATATTTCGGCTGGCCACACCAGCCTTCTTCAGGTACAATGAAGAAAATTTACATTGGCGTGTATTTTTGAACTTGATACTGAGCTGTCATAAGACAGATTACAATGTGATAGATCGTGAAAAAATGTTAAGAAGGTGAAAACAGATATCTAGTATGACTCTTCCCGGATGTTAAAGACCCTGTGTCCGAGCCCATGGTGCTTTGCGCCAATGTTATGATTAGTTGTTTATCAACGGCCGCATAAATTAAAGGCCAGCTTTTAGGCGAACTAAAATGCTCTCGATTGTTTATAAGTTTCATAAAAGAAGTACACATACACTTTGGATAACGAATTTCATAATTTTTACCGGATTAAAAACCCAATCGAGCCCACGAATTTTCCCCGGATGCTTCGAATATGATTTTAACAGCCGACTCGGCAGGAAGCCAGTTGTTCTGTCTTTAGATTCTAATTATAGGTTTACGAGTGCGACTTTTCACAACTCTACAAGCAAACACATACACTTGCTACCTTGTTTTCATGTCTCCAGTATTGCTTAGCTGTATTTGAATATCTCTACTTTCCTTGCGAATGATATATTTTGAGTGCAAAATGAAATGTCGTACTCGCACTCGAGTCAAACTCACAGCGAAGTAACAGCTGGACTCGGCAGATTGGACTTTGACCCGCGATCGTAGTTTTGGTAGCAAGACTTTCTGGACGTACTGTAGGATGAAAAAAAAGGTTAAGACATTGCTTTCTCTGCTAATAAAAATGCAAAACGTATACAGATAAGTCTGTAACACCGCAGTGGAGCTCAGCCGTGCGAAATTATAATTACGAATGATCTTGATGCCAGAAGTGGTTGCTTTGTGCCGCTTTGTATTTCCAACGAAGCCCGCCGGTCCCTTAGTGCAGCAAATCCCCGGGAAACTCACGTAGTAGTCCTTTTGAACCACAAGTGGTCTCTTGCAGACCTAGAGAAAGTAAAATGTGGACTGCTGAAGGATTATTTGTCGAGTCGCTTTGCCTCGCTGTCTCGGTCCTTTCTCCGGCATTCCTCTACTCGCATCCGAAGAAATATTCGAACTAAAGTTTCATTTTAAAAAGTATATATACAAAAGTTAAGATAAAATAAAGTCAGTTAAGCATAGATACCTATGAATAATTACACGATGGCCCAAACTAGGGATGGATTTCGAAAGATTCGAGAGTCACATAACAACAACAACGATCTTTCTGATTTTCGTAGTCTACGAAAATGATTTGTGCGCGCAAAGCACCATGGGCTCGGACACAGGGTCTTTAAGGCCATGAGGTTCGAGTGTTTTCACCTGTGCGATTAAAAACGCTTCTCTGGCCTTACGTATAGAGTCTCTCTTAGAAAATATTTTTTCGATAGGAATAAGTTGCATGTCGTTGGCAGTGTGATTAGGAGAATTAAGAAAATGTTCGGCAACTGTTGTGGGTTTAGACTTGTTGTTAGAGTTATCTATCGTCCGGCGGTGTTCGTTAAATCTGTCTTTTAAGCGTCGTTTAGTCTCACCTATATATTGTAGATTGCAGCGGTTACATTGAATCATGTAGATTAGATTTTTGGTGTTACAGGTCAGGTTAAATTTGATAGAGCGCGTTTCACCGGTAGCAAAGAAAGTATAGTTAGTAAGTCCGTCAGAAATGTAAGGGCAAGTGGCGCAGTTCTTCCTACAACGGAACGAGCCAGGTGGGAGTTGGAGCTGGGAATTAGTCGAGTTAGGAGGGAGTGTAGCTTTAACGAGTAGGTCACGCAGGTTGGTGGTACGTCTAAAGGCTACCATGGGCAAGTGTTGAAAGGTTTTCTTACAGCGGTTAGAAGAGATCAGCAGGCTGTAATGTTTCCTAATGATGTTAGAGATATGTGGAAGGGATGGATTAAAAGTAATAACAAAAGGGATACGGTTAGAACTGTGTGCGTCTTTCGTTTGTAAAGTGAGAGTGCGAGGAATATCGGCAGCGCGTTGTATTTGTCTAGTAAGGAAGGTGCGGTTATAGCCTCGTTTAAAGGAGCAGTGTCACGATTAGTATTCATGCCCAAAGTTTTGAAAATGTGTCAGGCGGACAAGAAATCAAAAGACGTGACAGAAGTAGAAGTCTGTGAGTAATCCGCTTGCATCGGCGTATTTGCATGATATCTCGAGTCGAAATTGCTTTAAAACTATACTTTAGTATTATATGGTTAGGTTTGATGTTATATTTTCATAAAGCAGCATTTTATTTATTTCAACCGAAAGGGAAATTTGCAGCAGCGCGTGACATAGCGTGATTTTTCCATTGTCTATAACAACCAATCAGAATCGTGACACTGCTCCTTTAAGGAGGTATGTAGTTAATTCAGCAGTACGGGTCTTAAAAGATTCGTCGGTAGAACAGATACGTCGTAAACGGAGGGCTAAGCTAAAAGGAATAGCTTTTTTGGTATGTTGGGGATGGCAAGACGAATAGAGTAAATGTTGGTGTTTATCAGTAGGTTTAGTGTAAAGGTCAGTCTAAAAATAGGCTCGTTAAAGAAAAATGGATTTCGCTTGGAGAACCCCTAAAAAATACTTAATTGCCGATTTCAACCCTAAAAATACGATCATCCCTACTAGCCGAATATAGGAAGACCCCCCACCCCCGGGATCTCAATATTGTCAATTATATTATGTTTCTCGTAACGTTAGATTCCATGTGTTTGTTCGTTTGTAATTTGCGGATGTACGTCGAGTGACAGCTAGCTAGCTAGGGTTAACCGGACACGCTCTCCTCACGGAGAGCTGATACTCAGATTCTCCAGTGAAATCAGCGATGTGCTAAGCAGATCTAGTTTCTCTCCTTCGTCGACACGGACTAATTTATGTCCGTTCCTTTCAGTTTGTTTGTTCAAAATGAAGTTTTGATCGATTATATCAATTAAACTCGACTGATTTCTTAATGCTTTAAAGTCACTTAAATAAGAGGAGCTTCTAATTATGTGCAATGTTTCACTTCTATTCTTGGCCTCTTTGTTTCGCCATCATATTTCATGATACCTCTTGAGTACAAAAGTTGCTAATTAGCAATAAAACCTGTATAAATAAAATACATGATTTTCGGTCACAAATTGTATATAATGTTGTAGTGATGAGACCTTCATTTTATAGTGTTAAAAAGATACATTCATTGACAGTGCTTGACCTTAAGCTATATTTGTTTCATTCTCGTGGCTTAATAAACTCGTGAAATATAGCCACCTTATGAATCGTATTTGTTATACTAAACAGTAACTAAATATCCAATCAGTTCAATAGATTCATAAACCAAAGTTGATGCTTACCTCTTTCTCGAAGGGAAATGACAAATGCCACAAGAATCAAGGCACATCTGGACTCCATATAAACGAACGTAACTTCTCTCTTTTGGGCTTCCTGTCGAATCCAGTCCTCACTCTAACACCTTTCTACAACAGGAAGCCCGTTGATCCGCTGTTCTTTCATAATTGCTGGCTAACTGGATACTTGAGGCGACAATTGGGACCTTTAGCAACCAGAACATAACAACACATCCTCCCCGTTGAATTAACAACTATCCTTAAATGGGAAACACGCTTGAAATAATGATAATCGTTAATTCTAATGACATTCTTAAAGTGCCACTACGACGAAATTCGACCATTTTCTTTTCTACTTTTTTGTCTTCCAAAACGACACACAGTGTCGAAAATATCCAAATCATTGAAAAATATTACCAAAGGACCAAATTAACCTATGAATTTTGCAGAGAGTTTACCGTCGAAATCACGTCCGCCATTACTGAAGTGTGTTCCAAATACTTCGAGATTTTCGACCAGCGGTTTGCTGTCGTGACGTCATCTTCTCAACGCGTCGCCCTTGTAAATGCGTATTTCCATTCAAAACTTTGTTCTTACCTTTCCTTTTTGGAAAAAATAGTATAAACATGTACTTTACTTATAAGTTTGTGCGGAAGTTTGTGTGAACATAGCCCCGCATGTTGCTGTGTTGAGAAGATGACGTCACGCCAGCTGGAAATTAGCTCTGTACAGGCTCTGTCACGGAACGGATTGGGCTCAGTGCGGACATAAAACTCAAGATTCGGACCACAAAAACGAAGACTTCCCGTCGTCATATCGAAAAACGGTTTGCACAGGCAAGAAATATAGCAACTTTACTTTACAAATACGTAAAAATATCACTTTCTCAAAATTTGATCGTAGGGGCACTTTAAAACCAGTCAATAATTTGTTACATTGGGCCATTCCATTTAATATCTGCTCCCCCCCTATTGAGGGGTTCACTTCTGCGCCCCCTGTGATAGATTGGTGGAAATACCCTCTTGGATACTGTCATATGTAGTCCCCCCTTGGAAAAGAGCATGGAAGGCCCTCCGGATATTGCTCAACCCCCTTGGATTTCGTGTTTTTTTACCGGCTGCCCCCCTCCCTTCAGGATATCCATACCCCTCAATAGGCAAGTGTGTTGCACACCCCCTTGGATTTATTGTGCTATACCCACTGGATATCCACACCCCTACGGCTGAAATTCAGGCTAAGTCCGAGTAGGAGCGCTCAGAAAATATTTCTTCTCTCTTTACCTTCTCTTCTTGTTTACCTGTGAACCCTAGCTCTAGGTGAGTGAGAACCCGTCGTTTACCCGTGAACTCGTCCGATGGTTAGGGTTTGGTTTGTGGTTCGGGTTAGGATTTGTTGTAGAATTAACGATTATCATTATTCCAAGCGTGTTTGCCATTTAAGGATAATTGTTAATTCAACGGGGAGAAATGCGTTGACCAGGACGGCGCGGCAGTGACGACGGGATGTAGAAAAAAAAATGTTTGCCTTGAATTGTTTCTCACAACCTGATTTTCGAAAAATATAATGACAATAGACGCCGAACGGAAAATGATTTGAGTTAAGGCTGTTTTACATATCGAGTTAATGGCAATACAGTTTACGTTGCGTTGCAATAGCCCACTTCCGCGATATGTTTTACTTGTCACTCACAAAGGTTTCAATACGAGGCCCCGTGCTAAATTAAATTATTTTTTTTCTCTGTGAAAAGAATAACTTTAATTTAGCACGGAGCCTTAGTGCGTGAGAAGTAAAGCATATCGTGGAAGTGGGCTATTGCGATGGATCGCAGACGGTCGCAACAATACGTAAAGAATACTTTGGGTTTTCACGTTGTGTTTTTGCAGAGAACGGTGGAAATGTAGGCGACCGCGTTCATTTTCACGTGTAGTTATTGTATTTTGTAATTAAGGCTATTGTTTTATGCCGTCGTCCCAGGCGTTGTCGTCCTGGTTGCTAAAGGTAACTATTGTCCTAATTAGGACTGACGAGGTTTCCAGTCCGCGCAATTAGTTCTGACAGTCTGAGGCGCAGCTGAAGACTGGAACTAATTGCGAGGACTGGAAACCCCGTCCAGTCCGAATCGGGAGGGTTTGAAACGACTTATCAACCTAGTATTTTGTTTGGTTGTTGTGGGATGAACAAGAAATTGATTTGAAAACTTCGAGTTTCGATCTTTCAGGCTTGTAGATTTTACTTGCGTATTTACATATAATATAGTTAAGGTTAGAAAACCACAGCAAAAACTGTGTACAATCAATCTAGCCTGAATTTCAGCCGTTTCCTCTTGTTCGTTCCTGCCGAGGAACGAACCCAGAGGAGACGGCTGAAATTCAGGCTACAATCAATCCTGCCAGAAGTTGGATCAAAAAACAGTTCTTGATCAATACCATACACTTAACAGTAGCGAAACTCACCATATCAAATCTCACATTACATGTACATGTAACACTAAAAACGTAATTTACATGATTCGATGTCACTACGTATACTGTAATTTACAATACATCGGAGAAACAAAACGATGCCTCAAATACCGTTTTAACGAACACAGACGACCTGTAGCTAAATCTAGTATCAAATCTAAACCAACAGCCGTTTCTGGACATGTCCTCAGCCCTAACCATTCTAGTACTGACATGCTCCTTATTCATTTAGAAGTCATCTATTCTAAACGTGATTCCGTGAGAAAAGCTAATCTAAAATAAAGCTCGAACCACTCTGAATGAATATACGTCATGAAATGCCTTTTCAAACCTATTTCGTAATTTCCTTTCATGTGTTACTACTATTTATAATATAGATTATGGGATCATCCTAAGAACGAGCGATTTGATTGGATGCTCAGCGTGCTTGATTTTCTTATAAATACAGTCACGCTCAAGAAAATCAAGAACGCTGAGCATCCAATCAAAACAAAACGTATCGGTGATTTTTTTCTCGAGTTTATATAGCTAACGGAGATAAGTTCATAGACTGGTCAGAAAACATGTCCGACTTTGAGTTGTTAAGGTGTGTTGAAGAAGAGGAAAATGAAAGTCGTGATCGCTTCCCAAAATTAAAACAAAATCATCGGCGAGAGTATTATTTAGCATCGGCTTCGTACTCTAAAGCGACCACAAACTGTGGTCAGCTAATACGTTTGAAGTTGAGAAAAGTTAAAACAATGTCCACATTCTAATATAGTGTTACTGACTCATAGAGAGTTTGATATAAAAATTGATTGAATTTAAGACTGAAATGTGGCTTTTCTAACAGCCTGGTGTATTAAACGAGTCAGTGAAAAGTACATGACAACACAACACTAGACATGACTCACCAAGAACTCGAAGATAACTTTAATACGCCTGTTTTATGCTGAAACCTGAACAGTGAATGGCGATGAATACAATGGGTTTCTCTGGTTTCATGTAGAAATTCGTTTGAGATCAGGTTCCTGAATGTTCCTGAATGAAAAACGGGTGACGTTTTGGGCAGGGACGTTTATAAGCCGTTGGCCTTGTCTCCTTCTACTTCTAATCAGTATTTGAAGGGGACGTGAAAGAACCTGTTGTACTACTCGAAAAAGAGAAGGGAATTGTCACCCGGTACAGCAGCCTGGCCATTGCACTAACAACACACTCAACATTGTAAACTGCGTGGCTGCCATTGGCGCCGAAATGGCAGTCCGAAAAATTCACTGACGGGATATGTCAGTAAAATGTAAAGCGCCATGAGACTGTGGTGATATGGCGCTATATAAATATGGTCTATTATTATTATTATTATTATTATTATTATTATTATTATTATTATTATTATTATTATTATTATAAAACTTGCAGCCGAGAACCCAGAACTTCATGGCAGAATTTCAGAAGAGGTAGATTATCATTCATGTGGATAGCGGCCATGCCAACGAAAAGAGCCTCAAAATCTACGCAACACGGCCATCACAGCAGCAGTTACAACACTATTCCTTGGGATAAAGAAAATACCCTTCTTCAGACCACATAATCTGCATAACCAGTGATTACTCGCTTTCCGCCCGTGCATCCGCAGTTTTTCAAGACCTCGAGCGTGCATTATGTAAGGGTTAGAGTTTTATCGACAAATACAGGCATGCGCTGACTATATGATGAACGAAAAATTATGAACACTGCATGAGGCCGAAGGCTGAATGCAGTATGAAGAAATGTTGAGTTCATCGTACAGTCAGCAAGTGCCTGTATTGTGCCGATAAAGCACAGACAAAGGCTCTAACTTTTAATATTCAAACTGAGTGCACTGTCAGCCGTGAATTTCAATTGAAATCAGTTGTCAATAACAATTTCATAAATAAGTCAAATATTTCGCATGAATTAAATCATTTTACGGTAAATATCTCCACAAAGAAATGTCGTTTCAATAGACAATGAATAAAAACAGAAGTAGATAACTTTGCAAAGAATAATTTACTTTGGCGTTGGTCAGTTTAGTTGACGCCTTGCGAGTATGTTTGTACATTTAACTCGAAAACGTTTCTCTTGGAGCCATGTATTCAAATATCAATTATTTAGCCGGCTTAACTCCTAGATAGTCTGCTTTCTTTAATAGTTTCTTTCATTCGAAAATAACAAACCTGCGGATTCCAGTGGGGCAGTGAATTGAAATCTTGACTTGAGACCGGCCTCCGGCCATGTGCTCGGCTCCGATGCAAGTATTTTCCAAATCAAAAATCCTGGGTTTTCGAACCATCCACTGAATTCTCGCTTAATTTTCTCCTATTAATGACAGAGTAAGGTCTCGGAAATAAAATATATTTCTTAAAGACCCTGTCCGAGCCCATGGTGCTTTGCGCGAATGTTATGATTAGTTTGTTCATCAACGGCCGCATAAATTAAAGGCCAGCTTTTAGGCGAACTAAAATGCTCTCGATTGTTTATCAGTTTCATAAAAGTCAAAAAGAAGTACACATACACTTTGGATAACGAATTTCATAATTTTTACCGGATTAAAAACCCAATCGAGCCCGCGAATTTTCCCCGGATGCTTCCAATATGATTTTAACAGCCGACTCGGCAGGAAGCCAGTTGTTCTGTCTTTAGATTCTAATTAGGTTTACGAGTGCGACTTTTTACAACTCTACAAGCAAACACATACTCTTGCTACCTTGTTTTCATGTCTCTAGTATTGCTTGGCTGTATTTGAAGATCTCTACTTTCCTTGCGAATGATATATTTTGAGTGCAAAATGAAATGTCGTACTCGCAATCGAGTCAAACTCACAGCGAAGTAACAGCTGAACTCGGCAGATTGGACTTTGACCCGCGATTGTAGTTTTGGTAGCAAGACTTTCTGGACGTACTGTAGGATGAAAAACAAGGTTAAGGACATTGCTTTCTCTGCTAATAAAAATGCAAAACGTATACAGATAAGTCTGTAACACCGCAGTGGAGCTCAGCCGTGCGAAATTATAATTACGAATGATCTTGATGCCAGAAGTGGTTGCTTTGTACCACCGGTCCCTTAGTGCAGCAAATCCCCGGGAAACTCACGTAGTAGTCCTTTTGAACCACAAGTGGTCTCGTGTAGACCTAGAGAAAGTAAAATGTGGACTGCTGAAGGATTATTTGTCGAGTCGCTTTGCCTCGCTGTCTCGGTCCTTTCTCCGGCATTCCTCTACTCGCCACTGATCTAGACCTAACCTGATTATCAGACGATACGAGGTCGTCCGCTCACTTCCTCCCCCTCCCCGTCTGATGGACTTCATAGACTTTCGTGTTCCTGACGTCATAATGTCAACCAATCAGAGCGAACTTTACACTTTTGGCAAAGTCTGGAATTTAAGGAATGTGCTCGCAAATTTTTCTGAATGGCGTTGAAGAAGAACTTGAACATTGTGTCGACCGAAGTTGTAAAGTTTTCAGGATTTCGAAGCTATATCCAGAGCAGAAGAAAGCATTGGATTCGTTCATTTAAGGCTGGTTTTCACTAGCGACGGAAGCGACGGAAGCAGAAACGGAAGCGTAAGCGTAAGCATAAGAAACTAATGTTCTTGTGAAAATCAACACGACGGAAGCATAAGCATAAGCCTCGTTCAGAAGCGAAAACCTCGCTTGCATGCTATATTTACATTGCAAAGGCCTGAGAATGAGTATTCTGATTGGCTAAATTCATCTGCTTCCGCTTCTGCTTACGTTTGAATAGTTTTCACTGGAACGGAAGCGACGGAAGCAGAAGCGGAGACGTAACAAGAAGGAAACCTTCCGTTCCTTACGCTTATGCTTCCGTCGAGCTTACGCTTCCGCTTACGTCTCCGTTTCTTGATTTTCACTAGAACGTAAGGCTCCTTACGCTTACGCTTACGCTTCCGTTTCTGCTTCCGTCGCTAGTGAAAACCAGCCTTTATCGAAACGATGTGTTTGTGAATCTACGTACGGACTTTGGTAAATTACTAATCTTCCTCCGCGTATAGATATCATGCATTTAATAGATCTCAAACATTCTCCTAGGTTTTTTGGCTTTTAGAAGACCAAATCTTTCATGGAATATTATGATTTTTCTGCAGGAGTGAACACACATACTGAGTATGAGTATGGAAAAAGTTTCATGGCACTTGGGAGAATATTTTTGTTTTCAGAATTATGAACACACTTCCGTAATTTCATGTACGGCGGGCATCTAAACTTTGCACAAAAAGTCCGGTTAAAACAATCTCTGATACCAAAAAACCTACACTAGGACAACTTTAGGGTCTTGTGTGACTAATCGGCATACATATCAAGCTTCAAAACGTTTTAAAAATAAAAGTAAAAGCGTAAAAGTTCTAAGTTTACAGTAACAAACTTTACGGCAGTGAATCGAGTCTGATATTTCTTGTATGTATATTTTCTGTCCTGTCCTGCAAATACTGCACGAAAACTTCCGTTTAAAAAGTTCCTGCTCTCCAAAGAATCACAGCAGCTCAAACAGGATACCATTCTGAGAAATCGAGAGAAGTTTGAAGCTGTAGAATGTTTTTTCCAGTGCATGAAAGCTGATAGATCCAACTAGTAAAACTGAGCCGCTACTACACGACTGTTCTACACTTTACGCTTCAATTCTTACGCGTGTTCGTATTGGCTTATTGTAAAAAACAAAGGTTGATGACGTCAGGAACATGAAAGTCTATGAAGTCCATCAGACGGGGAGGGGGAGGAAGTGAGCGGACGACCTCGTACCGTCTGATAATCAGGCTACTCTAGACCGGGATTCGAAGAAATTTTCGAACTACAGTTTCATTTTAAAAAGTATATATACAAAAGTTAAGATAAAAGAAAGTCAGTTAGCATATATACCTATGAATAATTACACGATGGCCCAAACTAGGGATGGATTTCGAAAGATTCGAGAGTCACATAACAACAACAACGATCTTTCTGATTTTCGTAGTCTACGAAAATGATTTGCGCGCGCAAAGCACCATGGGCTCGGACACAGGGTCTTTAAGTAAGACTCATATAGTACTAGAGTGCTGTAGAAACGTTTGCTTACTCGGACACATGTTGACCAGTAAGTTGTACTTCCAGCACTCGCAAATCAGCCATTTCCAACTAGCGATTATGCAAATGTTCGCCTTAAAATATATATCTTCTGTCACACAGGCAACAGAGTTCAATCCTGCCGTTACCTTTCTAGTAATTGTCTGCATTTTCACTGTGTAATATGCGATTGTTATGAGGTTTTCCAAGCCGTCCAAACACGTAACTAGGCGAAGGACTAGGTCTCCCTTTCCCTTGGTAAGAGAGGGTCTGGGTCGAGTGCTGTGGTCACCAATAATGCACGCTCATTAGCCAATCACATGCTTGGATTTTGTACAATGCACAAAATTTAAATAACAATAGCATATATTGCCGTTCTATTGCCGTTCTATGCCAGTTCAATGTTTATTGCGCGCAGGCCTCGATCTATATATTAAGACTTTCATTTCTCTGTGTTGCGCTTCTATGAAGAGAAAATAAGTTTTTTTTCAAGTTGGAAAAATAACCGATTCTCCGCTGATAGATATAACTTGTTTACGGCTCAATTCAGTGCATTTCCCCATATCGTACGTCACACCATTACTAAGAAAAAACAATCACACATACAGCACAAAGAAAACACAATGGTCCGCAATAGGCCCTTTGCAGCTAACAAATCACGTGGTTGTACTGGAGAGCAAAACATATCTGACTTCATTATTCAAAGGTCTTGTATACGAGATCGGTAGTGTTATTAGCAAAACCTGATTGTAAATTATATTTTTCACCTCCAATCGATTGTCGATCTTTTTATAACTGCGTTTTTAAAGATAGCTTGCTCTCCAGCATCCATGGCAACGCCTTTCCCATGGGGACCACGAGCTCAATTCATTCGTTAATGAAGTATTATATCAGCACGTGACTGTTAGCTGCAAAGGGCCTATTAGGAGCCGTTAGCCCATCTTTTCAATGCCAGGGACAGCATAACAAAACTAATTTATTCCCCGTACCTGACGTCACAATTACAAGACTTGCGCACTCTGTACATAGTGGAGGTTGTGAGGAAGGTTTCAGATTTTCTTTTCTCTGATGCGGAACACAGAGAAATAGAATAGCAGAACTTATTTCTCTCGTGAATACATCTTTGTATAGTTGTTGGGTTGATTTAGGGGTCAGTTTCCTTTTAATGGTTTTAAAACTGAGCTAAACACGGATCTCCTTAACATCAGCAAAGTAATCACAACAATTATATCACACAGGACTTTGCGTACTCAGTGATAGTGTATTAGAACTCAAACTGGTATTCCCTAAAAAATATAGATGTAGACTTAAAGTTGTATTAATCTCACTACTTATAACTAAACGGAACTTAAGCTGTTTAAATGAGAACTGTCTAAATCTATTGCTGTGTCTGTCTCCTCAGTTAACTATGGAACAATTTTCCTCTGCATAAATCCCGGGCGCTGCCATCAAGGAACTCATGACGTCACAAACAATAGCTCTTTTGTGGTGTAACAATTAGGGGAAACCGTATGCATGACGTCATAAGATCAAAGATGGATCTTATGACGTCACAAACATAGGATCTCATGACGGATCTCATGACGTCACAAACAATAGCTCTTTTGTGGTGTAACAATAGGGGAAACCGTATGCATGACGTCATAAGATCCAATATGGCGACGTTTATTCTAGAAACTTGATTTCGATTACAGTGAACCGATTTACAGCTGTTTTAAATTTCTCTTAAAAACAGTATTTTTTATCCTCTCGAATCTTTGCCATCCTTCATCGAAATTGTCACACATTTTCTCCAGTTACCTTGGAAAGTATACTCTGCTAATATACGTAGTTATGTTTATCTATCGTCACGAGAACGTATATTATTTGGAGGTTAATAGTGTCCCTTTAAATCTTCCTCAGTGCTTAAACTAAACCTTGAGGAATAAGTTCTTGGTGAAGAGGTAGTAAGAGATCAACATCCACGTGGCTGTACCAATTAAATTCATGGACAGCTTTTCGGCATGTGTGCCGTATTTTCCCATCTTCCAACTGAATGGAAATCTGCTGTACAGAAGGCCGTGGCCGACGTAGACAAGTATGGAGTTCATCCCTGTAAAAATACAATAATTAGTGTTACGAAAGAAAGTGAAGTCAATGAAGTCAAAGGGTGACAAGCATGCTAAAATGGTCGCATGTGATTGGCTCGAAGACTGATGGTTCAATAGTTGTCCTTGAAAGGTAAGCCTCGCATGGAGGAAGGGGTTGACCCTGCACTGATACAAACCCTCTTTCTATGAATATTGATATATTTTGATTATCATGTTAACTAGATACAAGGCTCTAACTAAACTGTCTCAACTCCAGCCTTAAAATGGCGGTCAAGAACTACTAATGCAGGGCAGTAGCATGCCCTGAAAAACTGGGGGGGCACAAAGTCATTTCGCAACCTAACCCCTGGGTTTCCGAGGGGGCCAGGTACCTTGTTTGTTTGTTTTTGGAAAACATTTGGGGGGGCACGAGCCCCCCCGGCCTCTAAGGGCGCTACGGCCCTGTAATGGGACTATTATTGTTTTTATTACCAGGATAAAAGAACGGAGCGCCATTCCAACAGTCCAGGGTATCGGTCAGGATGTAACAAATAACGAGCAGGAAGAAGGACGTGGCGCCGGTGATGAATATGAACGACAATGACCTGAACATAGAACAGATGCGAGTTAGGTAACGGCCATATCTCAACAGCTAACCGCCTACTATGCCCTTGTTCTTTGAGGTCCAACATCATACATACGAAGGTCGTGAAACGAAGCAATCTCGTTCCCAGTGCCCGCGTTCCTTTAGGTCAGCAGCAAGTGTTTGGTCACCTCTGGTCGAAGAACGCGCGGGCTCTGGAAACGAGATTGGAAACAATTGGAAAAGTCAGGAAAATTGGAAATCTGTAATATCACTGGTTGCTATGATTACTGAAAATAACAATTTAGTTTACATAGTGAAAAAAGAGGCCGAGCTACGTCACGGTTGCATATAGAGCAGATTTCGTATGAGTGTGACAAACTACGGCATGTTCGTAACCGTACTGTAGCCGTGCTGTAGATGTGCTGTGCCGTAGTTCTGTGATTTGATTGGATCAGCAGACAAAAACAATGGGAAACCATTTCAACGTCACGGCATGCCGTACGGCAACCGTGCTGTAGTCAGTGCTGTAGTTTGTCCCACTCCACATACTCATATGAGTGTGACAAACTACGGCATGTCCATAACCATGCTGTGACCCACAAGGCGGCAAAACGTCACGCGCATGCGCCTTAGATGAGCCCAGCACGCGCGCGTCCGCCCAGTTTCCCGCCGAAACTAAAAGAAAACTATTTTTAAGTACGTATACGTATTTACGTGAAATGTTTCGCGAAAAATAAGAAAACTACTTAAAAGAAAAGCCTAAGACTTTAATTGGTTGAAGTTTTCTTAATTTGTAATTCACTGTGAGTTTACTAAGTTATAAAATTATTTACTAAAAAAGTTAAAGCCCTCGGTAATTTGTATTTGATAGCAGAGCCTTCGTTCTTTCGGCCAGCGGGTCATACCGTTTTGCCGCGGTGTGGCTGTGGCCATGCTGTACCGTATCTCTGAAATTTGATTGGATTAGCAGGACAAAACCAATAGGGAAACTATTTCAATGTCACGGCATGCCGTAAAGTAACCGTGCTGAAGTCAGTGTTGTAGTTTGGCCCACTCATACGAAATCTGTTCTATGTTGGACGGTTCGATTGGTTGCTGTTATTTGGCTGCAAGCTGTTAAATCCTCTCCATTCTTGATCGCAAGAGTATGCTATATTTCCCTTGACTAGGAATACACACAGTTGTTTAGTCGTGTTTGCGTGTTATTTGGCTGTAAGCTGTTAAATCCTCTCCATTCTTGATCGCAAGAGTATGCTATATTTCCCTTGACTAGGAATACACACAGTTTTTTAGTCGTGTTTGCGTGTTATTTGGCTGCAAGCTGTTAAATCCTCTCCATTCTTGATCGCAAGAGTATGCTATATTTCCCTTGACTAGGAATACACACAGTTTTTTAGTCGTGTTTGCGTGTTATTTGGCTGCAAGCTGTTAAATCCTCTCCATTCTTGATCGCAAGAGTATGCTATATTTCCCTTGACTAGGAATACACACAGTTTTTTAGTCGTGTTTGCGTGTTATTTGGCTGCAAGCTGTTAAATCCTCTCCATTCTTGATCGCAAGAGTATGCTATATTTCCCTTGACTAGGAATACACACAGTTTTTTAGTCGTGTTTGCGTGTTATTTGGCTGCAAGCTGTTAAATCCTCTCCATTCTTGATCGCAAGAGTATGCTATATTTCCCTTGACTAGGAATACACACAGTTTTTTAGTCGTGTTTGCGTGTTATTTGCTTTGAATTTCACCAACCCACACGTGCGCGTGCTTCGTCAACCGATCACGGTTGTCTTACCACAAGTTCTTATTAATTGGAACAGCTCCTTCGTTCTTTGTTCCTCCGCACAGACCAATACCGATCACGCCCTGTATGTGTAGTAGGATAAACGAGCTAATCAGCTTTCAAAGGAAGGTAAAATTGCGGAACTAAAATGGTGAAAGGACTTCGGGTTTAAGTGGTTTGTTTGTGGCAAAATATGTTGCTTACAGTGTAGGTAAATGAACGGAATGCAACTGATAATATAATATATTACATACACGGTAAATAATGATGTTGAAACTGATAAACATGCATAAGTGACTGGAGTGAATGAGCGAGTGCGTAAGAGCTAGTGAGTGAGTACGTGGGCACTCACACTCCTTCACCCATTCACGCTGAACGAGTGTGCGTGGGTGAACGAGTGTGCGTGAACAAGGGTGTGTGGGTGAACAAGGGTGTGTGTGTGAACGAGTGTGAGTGGGTGAACGAGTGTGAGTGGGTGAATGAGTGAGTGTGAATGAGTACGTGTGACTGAGAGAGTAAGAGCGACTGAGAAAGAGTGAGTGAATGCATGAATAAACCAAACGTGTTTTAGGGACGACTCGAAACCACAAGAGACTTACATTAGTAGGTAAATCCTAATATTTGAGAAACTGATTGTAATACGCACCAGGATCACTCCCCATACGAGCCAGCGGATGATTCTTGGCTTGTGGTTGGGGTATATAGGTATGCAGTATGCGACCGGCCTAAAACAAAAAAAATCAAACACGAACTAAAATGATGAATCTCCCACGCTTCTTGATATGTTACTCTTTGAACGCTTGAAAATTATACACATTAAACGGGTATTTTACTAACTGTCGCATAATATTTGAAAAAAGCGCCAAAAACTAGCACACAGACTAATTTGAATTCCATTTCAAAAGCAACACAAATATCGTGAAATATATGCTAAAATCGATTTTAGTTCGGCACAAAACTCAGTTTTTAGCCTGCTAGTTTTTGTCGCCCAATACGTGGTTTTGTAAAATATGTCCTCTTAACTTGAATACAGTAGTTAAACACGCTGCAACATTGCACGTAACATTGCCGGCAATGTTGCAGAAGTAGGATCGATTTCTACTTCGGCAACATTACGCGCAACAAATTGCACCGTGGACTTGCTGGCAATATTGCGCGGAATGTTGCAGCGTGTGTCCGTAGCTTAAAGTATTTCAGTTTTGAATTTCAAGAACTTTTTAGTGGGCGACGGGCAAAAAATGGGACGGAGGGGGAGGGGAGAAGACCAGTTCTAAGAATCTTAACTGGACTACACGCATGAGTGACTGCGTTACAAAGCTCAATGAAGCTATAAATAACACGGGCAAAGGTTTTACAACTAAAAGACTGAGTGAGCAAGATGGAATAAATACCTTCATGTGTCTGCAATACCTCCCGGCGTAGTCATGCAGTCTAACGAAATCGAACGGAATTTCAATCGAACGCAATCGAACTCAATCCATCGACAAGGCTTATGAGCGGTTAAAAAAAAAAGACTCAGACATCGTATAAGAAATGCGAATATTTGCTTCAGCCATGTCAACGTTAAATTAAATACAGGTTGGGTGAATATTTAACATTACAAGGACACTACAAGCAGGGACATTACAAGCGGTGAATATAGTGATACACGTTAAAAATAACAATTTGAGACAGACAACTTAAACGATCAAGTCAACAAAACTATACAAACCGACAATCAAGTGAGCAAAAATATTGATTTTTAACGGGACCTGAAATAACCAGTGGGGCTGATCAAAGGCAGGACCGGCGGCGAGATCACAGATCGAATTGGAATTTAGCGTGTTGGTTTTTGTGGAGGGAGGAAAACCGGAGAATCCGAAGAAAAACCCTCGGAGCAAGATACCAAGTTGTGAGAGGCAAAGCGCTTACTACACAGAAACGAAATAAACCAGAACTCACCTGTACTCCAAGAAAAACCAAGAATATCGAGGTTAGAGTACCGAGGAAGCCTTCAGGTTCATGAGGAAGCTTCGTTTTGTACAAGATCTGGAAAACAAAAGGTTTGGCATTGCCTTTGTTAGAACTCACACTCCCTTTTTAACAGGAAATAGGAAACCACATATATACTAGTACTATTAGTCGAACATTAAAGGGAGAACATCTACATCTCTTGCAGGGGCGGATTTAGGGGAGGGGCCGAGGGGACAGCGGCTCCCCCCTCCCCCCTTCGTCTGGGAATCAATGGTGTTCGCGCCTACGGTTCTCATATGCACATGCTTGGCCCCCCTTCTGAATTTCGGCCCCCCATTTCTGAATTTCCTGGATCCGCCCTTGTCTTGTCAGGTTATTCATTAGAGATAATGATGTTGATGATCATGCGATTCATGTTTGTACGCCTTTAAGCTTTCCAAATTAGCAATCCGAAATACAGGCCATCCGAGTCGTTACTATTGGAACTTAAAGACGGTTAGTCATATTCGGGTAAGTCCTTGGCATTGAATGGAGTAATGGTGTTTGGCGGCCTCAGAATTGATGGAAACATTCGAACCAATGGCCATGTGGTCCATGATTCGCTCTGGTTTTGTTAAACGGAGTTATATTTGATTTACGCTCTCAGACTTCCGCCTCGACTTAATCTCGTACCCATATCTCATCAGTATGAGACCGTGAGCAAATGCGACTTTCGACAGCTTAATGCAATAATGGTTCTGCGCTAAAGGAGAACTTCCGTACTGGAAGGTGATAATAAATAGGCATTGTTTTGTAGAATACGAAAAAGCATCAATCTGGCGATTTCACTGGAGAAACGCTATTACAGTAACAACCAGCTTAGCACGAGTAACATTATAAAAAGAGGCACTCACAAGACAGATTTCTCTCCTATCTGTTTGCTTGGAGTAAAACGATGCCTTTAGATGTCTAAATAACGAGAAATCTCCTCCTAATGCCTCAAGACTGCAACTCTTGCCACCAAGCTATTAAACTCTTTTAAATAACATAACTGTCGTATACAGCTTTCCATGCAAGAGAGTTTCAGATGTGTCTAACGTTGTTATCCTCTTTCCAGTAATATGGCTTGTTTTTTCCTATCACGTGAATTTCTACGTATGGTAATAAAATAAATCATAAACAATGTCGTCAACGACCGTCCGTCGATAGTGGCAGGGACCTTCCCGTAACTGTTCCGTAATTTTAAATATCAAAGAAGGAAAACGAATCTCTGAGAACTGTATTATAAGTTACCTGAACTACTTTTTTATGATTACTATTTTTAAAGAATCCTTATTCAAGTCTAGAGAAAGGCGTTGTACAGTTCCAGTAACATCTCACCAAAGGATGCGTCGTATAATTGTACTTGCTTCTTACAATCCCAAATACATACTCGCTAAAACACAATGTCGTGATCGACATGACCATCGCATTGACGAATACATGATGCCGCCACATCTTTCTCCAAACCCTATTCACCGCCACATTCATGACGCGAGTTTGAAGGATAATAGAGACGGTATTGAATAATAAGTCGATGGCCAAACCAATGCCGCAGCGTTTGAGAAAGACAAGGAAAGAGTTGTAATCGCCATAAGGATTTTTCTCGTTAAACTGAAATTGGTAAATCTGAATTAATCCAACGGCAGCTATCAGACTAGTAGATTCTATAAGAATGATCTGGATACTTATATCAGCAATGAATCGCCGACTTCTCGGACTGCGGTACTTGCAGGGTTTCTTCTTTTGTCGCGGCCTTATTAACCGATACACGTACTCCCAGATTTCATCCCTCATCGTTATGGTGAGCCTTTCGAGTACATTGACTATAGAATGAGCTATACTTAAACCTACAAACAAACCAAAACTGGATAGCTCGGCTTGCACTGATTACTCGAAACACTACGGCGGACCACACATAAATACTTATAACAAGCACGTAAGCCACTCCAGGGTGAACTATTCCATGTAGCTGTTGAGCACCAAGGCGAGAAACAATCTTAGGTATCAGAGAGAGTATTGGACAGAGGCCGGCTATGATAATTTTCATGCGTTCTTCTTGTTTATTAAACCACGGCATCAGAAAATAGACGACTCCGTACGCCATTTGTGTTCCAAATAGAAACTGCGAAGAAAGGATAAAGGCAAGCTTGATAGCAGTACGCCGACTGTAAGGGAAAAAATAACGGCTAAGAAGATAACTATTTGCCATTGCTTTGAGAACAAATAAAGCATTTAGGGGATACCGACATCCAGGATATCTTGTAGATTCCATAAAGTTGAAAGTATAGTCTATAGATCGAATTCACAAATGAAGCCAATAAGTTATACTGCAGTAGATTACGTTCCATAATCAGACGCCATGGAAATATTGCAAGAAGAGAAAAAACGTCCAAGAGCTGAATGATGAACGCCTCTATAGTCTGCACAGTGACTCGAATGGCTTGGACTATTGGTGGTATTTTATCCCAGTTATCTGTCTTGTCATAGCAATAGTCGCCTAGACTAAAGTCAAGGAAAGCAGGTAATACAGCCAGAAGACCAATTACAGTTCCAGCAATTGTTTGGATCAGAAACACACTCTTAAGACACTGCCAGATGGAGCTTTCAAAACTCGGAAGATTTTTCTTCCATGACTTGGGAACCTCGTCTTGGTCCTCTGGTGGGTCGAATCTCTGAAGATGTCGTCGTTGGAATCAAACTGCTTAAAATCTCGCAGGTTTTCAACAGAACCGGACAGAGGAGAAAGCGTTTTTCGTATGGACTCTGCCGTTTCCAACGATTCCATTGTGACATCTTCTATTAATACCACTCCTGTACAATTCTCAAACAAAAACGAAAACAAAGTAATAACTGCTGCCATAATTGCTTTCCTTAACGTTTCCCTACAATAAAGTTTTTTTATAGATTGACTGCAACTTTAATTTGTTTATATATTATTTATACATAAAATATTCATACCTGAAATGAAACGGAAATATATAATTTTGCCTCCACTACACAATTCAGACACACACAGTCATATAGGATACTTGGGGATGTCGGTCAGCCGAGCCCGACAGCGTTTATTCATATAATTGCTCATAATAGCTTACAGGCATTCGTTCTTCAACTTTTGATCTCTATTTATTACTATTATTAATTATTGCGACACTGCCGGATACGAAAACCCAAAACCACTGTGTGGACTAAACGGGAACGTATACTCCCACCAATGCAGTGCCACCAACTCTGGGAGCTGAGGTCATCTAAATACATAATTGCTCATAATAGCTTACAGGCATTCGTTCTTCAACTTTTGGTCTCTATTTACTACTATTATTAATTATTGCGACACTGCCGGATACGAAAACCCAAAACCACTGTGTGGACTAAACGGGAACGTATACTCCCACCAATGCAGTGCCGCCAACTCTGGGAGCTGAGGTCATCTGAATACTTTGTCCGATATGATAAATACAATCTTATGCCGATTTAAATTAAACTCGGACGATTCTAACCTAGCCAGAATGGTTTCCCTTAATGTTCGTTATGCCTCCGGCTTCTCGATCCAATCATTTAAAAAAAAAAAAAAAAATGAAGCAAGGTAGCAAGGCTGACCTAGAATGAATTCAACCTCTTAACAGTCACCTACTTATGGCACACTACATTACCCATAATTCTCAGCACTACTCTCCCCATGCTTCTGTTCCGTGCCAGCAAAATATTCATTTCTGTGAATTTCGTACCTCAACTAACATAAATTACACTATTTATTAATTCTTTATAAATCATTACGAAAGTTCAATTTTGGTTCGTGACAGTTTTGAAGAATGCTCCTTGCTGATGCATGGTAACACGCAAGACAAAAACGTTTTTCCTGCTCATTATTCGCGTAGCTTACACCTCAAAGCTTGATTTTAGCGTGTACTTACCTTCACGGTTGGCCAGCGATAGATATGATTACCAAAGAACTTCCTGTCAATGTAATTTGCTACTCCACCTGTGCAGTTGATGGCTTGTGGGTAGGCATCACCTATCCCCCCTGGTCCGGTGTATCCCCTAATGAAATAAAACCAGGCAGAATGATATAGCAATGCTTCAGAGTTTGACTATGCAATACTCTAACCTCAACTAATGAATTTATTTAGTGCTGCATAGAAGCAATGCGCTCACAATGGGATGGCAAATATTGGTAAGTTTTGTATGTTAGAGAGGATTTATAATGACATTTGATACGAAATATTATAGCTGAGTAGAGTTATTTTACTCGGTAATAGACAGATACACACTATATACTAGATCCTAATAATATTATTTACTATTGTTTTCGTTTTACTATCAGATGCTGACTATTAGATGTTAATTAAGTAGAATCGTACAATGAAAGCTGAATCGCACTACTGCGTTTGCGAAATCAGGCGTTGATTGGCTGATTGGCTAGGCAACGCGCGCTATTTATAACTTAGCAAAATATTAACAAAAGTAATACTTCATCAAGTAATTCATCGGATTATGTGATTCAAGGAAATCACATACCTGATTCAGTAACTGAAAATTGCAACGCCACTCGGGCGATATCGCCGTTTTCATTAATTCGTCAGGTATGTGATTTTCGTATAATTTCACTCTATCTAATTGCCCAAATAAATAAATAATAACTTCTGATAATATCCATTTCTTTGCTTATGTAGAATCACTCGGAAACAACCATGTTATGCAAATAATTAACCGTAAGGACCACATTTGACCACAATCCCTTGCGAATCTAACACAGTCACAATAACACGTAGAAATCCTCTATTCTCTTCAATGACAGTGGTTTTGCAACAGCATTTGTACTGGCTTGTTTTTGAGATTTTAAAAAACTCCACCGCAATTTTATAACGCATTTAAGGCTTTTCGCGCGCAAAGAATTGTGGGTAAGTGTACAAACCGCCATCGTTTTCCTTAAATGTGGTGATTTGAAAAGTACACCATAAT
Source organism: Actinernus sp. WN-2022 (assembly GCA_030867875.1). Lineage (NCBI taxonomy): Eukaryota > Metazoa > Cnidaria > Anthozoa > Actiniaria > Actinernidae > Actinernus > Actinernus sp. WN-2022. Next base: position 60,473,849 of record JAOWCC010000936.1, read on the forward strand.
ATTAATATTAAAGAATTGGAAAAAAACAGGAAGGAGATTCCAACGTACAAAGCTGCGAAACGGGTATTCTTACCTTGGACACCCTTCAACTCGTATGCCATATGTAACGAGGACGAATATGGCCAAAACGATCAGCACGAACAGCCACTGCTTCCACAAGGTGACCACATCACGTATTGGATCCCACCAGTGTTGCTGTCAATTTAAAGACAGAATGGACTTCGTATGAGTGGAAAAAATAGAGCAGATTTCGTATGAATGTGACAAATTAACTACGGCATGTCCGTAACCGTGCTGTAGCTGTAGTTCTGTGATTTGATTGGATCAGCAGGACAAAAACAATGGGAAACCATTTCAACGTTACGGCATGCCGTACGGTAACCGTGCTGTAGTCAGTGCTGTAGTTTGTCCCACTCATACGAAATCTGCTCTATAGGGTTACCGTAACCATATTGTAACTTACTCTACCGTAACTATGTAATTTTATTGGATCAGATGGACAAAAACAATGGGAAACCATTTCATCAGAAAGCTCGTACGATGGGTGACTAGTTCCTATAAAAACTAGTGTTGAACTGCGTCGGTCAACTAAAAGTCGATTAAGGTATGCTGACAGCCGTGGGGATAGAGTAGCAGCTGACGTTTCGAACGCTAGCACTTCGTCAGAGCAACCGTGTACATGTAGTATAGTATCCGTGCCGAAAGTCATTGCCGTAACTTGCCCACTCATACGAAGTCCGCTATAGTGTGGGACGAGATAGTTTGTTTAACCCTCACACGGTGAACAAGGAAGTGAACGGGTCGCGTATGATACCACCCTCTCCTGTTTTTCGAAAACCAACAAACACTGGAAAAACTGGACCTCTTCTATGGACGAAAATGCCTTGGACATTAGAGTTTCTAACAAAATTTCCACGGTATTTCCAACCGTTTCATATTCATACAATTGGATTTCTGTTAAATTAAGATCCTCCATATGTATGCTACAAAATAATTCGAATTTTAGCCTCTTGTGGGTAAGTTAGTATTTCAGACATGTTTTCGAGTTGAAGCTATTCCAATGAATATTTAGAGAAAGAAGCACGTTATAGCTGTTATAGTGCTGTTATCTCGTAATTTTAACTTTTGCACGCCGGGCACGAATAACCGTAAAAACGGCGGGGTTGAGTGTAACATAAAACGTAAGAGTAACGCCATTTCCTTACTTCTACTCTAAATTTGACGAAATGTTGGCAGGTTGGTAACAAAGTGAGACTACATTTTTTGGGATAATTGTTTCTGTATTGTGACGTCAGTTGTTGTGACGTCATAAGGGATGCCTCCTTTTTCGGTGAAAATTAACCTTTAAAACACGTTTCAAAAATATTACGGTATCAGAAAGCTCTTACGAAATATATTAATTTGCCGAAAATTTGAACTTTCTACGATAAACATATTCAAAGTTATGGACGATTTACTGTTTTTATGACGTCATTATTAGTGACGTCATACTTCAAGCTTAAATCAGATTGCCGACTATAAAAATATTATTAAAGAGAATACTATGACTTGTGAGTGTTAGCCAAATGCATTTCATCGATAAAATTCCAAAAAAACATTGAACTGGCTATTTTCTGAGGGTACACAAATATATTTATGACGTCATAATGACATATACAAAAAATGGCGCTTCAATTCTAAGCTGGAAAATTACCAAAATTCAAACTTTAATAACTTTCTTTTACTTCAACCGATCGATAACGGGTTTTCGATTATTTCATTCTCATGAACAAGAGATTTTAAAAAGAGATAATAAAACGTTTTTAGAGGTAATAAAAAATTATAAGAAACCTATTAGAAAAGGATATATGACGTCATTGTGACGTCATAATGATGGCTATATTAGCTTAACTCATCAGACTACGTTTTGTTTACACTCCTTTATACACTTACGATCATTTGTGCCCGGCGTGTTGAGTCACGTAGCCAACAGCTCAACGGCCCACGTACGTGTCACGGGTGCGCTATTGAAATGATTGAAGCTATGTTTTTGTCTGAACTTAGCAGTCGATTTACGGAAATTTAAACTGTTTCTTGAGCATTGTTATTTAACAAAGCTATCGAGCGCAAAGGAAGATGACTGAGTGGGATCTGAATTCCAAAGTAAAGATTTAGGTGAGCAGCAATATTTGAAGAAATATGAGACACTGTGGCATTTGGCGGCCGTTTTGGTGCAAATTTTGTTACTTAATTTGTCTGAACTTCATTTGCGAAAACCAGCTAACAATAATAGCATATTGTATTGCTATTAAAACATGCCCCTCTCAGTTCGAAGCTGCGACAGGTGCACGTGGCTACCGTTCGTTGATGACAGTGAAGATATTTGAACATTTGTGCTAGATCTCATACGAACATCTGTAATTACGGCGGCCATTTTTAAAGGTCAGCGGTAATTAATATATGCTAAGGTGACTCTGGAAATGAACAACAACAACAACAATAACGATGATGACAACGACGATCATTAAGATCAACTAATAGCGGGGCTTCCGCGTGGGCCCAAGGCCTGGGCAAGCGGAGCACAATAGATGTAGGATGAGAGCAAAAATTGGCTGACTTCCGGTTTCCCTCCTGCCTGAATCCTGACGCGCGGGAAGCGACGTGCCTGACAAAGTGCTGCACCTGCGCGCGCACTGTTGAAACCAGGCGTCCGCTGGTGATATATATATTTGTTCTTTCTTTTTTCTTTCATTTTCTGTTATGTTCTTTTTTCTTCTAAACATTTTGCACAGATTTCCCTTGATTCTACTAGTTATGTTTGTTTTTATCTTTGTTTTCTTTTTATGATTTATCGTTGTTTTTTTCAGGGCTCCGCTTTTAGGCTTACCTAAATAAATATATTATCTGCATTGCTCAAACTAGAAATGTTTGTTTAATTGTGTATTAGATGAATGGACATGTATAATAACCTATCAGTAAAATATTATAATACCAAAACAGTAAAATGTCGATAAATAAAACACTGAAACCAAACTATGAACATTATCACCTGGGTTTACTGTGTACAGGGAATGTCGTTCATATTAGTACGTCCAACTGTGGTCTCCAACTCATGAATAATTAATGAAAATATTACTGAAGAGAATCACAAGCGTGAAGGAGTTTTGTTGTATTTAATATATCAAATACTCGTACGGGTGTTTGATCACGAGTTCTCAAACTCATGAATAATTAATGAGGTTAGCAGCCAATCAGGTCATCCCATTTTGGTCAGGTGCATGAACCTTGATACACGATGAAACTCCACATGAAGATCTGAGGAGATATCTTGATGTCCAATCAAATGACAGATGAATTTGATGTCTAATCAAATGACAAATTAATCTTGGTGTCCAATCAAACGCAAGATCAAGTTTGCTCCGGTTAGTTGAAATACTGATCAAGACACTTGCACTTTAATAATCGTTACATCACAGGAATGGCGAGAAGTGAAGGAAAAGAAGGAAATAAAAATCCACGTCTAGAATGTGACTCGAACCTCGCTTGCAACCGGCTGCTAATCCTTTGTCTTGTACACCGTTTGTTGAAACGACCATGAGAAAATCAGTAACAATCACAACCCTTGTAGTCTATAATTGCATGCAATAAAATACCAGGCAAACAATACTTTCTAATGATTTATGAATGCAGGTACGTATTGTTTTCGTTTGAGAAGCCATATCAAAAACTCGAGTTTCGTGTTTCAACAGGGGTTCCAAACACCTCGAAACAATTAAAGCACTCGTAATTTCATCTGTTCTCGGTGTTTGGATCCCCTGGTAAAACATTAGCTCTCGTTTTCCTAATTACTTATTTCATTAATAATCATATTTTACATCAGTGTAAAATAAAAGAAATCTGAATCTGATCTATTACTTAAAACACTAAGATGGTACATTTGCAAATACTACCTGAGTTTGGTCTTCAGTAGGACTCAGGTAGAGCTGCATCAATGCGACCACGAAATAGCATGCCGCAAATCTTTGAAGAACGCCTGGGATCCTGTAAAACTCCATGTCATTGACTGGAAAACAAACAATTAAGTCAATTTATGGGTCAAAGATTTTCTAGGAGTGCACACACGAATGCGAAAATACTGATTAGTTACATTGCATTGAGCTAATAATATTAATAGTAACTGCATGTGCATGCTTGGATTTTCAACAGTTTCTACTACTACTGCTACTATACTACTACTACAAGTAACTACTACTGCTGCTACTTCTACTGCTACTAGCTAGTACAGACTACTTCTACACTATAAGTCGAGCATTTATAACACTGATAAGCCCCTGGCACGGGAGATTGGGTGACCACTCCCCACGTTTATCCACGTTAAATAAACTGTTATTGTATTGTACTTAGTCTACTGCTACTACTACTACTACTACTATACTACTACTACTAGTACTGCAACTTACCACCACCACTACTACTACTACTGAAATACTGCTGCTGATACTGTTATACTACTACTAGTAGTACTAGTACATAACTACTATATAATTACTATACTACTACTATACTACGTACTATTGTCAGTTAGTACTTCTTCTACTACTACTATACAAAATTACTTCTACTACTATACTACCACTAATACTACTACTGCTATACTACTTACTACGTACAAATATACGTACTACTGCTACTAAATAAAGTCAAGTCTAAGTTAAAAACATATATTTTTAAATTAGCGTACGATTGATTTCTACAATTTTATATTTTTACATTATTAATATAATTATCAATTTATATTTGTATATTCATATATTTCTATTTTATCATTTTTTAAATTATTATTACTGTTATTGGACAATGTACTCGCTTAGGGCAGTTTTTTGAATAAGCGCTATATATCAAATAGATATTATTATTATTATTATTATTACTATTACACTATTACTATACTACCACTACTACTGCTATACTACTACGTACTACTACTATTATTATTTCTAATACTTCTTCTTCTTCTACTATACTACTACTATTACTACTACCACCACTACTACTATTACTAACTACTGCTGATATACTGCTGATACTGCTATACTATACTACGATAAATTACTACTACAGCTGATACTGCTATACTACTACTACTACTCTACTACTACTACTACTACTACTACTACTACTACTAACTACTGCTACTACCACCACTACTACTACAGCTACTACTAACTACTGCTGATACTGCTATACTATACTACAATAAATTACTACTACAGCTGATACTGCTATACTACTACTACTACCAGGGGTGGATCCAGGGTAGTTTATGTGATTTCCGTAAACTACTCAACTTTTTTCAAACCTCTAAATTTTAGGTAGTTTATTACTAGGAGGGGTGGGTAAAATGAGTAAACTACTGAGTAAACTACTGAGTAAACTACTCAGTCCAAATCCTGGATCCACCCCTGACTACTAACTACTGCTGATACTGCTATACTATACTACAATAAATTACTACTACAGCTGATACTGCTATACTACTACTACTACTCTACTACTACGACGACGGAGTCGAGGAGAACATCGAGGATTTAGGGGAAACAAAACTCTCTGATTCACGAGTGGCCGGTCATGAAGTGATTTGTTACATAGCAGCAAATAAAATAAAATTCCCTTTGTCTGAGTTTTGGTAAACAAACTGATTTATTTTCCCGCCTTTAATTTAGAATTGTTTATCGTATATTATAATAATTGAATATTTACTTACAATTGCTATAGAAAAGTCCAAGGCCAAATAATATGAGACTGCGACGGACGATCTTCAAAACGATCTTGCTTTTCTTTATTTTACGTCGCTTAAGTGATTTGAATGACAAAGTTATGGAAATACCCATGATCCAGATGAACCTAGGGAAAAGAAAATGTCATGGCAACATGCGTTGTGAATAAAATGCAAACATTTTCAAACGAAAAATCAAAAAGGTTAATCTGAAAGGCCTATGTGATGATTTCCATGCTGTTACCTGGTATCTCTCGAGTGAGAATTGCAAAATTTACATGCGTTATACATGGCGTACTTTTACATATAGTGCACAAAGTATACTACTTACTATCTTGTTACTTAGCTATATTCCTGTTCAGTCTTCTTCCACATTATATTTTTGACAAATTTGTAATTTATATTCTGTTTGTTCTCGGTAAAACAAGCCTTTTTTATGGCTTATCTAAAATCCGAGTTGAAATAAAGGTTATGTATCAGTATGTCTACCGGATGGGGCATGAAACGAATCCATAAGGATGTTCTTACCAAGGAAACACGAGATCTGCTACTAGAAGTCCTGCAAACAAGAAGATAATTAAATGACAACGTCAGGTTTAGTTATGTTCATTTACAACGACAATTATTTTCTAGTCTAGTTTTCCTGGTTTTCTGATTATTGGACAACTAACGCCTAAACTTGGTCAAACGAGCTCAAACGGTTTCAATATCGGTACAATATTGGTACAACATCGGTACGACATTTGTTGAAACCCGATGTTGAAACCGTTTGACATGGCCTTTCACATTGTTCAAAGGTGTTGAAAGCATGTTGTTCAAAAGCATGTTGAATAGAGTTTGAATCGGCGTTCAACGCGTTTGAGTTGTTGCATACCGGCATGCGCACTTAAGGTGTAGCGGCATGATGGATGATAGCAGTCTGGTTCTCTTTCCTATGTCTCTCGCAACTTATTTATCCAACATTGTTGAATCAATGTTGAAACCGTTGACACCCATGCTTTCAAAATCCAAAGGCTACAACATGATGCATCAAATGTTGGACTGATGTTGAAACCGTTTGATTGATTGGGTGATTGATTTGCTTAATTAATTAATTATTGCTTGATTTATAAAGTAAAATATGCAACAAACAAAATATGTAGGCCAGAAGAATCAACACAACCAATTACGTTGATTTTAATTGTTTACAATACTTAATTCAACGCTGAAAGCAGCATTTAAGATATGCGGTTAACTGTCTTGCCTTGTGGTATTTAACACATACAAACCTACAAGACCTAGGGTTCTCGATGTCAAAGACAGAAGTACTTTGCTCTGACGAAGGATTAGCGCTGGAAACGTCAGCTGCTACTCCTTTCTCACGGCAGTTAGCATTAGTTGACAAAACCGGTCTGTAACGTGTCCACCGACGCAACCCTACACTGTGAATGTGCTGACCTGATCGCTAACTCTCTCTGCCTGATTTTTAATCGTTCCATTGTCACAGGTATTTTCCCTGAAGAATGGAAGTGCTCAAAAGTAATACCCTTATTCAAACAGGGTGAGCGCGCTGATTTGAATAACTATCGCCCCATTTCAATTATTCCTGTTGTGGCGAAAGTTTTCGAAAGGTTAATTTACGATCAGGTATTTGCTTTTCTAACGGAAAATAACTTACTCTCGAGCCATCAATCAGGGTTCCGATGCCTTCATTCTACAGTTACTGCATTACTTGAAGCCACTGAAAATTGGGCATACGATATTGATCACGGCAATGTGAACGCCGTTGTTTTCTTAGATCTCAAGAAAGCATTCGATACGGTGGATCACGATATTCTGTTATCGAAATTAAACGAATACGGCATCAGGGGCGCCTCGAATAATTGGTTTAAGTCTTACTTGAATAGCCGCAATCAAAAATGTTTTGTTAATGGTTGTTTCTCACAAAACCGTTCATTATCCTGCGGTATTCCACAATGAACAATTTTGGGGCCGCTATTGTTCCTGCTTTACATTAATGACTTACCAAACTGCCTCTCTCATTCCCAGCCTCAAATGTATGCTGACGACACTCACTTAACTTTCGCAAGTAATAATATTGATGCCATAGATCGTAATCTGAATCAGGACCTTGTTAACGTTAATGAATGGCTTATCGCGAATAAGCTCACTCTCAATAAATCGAAGACAGAATTCATGTTAATTGGATCAAGACAAAAATTAAGTACCTTTAATAACCCTCCGTCACTAACAATTGATGGGGCTCCCATAAAACAGGTATCGAATACAAAATCTCTCGGTGTTCATATCGATGAGAATCTGTCCTGGAACATACACATTGACAAGTTGTGTAAGAAAATTGCCTCTGGCATCGGTGCCCTCAAGCGCATTGCACCATTTGTTCCCCGCAAGACACTGCAGTCTATTTTCAATTCACTGGTGCAACCACATTTTGATTACTGTAGTGTTGTGTGGGGAAGTTGCAATAAAACCCTTTCTAACAAACTCCAAAAATTACAAAACCGTGCGGCTCGGGTTTTAACCTTTTCCAGTATTTCAAAGATTATCTCTTTGAAATACTTGGCTGGAAAAAACTTGAAACTCAACGCCAAATTCATAAAGCTGTTATGGTCTATAAATCGCTTAATGGACTCGCCCCTGACTATCTTCGTTCGAAATTTGTTGACCGCAGCAGCGTTACGAATTATTCTCTAAGAGACACTGAGAGCAAACTTGCTATTCCTCTGCCCCGCACCAACTTTCTCAAAAATAGCTTTGGCTATAGTGGTGCGGTCCTATGGAATAGCCTTCCGATTGAGTTGCGGCAAGCCAGAACTCTAAGTAGATTTCGCTCTGGTTGCAGCAGCTTCTTTTCTTATCTTAGCTTAACTTAATTTTAAATTAGCACACGGCACTCATGGAAAGCAGGTTTTTATTTGAGCTAATTTTAAATGTAATTTTATATTGTAAACTTTTTACAAAACCCTGATGAGCGTACCGTGTATAAATAAAGATTACTTACTTACACTGATTCTTATGGAAACTAGTGCAAACTGAACTAAAAAGAACTTACCATTCCAGACCGCATGCTCAAAGAAGTAATACCCACCACCGCCAAAATTCACGAAAATCATGACTGATATGGCAATCCTGTAAAATATAGAGAAAAGCACATTAAACGTATTATGTCAAACGAAAAAATGCTATTATAGGTTGTCATATAAATAGTATACTGACATGGGACAAAGGATATTGGAGAACACAGGCCGAAATGAATTGTGGTTGTAGCTGTCCAATGATTTTGCCTTTATTTTAGGCGTGAAAAACTTTAAGACGAATATTAATGGTTTCCTGAGGATCCATTTTCAAATTACACTATAGTTTATCCGTTCCGCATTGCTCTACAGTTATACCCACAATCCCTCTCGGTCTTGGGATGTCCCGTGTCCCATATCCTTTGTACTATATCCATGACATCCTTTTTAATTTGGCGTATTTAGCACTACCTCACACACGCCACGATACAGCTAATATCACACACGCATGCGCACATCTAATTACCCATGTACGTGAATTGGCAGCCATAATAAGCTCATCCGGATATAAGCCCCCTCGGTTTTAAGCTCCGCTAAAAATCCCTCGCGAACTTGTATATGTCCAAGGCTTATAAGCGGAATTTTACGGTTACGTGAATTGGAAACTATGGCTAGAATATTAACAAAACTCACCCTCGGAAAGTATCCAGAGATTTGAGTCGCTTCTTTTCCTTTGGGGCAGGTCTTGGTTCAACCTAGGCAGAATTGAATAACGTCACGTGATCGCTTTTAGCCAATGAGCGCGCGCCAAAATTTTGTGGTGAACTATAACGCCTGATAGTTTGCCTCCGCGGACGGGAACTATCACGTCACGTGATATGCTTTCAGCCAATGAGTGTACGCCAAAATTTTGTGGTGAACTATAATGCCTGATAGTTTGCACCCGCGGACAACTATCACGTCACGTGATCGCTTTTAGCCAATGAGCGCGCACCACAATTTTGTGGTGAACAATAACGACCGATATACGGCGCCTGGCTAGCCAATCAGGTGGCGAGTTTGCCAATAAACGACGGCTTGCTAGCCAAAGACGGCGAGTTTGACGGCGCCTGGCTAGCCAATTAGATGGCGAGTTTGATAATAGATGGCAGCTGGGTTATTCTAACAGCCGATAGTCCTTCGACAATACACACTATTAATGTTGTTTAACTCGCAGTATATTTGTTAAACAGACTAAACTTTACTAATTACTTACGTTGACTGAATGATCATTTGTAGCCACAGGTGCTCCTCCAGACTGTTTTAGAACCTGAAAGAAAAATGTGCTCATATATTAAAGGAGCAGTGTCACGATTAGTATTCATGCCCAAAGTTTTGAAAATGTGTCAGGCGGACAAGAAATCAAAAGATGTGACAGAAGTAGAAGTCCGTGAGTAATCCGCTTGCATCGGCGTATTTGCACGATATCTCGAGCCGAAATTGCTTTAAAACTATACTTCAGTATTATATGGTTTGGTTTGATGTTATATTTTTATAAGGCAGCATTTTATTTATTTCAATCGAAAGGGAAATTTGCAGCGGCGCGTGACATAGCGTGATTTTGCCATTGTCTATAACAACCAATCAGAATCGTGACACTGCTCCTTTAACTAACCTCGATACGAAATTCTAATAATTTCGTGAAGGCTTTAAATTGAGCACTATTCCAGGCTGCATATAACGGCATGCAGAGTCCTTTGCGTAATTATGTTTGTACTAATGGATACAGTATTTTTCTATAACAATTAATTGAGAAAACATTGGGAAAGGATTAATTAAGTGGTTGAAGCCAATTAGCAGCCACCAATCGAATATTGATTCCAGACATGCGCACCTCCAATCGATTATTCTAAGACAGCGTTTGGAAATTTGGTTGCCGTCCAGTAAAGCCTTTTCCATGGATCACGAGCGCAATTCATCGTCATTGAACTGATATATAAGCACGTGACTGTTTGCTGCAAAATAGCTATTCCAATTCGACCCAAGAATTTGTCGCAATACTTAATCATAAGCCTCTGGCTTGGCAGACCCGGTAATTGCTCTCACTCTCAAAACCGTCAATTTCTAACGGGACCTGAAACAACCATAAGAGGCTGATAAAAGCAAATATAATTGAAATTTAACGTGTTGGTGTTTAGTGGAAGGAGGAAAACCAGAGTATCCGGAGAAAAACCCTAGGAGCAAGGGTGAGATACCAACAAACTCAACTCACATATGGCGCCGCATCCAGGGATCGAACCTGGGACACAGAGGTGAGAGGCGAAGTGCTTAAACACTGCGCCACCCCAGCCGCCCCAGCCATTCCCTATATCTTCGACGCAAAATAAACCATTTGGTATTTAAGCGCCCGGAGCGTCAGTGAAATAAAATCCGATGCAAGCGCAAAGAATGATGGATTGATAGTGCAAGCACAATATTTTACGTTAAGGTTGATTACGACAGCAATATTGCATCATAAGAATTGCGTGGGATATGTATGAATTCCACGGGGATGGAGAACTGGGATGGTCGTCGGAAACAAAAGAAACCCCTAGAATCTCGTTATGTGGGCGTGGCTCAATTTTTTGTTTTTACCCGTAAGAGGTTCCAATCCCAAAACACAAAATTAACTGATATTTGATCTAACTGCAATTGACTGTGAAAATACAAAGAAGAGAAGCCAGACCAAGAGATCATTAAATTAAACGAATAATTTTATTTATGGACAATAGTTTTTATCTTAATTTGAATACCATAAAAGGTACCACGATAACCACGACTGTGGAATTTTCAAATTGAACACCCTAAGTGGTACTAAACTATGCATTTTAACCCCTTAAGTGTACGACGAGCTTCCCCGTCAGTGCCATATAGGGAGTCCCTCCCTTCCCCCTTCGCCCCCCAACCCCCCCCCCCCCCCCCCCCCCCCCCCCCCCCACCTTGAGGGGGTGGGTGGGATTCCACGCCGTTTATTTATTGGTTTACCCAGTATTCTTCGTAATTTAAGATGTCAATATGATTTTTTGTCGTGGCGCTCTATTAGTTCAGCATTGGTTTCAATTCATCTTACCACTTCCTCGGTGCCAGGCTGTGAATATTGTCCATCCTACAATAAAATTTTCGTAATGTTTACAAGGAGGTTTATAATTTTGTAAGAAAAGGTGCAAATCGTGTATACACAAATGTTTAAGCCGCGCGCTAGAAGCGCAAAGACCACATCCACAGCAGGGTGCTAACCATACATCTTTGACAAAACTAAACAAATTGCAATACTTTCAGGGATATGATACGGAAGTTTATACAAACCCTTGTAATTTCGCCACTGCCACCGAGAAACGGCTGTAAACACCGCCTTAGGATTCAAAATACATAAAACGAGTACATTAGTACAGGTATTTTAATTGTATTAGAATATGAAGTATTTACAACTATTATTGTTAGCAATTACAGTAGTAGATAAGTATGAGTAAGCATCAGGAGTAATGGTAGTAGCAGTAGTTGCTGTTAACTAGTAGTGGTATTGGTAGCAGTAGTATTAATTATATTAATAGTAGTAGTAGTAATAGTTAGTTGTTGTTGTTGTTGGTTAAGAGTGAAACAAAAATTAATAGTCAGTATCTAATAGTCAAGTATAAACAAAAGAAAACAACGGAATTAGGGTCTGATTGTGCCATTAGAATAATATCTATTTCACCGGTTAAGTAAAATCACTCTTACTAGTAGTAATAGTAGTAGTTATACTGCAGTAGTATTAATAGTAAGTAGTAGTAACAATAATAGTAGTATACTAGTAGTAGTCTGAGTAGTTGTTGTGACAGTAGTATATTGGTAGCAGTAGTATGAATAGTAATAGTTGTTATAGTGGTAGTAGTAGTATTAATCGAGCAAACCTCTTCCAAACTATTTTCCGGTTTTCCAAACTAAAATTCTCAATTAAAACTGCAAGAAAACGCATTTTATCTTGTTTAAGCTGCAAAACAAATGGCTCAGTTGTTTTAAAGATACTTGCAACAAGGTTTCATGTATCTCACTGGAGTGATACGGCGACACTGACTCGTATAAAATACCGGGAAATAGTTTGGAAGAGGTTAGCAGTAAGAGCAGTAGTTACTGTACTAGTAGTAGCAGTAGTCGTCGTCGTAGTGGTAGTGGTAGCAGTAGTAGTATAGTAGTAGTGAGTAGAAGTATTAGTAGTCGTTGTAGTAGTTTTATAATTGTAAGTATTTTTTTAATTTAACTCACTCTTTGATAGAAAACCTGACATAGACGAGCCAGAGAACAGCAAGGGCCAGCAGTATACAGAATGCAACGAGGATTGCTGTGTAACAAACATATTCGTAGACATGCATGTGAATTACAATTGCCTTGAACCGGAATCAGGAAAAACGACAAACTAATCACAAGAGGTTGTCATGAAAAACGCAAACCACACGTATGTTTTCCTGTTTCACAGATTCTCACTACGTGATATCCGATTAGTTGAAATAAACCTTTTCGTTCTACCGAGTGTAGAATACACAAGAAACACAATAAGTCATTTACAACAGAAATCATGTACGATTTCTTGAATAGTTATTTTAAAACATGAAAAAGCAACAGTTGTTCTTTGCTTTCTGTCAACATACTCTTTACTTCCTTCACCCCCGTTTATGTATACCCTTTTTCTATTTGTGTAGAATAAACGGCGCAAGGGAGCTGAGGAGTGTGTGTGTCGGGGGGGGGGGGGGAGGCTAGGAATGATTAAACGAACCTTTATACCTTTACCATGGTCCCAGAGGTTTTCTAAAACGCTACGAAAAGTTAATCTGTAAAGCGCGCCGGTGAACTACAAAGCAATGAACTGTACATGCGATAATCGAACTTCAATTTCATGCAAATTACAGCTGTCAAACATACCAACAAAAACTGACAGATTACAGGAGGCGATGTTAAGTTGCTGCAACCAATCAAACCGTTTGTTATCAGCTTATTACGAATTCCTCAAATCAGAAAAGAGAGACAGTTCTTGTCCTTATTTTACTGCATGACAATGAGATTCGATACCACCAGAGGTTTTCTCTTCTCTTCTTTTCGCTGCTTTGCAACTCTATGCCGCTGCTTTTTAGATAACCTTTTGGACCAGGGTAAATACTCTTCAAAAAGTTACCTTTAGGAGTAGCTCGTTAGTACGCAAGCTTTCCTTTTCAACTCTACTGAGATAAGTTCTGTTATAATATCGAATTAAAAATATTATACTAAGACTAATTAAGAGTTCCACGCAGTATCGACCATGATAGCGAATGATACCTCATAACGGTGATCCCTTCATGTAGGCAACACACGAATTGCTATCAAAATACAATAGAATTAACACAATACAAAACAATAGAACGAAATACACAATACAATAGAACACAATACACAATACAATTTGGTAGTACTTCATGTCTGCCTACATAACCCAATAACAAAATACTATGAAATTGATATAGGCGAAGGGGTTGGGTTTAATAGTATTCTTAAATATTTCATGCTTACGTATGTAAGGGTTGCCAGGCTCTTTGAGTACTTTGAGTTCACAGACAGCCTTGCCATCAGCATCGAGTTTAACCATGTACTCGTACCAGCCGCCCTCGCCAAAATGGTACTCAAGTCTGAAAATGGAAGACGACCTTTTAACAACAAATGACAGAATGACAGAGGAGAGACGCAAGGCAAAAATGACACCTATTTGTGAAATATTAATCCAGTGGTGGTCAGCATCCACCCCATTGGCCCATTGTTCATGTCCGCACGTCAGATTCCGGTTGTTCAAATGGTGGATAATGCTATCCACCTGATACATCCCTATCCAGTGGAAAAATAAGCTGATTTTGTTCGGCAACAAAAATATTAAGAAAAGCTCTGTTGTTCTATTTGTTGACCGTTTAGGGCGTAGCTTCCCGGACGCCCGGAAGCACGTGCGTCACTCCAATTTTTTTTGAAAGGAAAAAAAAGTAGCTTATTTTAGAAAAAAAAAAGTAAAGTGAAAAGAAAGAAAAAGGCCAAAGAAACAAGAAAAAAAAAACGTTTCACAACTCACTGTGCGGCTACGCCGCTGCCTTTATAATCCTTTAAATACTTTCTCTCCCTGAACTGATTTTAATATGATAGTTTAGTTTTGCACACATAATGCATGCGGTATTTCCATAAGTTGTCTTTTCACTTTTCACCTTTCATTTTGGCGTGTCAAATTACCTGCAAAGTATCATGTCCGTAGTTGCATTATTAATAACGAAATTGAAGTTGTGATGAGTGTTCACGATGCTAAAGGCATGACTTCTCATCTTTTTGTGCAAGGTCTGCAATGGACACTGTAAAAAGACTCAAATTGTTAGCATTACTCAGTTCATACCAACATGATATCCTCACTTTCTTATGACGTTCGCCGCCATCTTGGTTTACGTACGTTAAATCGTTAACGCGTTAGGTTCAACCAACATGGACGCCACGTCTCTCTGGGGTTTCATTGACAGCCAAGAATGTTTAACAAATGTAAGAAAGGACTGAAACAACAACCGCAGCAACAACAGCAAAACAGGAAAATTAATGCCAATGCTCAACTCGAATAATGCTTTATTGAAATTTAGCAAGATTTATGAATTGGGGATTTTGTTTTACCACTTCCTACATTTTACCACTTCAGATAGCAATTTTTTTTCGGGGGAGGGGGAAGGAGAATGGTTTGAAGTGGCTTGAATTAAACATAATTTGCCTCGATTAACGACTGATTGCATGATTGATCGGAACGTATTAAAAAATACCAGAATACCAATATATACATGTACATGTACGTGAAATGCCTCATTATATTCCCAGTCCTTTGACTGTCTGTCTGTCTGAAATGCGCGAAGCGAAGCGCCTGGAACGAACTTTCCCTCCCTTCCCATCGCTCTTTGCGTTCGCTTTCAGAAAGAACATACAGACGCCTAGCCGGGGACGACGAAATACGCGAAGATAGCACTCTGATAATTATCAAATAAAAGAGCGGATTTCATTTGTGACACCATCTACTATAACCTCACCTTATAACAATTTGACGAGATGCCCAGAACGTTGAAAGGCTCGCCAAGAGTGGAGGTGATGTTTACGAATGCCGTGTCCATGACCAAATTGCCATCGAATGTATTTTTATCTTGGCTGGGGCATTGCGATTCGGAGGTGATTTCTTGGGAGGAAAATGCAACACATTCATAAGTGCCTTCATTAGTTTTTTGTCAAAACTATTCTCCCTGTTTGATTATTTTGAATCGTCTATACTGACCCGAAATTCGACATATTTTTATGAAAATTAGGAACCGAAAATCGGAATTAGGGTCAAAACCGACATAGATATTACGTCATAAACAGGAGTGCCCCCCTCTTCCCGGGACGTACGTGACTGCACGAACCTGGTGCATGGGACCAAAATTATCCAACGGGAGAGAGAGAGAGAGAGAGAAGGGGGGGGGGGGGGGGGGGGGGGGGGGGGGAGAGAGACGAAGGGACTTGTTCGTAGTCTAAAGCACCTTGGACACATAGAGGTTTAGATTTTAGATTGTCTCCTCCGCAGGCATATATCTTTTGAGCTTCCTCTCTCTAGTCCCAACTCTTGTTTGTTCGTTTTTCGTTACTATTATTGATATTTGCGTGTTTTTTTTGGATTGATCCAAAAACGAATTACTAATAATGAACAGCGGTATTTATTGGTAATGCACATGCAGGACATAGACTGATTAATACTCAAAATTAGGGAGTTCCAGTGGCTCCTGACAGTTGCTATAACAACAAATACATTAAATCCCAAACAAATACACCGTTCAGCGGTTAAAAACATTCAGCAATCCGTCGTTTCTAAGATTCGATCGCACCCTCCGTTTCCTCGGGTTCGTCAGATCAGATTAACTCTGATCAGATCTAGACAATCTAACTGATGACAGGGCACATTAAATCGGCAACAAACAAACTCAATACGGTTCTTTATCTTAGTTGACATGTTCCTTTTGTTCTTTGACAATCTGCATGCTCACTATACTTGTCGGCCATCTTATGGATCTTACAGTATTCATTCTTTACTGTTTAATCAGGTGGTCAGTTTTTTCCACACCGCTCAAAAAAAATCGTCAATAAGATTGGGGTGGAGAAAGAGTCAAGATCTCAGTCGTGTCAGGATAAGAAGGAAAACAAAGGAAAGGCCCGAGGAAAAGCACGACAAATGATTCAGCTTCTGCTGAAAAAAAAAGGGGGAAACAATATAGCAAACGATATAAAATCGTATATCCATTTTACCTCAGTATCATTACAATATGAGCTAAAAGGGTCCTGCCTTCCATCTTCTTAATTTCTGAGTGGAGCCCGCGGGGTGGCCATGTGGTAAATGCTATGCCCCTCAATACTGTGGCCACGGCCGGTGCGAGCTCCGATCACATGTGAGTTTGTTGGTATATAGGCTATCCCTTGCTCCGAAGGTTTTTCTCCGGGATGTCCCGTTTTCCTCCCTTCACAAAAACCAATACGCTCAATTCCAAAGGTTGATTCAGGTTCGTTAAAATTCGGTGTTTCCCTCTCTCTGTGTATAACGTTTTGATTTGCTAAGGCTCAAGTGTTTTTGTTTCCTTATAAAAGATGTAGATCTACTGACTGTGCCAAAGAAACTAAACTAAAACAGAAGTGTGATGATTTATATTTCTATATCTGTTTCTGGGTTTGATGTTGGATTTGTTCCAGTACGGACGATTGAATAGGGGCAACACAGTTATTTTATCACTGAAAACATATTTAGCTTTTATCTTGAATACCTTAAGTTCGCCATCTTTTCTAGTGACAAGAGAAATTCGATCGAAGTTGAGGCTTACCAGGCCGTATCAAGTTCTACTCGGCTGCTTTGAATTTGCGAGATAAAAACTATTTATCGCAAATGCAAATTGTCAGCGCTGTTTGTCCCCGGTGTTTGTCTAATCAGGGTATCAGGCCAGGTTGATAGCCGAAATCAATATTCTTGGAAAGACAAAGCTCTTACTACTTAGACATCAAAAACTATGTACGCTTTAACTCAGCTGCCTTTTCCTCCATTATGAACAACAGTTAATTATCTAGTAGTTGTTCGTTTCCAATGAAACATGTAAAAAGAATAAAGCAAGATAAAAAGAGTCTGGGTTTTTGATTGAAGGCAGGTTAAGCCTTGGATTTCCCGCCCAAACTGCAGATTGCAGCACTTGAGGTTTGTAATAAATGTAGTCAATCGTGTTGACGGAAATTGAGGTTATTCTTTGTAGTCTTACCTATATTTCGCAGAGTTAAATTCATCAGGGGCAATAATGCCCGGGGTAGCATCATTTTCATCGAAATGCAGAGGTAAATCTAGAATGCTGTGCGGAACAGACAGCAGCTCCAATGTACACATATTAGGAATAACAAAGGATCATATTTGTGCATATGTGACCTCGGCTGACCCAGTCTCCATGACGCTGCTCACACTGGACATGTATCCGAGTCAAATCCGTACATACCATAAGCACAGGAAGCCCAAGCTCTGTTTATGAAAAGTTAATTTATAAGGGTTTGTATGGACATTTTTAAATCTAGCTTTTCGATAAATAAATATAACTGTAATAAAATGAATAATACTTACCTGGTGTCTATAATCTGTGTTGACTGTGCCTGTTCGTAGTTTCAGTGAATTCTTCTTTAGTATCTACAAATACAACGTGCTGCTAATATTTCTCGTAACGATGCTTTACAGGCTAAACATGCACAAGATTCTAAGCGAATTCCTTTCGTCATCACATATAATCGTATCCAGCACTACCTAACATTTCATCACTGATTCGTAAACATTCTCACATACTGTTTTCTTCTAATCGCTGTAAAGACGTTTTTGTTAACCTGCCTCTCGTCTCTCACCGCCGTTGCCCTAACCTTCGTGACCTACTTGTCAAATCACAACTACGTAATGTGACTAACAAACCTGCTCTTCCATCTGGCTCTTTCCGCTGCGGAAAAAACTGTGCCACTTGTCCTTACATTAATCATGGCCTCGTTAGCTACACTTTTTCTTTCACCGGAGAAACCCGTTTCATTAAGTCACATATCACATGTAACACTAGTAACGTTATCTACATGGTACAATGCAATCGCTGCCGCTTACAATACATCGGTGAAACTAAACGACGGCTCAAACACCGATTTAATGAACACAGACGAGCAGTTGACAAATGTAATATTAAATCTAAACCCACCACAGTTTCTGAACATTTCCTTTCCTGCTCTAACCATTCTAATACTGACATGCAACTTATCCCCTTAGAAATAATTAATTTTTCGCGAGACTCTATTCGTAAAGCCAGAGAGTCGTATCTTATCGACATAGCTAAAACTCTCGAACCTCTCGGCATGAACAAACGTGATGAAACTTAATGTTATCTTGTAGACCCGTATTTTTATGTTATCTCGATCTCAAATCCATATTTTTACTTACGTCATTTCCTTTTTCCTCTTAGATTGTGTAATCACCTTGATATTTATACTTGCCATTGTGAAATATTCATTTGTAAGATCTACCTGAAGAAGGCTGGTTTGGCCAGCCGAAATATCGTAGAATTCTCTCTATATACGTTGTTCGATCAGCTTTTCTGTAGTCCTTGGACTTGTTTACTTATTAGTATTTTTGGCTGATCAGATCTCTCCGCAAGATCCAACGTACCACCCATCCGACAGAATTGTCGTATACGGTTTTTGCTATTTTTTATTATTCTTTAGTATGTAGGGTAATGTACTTAAAATTCGCCCAAATTCACTGAAACTACGTACAGACACAGCCAAGACACAGATTATAGAAAAGCCGAAATTATTCCACGCCGCTTACTAACAGCTCGCGCTATAGAGCAGATTTTAGAAGTTGTGATCAGAGCGTTTGCCAGACAGTACCGCTCGAAACGAGCCACAGTATTGGCTTTCTCGAGCGGTAATGCACGCATGGCATAAGTTACCTCAAAATCGATCACTACGAAGCGAGCCAGAAATATATAAACCAGCTTGTTAATATTAAAATGAAATAACGTCTTTAGGATCAAACACGTTTGTATATTGACGTTATTGTGACGTCATAACGAACGACTCCTTTTAAGGTCAAATTAATTATGTGTTACCTATACGTTTGAAATAAAGCATGTTATCACAACAACATAAATCTGTGTTCTTGATTGCCGCAATTTTAAAGTCTCCACGATAAATATATGCTGAGTTATTAAGAACTGAAGATTCTTGTGACGTCACATTTTCTGACGTCATGGGTCTAACATCAGTCATGCTTTCTAAATAGAATAAACATAAAAGACCATATTGCGGCTATTCAGTGTACAGTAAGTACATTTCCTCTTTAAAATCTGAAAAATATTCGAATAGTTATATATTTTTAAAAGACGTTTTCAAAAATATATGACGTTATAATGACGTATCCTCTTTTTCGCTGTGAATTTTAAAGTATTTCCTCTCAAAAATTGAAAATTCTAAAAACATACGGTTGTGGGTACCGATTTACTCTTTTGATTGCTAGATTGTCGTAAACAAATATATTTTAAACTCTAAAAGATGAATGGAGAAGTTATTTTGTAAATGGTTCTGTATTGAATATTTCCGCCAAACTTTGGCGGGAAAATTACCAAAATTCAACATTTAATACCTTTTCTTCCTCTTAACCAAACGAACTCGGGTTTTCGGTTACTTTGTTGTCAATAGGATGGGAAATCGAAAATATAAAATTTACTGATGTTCAAGGTAATTGAAAACATCGAGAAACCTATTATAAATGATACATGACGTAACTGTGACGTCATCAAGATGTCTACGGTAGATCAAATCATCGGATTTTGTTTTGGTCATCGGTCTTCATCCTCCTACACAAAATCAATCTTCTACGTTGGAAACTTTTGAAAATATAGCAAAGTGATCGATTTTAGGGTCATTTGTGCCAAGCGTGGTGTATTACTGGAGCCTGTTTTTGTGCACGGCTGCCTCGTCTCAAGGTGTCTCGGAAGAGCGAGAAAAAGAGCGGAGCACGAAGCGCCTGGAGCGAGTACGAAGCGCAAGAAGTGTTGGGAAGTAAAAAGAGAGAAAAAGAGACGCATGGCAGATCGTGTTCGGTTTCCGTCGGTTGGAAGAAACAGCTATATCTACGCCTAGCTCTGAAAATGTTCGCTTTCACTCGAAGAAATCTGGAACAGTTAATTGTGTTGTGTAGAATTAATATTCGGGTGCATAGTTTAGTTGAAAATATCACATCAAGAGTACTGTTCTCCGTACTGATGCCTGACAGGAAAACATGGCCGAGTCGGAACTTCTAGAAGTTGGCCAAATTAATAAGCCACAGCTATATGAGCGAATTTTGAGCTTAGGCGGCGCGACTTTTTGAGAAGAAAAGAAAGCATTCGCGTTCCCTGCGCGTGATGATGGCTCCACGGTCAACAAACCTTGGCGGAAAATCATCCTGGCAAGAAGGAGCTGGTCCGACGCGACAAAGCTAAGTACACATGGAAGACTGGATACGACCATTGCCTCGATTCAGTTGTTCTTGTTCTTCATTGGCTACATGCCATAATGTTAGGGGGACCAAATCCACTAAAGGGGACCACAAAGGGAATGGGAGACCACATTCGCACGGGGAACCAACGAACATCCACGGGGAACCAAATCCCCCTAGAACAATGGGTCTCGTCAGCGCGCGGGAAAAAGGTTTTAGGGTGGCTATAGTATAGCTAATTTTTCGGGATTTTGTTTTCAGCTGTCGCGTCGTCTGTGAAGGCAAAATATCGCTCGTGTAGCTGCGGCTTCAAGCCTCACTGCTTCGGGCAAGTTTGATTTACGCAAACAAACAAGTCTTTTAAAAACAGACTCCTGAAAAAAAATAACATTTTATGATGAATCTCCTATGCTGTGTTAAGGAAGTTTTAGAAGGTGCTTTTTGCTCAGTCAAGATACGCAAAAACGTATTCATCAAATGAAATTGCATATGGTGTTACAAAATATGTTGTCCTACAACATACTCGCAAATGAGTCAGGCCAAAGTTTTCGTTTAGATATTTACATCAGTTAATGTAGGTTTTAGTATTTTCTGCTATGCAGAAAATTATAAATAAGCCAGACTGAGAAAATAATATTAATTTGGTTAGTGAATATGATAAATTACAGACATCTTTAGAGGAAAGAAGTAATTGACTCTTCTTAATATTTATGCAAATATCTAATTCACTACTCGAAAACGAGGCTATCCCCGCATCGGGCCGCAACGTCCACCTGAGTTCAAAAGGACAATTCAGGATTTTTGTTTTTGTCTCCAATGCATAGAAGAACACAGCAATGTTCCGTCCGCGACGCCATTTTGCTTTTCAGATAAGAAACGATGCGGGGTTAGCCTCGTTTTCGAGTAGTTAATTTTATGCGCATAAATATTAAGAAGAGTGAATTATATCACTAAATCACTGTAATTATTAGGCCTAGAGCCCTTTGGCATGAAACGGGCGAAAAAAGTAATAAGTATTTCTTATCTCTGGAAAAAAGAAATAAGGCAAAGGCTATGTTGAAAATTTAATCGATGCCGAAAACGAGGCGTTCTATTCGTAAAGTGGTTTATTCGCATTTTAGCCATATTATATCAATCTAAATCACATAAGTCGAAAGCTGAATGTTTAAAAAATTTATAATAGCTCGATACTCTAGATGAAAAAAATGCCTGTGAAGGTGAAATCACATTAAATGAATGTTTCTCAGCAACTTAACAAATGGGCACGGCGAAAACACCAGGTAGCCATGGGTTGACTAAAGAATTTTATATTTCTATATGGACAGAATTTGGGATGGATTTAGTAAATTCTTTGAATGACAGTTTTAAAAATAGGTCCTTGTCTACCTCGCAAAAGCACGATTTGATTTTCTTGCTGGCAAAACCCGGAAAAGATAATAGGTTTTTCAAATCCTAGTGACCCATAAGTTTAATCAATGTCGACGCAAACATAACGATCGTATTATAGATGTTTTACCTTTGCTAATCCACTATCACCAAGCAGCTTTTGTAAAAGGAAGGATGTTAGTGGACGAATATTTTGCAAAAGACTCTTCCTGTATATTATTTGCAGCTGATTTTGAAAAAGCTTTTGATTCAATTGAACATAATTTTATTTTTGCAGTGTTAAAACGTTTTGGTTTTGGTGATAATTTTATTGCTTGGATAATGACTCTTTTGAAAGACAACGTTACTTATGTTATTAATAATGGTCACACCACAAATTCCTTTAGTTGAGTAGAGCAACTAAACATGGGGATCCTATCTCTCCGTATTTGTTTATTTTATTGATATAAGTTATGGCTGAAATGATTATATATATATAGGAGTTGTAAAGACTGAGATAAAAGGGTTAGAAGTACGTGGTGTCCACACAAACGATTGCCCTATTTGTCGATGATACAACCTTCGTCATATCATTGAAGGATCTGAGGTGTTGGATAAGTTGGGTCTATTTCGAAATTTCTCTTCTCTGAATATTTAGGAATATTAACGTCACAAAATCCGAAGTAGGTTGGCTGGGGAAGGCAGAGAAGTTTGATGGTAATGGATGAAGTGGATGAATTTTTATAAGGATCGAGGGTGTAAATATTTTGGGTATCTACTTTTCGTATAATAAAACGGTTTTTCATTTTGAAAATAATTTTAAGGCGAGCGTATATTACGGCTTTTATCAATTTGGCGAACGCGTAGGTTGACATTATATGGAAAAATTGAGGTTGTTCGTTCTTTGGCTATTACACCTTTTGCTGTTCATTAGCACAAAATATGCATACATTTGCGCGAACAGCTAGACCAATAACGCGAAAATACTTTCAATTACTTCCAAATGACATTCATTTTAGTGTATTTGAAATTCATTAACGATTTTTCCAGAAACACTAACATTCAATTGCATGAACAGGCAATCATTTGCTTCTTTTGCCATTCATTTGCGGAAAATGTACTTTCATTTGAATTGTAATCAATTTCAATAACAGGAACCATCCAATCAAGTGCGCGAATTGACAATCATTTTAGTGTACTTGAAATTCATTAACGATTTCTCCATAAACACTAGCATTCAATTGCATTTACAGACAACCATTAACACGGAAGCGACATTCTTTAGTGCGATCATACAAACATTAACACGTTTTAAACACACTAAATACAAATTTTCAATAACGTAATAGTCATTCCACGGGATATTGCCAAAAGCATTCATGAGAAACTTTCGCATTCAGTACAAGAGAGATTATGTAACTACTAAGTCCTCTATTGTACATTTGTCCACACAGAGATGTAGAAAAATGTTGGCGTACAGGCAACTGCTGTACTGTACAACACTATACTTCTCGAAGTTTGCGATATGCCCCAGAGAAACAGGATACCGCTCGAACACCGTGAAAGAATCATCAGGGCGTTTGAAGATGCAACAGAAGTTTAGGCGAGGTTAAACCTAGACCCTAACGAGCAGGTGGTCTTTATTTATGATGGAGCACCAGCCCACCGCAACCCTGCTGGCCCCGAACCAAACACAGAGCTCAAAATGTTACCACCCTACAGCCCATTCTTAAAATAGTTGAGCAGGCAATAAGTGCACTAAAGGCAGCCATTAAAGCAGTGGTTTCATCGTGGTTATACAAATTAACACTGCATTCAGGGTATAACCACACTTGGATATGTCAAGGAACTTAAATATCAAAACAATTAAGGTGAGCCCTAATATGGTCAGAAATTATTCTCCAATAACAATGGACACTCAATATTCTGCAGCCAGCCTTGGTCTCACTTGAAGAATAATTTGAATCAGTCGTACGTCTGAAGGTGTAGTTTACACACATGCACATATATAGTTTATACATATTCTACCGGCTGGAGTGTAATCACTGACACAGACAGCCTTGGTCATGAAAACTGGGATGCAGTTTATACACATCTGAATAGGGTTGATTGTGTTCTATACTAGCTCATATGTACTATTTAAAACACTAATTGTAGTGGTATTACAAATGATGAGAAAACAATTGAAACCCGAGAGGCATTAGTTCTCATACAAAAAAATATGTCGAACGCACTTTGATAATCTATGATTACTTCTAGTATAAACTGTTAGTATCACATTAGAAGATTGGTGAATATCATTAATGTATAAGATGAACAACAGGGGGCCAAGAATGGACCTGTGTGGGATACCACATACAACAGATTGATAGTCTGAGCATTTATCCCTAAATTCGACAAATTGTTTGCGATTTATTAAACAGCTATAAATCCAGTTAGACGCAAGACCTCTAATTCCATAGTGTTATAATTTATCAAGTAGAATTGTATGGTTTACGGTATCAAAGGCTTTAGACAAGTCCAGAAATACCCCAGCACAAAGTTCTTTGTTGTCAAACTCAATTTGATCTACTAAGTGCAAAAGGGCAAGAGAAGTAGAGTGCTGAGATCTAAAGCCAAATTGGTTAACATAAAGCACATTCTTCTTATTTATAAAGTCTAGGATACGATTAAACATAGCTTTTTCAAAACATTTAGAGAAAGCAAGTAATATAGAAATAGGCCTATAATTAGTGAAGAAGGAGGAATTATCAGCTTTATAAATTGGTGTGACTTTAGCAGTTTTAAGGTTTTGTGGCACGGATCCAGTAGAAATAGAAAGATTTATGACGTGAACTAAGGGTGCAGAAAGATAAAATATATTATCTTTAACGTCTGTGATACTAACATGATCAAATCCTGCAGCCTTACCAGATTTAAAACTACTTAAAATGTTCACAATTTCGCTCTCAGTTACTGGCTAAAGAAAGCAGGAATGTAGAATGCGTTCTTTAAGATATTGTTTGTGGCTATTGCAAGATTCTGGGATTTGTTTTGTTAAGTTTGGTCCAATATTAGTAAAATATTCGCAAAACGTATTTGCAATAGAAGCAGGATCATTAAATTCTGATCCATTGTGGACAAATGTGGATGGAAATGTTAATCTAGATTTCCTCTTATTGATAATTTCATTTAACAATCTCCATACAGCTCTCATATCACCTTTGATAGATTCTAATTTATAATCATAATATTTCTTTTTAGCTATCTTCAACAGATAAGTAAGCTTGTTTCTATATTTTTTATATATTGTTTCATTAGTATCAGTAGGATACTTCAGAAAGGTTTTATAAAACTTAGTTTTGGTCTTAATGGATAATAGAAAACTCATTGAAATCCATGGCTTAGAAATCAATTTGGCTTTCTTATGAGACACAGGCTTAAATGGAAAACATTTTTCATAAATGTTGGTATACGTAGATAAAAAAATAATTGTAAGCCTGATCAGGATCTTGATGTAATGTTTCAAAGCCGACAATGCGGACTGGACGGGATTTCAAGTCCGCGCAATTAGGAACTAATTGCAAGGACTTGTAATCCCGTCCAGTCCGAATTGGAGGCTTTGAAACGACATCTCATGCTCATTAATTATTTGGGAGGCAACTTGTTTGTCACTGAAGATTGATCCATTCTACTATTTCTAGTAATGAAGTAGCTTTTGTTTCTCGCCCTTTGGGATTTGTTGAGACTGGAGTACGTGAATTTCAGAATTTAGTTTGTACAGTTGTAAGACAACGCCGGGAAGTCAGCATGGCTTGTCGTGAGAGCGACGAGGAAGACTTCCGACCTCTAAAACGTTTTAGGAAAGTGAAAAGCGGCGGGGAAGAAGAAGAAGTGTTAACAAATGATGTGTCCTTGTCAACCCGTTACAAGAACAACTGGGCAGTAAATATTTTTCAAGAATGGAGGCAGACAAGAGAGAACAAAGTTGCCGCTTTGGAGGCCACAAGCTTTAACATACCGCTAGAAAGCATAGAAAACCTTGATGTTGAGATGTGCCGAGAATTCGAAAACATGACGATCCTTGAAACCCCGGAAAGCACTCCCAGAACTTCCAGGAGTACATTCAACAATTTGTTTTCAAGTCCAAAGACTGAATTAATTTTGTTCCAGTCCTTAATTATTCATGAGGTAACCAACCAACCATGTGCCCAGAATTCGATCACATGACGATCCTTGAAACCACGGAAAGTACTCCCAGAACTCACAGGAGTACATTCAACCAATTTTTTTCCAGTCCAAGGACTGAATTAATTTTGTTCCAGTCCTTTACAATTAATGGGTGTCAGATTATCATACAACGCACTCCAGTCATGCTCACATAACTCCTGGCTAAAGGCTTATGTTTGGTAGATGGGTTAACAAATCGCCTAGAGAAGAGTTCAAGAAGTCAGTGAGCTGATTCAGATTCTGATTTAAGCTACGTATATTTAAATGTAGAAAAGAAAAGGAGGAGCGATGCTTTGATAATAATTCATTAAATTCATCTTGAATATAGTAGTTGCTATTATTAGTAGTGTAAAATTGCTGATCAGGGTCAATGTCAAAG
This sequence comes from Actinernus sp. WN-2022, assembly GCA_030867875.1. Taxonomy (NCBI): domain Eukaryota; kingdom Metazoa; phylum Cnidaria; class Anthozoa; order Actiniaria; family Actinernidae; genus Actinernus; species Actinernus sp. WN-2022. The sequence continues at coordinate 60,501,103 of JAOWCC010000936.1, forward strand.
TTCTCTTCGTATAATGGTCAGAAAATGGTTCAAAATATAAAGATTCTAGGTGATCACTATCAGAACTAGGTGAACCATTATTGTTGATTTCATTGTTACTTATATTCGTCCATTACGTGCTGAGTCCATTACGTGCTGAGCTTCTGAAGGCCACCAATAGTAGTAATTGTGATGATAGAGGAGTCATCAGTCTCTCTCAGGTGGACTTTACTTCCCCTTGCCCAGCAATACTTGTACATAAGCGAGAACTTTACTTTATTAGCTTCATAGAGAAGGTTCTGAACACGGGGAATCAGATGCTCGGAGATCTTAATATTCGCACAATTGTCATCAGCATCAAATCCAAGATCCGTAGGATCTACCGTGCTGGCCCTAGCTCTAGCGCCCATCACTGCTTCACGAGCCAATAATCGCCGCACAAACTTGCACACAATCGGCTTTACTTTCTTGACGCCATTTTGACCTTCGTTCCGTGGGGCAACTCTCGGGTTCACTCTGTGAGCTATGTCGATGTCTGACAACGAAATACGTACTCCTATTGCGTTAAACTACTTCACACAGGAATATGTGGTCTCAAAGGCAGTTTCATCAGAGGATTCTGGCACTCCTAAGATCTTGATATTGTAAGCATAGCTGTATACTTCAAAATTCAAAATGGCCGCCTCTAATTGACGAACTTGGGACGAAACTGACTCAAGCCTGGAACTCAGTTCCTGCAGCTCTTTCTTTGCCACTCTTTGTGTCGACTGTAGGCTATCATATTCATCACTCATGAACTGCAGGGAGCGCTGCTCGGATGATTCTTGAGTTTTTTTCGGCAGCAAATCGTTCTCGCCACATGTTCATGTCTCTTGTCAACTCCTCGACCTTACTGCTAAGAGCTGTATTATTTTCCTTCAACTTCTTCATTTCAGCCATAACAAATCACAATACGGGAAATTTAGAGTGAGACAGTCTACGAGACAGGGTTTCACAGTGAATATTTATAAAAAAACGGGATTTAGTCCTTTATTGGGTATAAAGGTAAGCATGTGATCTGTAGTCATTTGGCTCATGACTAGTTAATGATTTTTTAAATATACAACAGAATAAAACCTGGAAAATCATCAGATACGTCTGTACATATAGTATCTCGATCTGAACAGAATTCGTTCAATAATCCAGAGGCGTTTATCGATGGCTTTAGGACTAGTTGACTATGTCATGGTTCATACAGAGTTCTAGACTTGCCACAAGTCGACTACTTTGAAAACCACTTTTTTCAAATCAACCGGTATTTCATAAACGGACTTAGAGAAAGTCTAACAGACTTCCAATCATTTTCTTTAAATACATTTCAAGGACTTAATATTAAGAACGATCCACACTTTTCTAGGACTTGTTTTCGATGGGCTCACACGAAATTTAGACCCGATGGTACAGACCGTTTCTTTGACTTGTTTGCACCGCTGAATCTAACGATCTTTAGCACGCCCCGTGATGCTTTGCGCGAAACAAGTATTTCCGTGGACCACGACATTCAGTTCTGGGACCAGCGATGTATACATGTAAAGAATCTGCTTGCATCGTTGTTGTTACTCCTGATAGTTACTATTATATACGCACATACGATGAATACTCTTCATAAGAACTTAGGGCATTCTTTTTAATTGAACCGAAATTTGATCAGATTTGCGATCTGATTTAGCCGGTGGCTTAGCGGATGTCTGGCTGTTCAAAGGACTGTCGATTCTAAAACGGTATGATCTTCGTGGTTCAGTTATCTAGTTGCGTGTATATCAGTCGATAAACTCAAAGAATACGTTGCCTTCCTCCGTTGTATCCGTGCTACTAATTCCGATATTCTTGGCTGCACGTGACGTCATCACGGTGTCTTCAAACATTTAAATTCTAAACTATATATCCTATAAAATTGTTTCTTTAACATTTTGTAGATGTCTGTGATTTAAGTTATCAGACGAAATTTCAGTTCAATACAATGTTTTGCTCACGAGATACAGAGGTTTGAATTATGTCTCAACAGTCCTTCACGTTTATATTAATCACGAAAGTCAACAAATTTGCGTCAAATTAAAGGTTTTTGGCTTTACAAATGTTTAAAAGTTATGTTTATGAGACTCATAGTGAAACCGACTGAAATGGATGGAATGTTCGCTTTGTTTAAGATCTTGAAGTTTTGGCGGCCATGTTGGATGATAACCCTTGTCATCCAACATGGCGGCGTCATACATTTTACACTAACTCTCATACTTGTTCGCCCATAACTCTGAAAATAAATGCTCTTCTGCTTCAAAATTTGGCCCAGCGACGTAGTTTTGATTTCTCTTCAAGCTCAAAAACATATTTTTTCATTTGGCAATCAAAACAAAATTGAGTCACGTGGTTGCACGCCAATAATTTACTTAGCTTGTAAGTGTTCAGACCGAAGTCAAATCAACGCAAATATTTATTAAATCGAAGAACTTTGCAGCGATCGAACAGTACACACTAATATAATTAATATTCTTCTCAGCGAGCAAATAAGGTTATTGCTGCTATTGATTTTCTATTGCTGTATGGTGTTGCTTGACTTATTCCTCATCTAGATTATTAGTTAGACGTGTATTTGTTCAAGAATCGAACTGTTTGTGTTCTACTCTAATGCATGGAAATGCACATGTGTTCATATGCATTCAGTTTTAAAATGCTAGAACGCGCTGAATAACAACGTCCCTGCATCCAGTTTTTGCAAGTGCTGAGTCCACCTTTGTAGATGTTTGATTAACGAATAAGTCTCAGCTTTCAACACTGATTCGATTTTAGCTAGACTTTCTTAAACTAGGCACTATTTCCGTGATATAAAGTTTCAGAGTTTTGACGGTGCACTCGTCACAGTCATTGAAAACGAAATCAAAACAAAAACACGGGTTTTGCGCAAAGTATCACGGGGCTTTGAAGTATTCTAGCTCAAACATCCAAGAAGGTTTCAACAACATTGAAGGAGTTTTGGTAAAAAATTACCAAAATGGTGAAAATGCAAGGATTTTTCAAGAACCTGGTTGTTTTCGAGGACTTTTCACGGCCCGTGTGAACCATGTGAGCAGTTTCTAAGTAGTTTTACCATCAAAGAGAGCAGACTATCACTTTTTTAAACAAATCGATATGGAAGTTAACAACACCAAAGGCCGACTTTCTGTTTGTTCTTTCCATTTTAAGTTTCGTGGCGAGAGCTCGAATGGATGGAAAATGCTCTATATATACTAGCCTGCAGTTTATATCCTTCCCCAGCTTAATTAAAATCACAACAAAACACATGCAATATATAGGCAAATTAAAACCACCTTTATTTTGAATCTTGAGTTACTTTTCTTAAATGTGGGCTTACTTTGTGTTATTTATTTACTGTGTATATTCCAAAGATTGAATATGACTTTGCCTTTTTAAAACGTTTTGTACTGGGCAGAATGCAGTTTAGTAGGCTGTAATTGTAACAGTGCTTCTAAGTCACTTCTATTATTTTGTGCCATGTTTCTAGACATCGACGTGACTGCTGTTCAAGGTCAATTTGTGGTCGTGAACATTGACTATAGAATACGTCGAGTACTAGTGGTAACGGTCCTAATTTCTTCACGACTACGACTAACCAACCAATTATAGAACTGACGACCTCAGCCACACTACACGGTTCTTTTCTGCTTCTTCTACACCAAAATGCTCTCTATTTACATAGAACGATCACTTAATATCTCAGGATGTTGCTGATTGGTCGTAAATATGAGTTCTGTTTGAAAAATGCGCGAGCGAAAGATTGTGTTATAATTAAACCAACTAACTGCTGCAAACGTTCGGAATCTTCAACAGACGGATAGACTCCATTAGAAAATCTAATTCATCAGTATCATCAGATCGCACACGATATCTATTGCCCCGAATCGCAATGATAGTTCCTGCGTAGTATTTGTTGTGCCAAGGTGCTACGACTCTTGTGTTAACACGTAGTTCACTTGCCTTAGGAATCACATCAAGAACATATGATGGCACTGAGTCTCTATTTAACCTGCGATAGTGAGTGGAGCTGACAGACGAGTCCTCTAATTCCACTTGTAAATATGACCTGTCGATAGTTGTAACGTAAGACTTGTAGTAGTAATCAGCACTGTAATAGTTTCGTCCCCATTTTCCAAGTACTCTCGAACCAACCGTGACACATGCTAAGAAAGGATATTTGTTAAGACAATTAGTATACAATATGCACGCAATGCAATGTAATGTAATGTAATACAATAATTTATTTACCCACGTATCACTAAAGAGCTTACAAAGAAATTCGTTCAAACGTGAACTAAAGAAACTATACAATTAAACAGAAGATACCGAAGCACCAAAATTTAGTAGGAACATATTTGCACATTATTTAAATTCTACAACTATATTGGATAGAAATGCAAGCTATAGCATGGAGAAAGAATTGATTGAAGAACTCATGCAAAGTAATTAGAAGTGTTAATTAATAAAACTTGACGCTTTTTGGAGATTCTTAACATGTACGACTCTTTTGTATACAATTTAATTGTTAATAAAAATGAAAGGAAACAACGCGTTAATTACGGAAAGTTTTAGTCAAAATTCTCTTTGATTTTACCAAATAAAATTATTGCGTATGAGAAACCATACAAATTCTTATAACTCGATTAAGCCGTTGAATGTAACCAAAGATTGGGCCGCTGCATTTCCTCCTTGTGTATCGCTTCCGTTTCAAATGTCACGTGTCACGAAGAACACTATAACGAGAATCGAATTCTTCCATAACCTCACGGTATAGATTCGATGTACAATCAACTCGGTCATTCTTTTTTCGTGCACGAGATCGTACAATGTTTTTTATATCTCACGAGTGTGTGTTTTTAAACCTGTTTTATCAGGTTAATAAAAAGTTTGCAAAACATATATTTTGTTTACTTACATGAAGGAACATCGCACCCATATATCTCCACCCTCATACAGGCTGGATCGCTTGCTGTATAGCCGGAGTATCTAAACGGATTAAATCGTAATCTCCTCGCAATAAACGGCTCCTTTAGCTGATACTTTTTTATCGACGAAGCATCTCTATTACCTGCGAACGACTGTTATGGAAAAAGACACAAAGAATAGTGCAAGGTTGTAATAAGGAAATCATGGATAACTACTGTAGGCCTACGTCGTTGGAAAAGGTAAACGCCGTTATAATCAAATGAAAGTCGATTAAGGTATAGTAACCGGCCGCTGTTGGGAGCGAGTAGCAGCTCAGTGACGATTTAAGCGTTAGCCGTCCTTCGGGACACGATGCGGCTCATCTGGCATCGTGTGGAGGATGTTATTTTGTCGTTTTCCATCCCAAGAGGTGCACCACCACATTCTTGTTTCATAGTAAACGTAGAAAGAAATTAATATATTTTTTGCTTTGACGAAGGGCTCGAAACGTCAGCTGTTACTCGCTTCTCGCGGCGGTTATCATACCTTAACCGTCTTTCAGTTGATAAAACCAGTGTTTATAATGAGGAAAATATGTTTGGCAAGTTACATCAACAGATTAAATATACACCTAGGATAAAATCACATATGAGAGACTGAGGTAGCCTTTTTATATTGAAGAACAGGTAGCCAATGTTTACACAAGGGTAAGTGATCCTCTCGACTCCTCCACATGTAAGCCTCGATAAAAAAATTCATCTAGAATATTGGGTCACGATAAAACTACCAATATTTGTTTCCCAATGTGCTCCATAATCTTTTTTTTTTCAATGTTATGCACATTTACCGTGAAGGTATTGAACAATCAACAACGCACAACTCATTCTGAGTTTTGTATCGTTCTCGAATATAAACATGCATGGCCATTATATTAGGTTTATCCATTTAAACCAGAAAGTTTTTTAAGCTTAGAAAAACATATTAAATATATCTGAATGAAAGTAAGCTCGAATGAAACTGCAAGCAATCTTAAGCCTAAACTAAATATTTTAAATTCACAGATCGACATAGTATAGTTACCCGTTCTGAGTCATCTTCTCTGTAGCCAACAAACCGCGAACCTGCCAGGTTGATGCTGACAACAAACCATTTCACCCATTTGTTATCAACAGCACTTCCCTGTGTAGCCAGGGCCATTATCTTGTAGGGTTTGCTGAAGTCGATCTGCATGTAGGGTCTACGTTCAGTATTTGAGCACCAGGCCGCTGGACCGTTCAGTCTTCCCATACTTGCCCTGCGATTGTGTTCTCTTTGTGTGGAGGATGTTATCTTGTCATCTTGAATTGCGTTGTTTTCCATTCCAAGAGGTGAGTCACATACTTGTTTTCATGGAAAACGTAGAAAGAATTTAATATCGATATTGTAATGATAAGACTATGAAAAATAACTACAAAGTAATCTGAACCAAAGTTCAACTGTAGTATCTAGGATTTCACAGGGTAAAGAAAGAGAAATATTACGGTTTGGTATATGGATAAATTCTACAGAGAAGAGTTTAACATTGCAGTCTTACCATGTGGAGATTACTTCATCCAATAAGAAACGAGCTTTCAGATCGTCAATATCAAGCTGTCACAATTGAGCCAATCAACGACGACAAATGTTATAAACAATTCAAGTACATTAAAATGGGGTTTTCGCTATCGTCAGTTTGCTTTTAGATTTTTAAGCGGATTCTTAGATAACTTAATTTCCTACGTCTACATTGAATTAAGATTATATTATAAAACCAATAAAAGATGGTTCTCCTTGTTCTATAACATAATAATACCCTTCCGAGGATTGAAAAGCTGTTAAATGCACTCGCGTCTGCTCGTGCATCCGCAGTTTTTCAAGACCTCGAGCGTGCATTATTTTGTTATAGAGAAAGAGAACCATCTTTTATTTGTTAAATAATTCTAGCAATTCAAATATTTAAAATATTTATTTAACTCTAATTCGTGCTATCAACTCGGGAAATACAACTCACTCTTTCCCTTGGGACCAGATATTAACAGTTTAACTTCCTTACAGAGAATTGTTCTCTTTCCCTCGTAGGGCGTGCACACTTAGCACTACAGCTTTCCACTTTACATAACTTCCTTACATACGCAGTCAGACCTACACGACCTTTTTTTACATAAACTAGTTATTAGTTGGATACATGCAACATATAGTTAATGCGCTACCTTTGCAGACTGGTACTGTATAACTCCATGTGCTATTGACACCGCACACGAGAGAATATGGTCCCTTTGGCTCATATCCTTTGTTGCACCTAAACCTCACAACAGCTCTATACGAAAAGTCATTATCAAGTCGTTGGCCGTTGAGAGGTGCTCTGAGGACTGGGCAGCTGCGGCCTGGAATGGATTCGTATAATAATATGCGTTAATTGAAGAAATGAATGAGTTTAATTCAATTATGATAAAACACGCATTAGGACTATTTACACGAGAGGACGTTAACCACTGGTCGTTTGCATCAAACATAACTGTTTCTCATATCCAGAGCCTCACGGTTAAAATTTAGGCATGCGCAGTACGGATTTTCATACTAGGTAAGCAGCGATTGAGATGTTTTTCAGGTCGTTTATATGAGCAACCTCTCGACTAACGTAAGGCTTAACTTAGACGAGCTCAAATCCCACGCCGCATGTGTGACCTTGCACTGCGGTGGTTTTAGATAACAGTTGTTACATGATGGTAATATATATAGAGCGGATTTCGATTGAGTGTTGAAAACAATCCATGATTGCTTTGGTTTTGCGTTTGCTCAATTTTCCTATTGGATGTGGAAAATGTTTTGTGATTATCAGCCAATCAAGTGCTAAACTAAAACTAAACGTGTTTTGGTCCATCACGCCATCCACGATTGCGTTTACTTTTCCTCGTGATTGGTTCAAGTAAAATCAATCCGTGATTGGCTCATTGTGGTTTTACTTGCTTGCGTGATTGGTTCTGTGATTACTTTGGCTTTGGTTTTACGACACTCAATCGAAAACCGCTCTATACAATCATAAACACAGATGGGTAACGCTAACAGGTAACATAGGTTACTTTTTACGCCTTCTTTACCTTGTGTTTTCTATAGAATGAGGTTCTGGTGTATAATTCCTATCTGATGTTGATCTATATCAGTTGGGTCAGTAGCAGGTTAAGAGGATTTCACAGAGCTCATAAAACAAAAGGGAAACTGACTCGAGGTAACGGAGGTTACTCTCTTATCCATAACCATACGCTCACACGTCTTGACAGGAAAATATCTCAGGCCACTTTAGGGTTACAATATTCGTTTTCCGTCGATGGGTGCGATTATAAAAACGTTTTCCTGCCCTCAAGAAACAATATAGTTTACTTCTGAACTTTCAAGATACCAATTCCTTGACATAATAATAAGTGCGCAATAAGCTTTAATTAAGTCCGACATTCATGTCATACTGATTGGCAATCAGTAGTGCAAAGCTTAATATTCCTGAGAAATGCACCAAATCTCACCTACGCATCGTGGTTTGCTACTATTCCACCTCCCTCCATTACAGGAAACATTTTGCTCGCCTAGCAAGTCGTAGTTTGGATTACATCCATAACGTATTCTACTACCACTGGTATAGTGATGGACTATTACAAAGCCATTTTGGGGAATTTCAAAAGAAGGACAGACCACTGCAACCACAAAAGATGAAATAATGCAAACGTTCGGGATCTTCAACAGACGGACAGACTGTATTAGGAAATCTAATTCATCAGTATCATCAGCTCGCACACGATATCTATTGCCCCGAACCGCAATGATAGTTCCTGCGTAGTATTTGTTGTTCCAAGGTGCTACGACTCTTGTGTTAACACGTAGTTCACTTGCCTTAGGAATCACATCAAGAACATATGATGGTACTGAGTCTCTATTTAACCTGCGATAGTGAGTGGAGCTGACAGACGAGTCCTCTAATTCCACTTGTAAATATGACCTGTCGATAGTTGTAACGTAAGACTTGTAGTAGTATTCAGCACTGTAATTATAGTTTCGTCCCCATTTTCCAAGTACTCTCGAACCAACCGTGACACATGCTGAGAAAGGATATTTGTTAAGACAATTAGTATACAATATGCACGCAATGCAATGTAATGTAATGTAATACAATAATTTATTTACCCACGTATCACTAAAGAGCTTACAAAGAAATTCGTTCAAACGTGAACTAAAGAAACTATACAATTAAACAGAAGATAGCGAAGCACCAAAATTTAGTAGGAACATATTTGCACATTATTTAAATTCTACAACTATATTGGATAGAAATGCAGGCTACAGCATGGAGAAAGATCTAGAATTGGTTGAAGAACTCATGCAAAGTAATTATAAGTGTTAATTAATAAAACTTGACGCTTTTTGGAGATTCTTAACATGTACGACTCTTTTGTATACAATTTAATTGTTAATAAAAATGAATAAAGTTTGTTAGATCAAATGTACCCTTGGTGACCTATGGATGATAATGTTACAAAAAACACTAAAAAAACACCTAGATATATGTGGCTGCATGAGGTAACAAAGGGAACAACGCGTTAATTACGGAAAGTTTTAGTCAAAATTCTCTTTGATTTTACCAAATAAAAGTATTGCGTATGAGAAACCATACAAATTCTTATAACTCGATTAAGCCGTTGAATGTAACCAAAGATTGGACTGCATTTGCTCCTTGTGTATCGCTTCCGTTTCAAATGTCACGTGTCACGAAGAACACTATAACGAGAATCGAATTCTTCCATATAATAACCTCACGGTATTGATTCGATGTACAATCAACTCGGTCATTCTTTCTTCGAGCACGAGATCGTACAATGTTTTTTACATCTCACGAGTGTGTGTTTTTAAACCTGTTTTATCAGGTTAATAAAAAGTTTGCAAAACATATATTTTGTTTACTTACATGAAGGAACATCGCACCCATATATCTCCACCCTCATACAGGCTGGATCGCTTGCTGTATAGCCGGAGTATCTAAACGGATTAAATCGTAATCTCCTCGCAATAAACGGCTCCTTTAGCTGATACTTTTTTATCGACGAAGCATCTCTATTACCTGCGAACGACTGTTATGGAAAAAGACACAAAGAATAGTGCAAGGTTGTAATAAGGAAATCATGGATAACTACTGTAGGCCTACGTCGTTGGAAAAGCTAAACGCCGTTATAATCAAATGAAAGTCGATTAAGGTATAGTAACCGGCCGCTGTTGGGAGCGAGTAGCAGCTCAGTGACGATTTAAGCGTTAGCCGTCCTTCGGGACACGACGCGGCTCATCTGGCATCGTGTGGAGGATGTTATTTTGTCGTTTTCCATCCCAAGAGGTGCACCACCACATTCTTGTTTCATAGTAAACGTAGAAAGAAATTAATATATTTTTTGCTTTGACGAAGGGCTCGAAACGTCAGCTGTTACTCGCTTCTCGCGGCGGTTATCATACCTTAACCGTCTTTCAGTTGATAAAACCAGTGTTTGTATCGACGAAGCATCTCTATTACCTGCGAACGACTGTTATGCACATTATTTAAATTCTACAATTATACTGCATGGATAGAAATGCAAACTACAGCATGGAGAAAGAATTGGTTGAAGAACTCATGCTAAGTAAGGGTTAATTAAAACTTCACGCTTTTTGGAGATTCGCGATCGCAACATGTACGGCTCTTTTATAGTTTGAAGTGCTATTTTCTACGCTTGCGATTTTCAACCAAAATATAGTTTTTAAAAAGCTCCAACTCAAGAATAATTTATTCGATTTGTCTGAAATCTTTACAAAATGTCAATTGATATCTCAGCTGCAAACTGAACAATCGGGGAATTGGGAAATTCTAAAAAGAGATCTCTTGACGGCGTTTCCCGCATATCTACTCGGTTTATGTTTTTGCCTTTTCGAATTTTGATATTCGCCGACATAGTTTTGTAATATGATTCCTCCAAAATGCGACAAAGCAACCTTAAAATATTTTTGGATTTGGAGTTTCTGAAAGCCACTTCAAATATGTAGGTGCTTGTACAATTTCTCGGCATCCCGGTCGAGTGTCGAGCCGATACACGGTTGTTTATTTGGTTGAGAAGACAGACGTCACGAACGTTCTCATAAATCTAGTTGTCAATGAGAATTGTTAATTTCGTATTTGTGTTGCAAAAACGTTTCTTCGACAAGGGCAATAAAGTGGTTCAATGTTAAATGCGTAACGTTCGAAAGTTAAAATAAAATAATAAAATAGTCAGACAAAGCAGTCATGCTGACAGATAAACCGTAATAATGCACGAATTAGCGTCACGCCACGGCTGCAAGAGCTCAAGTGACCCATACAACAGTCCGTTTTATACTGAAACCTGTGTTTAGCGGGCGCTTAAAAAAAGGATATTTGAGATCTTCGTATCACTGTATCACCGTATCATCGTATCTTGGTATCACCGTATCATTGCATCTTGTAACACTTTATATACCAAGCCTTAGAAATGAGGGAGATATGGGCATGTACTTAAAATCACGTGACTGATGACGTCATCGTTACGTCATCACCACTAAGTGATTTGTTGGAACGCAATACCATGCCTGTCCTAGTTTGAACTGTCTGGCATTAGAAATGAAGGAGATATGTGCATGTACTTAAAACACGTAATCGATTACATCATCGTTACGTCATCGCCACTAAGTGGTTGATATCAACCCACTACCATGTCTGTCCAAGTTTGAGCCAGCTGGCATTAGAAATGAGGGAGACATGGGCATGTACTTCAAATCACGTGACCTATGACGTCATCATTACGTCATCATCACTAAGTGATTTGTGGGAACCCACTACCATGTCTGTCCAAGTTTGAACTGTTCGGCATTAGATATGAGGGAGATATGGGCATGTACTTAAAATCACGTGACCAATAACGTCATCACCACTAAGTGAATCGTAGGAAAATAATACCATACCTGTCCAAGTTTGAACTGTCTGGCATTAGAAATGGCATGTACTTAAAATCACGTAATCGATGACGTCATCGTTACGTCATCGCCACTAACTGATTGATAGCAACCCACTACCATGTCTGTCCAGATTTGAGCCAGCTGGCATTAGATTTGAGGGAGACATGGGCATGTACCTCAAATCACGTGACCGCTGACGTCATCGTTAATTACTTCATCACCACTAAGTGATTCACCACTAAGTGATTTGTGGGAACCCACTGCCATGTCTGTCCAAGTTTGAACTGTCCGGCATTAGATATGAGGGAAATATGGGCACGTACTTAAAATCACGTGACCGATGACGTCATCATTACGTCATCACCACTAAGTGATTGATAGGTTCCCACTACCATGTCTGTTCAGGTTTGAAGTGTCTGGCATTAGATGGGCACCGTCAATACATCTTCTCCAGCATGACCAAATCCTTTCGAAACCTTGAACGGTCGTTCGGAAAGTCAACGACGAGTCGTAGAGTCACAGAAAAAAACGACGAATAAATCATATCATATCCACCTAAACCCAATAACTCGTTCTGCACATGCGTGCATCCACGAGTTAAATTACTATTGTGTGTGGAATAAACGACCTATTTATAGCTTGATTACGTCTAGAACATTCGCTTGATAATGGCTAATTGTGTTGACGCATGCAGTCTAAAGTAGTTCTGGAACCTTCCAATCTGTACAAGGATTGTGTGACAAAGTTATTATTTAGTGTAGCTAAATCAAATTGATCTTTAAATCAAAATGCCCCGCTGAACTTTGAAATCACATATCGAAGAGGATAAAACGAGTTTTTATCCGTTCCACATCGGCGCATAATTGAGTTTTTGGGAATCTAACGCTAGCCAAATGTAACTTGCAGACGTTTTATCAAATATAAACAGTGCATGACCCGGAGGTCAACTGGCTGGAAGATCAAAGAAAACACGTTTTTTTTAAACAGGCTTATTATTTTTCTCACTGGTATTTCTCTTCAGGGTTCTCTATCACGATTTCTAACTGTAGACAATCTTGATTTGTGCCTCCTACTCCGAGATTGATCAGTATTCAAACCTTTACTAGATAACAATACAGTGCTCAACTGTTCGCGTTCGACCATCAAATTCAAACTATTTGACATTTCAGTGATATTTACCGTATCATTTCTCGAACTGATCACATTGTTGTTATTCTGTATATTACTATGCTTTTCTATTACCTTTTGTTTCGCTATTGTATGGCTTTGTTTAGCTTTGCTTTCCTCACTTTCCAAAATCTTGGCTTTCATTCTCCAGTGAGCAGGGGCGATATTGATGTTAGTTGACATCTCCTCGTCGTTCAACTGAACTTTAAGATCATATTATATTTACCCTGACGAGTAAAGAGTGCAGCACGTTCTATCTCTGAGCCTAGGGATGTATTATAAACGTGCCATGAGACTCGGGGAGCTTTGTCGCGAAAACAGTTCAGTGTACATTACCCTCTCTATAAACGTTCCCAAAACTGCCAACACAGTACATTAAATTATGTTTAGCTAAGCCAAATGCGCTTATAAATTCCTGGGCTTCTCTCGTAAATACGACATGTGACCAAATGTCTGTTTTTAAGGCATTTCGGAATAATAATTACCTTTAGCAACACTGCCAAATCCTTTCAAAGAGTCTTTCCAATGAATCGCAAACTTGGACGCGTGCCATAAACTCCGTCAACATATCTTCGGAAAATCGAAGACTATTCGGACAGCAAACGGAGAGTCCCCGATGTACACAGAACAAGAGCCCATCTGGGCTTTCACTCGGGCCACATGAGATTATTACTCGGGCTGCCTGTGGCAGCAACGAGTCTAATTTTTTTCATTCCGTGTAGCTCGCGGTCTGCGCATGCGTTAAAGGTCAAATTCACACCAATCAGATTGCACTGTGCTGGTCACGCAACAATCGCCAGGTTAATTTATTTACATAATTGAATACAGTAAAATTAAGATGGCGGAAGACCCGCGAGGAACTTTCTCTCTAATTTGGAGTCTCATGAAACATAAATTTCATAGCAAGAAAAAAAAATGAAATTCCTAATGAGAAAGCTCTTCTAAGTCCGCTTCTCAAATAATTTCACAGACTGTTTTACAAAAACAGTTGCGCTTATCGACACAAGAGTTCAGTTGACCTTTCAAATAATTTATTCTGAGGTACGCATACTCTAAATCACAGAGATGTTAAATTAAGCGATAATTAGAAGAAAAAGTACATTAACAGACAAACTGAGAGGAAATTTATTCAAATCAAAAAGAGTTTACTTACAGTACTTACGTAACTGAATCTTTCGTTTTGGATCTTTTGGTAGTGTTGTTCAGTGACAGCATCCCACCTTCGTGCACATATGCACTGAATCGGAATGAAAGTCGAAGCCTACCTCGAACTTAACTTTCAGCTAACCTGTTTCCTTTCATTCCACAATGAATAATAATCTCATAAAGTAAGCCCGTAGCTTTCAATAAATTTGCCAATGTCTGAATGAAACAGCTAGATCTTTTCCAATTTCTCTCACGAGTCACGGCAGAAGACAGTCTCAAGCTACAAAACTTGAATTTTGATCCTCTTCACAGTAACGTAATTTAACGTCTCAGATATTATTATATATATTCCCTACTTCAGCTAGCGCTGTGCATTTCAAGTGAAAACATGCCTTAGCTGTAAAAGACCTGACCCAAATTTAGGTTGTATTGCATAATTGCCCACGATGGAATAGATTTCTGACAATGACTCATTGAAATTGATATCTCCTTGTCTCGCCTAGTCTGAGAGCTTTGAACTTTCTTATCTGAGCGCGCCTGACGAAATCTAACCTTTGATTATAATTCGATACCCGTTGATATCCAAACGTGTTTGGATATTGTATTTCGCTTACGTTTCTAAATGTACATTGGATCTGTCCAGACAGCGCTGATCGAATGTATTACGTTGTTCATGTATTTTTATGGTCAACAAGAGCCCATCTGGGCTTTCACTCGGGCCACATGAGATTGAAGATGAAATACACTTTCATTTGAAATCCTCTTAGTAATAACCAAAGGGAAGAATTATTAGCAGTCTTTAGGAGTGGCCGGTAGCGCGGTGACTTTCATTCTCTGCTCCCCTAGTATATATATACATGTATGTAATTTAATATTTTTGTTTTCTCGTATGTAAATTAAAGTAGTTGATCTTTTATTGAAAACACTACTTATTCATGTGTGTATGTACGTTCAGACTACTATCGTGCAGCTAGCTAGAGTCTTGAGATATCTGTCAGCAACTCGCAGCTAGTTAATAAATTAGTACTGTTCAGACCTAGTAACTTAGTAGGTTTTACTTTTTGTTTTTCCCTCTTCTGGTTTGTTTCTATCTCTAAAGATCTCTAAAAGATAGAAATTTGGTCTATAACTGCCCTTGGCGCAAGTGTTTCGTAATCGCAAATAATTGACCGCCAAAGTGCTCAATTGAAATTTCAACCAAAATATTAAAACTGTGCGAAAAACTGCTACTGACTGGTGTTTGGCGATCCTCGTTATCCATGATGGCTCAATTGACGTACAATACACCCGGTAGTTGTCGTGGTAAGAGAAATTACCTTGGAGCGAGTAGTGAACGTGGTCGTAGCGAGAGCTAGAAGTCGGCTAGATCGGATGATAACACTGACTTGACATTTGTGTACATTTCAAAACCTTAAAATAACTAAAATCTGTCATCGATGGGCTTTTAGCGCGCTAGATTCTATTCAAGCTACCTCGCTAGGTAGCTTGGAACTTCAAAGTATTCCACCGACCACTAGCTAGCTAATCACCAGAGCAGAAAAACTGTTCAGACTAAAGAAGCTCGCTACCTCCTGTGGTTAGCTAGCTAGATTTACTAGCCTGAACACGGCCACACGTTTACAATTTAGTCTGCAGGTCCGATAAAACTGCAGGTTCCAGTCGTAAACAGTCCGAGTTTGACCAAAGTGAAACGATCGAGCTGCTCGCGTCCGTAGATATATATTTCTTCGTTTGCACTTTTGACATGATATAATTCTTCAAATGGCACCATTGTTTTATTTCTTATGTTTAATAATACAGTTCTCAGCTGTAAAAAAAATAGAACGTTCTATGGAAGATTTCTTGTCCTAAAGTTTGGAAACGTAACACATGCATTTGACGCTAGAAAGTTCAGTACTCGCGGAAGTACGCAAGGTCAATTTACTAGTGGCAGTTTACTAGTTTGCACTATCGGCTGTTATGGAATGGAAACATACTTTCACAGCTTAATATGTATGTCGATTGGTCAGAAGGATATCTTGTTTAAATGCTACGGTCCTTTCGGCATCAGCAAATCTTTAAACGGGAGTTTTCGTACAGTATTTCAAGCTATGCTGTAGTGCGAGTTCAGTTACGCCACAAATGTCGGTGAAACTAATACCGTGTTCATTATTATCGGTTTTCTCTATGGGTTCTCATGTATTCAATAATTACTTCTGGAGCTTCATATTTATGTCGATTGGTCACAATGATTTCCTCTTTCAGTTTTTCCCTTTAGTTTGGACATTAGGGATATATCCTTGGAGATTTCGTACAGTTTAGCGACCGTTGTGTCGAAAGTAGAAACGTTCGTTTGTCATGAAAGTGCGTAAACAAACTGTCACAAGCGGTTTCATAGCAGCTCGATGTTTGACTCCCATATAGTCGATGATAACTTATATAGCTTCATATGTACGTCGATTTCTCACAAGGATTTCCTCTTTCAGTTTTTCCCGTTAGTTTGGACATTAGGGATTTATTCTTGGAGATTTCGTACAGTTTAGCGACTGTGTGTTGAAAGTAGAAAAGAGCCCATCTGGCCTTTCACTCGGGCCACATGAGATAATTTGAAGATGAAATACACTTTCATTTGAATTTGATTGAAAATAGATCAAAAACTCGGGGAAATGTCCGGCTAAAACTGTATGAATAAATGTGAAATGAAACATAAATTTCATAGCAAGAAAAACATGTAATTCCTAATTAGAAAGCTCTTCTAAGTCCGCTTCTCAAATTCACAGACTGTTTTACAAAAACATTTGGGCTTATATCGACACAAGAGTTCAGTTGACCTTTCAAATAATTTATTCTGAGGTACGCATACTCTAAATCACAGAGATGTTAAATAAAGCGATAATTAGAAGAAAAAGTACATTAACAGACAAACTGAGAGGAAATGTATTCAAATCTAAAAGAGTTTACTTACAGTACTTACGTAACTGAATCTTTCGTTTTGGTTCTTTTGTTAGCCTGTTGTTGAAAGCATTCCACCTTCGTGCACATATGCACTGAATCGGAATGAAAGTCGAAGCCTACCTCGAACTTAACTTTCAGCTAACCTGTTTCCTTTCATTCCACAATGAATAATAATCTCATAAAGTAAGCCCGTAGCTTTCAATAAATTTGCCAGTGTCTGAATGAAACAGCTAGATCTTTTCCAATTTCTCTCACGAGTCACGGCAGAAGACAGTCTCAAAGAACTTGAATTTTGATCCTCTTCACAGTAACGTAATTTAACGTCTCCGATCAATTCCTCTCTCTTTGCTGGCAGTTCATGCTTCTTGTTCGTGTAGTTGCCCCACTGAGCCGTAACCAGAAAACGGGCACAGCATTTCAGTTGGCATACACTGCGTACATCTGCTTAACTAATTAGATTTGTAAAAATCTTAGCGGATCATGTAAATATTCCGCTTGGCTCAAATATGAGGGTTTCTGCCGTCAAAGTTCATTTTTTGTTTCAGTTTTCCCCATATTAGCAGACTTGTATAATGTCTCGAGCTCTCCGAATCCAGTAGAAAGACGCTGGTTATTCTGTCGTAAAACATGGACCTGACCCAAATTTAGGTTGTATTGCATAATTGCCCACGATGGAATAGATTTCTGACAATGACTATTTGAAATTGATATCTCCTTGTCTCGCCTAGTCTGAGCTTTGAATTTTATTATCTGAGCGCGCCTGAGGAAATCTAACCTTTGTTTGCGTGACCAGCATAGTGCAATCTGATTGGTTCGAATTTGACCTTTAACGCATGCGCAGAAGCCGTCTGACATGGATTAAAAAAAAAAAAAAAAAAACGACTTGCATTTTAAGACTCGGCGCTGCCACAGGCAGCCCGAGTAACAAGAGCGCCAGTTGAAATATCCTGAGCCTGTTGGAAGGCTTTCGCACGAGTGAAGTTAAATAAAACATTAAAGTGCTTACATTTGAGAGATGGTACTCCAAATTAGAGAGACATGTGCTCGCGGATCGACCATCTTCATTTACTGTATTAAATTCTGTACAGAAGATAACCTACCTGCTTGCAGGCTCTGGCTAGGAACCCCAAATCAACCAGAGCCTGCAAGCAGGCTAAAATTAACCTGGCGAGTGTTACGTGACCAGCACAGTGCGATCTGATTGTTGGTGAAAAACTTGAAATTTAATACATGGGTCAAAAGTCACATTTTGTTGCACCCAACAACAAAAATAATAATAACCACTTGCATTTTAAGACTCGGTGCTGCCACAGGCAGCCCGAGTAAAAAACGAAGTACAATTAAGCTAATTTTTCATCGTTTTATAGTGTGAACCCACTATCCCTAATAACTCGTTCTGCGCTTGCGCGCATCCACGAGTTAAAAATGAATTTGAATACATGATATCCAAAACTTCACTTGTTGATAGATGACAATTGTAATTCATTAAGTTCAAATTGAAGTCACCCATCAAGTAGCAGTGTTTGTTAGTTTTGGAAATGCAATCAGTGTGTTAATAATGTTAACAAATTCATTAACATGCTGATTGGGGGGTCTGTAGACAACTCATACAATGATATATTTCCCTCTGGTCTTTACCGTATTTCGACAAACAGACGCTGTAAGCTCTATCTCATCAAAACATAAATCGGGACGGCATTTATATCTAAATCAGATGCTAATATATAAATATAAACCAACTCCACCACCTGATTTGTTTGGGCGATGATTGTGAACAATATTATAGCCGTCTATGTCAACAGAATGTGCTGAGGTTCGGGATACCAATTATTGAAAATTTATGATGAATAGATGCAAGTACGTATATACATTAGTGAGATTATCAAGATTACGAGGGAGACTTCAAATGTTAACATGGAAAAAAAGATAAGCAACTGCGGGAAGCGTTCGGATTAATTTTAGCCAACATTTAATTTAATTTATGCTGACGGTATAATAATTGCAGTTGACATTATCCGAGAAATTTGAATCTGGATCTAAGTCATGAGATAGGGCTAGGCTGCGATTATTGGCAAACACATTAGCATGTATAAATGGGTCAGTTAAATTTCAAACAGGATAATCTGTCTTCATCAAAGTTTACGAGTCCATTAGATAACTCGTAGATAGCTAAAACAAATCATCATCATTTAGATGATGGAAGGGCAAAACACCAGCGAATAATACAGAATTAGCTACATGTGTGTAGGTAATAACTAAATCAGTATAACTTATCTGACTCTACAGTTCTAAGGACTACCTCGGGAGAAGCTTGCTTTATATAAAATCTTCGAACTGCGCCATTGAATAGAAAGCAATCACCGGACTAGTAGAAGAGTCGATCCTCTCGTCCGGCTTAGCAGAACTTTACCCTGCTTCGTCCAAACGAATCTGAAGTTGTCAGAGTTGCTCCCGCCTTTTATGAGTGAGGCTTTCATTAACAAATAGCCGAGAATTCGACGAGAAACCCAAATCCGAGGCTTCCTTGGACTGTAAATTACGCTTTAAGCTGTAAAGCTTGTCCGAATCTAGTATCCCTTCAGGTAAACTTCACAATTATCGGTGGAATAAAGCCATCTGATGACGGCAATCTGTGGCTTATCGAAATGTCTAACTCGTCAAGGCTGAACTCAGGGTCGACAAGTTCGGCGACTTGTTGCACAATAGCATTGGTATTTTCGTCTTGGGTTACTGGACCCGGCCTGTGCAATCGATGATCGATAACAATCGATATCAATTAATCGATTTATATTGGAAATCGATGACCAATCGATGAGATGAGATTTTGTGGCCTTTATCGATTGTCATCGACTTTCATAGAATCTCTAGTAACAACAACAACAATATATCAATCAATTTACATTTTTGTTTTATAAAATAAAAATAGGCAGAAAGTGTGTGGTCCAGGCGCCTTAGAATAATTGTTTTAGTATATATACCACACTGCAGGTGAATATCCAGCACCAAATAGTTATTTTATTTTCTGTCAAATGTACAAAAACTCGCGCGAGATGATTGCTCCTTCGCTCGGAGGTGAATATGAAATCATATTCACTGTTTGAGTAGCCAATCAGAGCGCGCGAAAAGTGATATTCACTGGTGTGGTATATACTAACTAAAAAGATAGCTAGAGTGCCCTTATAAGATAAATGTACAGAGAAAGGTGCGAAAGAGGAGAGTGCGTGAATATACTTAATTTGCAATTAATAGCAAAAACGACAAGCACAAAAACGTCATAGTTACAGACAAAACGAACATACAAACAGAAATAAGTAACAGAGTGGAGATGAGAAGTTTTATATTCTAGTGGCTAGCGGGTACAAGATGAATAGCAAGTTAGTATTGCAATAGAAAATCAGCTCTAAGTTTGTTTTTGAGAGCGTTTTATTGTTATTTTGTGTAATAAAGATGAATTTTAAAGATAACACGCCATTTTATTTTCCTGTCTCTATTGTGCTTAATGTTCCTAATAAATCGTACATATTTTTATTTTTGCACGGCGGTGATCAAACTTTGGGAAACTGTCGAAGCATTTCGTTGTACATATAATCCGGCAATGATGTCAATATATTGTTCCATGTGCGCATTGATTCCATTTGACTTCCAATATACGGCGGAATGAATGACTTCTATCTTACCGGGTACATTAATTCCCAGTTTTCCATACATTTGTCTGTAATAACGAGCCAAAGTTCGCGGGAAAATTTACAGACGATGTATGGAAAACTGAAAACACGATTGCACGCTTCCCAGTACAGCTACATCCCTCAAATTGTAATCAGTTAATCTTTTATCTGGTATCTTAAGTTTGCAGACAGTGAATATTTCAGAAATTCGACGTTACGAAAATTATTTGGCATCGAATTCCCATACAAACACTGTATTTCGCGCCATATTTGCACCCCTTTCAAAATGTCGGAATTAACCGCGAACTGGTCTATTGTCCACGATCATCTGTGACCTTAAGCGCATTCCCGCGACTTCCCCTCTTCTTTTGGGCCCGTAATTTTTCGCCAATTTCAACAGCAAATAAGCACTCACATGAAATGTGAAGAAAATCGCAGAGTAAATTATCCAAGTCGGGAGCAGAAAGAAACACATCCACACTCGTCCCACTCAGCACAGGCAAGTGTCACGAAGAACACTAATATTAACGAGAATCGAATTCTCCCATAACCTGTTACCTGAAAGTCACGGTATTGACATATATTTCTTGCTTAACTCGATGTGCAATTATCTCAGTCATTCTTTCTTCGTATAGCACGGGTGAGATCGTACAGTTTGTTTTTACATCTCATGAGTGTGTGTAAGTTTTTAAACCTGCTTTGTCAGGTTAATACAACGTTTGCGGCAAAACCTATATTTTGTTTACTTACATGAAGGAATATCGCACCCATATATCTCCACTCTCATAAATCTCTAAATTTGTTGTATAGCCGGAGAACCTAAACGGATTAAAGCGTAATCTCCTCGCAATAAACGGCTCCTTTAGCGGATACATTTTTACCGACGAAGCATCTCTATTACCTGTGAACAACTGTTATGAAAAAAAATACTTAGAACAGTGCAAGATTGTAATTAGGAAATAATGGATGACTAGTTAATAATGGATGACTAGACCTGCATCGTTTCGAAAGATAAACACTGGTATAACCAACTAAAAGTCATACAATGGATAACTAGTTACTGTAAAAACTAGTGTAGACCTGCATCGTTTCGAAAGATAAACACTGGTATAACCAACTAAAAGTCATACAATGGATAACTAGTTACTGTAAAAACTAGTGTAGACCAGCATCAGTGAGTAAGATAAACACTGGTATAATCAACTGAAAGTCATACAATGGATAACTAGTTACTGTAAAAAACTAGTGTAGGCCTACGTCGTTGGGAAAGATAAACACTGGTATAATCAAATGAAAGTCGATTAATGTATGGTAATTGATGTGGGAAGCGAGTAGCAGCTGACGTTTTGAGCGTTAGTCCTTCGTGACACAACGCGGTGCATCTCGCATCGTATGGACGATGTTATCTTGTCATCTTTTATTGCGTCGTTTGCCATCCCAAGAGGTGCGCCGCCACATACTTGTTTCATAGAAAACGTATAAATAAATTATATTTTTACTCTGACGAAGGGCTCGAAACGTCAGCTGTTGCTCGCTTCTCGCGGCGGTTATCATACCTTAACCGTCTTTCAGTTGATAAAACCAGTGTTTGTAATGAGGAAAATATGTTTGGCAAGTTACATCATCAGATCAGAGATACACCTTAGATACAATCACACATAAGACAGGTAACCTTTTTATATTGAAGAACAGGTAGCCAATGTTTACGCAAGTGTAAGTGATCCTCTCGACTCCTCCACATATAAGCCTCGATAAAAATTACATATAGAATATTGGGTCAAGACCAACTACCAATATTTGTTTCCCAATGTACTCCATAATATATTTTCCAATGTTATGCACATTTACTATAAGGGTATTGAATAAACAACAACACACAACTCATTCTAAGTATATACCTATGTTATACTGAGACATACGTTTGTATCGTTTTAGCTTATCTCGTATATAAACATGCCCGGCCATTATATTACGTTGATCCATTTAAACCAGAAAGGTTTTTTCAGCTTAGAAAAACCTAAATATATCTGAATAAAAGTAAACTCGAATAAAACTGATGAATATATGCAAGCAACTCTAAACTAAATGTCTCACTTATAAATATTTTAAATACACAGATCGACATAGTATAGTTACCCGTTCTGAGTCATCTTCTCTGTAGCCAACAAACCGCGAACCTGCCAGGTTGATGCTGACAACAAAGTGTCTCACCCATTTGTTATCAACAGCACTTCCCTGTGTAGCCAGGGCCGTTATCCTGTAGGGTTTGCTGAAGTCGATCTGCAGGTAGGGTTTACTTTGAGTTCCTGAGCACCAGGCCGCTGGTCCGTTCAGTCTTCCCATACTTGCCCTGCGATTCTGTTCTCTTTGTGTGGAGGATGTTATCTTGTCATCTTTAATTGCGTTGTTTTCCATCCCAAGAGGTGAGCCACATGCTTGTTTTCATGGAAAACGTAGAAAGAAATGTATATCGCTACATACCCCTTCAGCTTGGCTCAATGTCGTCCCATTTCAAATCTTTGGGGAATAATATTATTTGTCTAAAGTATTTCCCTATCAATGTATATCCTCATGCGGTACCCAGAAATAAAAGAAAAACAATTCACAAGGGGATGGTCACGTGATCTGAAATGGGACAACATTGAGCCAAGCTAAAGAGGTCCATTTTAATGATAAAATGTTAAAAAATAAAAAATAATAATCTGAACCAAAGTTCAAGTGTAGTATCTAGGATTTGACAGGATAAAGAAAGAGAAATATTTCGGTTTGGTATAGGCATAAATTCTACAAACATGGTAAGACTGCAATGTTAAACACTTCTACTACCGCTGGAAGATACAAACTTATGTTAACTGATGCAAGTCCAAAAATAATATTACATATAAGAGAGGAGAGGTGAGAAGAGGAGAGGAGCTTTTGGTGTTATCCGTTGTGAATCTCACTTCCATGCGCTGAGATTCAAATCAAGAAAACACGTCAAACTGTTTATGCTGGGCCATTGGAAGCCAATGAAAATTACATCCAGCACTCACGATTGCGCCTCAGGTAATGAGTAGATTAATATCCATTTATGGACGAGGTTTAAATTCTTAACCTAATGTTCGCATGGAAGCGAGGTTCTCAACGGGTAACTCCAGAGGATCTTCTCTTTCTTCTATCCTCTTCCCTTTCTCGCCTTTTATTTCTTCGAACCTCTGGTACCCAGAGTATGAGTGATGGGATATCGTTCACATGAATTTGTTCATGCGAGAACTGGTCTTTTAAGCCAACTGCCAACGTTCCTATCACACTTCTCCCACTAAACGTCTTTATTTTACTTTACAATATAAGTTATGGGATCATCCTAAGAACGTGCGATTTGATTGGATGCTCAGCGTGCTTGATTTTCTTATAAATGCATGCTCAAGAAAAAATCAAAACAAAACGTATTGATCATTGTTTTTCGCGAGTTTATATAGATAACGGAGATAAGTTCATAGACTGGGAAGACAACATGAAGAAGAGGAAAATAAAAGTCGCTTCCCAAACCTAAAACTAAATGATCGGCGAGAGAATTTACCATCGGCTTCGTACTCTAACTAGACTAAAGCGACCAAAAAATGGGATGCTAAAACATTTGAAGTTGAGAAGAGCGATGTCCACATTCTAAGGGCCTGTTTACATGAGGGAGGGTGCCCCTACCTAGTAGGGTTTCCCTACCTAGTAGAGTTTCCCTTCTCCTTTGTATTACACGGTTTGTTTTACATGTGAGGTAGGGTGCCCCTAGGGGTAGGGTTTTGTTTACATAAGCCCATGTTAAACCTCAAGATAGGGTTGTCCCTAGGGTCAGGTGTAGGGTTCAGTTTGTGTGTTCTCGGGTTACTGTCACAAGCGCGCGAAAATTTATAATCGAGCATGGCTTCGCCGGGGTATAAATCAGGCGAGTTTTTGCGACGACATCAGCTAGATAAACTCATGCAATCTCAACCAGAAGGGTCTGAACCCGTAGAAGAAAGTGACAGCTTGTCCTTGGAAGATTCAAGTCCGATAGAAATGGTGTTTTGCGAAGAAAATGAGACGGAGAATATCAATCATGGCGGCGAGTCTACACAACAACCCGAACGACTATGGCTCGCAAACGAAAAGCAGAGCCGGCCAAAAAATCGACTACAAAGAAGGCAAAGACTACAAAGAAG
The DNA here is from genome assembly GCA_030867875.1 of Actinernus sp. WN-2022. Taxonomy (NCBI): domain Eukaryota; kingdom Metazoa; phylum Cnidaria; class Anthozoa; order Actiniaria; family Actinernidae; genus Actinernus; species Actinernus sp. WN-2022. The sequence goes on from JAOWCC010000936.1 coordinate 60,526,115, forward strand.
TTTTCATGGACCAGGGAGAAGGTTGAAGTTCTTTTAAAATACATAAAAGAGTACAAAACTACGTGTGATTTTAGAGGAATCGATTTTGAAGCCGATCTGGCGAGCATGTATATATACTGAAGTACGCAGATGCATGACTGCTTGCGATTTTGGCCCAGCACAAGTTACGGAGCCAACTCCAAGTATCAAAGACATGAACAGCTAGGGGTAACATTTCGCATGTGAACTGGCGCTGACTTCTGACCCTACTAGGTAGGGTGCCCCTACACTGTTGAAAACAATGCATGTGAAATGGCGATATCTTCAACCCTACCAGGTAGAGTGCCCCTACCTAGTAGGGACACCCTTCTTTCATGTAAACAGGGCCTAATACAGTGTTACTCATTGACAGTTTGATATAAAAAATGATTGAATTTAAGAAACATGTGTTTTTTCTAACAGCCTGACATGACTCGCCAAGAACTCGACGATAACTTTTATATAATTAATACGCCTGTTTTATGCTGAAACCTGAACAGTGGGGTTTCTCTGGTTTCATGTAGAAATTCGTTTGAGAGTTTTCTGAATGTTCCTGAATGAAAAACGGGCGATAAAACTTGCAAAGAACCCAGAAGGCAAAATTTCAGAAGAGTAGATCATCATTCGTGTGTATAGCGGCCATACCAACGAAGAAAGCCTCAAAAGCTACGCAACACGACCATCGGAGCAACAGTTACAACACTAGTTTCATGGTATAAAGAAAATATCCTTCTTCAGAGAACGGTAATCAGTGCCAAATATGCAGTTGTTTTAGAAACTGAAATAGTCGACAATCCTCAACAACTCACGTGTCCAACTGAACTGCCGCTAATTCGCTAACGCTTTCTCTGTGAATTCATTTCCATCAGGCATTTTCAACGCCATGCACTATCACAATGTGCAGATTAATCTCTTCTGTGCTGACCAAAAAAGAAAGCACTGTTTCCTGCAACAGCTTTGACCAGATGACAATTTTACAGCCCATTTGCCGTCTCTGTCTTTCACTTTTATCGATTGACATGTTCTATTCTTAGCAGGTTACTTCACCCAATAAGAAACGAGCTTTCAGATCGTCAATGTCAAGCTGTCACAATTGAACCAATCAGCGACCAAAAATGTTGTAAACAAGTCAAGTACATTAAAGTGCCTATAAGCCCTAGCCAGTTATCTTTGATTTAAAAGTCAAACATTAAAACAAAATGACCAACATAGGAAAAATAATAATTCTAGTCTGCCAATTTCGTTTATTAAGGAATACAATTTCAATGACGTCATTTAAGGGATAACCTAATTATAGTTCCTTTTGCTCTGTTTTTCATGTCAGCTCCACTTATTAAAAGATCATTCTCCAAGATTGTAAGTATCACTTGTCTGACAACTGAAAAACAACTGTATAAATGAAGAAATTCAATTTATCACATACAAACTGAGATTTACGAATGGAATCACTCATGCGAAAACCCACTTCACAATTTTCCTTAGCCAATCAGAATCGCGAAACGAATTTTTCACACGTGCGAAAAGCGTTTCGTCCAATCAGAAAACACCTGCCAAAACATATCGGGATTTTCAAACTGGACTTGAGATCGGAGGCGCCACTTGCATTCACTACGAAAGTTGGAGGTTTTGACTTTAAAAAATATATGTAATATTGACCTGTAAATAGCCAACTAACGATGTTAAAACTTCCAAGTCAATTGAGGAGTATATTATCGACCAAGAAAACAAAATCACAAGAGCAAAAACTTAGAGAAATAGCCGTAAAGTTACTCAAAGAGACAAAGAAGAAGCGAAATTCTGCCGAAAGAATTCAACAGATATTGAGATAATCTATGTGAAATCATTCTTAAAGTCAATAGAAAATACGGCGAAGATTCCGAGCTTTCAATCCTTCGTGGAGTGATTTCAACTTCCATAGACCATCGACATTTGAAAAATCGTAAATATTCTGTGAGCTGAGAAAACCTACAAGCCGTGGAGATGTCTGGAAACCGTCGTAGCAAACAACTTGGACAAAAGCAGGTATACTAATCTATTGACGATGTAAACTTGTAAACTTTATTTGTTGAATCAAAGACAGTTTCATATTGATGTTGAAAACTATTTCAAGGCTGATGTCAGTTTAGAAAGTAAGATTTTCTTTCCATTTTGATTGTATCGAGCATAAATTTTAGTCTACGTTGAGTTGGATACGAAATGCAAAACCAAACATTGAAAGCTACAAATGTACGTGTTCAATGACAAGACCTAAATAAAACCTGTTTGATACTGGAGAAAAATCTCAGAATGTATGTAATAAACAAATTACAAGATGGAAAGTGCTTAACTGTGCACTTTCGTAGAGTGTTCTTTGCTGGTTTTTCTTAAACCAGCGTGTTCTAAACCGAGTAAGCGTTCTCAATCGGCTAGCATTAGCCACGAACCAACTACCCTGGTTCCAGAGGTGCTCAGGTACGGATATACTGTAATGCGCCGCGATCGAAGGAGAGGAGTTCGCTGCGGCTCGATTTCAGCTGGTCTCGCTTCGCTCGATCGACGATTTCGAGCCTCTGGTATCCAGGGTACGAACCAACGTGTTCAACTATTGGCCAGCGAGCCACGACCTAGTGTGTTCTTATTATAGGCCAACGAGCCAAAGAAATAACTTAAAAGCAAAACAACAACACAAAAGCAAGTCTAGATGAACAATATTCAACTGGCTAGCGTGCCAACAGTCAAACTTTGACAATGATTAATTGTGATTGGAAAGAAACAATGCCCTAATATGAATTACAATAGGCGATGTCTGTAAATAACAGTAAAATTGTGTTTATTACTTGTATGTTCTCTTCTTAAATGTTTTCCCGTTGGCACTTAGCGATAGCTACACCTAGTAATAATAAATATTTAATATGCATAGGTAAAGTACTTATCTATGTTACAATTGGTATGGTGATATATTAAGAAATGTATCACTAAATAATAGACGTAATTGTAATTTGATGCGCTTACATGAGACTGAGTAGGAAACTATATGGCCAAACCATATTTAATAATTAATCTATTTATATAACTGTTCTTGAAGCGTTTTGTGTTCTGTACGGAGGTCGGACTCACTTGCACTACAGACCGATAAACCGTATGTTAGTTTAGACAGGACCAAAGACTTAAGAGAGGATCCATGCGAGAACCATGCAGACGAGTCTACAGTGCACCTCTCCGATTTCCTTTAAACTTGGCACACATTTATATCTTAACTAGCTAATGTCCCATGTGAAATAGTTTGGCTGAAATGTAAAAGGCCTTTGAGATATGACAATCAAACTGTTTGACCCCCTGAAATGCTCAAAATCAGAGCAAAATATACCTTATGTTGTAACATGTCGCAATCGCAAATGATTTTAAGTAGAAAGATACTATTTTTACCTGCTTTAGTACTAAGTCCCGTCAGCATATTAAAACCAAAATCAACCGAATTTTCTTTATATTTTGTCGCCTCTGTCGAATTTTTATTTAACGCTACCAGTAATAGGTCTTTTTAAAACCCGATAAATGCTGTCTGGCAATGGCCGTTTGCAGAGTTGCGGCCTTCTTTTCTTTGAATTTATAAATATTTCTAGATTGACTTACAATAGATCTCTGCATCTGGTAAAAAAAATATCTGTAAAGTTAATGCTGGGTGAGAGAGTGCGCACTCTCAAAATCCGCAATGTTCAATTATTGAACAAACGACGATATGGTGACACGGCGATTTGTTTTCCGATTAAAATCGAAAATATGGTGAACTTCACAGATTTTCTGCCAATAATTGCTTTAAGAATTCGAATGCACATTCATTTTCAATATTATTTTAGTTTTGAAGGGTGATCAAGTCCATCACCCGATATGCGGATGTCTAAAGTGACTGAATTATTGTCGAGTTTGACGGAGTCAAAGCTGAAAAATAGGTACTCATAGTTTATGGCAGTATGTGTAATTTATGTTAGTTGAGGTACGAAATTCACAGAAATGAATATTTTGCTGGCACGGAACAGAAGCCTGGGGAGAGTAGTGCTGAGAATTATGGGTAATGTAGCGTGCCATAAGTAGGTGACTGTTAAGAGTTTGAATTCAGTCTAGGTCAGCCTTGCTACCTTGCTTCATTTTTGGAAGAAACCGAAGTTAAAAAGAACACCGAACGCAAAAACGAAGACCTCATTTCTCAGATGTGATTACTCTTATAAAGAACTATGGCAGCCCTTAAGAGCGGATGTCAGTAAATATCGAGAATCGTGCGACAGAAGTGAAAAATCAGATTCCATTTTATTTTACCAAAAGAACACATTTGGTAAACTATTTTCGAAAATCACATTTAAAAGTTCCACTGCTTTTTAATTTTTGAAAAAATTAGATAAGTTCAAAGTATGGCCGACGCTCGCTGGGCGTCATTGGAAATTTGGAAATATTGCGCATTTTGAGCAAGCTCGTGCGCAATAACGACAATTCTTTCAGTCTTTTTCATTTCGGTACTGAATTTACCATCCTTTCACCTATCTTAGGACATAAAAATAATTTTAGAATTCCTATTTTGGATCTGCGTACGGACCCGTTGAATACACTACCTTCGAGTAGTCGTGCTCAAGATGAAATTAGGGCCAAATTCAGATGGCTCTATCTCCTCGGGTATATGTATTTCTCAACAAAAAAAGATGTATCCTTAAAGCTGAACCATTATAATTTTCTGTCTTAAAATATCTATTTTGGCCCGCAAAAAGCCTGCCGTCCAGAATCAAAACTGTCTAGCGTATTTTGACCAATTCGGTATGTAGCCCACTAAATGGGTTGTCACGCTAAACCGTCAAATTTTACTAAAAGTTATACTTTAAACAGTTAAAAGACATTAGAAATTGACAATTTCTTCTTCTCCACAGCTCTGTCGCAGTTTTCACGTTCAGTTATTTTCAATAACACTAATCGCCTCAAGATAAAATAAATTTGCATAAGACGATCCAAACCACAAGGTGAACAGGTCAGCCGCCGGTCACACAACAAGACTTAGAGAACAAGGAAAGTTTAAAAAATCCAGCTTCATGTAGTTACAATATTTTTTTCCGGCGCAAAACTGATTAATTATTATCGATTTACTAGTTTTATTCTATGTTCTCGAATTTCGAGCCTAAACTTAGATCTCTTTCTTCCTACTCACGGCTGTCACGATTCGGCAAATACTCAGAACACCATGAATCCAAGTTAATCAAGTACATGTAGTTATACTTAAAGTAAATTTGTTCTTCAATTCCACGAAAGAAATCAAGTATCTTTGTGAAATTGGTCAGTTAGCATTTCATCATTTCATCGATGAAGAATTGGTGACTGGGGAACTGGGGGGGGGGGGGCGTCTAATTACATTAAACAAAACATACTTTGGCTTTGTATATAGGAATATTCATTTCCAACGAAAAATATATTCATTCAACAATTCGTGCGCACCCAGCTCTACGCATCATTGTGCCCAGTCTCCCACGGCACTATAATTCGTGACGAGGGTTGTTTACCATACAGAAATTCCGGTCTGAAATTCCGGTGTAAATGGTACTCAAAATTTCCCAAACTGAATTTCCCGATTGGGAAAACGTTTACCACTTTGTAAACAAACCGTTCCAGATGAGAAACGCTTGGCATAAGGCCTGGAACTGGTACGACCGACCGGGAATTGTAAATGGTACACGATTTCCGGTTGGGAATTTTGGACTACCTTTTGAGACGTTCCATTAATTTCGGAAATTTTCCACGGGACGAACCGAAAAAACGTTTACCATTTACATTCCATCCGAAATTTCCGGAATTTCCGTGTAAATGGTAAACAACCGAGGACATCACGATTTCACAAGATGGCGTAGATGAACTGGAATTGGAGGGTACAAATTATTCGGTGGTGTGTCCGCGAAGAGATGAGAACATTTCGGAGTCTGTATCTAATCAACTGTGTAGCACAAGATAGCGACGATGAGGAGATGGCAGATTCGTTTGCATTTCGCGACAAGCGGCCCTGGCTACAAAGGTTTTTCACATGGGCAAAGTCACACTTATGGCCAGGCTTGATTACTGGCAAGGTGACAACATTCTTTTCCCTTTCTAGAAAATCAAAATCTGATTTCGTTATGCTTGGAATTTTTGTCTGAAACACCTCCACAAGCTCATTTCGTATTTCATCTTCAGAGTGTCCACTCCGAAATGTTCTCATCTCTTCGCGGACACACCGCCGAATTGTACCCTCCAATTCCAGTTCATCTACATGATCCGACGCCATCTTGTGAAATACAGTATGAAATCGTGTGATATCGTGATGTCCTCGTCTGTGGGAGACTGGGCACAATGATGCGTAGAGCTGGGTGCGCACGAATTGTTGAATGAATATATTTTTCGTTGAATGAATATATCGTTGAACAAGAATAATATTGTTGAATGTAAATGAATATTTTTGTTGAATGAATATATTCTTGAACAAGAATAATACAGTTGAACGTGAATGAATATATTCTTGAACACGAAAAGTATCGTTGAACGTGAATGAATATATCGTTGAACAAGAATAATATCGTTGAATGTGAATGAATATTTTTGTTGCCAACGAATATATTCTTGAACAAGAATAACATCGTTGAACGTGAATGCATATCAATGTTGAATGTGAATGCATTACGTTTGTTGAATTTTTGCACCATTTCGCCAACTATAGTGAAGGGAGAGGATGGCTTTGGTGGAATAGAGAACTTGACGCGCACAAGCGCGTTACCAGGTAGGGGGCTCCAGGGTGTTTTTTGGGTGTGTGTGGTGGGGGAGATTTTTGGCATTTTCAAGGAACGATATTTTCAGACCTACTGCGAAATACATAACATAAGTATTACTTGTGTAGCCCCTACCAACCATAACTAAACCCTACCTCTAACCGAGGGTTGAGGGAGTTTAGTGTTAATCACATTTCATTACATGCATGCATGAGGTTTGATGGGTTGATCAACTGCTAAGATAGACGTCCCATAGCTATGCGTACGGGTTCAAAAATTGTTGCACCGATAGGATAATCCTTATTTTTGAGGCTATTTGCTTATATGCCTCTATGTCATGGTATTGTGGTTCTGTCCGTGGGTCAGTTTGGACAACACGGTATCTTCCTTAGATTGACTATTATCATCAATTGTGAAAATCGCTAGAATTGATTATAATCCTCAATTTAACCTCGAGGTTAAAACTGGTGAGTGAGAACCCGTCGTTTACCCGTGAACTCGTCCGATGGTTAGGGTTTGGTTTGTAGTTCGGGTTAGGGTTTGTCTTAGAATGATGATTATAATCAATTCTAGCGATTTTGATGATAATAGTCAATCTAAGAGAGATGACGCGTTGGTTTGGATCATGTGGATGGTATGCCTCTAGCCGCGAAGGACTGGGGCTAGAGCAGGGGCCGCGATGCCAGTCGGACGAGCAATTCTGCAAATTTTACGTAAGCTGTTTTTTATTCCGCCACGGTCATTTCATAAGTCATTCCACCTTACCGAGTAAAATGACATCTTGAAGATTCTAAACAATGCAGGCCAAACTGGCAAAATCCAGACCACATGATTTTGGAATGGTGAAAAGGGTTTACTTAGGCCATCCCAATAAAACGTTTCGTTTATCATCGCCCTCTGGCTCGTGACGGTGAGACGGTCGGTCGGTAAAAGAAACCGTTCGGTGTCTGGAACCAATTCGGCTAGAAGACTCGCGTAATTTTTTTATGTATTCCTTGACTACTTTTTCTTCTACTAGTTGTGGATTGACAATTTGCATGAGTAAGGCAAGAAACTAAGGGCGGAGTCCAAAACCATGTATTTCGAATGGGACCCAATTTTCTCAGGGGATGTGTAGACGTGTAGTGGGGTTGGTGCCGGTAATTTCGAGGGTAATTTTCTCGCGTTGTAAAATAGGGATACCTGATTTTAATGCGGACACACGTTCTTCTCTGCATGTAGAAACTAGAAATATAGTTACTTCTTCAATAAACATAGGTGGTGGGTTCCGGTTACAACCCCCCCTTCCCTCAAGTACCATTGTTTTAACCTCTTCCCTAAAACGTAGAGGGCTCGGGAAAGAGGTCGATGATAAACGAAACATTTTATTGGGTAGTTAAAGCTTGGACGAATGAAATTTGAAGTCTAGATGACCGTAACTTTTGAGAAAAATAAATTATATTTTTCGCGTATTTTTTTCCACCTTTTTTTCAGGTTGCTGCTGTCGCAGTGATCTGTGTATTCCCATATTTTTTTGTATTCCCCTATCAGTGAGAACTCGTATATCGTTTTGGAAATAGTTAAGGTTAGGGTTTGAGTAAAAATAAGATGAGTATAATTTAAACATTTTCCTGTTCGGAAATCATGCCAAAAGAATCATTAGATGCGAGGAAGGCAAGCACACCGTGTTCAGGTGAGACAACCTGAGATATTATATAAAACTGCATGTAGACTTTACGTCAATGCCACGATGGTTGAGTGATTCAACTCACCACAAATGCTAACCGACGTATTTCACAAAGATACTTGATTTATTTTGTGGACTTGAAGAGCAAATTTACTTGTTTCTGATCATTGTAAGTATTCTACATGAAGGCCGGTTTGCAACTGATTATTTTGCCGAATCGTGACAGCCGTGTGTTGGCCTGGAATTGATCCATATAAATAGATCTAAGTTTAGGCTAGAAATTCGAGAAAATAGAATAAAAGTAGTAAATCGATAATAAATAATCAGTTTTGCGCCGGAAAAAAATATTGTAACTACATGAAGCTGGATTTTTTAAACTTTCCTTGTTCTCTAAGTCTTGTTGTGTGACCGGCGGCTGACCTGTTCACCTTGTGGTTTGGATCGTCTTATGCAAATTTATTTTATCTTGAGGCGGTTAGTGTTATTGAAAATAACTGAACGTGAAAACTGCGACAGAGCTGTGGAGAAGAAGAAATTGTCAATATCTAATGTCTTTTAACTGTTTAAAGTATAACTTTTAGTAAAATTTGACGGTTTAGCGTGACAACCCATTTAGTGGGCTACATACCGAATTGGTCAAAATACGCTAGACAGTTTTGATTCTGGACGGCAGGCTTTTTGCGGGCCAAAATAGATATTTTAAGACAGAAAATTAGAATGGTTCAGCTTTAAGGACACATCTTTTTTTGTTGAGAAATACATATACCCGAGGAGATAGAGCCATCTGAATTTGGCCCTAATTTCATCTTGAGCACGACTACTCGAAGGTAGTGTATTCAACGGGTCCGTACGCAGATCCAAAATAGGAATTCTAAAATTATTTTTATGTCCTAAGATAGGTGAAAGGATGGTAAATTCAGTACCGAAATAAAAAAGACTGAAAGAATTGTCGTTATTGCGCACGAGCTTGCTCAAAATGCACAATATTTCCAAATTTCCAATGACGCCCAGCGAGCGTCGGCCATACTTTGAACTTATCTAATTTTTTCAAAAATTAAAAAGCAGTGGAACTTTTAAATGTGATTTTCGAAAATAGTTTACCAAATGTGTTCTTTTGGTAAAATAAAATGGAATCTGATTTTTCACTTCTGTCGCACGATTCTCGATATTTACTGACATCCGCTCTTAAAAGGTCTAATGACTCGCAAAGTGCAGCAGAACAGATTAGAGAAATTAAGCAGATAAAAACTTTAGGTGGAACGCACTCATTCAAAAAAAAAAGAAAAAAAAAAGAAAGCAACGAGGAACAGTACAAATCCACTAAAGCTGTACTAGAAGCGGTCAAAGATGAGGAGGAGGAGAAAACTATCTACAGAGCAGAAGTGATGGCTGTGAAATTGACTAAGCGTTTCACATCCTCCAGAGCCTAACATCAAAGAGTGAGGGAACTTCAAGCCAAAATCTAGCTCCCAGATTACCACTTTATACCGGGACTTTATACCACACAGACGACACAATCGGAAAACCCACATACGCAGGCTATCTGGACGCTGGTTGGCGAATTGTCCTGACTTCCTTGCCGCTTGTCAAATGCTCCATAAACGACTATGCGAAAGTGTCGACACTTACGAAAAAGGTGTAGTATGTTCTGGTTAACTAGAATTTTTGATTTTGTCATTGTGAGTTCCTTAGAGCTTGATTGTGGTATTAGTATACGTAACGTACCAGAGGTTGAATGCCAACAACTTGAAAACATTAATACTAAATTTAAAACTTCTCAGAGGCGGAACTCTGTAAGGGGAAGAATACGTAGAGCTTTTAAACAATGGGTGGCAATAGAGTGCCTCGGTTTAATTGTTTCATATGTTGTCTAGCTTGGCTTAGCTACTTATTGCCGTTTTTGTACATTCCTGGTCCTTACAAGGCACAACATAATAAGTCGGCTCTTGATGAAGCCGTGTTTGTAGAAGAAGCGATTAATGAACTATTGTGTCTTGATTGTATTTCTGAAAGAATTCAAAGCTTGTCAAAAGATCTTACCGCAGTGTTAGATTCATTAAGTTCCACATTCCATGTTAAGAAAATTGGCATTATTTGCGGCAAAGTTATTTCAGTTGTAATTGCGTGGGGAATGTTTCTAGACTTATGACAAGGAATATTCACGCTGTTATCACTCCGCAATTCCGCTACCAAATCAGCAGTTGTATGTTACTCGGCTTATTCTGTCTGTAATAGAACTTAGGTCGTTAATAAACTTAACGGTATCCCTTTATGGCCTGTTAAGCATAGACTGACTGAAGATAGTCTATTCCGACGCATCCGGAACGTTGTAGGTGCCATATCTACATTTCATCACTTTAGATATTTATCACAGACCTATGGATTCCTAGATAGCTAAATTGTTATGCAGAAGAATTAGTAGAATAGTAGATTATGACGGTTATACTATTAATGATGACGGATTTCTTAGTATTGACCATTTATGGGGTCCGCACACGTGCGATAGGTTCGCATGCCGTTACAAGGCAGACAAGGCTAAGTTGCCGAAGTTTAATACTCATTATCAGCAACCACGAACTTGAGGGGTAAATGCATTTTACAGACAATGTACAAATGTAAACGTAGCCAAAATTGTCACGAATGGCTCTGAGGTCCCCTATCTACTGAGTATCGGTATCGCTTTAGATATTTATCCGACCTGTATCAAGGGAATAAGTTTGGAGGCACAATGGATTCCAAGATAGCTAAATTGTCATGTAGAAGAAATTAGTAGAATAATAGATTATGACTATCATCGATACTACTGAATGATTACGCATTTCTTAGTATTCACCATTTATGGGGTCACGTGCGATAGGTTCGCATGCTGTTACAAGGCTAAGGTGCCAAAGGTTCGCATGCTTGTTACAAGGCTAAGGTGCCAAAGTTTAATACTCGGTATTATCGACCACGATCTTGTGGGGTAAATGCATTTTCCCAGTATTGGGGGTTATGACAACAATTGCTTATGTCAGGCTGTCTATCTGACTTGTAAAGTAATTGATTACACGAGTACGTAATGCTAGAGGCACGGTAATTGTACCGCTGTAAAATTGGGTCATTTCTGGCCTGTACTTTGTCCAGATGGGATACATTGGACTGATTTCGTCCAAGATTGGGTAGTTTTAAGCAATAATCCGGAGTTGTTTACAAGAGGTAAAGCCAATTGTATATTTGGCAATAAACGTTTAAGCTTTGACAATTGACTTAAGTTTTTCAACTAGGAATGGTGTTATGTTTCTGCACAGATTTTGAAAGAATTTGTGTAACACGTAATCGCTGAAAATGTGTTTTCAGTCGGCCCTAAAGGGGTACCCTGGAGGGGCGTATGGCATCGTGGCCACGCCCTGGATGGGCATTATAATCTTATCGATGTTATGAAATTTATTAAAACTTCAATACTGACACGGTCTTTGCCATATCACTGCTTTCACTGTATGCCCTTATTTTTTTTCTGTTTCATTTTTCTTTCTCCAGAAGCTGCCAACGAGCTGTGGTTATCAGACATTAACGAATTGTGGTTATCAGACATTACCAGTGATAGAACCAAACAGCTAAAGGAGAACCTGAAATAAAGCAGTCCTAGCATCCAGATCCAGAGAGATTACTGAAGCCTACCTTAGAGCATTTAATAGATGGACATTATTTGCACATGAATTCTTATAAGTAAAATCTGTACCCGCCAATCCATTTCATTGGCGCTGTATTTACAGTATTTGATAGAGACATCCAAGTCTACATATAGCATACATTGTGTTTTGTCCAGTTACTAAGGTTGTATATATATGTATGTCTAAGGCCGGAATTAACGAAATTCCAGTGATATTTTATTTACATCCATAAGCACAAACGCCTTTTGCGTATGAAAAAGCACGTTAGCTACTCTACTTTAGGGGATCGTATAAGAAATTATTTAAATATATTTTCCCCGATAATTCCAAATTTAGTACACATTTCAATAGGTCCTGGTATCCCAGACAGAAACTTCCAGCGGCACGGTAGATGGAAATCTGTCAATGCTAAGGACACGTACGGTAAAGACTCTATTGCGAACGGACTATAATTACTGAGAATTTCGCTAACGGGTTCACCCCTCGGGCCCTACCTTTGTAAATCTATATGCATGTTGGGCTCGGCTGACCAACATGCCCAAGTATCCTACGTAACTGTGTGTCTGAATTGTGTAGTGGAGGAAAAATGTGTAATTTATGTTAGTTGAGGTACGAAATTCACAGAAATGAATATTTTGCTGGCACGGAACAGAAGCCTGGGGAGAGTAGTGCTGATAATTATGGGTAATGTAGCGTGCCATAAGTAGGTGACTGTTAAGAGTTTGAATTCAGTCTATAGGTCAGCCTTGCTACCTTGCTTCATTTTTTTAAATGATTGGATCGAGAAGCCCGAGGCATAACGAACATTAAGGGAAACCATTCTGGCTAGGTTAGAATCGTCCGAGTTTAATTTAAATCGGCATAAGATCGTATTTATCATATCGGAGTAAATGTATTTAGATGACCTCAGCTCCCAGAGTTGGCGGCACTGCATTGGTGGGAGTATACGTTCCCGTTTAGTCCACACAGTGGTTTTGGGTTTTCGTATCCGGCAGTGTCGCAATAATTAATAATAGTAGTAAATAGACTAAAAGTTGAAGAACGAATGCCTATAAGCAATTATGAGCAATTATATGAATAAACGTTGTTGTGCTCGGTTGACCAACATGCCCAAGTATCCTACGTAACTGTGTGTCTGAATTGTGTAGTGGAGGCAAAATCTTCGTTTAATATTGTTTGATTGGATCAAAGACAATAAATTTTCTTTGAATATGATATATAGAGGATTTCAAACTACGCTACGCTTTAAATACAGCTTCTAATCCGAGTCACTATGAATTTTGCGAGCCTCTGTAGCGGGGTGAATGAGTGACAAATAGAAATGCACGTACAGTCGTATTTAGGTTCTTTAGCCGATTCTCTATTGTTCTGTACTCTAGAAACTGCAGTGTGTTTGTTTAAACAGCCAGCAGTTATTCAAGCTAATTTGTCCTTTTGGAAAGTAGGTCCTAAACGGACCAAAAGAGATGAGTCTGCCATAAAATTCTGGTGAGCGGTGTTACCCAACTACGTGTTGGTACTTTATGTATCCTGCATTATAGTGTCCCAATGTACCATATATGCTATGTCTACCATCTGTATACTATCAGGCCTCAATGTCTCGAATTTCTGGCGATGAGCTGCTGTCCGTCGCAGTTCTAGAGCAAAACGCCTGTCATCCCTGCACCTAACAGGCAAACCAGAAGTGAGGGAACCTATCGCTTTGGCATCGGCCACTGCTGTTCCTGTGGGCTCTATGTTGGCCTCTGACATCCCCTTCCTACTGTCACCCGAGCCCCTCCTCCACCCATGCTGCCCCCGGAGACAATACAACAGATTGCAGAAGCAGACTCACAAGCCATAGTGAGCTGTCTGGGGTCTACCCAACAGTGCCTCCTCTAGCGGTACCAGCTTCTATCCCAACAGTGCCTCCAGTGCCATCCCTAGCAGTGCCCTCTAGCACAGTGGCAGCACCATCCACTGCCTGATGATGTCAAAATACTGTCGGGGCAGATGCAATTGTACAGGGGTCAATTGGGTCTGCCCTCACCGCAGTTTCAGGTGAGGCATTTAGCCCATTGGGTTTAACTGAGACAGGAAGTCTTCCATTCCCATTGATGCCAGAGTGCCACCAAAACTGCGGGCAAAAATCTGGTCTAACGAATTCATTGACTTTGGCATTCTGTTAAATTCCTTACCAACAGACTCAAAATACAATTTGATTATTTCTTCTGGTAATGGGGGTCTACAGCTCCTACTCGCTGTTTCGAGTCAACCTAAAAGGCGAGGCCCATTCACCACATCGAGCTATGGACCAAATTTCCTTTGGAGGCACCGGAGTTGATGAAATATGGGCTTAGCATCCAGGGGGTGACTGGAAATATTACGACTCCAAATTTTCGGTTTATGCGCCAGCACAACTCGGCGGTGATGCCTTGGAGGAGTACTCATTGGGAGCTCTGGATAAGGGCCAATACTATGACACAACGGCCTTCCAACTCACGTCAATCAGGTTCCTCTATGCCTCAATCACGGCGTCATGATATCCTTCCCAGTGGTTTCACTCCCAAGGAGTTTTGCCGAAAGTTCCATCGGGTGCTGAATGTGCTGGTTGCTCATACAAGCATGAATGTTATAAATGTGGCATTGTACACCCTTCGCTGAAGTCCACTTTTCGTGCCTCAAGAAAGAATTACAACACAAACACCCCTCCTGCCAAGCACAGCCCTACCAACCCCAATAAAAATAAATAGATTGATTCCCTTACTGATTTCCTATTCACCTAGGAAAACTGAATTTTTGATCAAGGGGGTTCTCACTGGTTTTCCAATTCATTTTGAGGGTACCCATCTAACTCCATTGCCTCTAACCTTTTATCTGCACGTCTACTGCCACATATTGTGGATGCCAAGATTGCCAACGAGCTAGCAGCCCATCAGCTGGCGGGTCCTTTTGTGTCCCCACCATTGCCTTATTTTCACGTTTCTCCACTCGGCGTTGTTTCCAAAAAGGTGCAGGGTGAATATCGACTTATTCATCATTTGTCGTACCTTAATGGCAATCCCATTAATAATGGTGTTTCTTATGAGAACTCCACTGTCTCCTATGCACGTATTGACAATGCAGTAGCACTTATTAAAACGGTAGGGGTAGGTGGTTTTCTTGCCAAAACTGATATCAAGATCAAGAGCGCTTTCCGCATTATTCCCATTCGACCTGAGGACCATCATTTACTTGGTATGAACTGGAAGGGGAAATATTATTATGACCGCTGTATGCCGATGAGCTGCTCTAGCTCGTGTTAGACTTTTGAAGCGTTTAGTACTGCCCTGAAGTGGATTGCTAAGCATTATTGTCATATTCACCATATGATTCACTTGCTTGATGATTTCCTTATTGTGGCTTCCACATGAGAACAATGTCACAGTCAGTTAACTAATTTTCTGGAACTTTGTGATTATTTGGGCATGTCCATGGCACCAGAGAAAACCATTGGCCCATGCATCTAAGGGTGCGTTCGATTGACCGTATTCCGGAATAAGAATACACAGAATTATCACTACAAATCGCCTATATCGGGAATTTTTAGTCACTGGAACACTAAATGTATCCTGAATATCACATTTCAGCAAACGTTAGTAGCTTATAGTGCAAAATGTGCCTGAACCATTGATTTCCAGAGATTAATCCATCTATTCTTATTCCGGAATATGGTCAATCGAACGCGCCCTAATATTCTATCTTTTGCGGGCATTGAACTTGACACATGCCTAATGGAAGCTCGGCTTCCTCAGGACAAACTGAGAAAGTGTATTTCCTTAGTTTCTGGATTTTTAACACGAAGGAGAGTGACGCTGAAAGAAATGCAGTCCCTCATTGGTACTTTAAATTTTGCCTGCTCAGTGGTAGTCCCGGGTCGATCATTTTTCTGTCGGCTTATTAACCTTACAAAAGGTGTGCAAAAAGCTCAACATCTCATCCGGCTGAATCGGTCAGCCAAAGCCGATCTTGGTTTGGCTTGCATTCTTGCATGAATTTAATTGTAGCTCTTTCTTTTTGCGAGATGGATGGCTCAATTCCGATACACTCCAGCTATATACAGATGTATCGGGTAGTTTGGGGCTTTGTTCGGTAATAACTGGTGCTATGGGGAATGGCCTGAACACCGGAAGGGTTTAAACATTGCCATTTTGGAGTGTTTTTTTCCAATTCTGCTTAGCATACTACTCTGGTGCGAGCACATACGCAATCAACGCATTATTTTCTTCACCGATAATTTGGCTTTAGTTTCTGTCATTAATAAAGCATCAAGTCGGGAGGCTACTCTTATGATGTTTGTGCGCAGGCTCGTGCTGGCATGTTTAAAGTATCTTGTTCAAGGCCTTGCATGTTCCAGGAATACATAATGAACTTGCGGATTGTTTGTCACGTTTGCAAATCTGGAGGTTCAAACAACTGGCACCAGCATGCGTGTGTGCATTTCCGACTGCTATTCCATTCGACCTAGTGTCCACGCTCTACAGTCTAGCTTACAGCTTTCCTCCATACCGACATATAAACGGGCTTGGAAACAATATAACCATTTTTCACATTCTACATTATAACATAACCACGATAAACCAAGCGATCTGATTGGCTAACTGACCCACACCGCAACACCGCAAACTCCAATGACCCCCTCCATGCCTGTCCATTTTGAACTATCTGCAGATTCCAATGAATTGCAATCTTGAAACCGGCCTCCATGTGCTTGGGTCTGATGCAAATATTTTCCTGGGTATTCGAACCATCCACTGAATTCTCGCTTAATGTTTTCCTCTTATTGAGAGAGTAAGGTCTCGGAAATAAAATCCATTTCTTCAGTAAGACTACTAGAGTGTTGAAGAATCTTTTGTTCACTCAGACACATGTTGACGTGTTGTACATCGCTTGCAAATCATCCATTTCTAACGATGATTATGCAAATGTGCGCCTCAAAATATATATATTTTGTCACGCAGATCCTGCATGCCGTTACGTTTCTAGTAGTTGTCTACATTTTCACTGTTAAATATGCGATTGGAATGAGCGGGTTTTCCAACCCGTCCAAACACGTAACTAATCGAAGGGCTGGCATGCTCACATGCTCACATGTATCAGGTATCCCTTGCCGCAGCCGTAGGTAAGAGAGGATCTGGGTCGAGTGCTTCGTTCTCCTATAATGCACGCTCATTAGCCAATCACCTGCTTGGATTTTGTACAATGCACGACATTTGAATATTAATAGCATATAATACTATTTTATTATACGACTTGGCGTTTTCGAGTGCAAATACGGGATCAAACGAGTGCAAATATGAGAGCGTATTACACGGGTCGCAAACAGGTTTGCACAGGTTTTTTCACCACTTAAAAGGTTTTGTAAGCGCGCGAGCCAATCGAAATGGGGTTGTTTGAGTAACAGCCAATCAGCTTTTAGCGCGCGAAAAAAACTTTTTTCAGTGCGCGCTCGCCCCCTACATTGGACTTCAACTGAGGCTGAGAGGTTTCTTCTCTCGAGATTTCTTCTCTCAAGATTTTCTTCAAACAGAGCAGTAAGGTAAGCGAAAACAAACATTTTTGTTCGTGTTAGCTGTCGTATAATAAACAATTTATTACACGAAAAGTTGTGTAATACGGCTGGGAATTGTTACTCGTCAATTTAATTTTTTTCTCGCCTGGTGACTCGTAAAAATACCCAACCGTATAACACAACTTTCCGTGTAAAAACCTCTATCTGCTAGCAGATAATATTGTACAGATGCGCAGTTAGTGCTACAGCTACCAATCGAGAATTAGTTGCGTGTTCTCAGCCAATCACAATCGAGATCTAGATGTGAGTAGAATGTATAATAAGAGAATTTGTTTGTTCATATATATTATTAACGATTATTGGCAACAACTTTCAAATTCTCTCAAAAGAACAAAATGTCTCCTCTTTCTCTAAAAAAGTCAAACAGTTCTTATTAACGGAACAGTTTAAAACATAAAGTAACGTTCAAACCCACTTCTGTATCGATCTCATTCTCTTCCCCTTTTTCTTTACTAGTCCGAGATTCAGTGCTACACACTAAAATGTAACTAATATAGGCTAGTGGCTAACTAGAAAACCTTGCAGTTAATTTAGCCTCTAGGTACTTTTCTATTCTATTATTATTTATTATACAGTATATACGTAATTTGGCCTGAATTTAACAGTGAAATTGTGAAATCTAAAAAAGGTTAAATTTAAAAAAACGTGTTTTATTGTATTTATTGTATTAATTGCAGCCAAAATCACGAGTGAGCGCTTGCAGCGAACGAGTGAATTATTTTGGACTCGAGAGGATAAACTTCACATCTTCAAACCACCGTGTAATTTCTTTTTTTTAGTATATGGACAATTAATCTGTTCTAGTAACTCTTCCCTACTCGTTTTACTTCAGTACTGTCAGTACAAACTTCTTCATGAGGTTTTCTTGTCTCTTCCTTGCAGTCAACAAATCCTTAAATGGTTTTTCTTTTGCTTTTTCTGCCCAGAATGTTCATTTTCTCGCTGCTCATAATGGCCGGTAACAAAACGAGCAGAGGAGTGGGACCGAGTTTATCAGAATTACTCTAATTCTAAAATGAAGTTCATCACATGATAGAGCATGTTGAAATTAGCATGTGTGCCAAGTTTGACGTGATTCAAGTGAATCTTGGCTCAATGATAAGCAATTGAAATTTATTTGTCCCTTCAAAATTTTACAATGAATGTATGGTTTGGAGGACAACGTTAAAAAATAAGAGAGCTTGTATGGGAAAATTGACATATTTGATGCCTTCTAGCATCGTCAATATTGAGCCAAAGTTCACCAACCTTTCCAGAGTAGCTTAGTTTGATCTGTTCTTTTGGAAAATAATGCTCACTTTTACTAGTTATTAATTGAATTAGTTTTACTGACTCGGTTTCAGTCCCCCGCTCGTTTTGTTACCAGCTGTGATTTTCTCCGTGATCTTAGCAAAACTTGTCACCATAGCGGCAAGCGTGACGTCATACATCCGGGAGATGATTTACGTATTTTTCATATCTCACTACAGCGAGTTAATTATGGATTATACGAATGGTCTAGTTCCTGGCAAAACACTCTCGTCCATATAATTAATAATCCATATTTTCTATCCAGTTTTCATACTAGGCCTTGGTCCATTAGTTTATGGCATAATCTATTTTTAGGGAAACATTTCCAACCATATCGTATTGCGTTTGCTCCGCTGAGAAGAGAGCTAATTTCCTATTCATAAGTAAACATGGCGAACAGAGCGAGCGTCAACCGACGAGAAGATTACGCTTTTTTAACCATTCAAACGATTAGTGAAGTTCCGAGAAGTTCCCAGGAGACAGACTTGCCACATAGACGATAGTGTGTGTTTTAACCTAAGTATATGTACAAACATAAGGAGGAAAGCGAAAGTGATTTACCGTGTACTGTATGTCTATTCTCTATTCTCTTTCCTTCAGCCTAAAATCAGGAACACCCAACGAACTGTTGTACAAAATATTTTGTTCTTCTGGGCCACTCGTCTGGCAAATTCTGCTCTTCTCGTCTTTAATGCTTCAAAAATGTTGGGGTGAATATTACGGTGTTTATGAAGTTTTACCGTTGGCACACGTTTTTAAAGTGCATATAAGCCTTTGGCAGTTATGATTTTTTTTAAGCTTAGACCTTAAATTGGTAGGGAAAAATACCGAAAAACATATTTTCATTAAATTTTTAGCGACTAAACTTCCAAATTTATATTCATTTCCCGCGCACGTTCGGGAACTGGGACGAGAATGAAACGTGACGTCATCAATAGAACTCGTCTCTTCGCGGGTTTAAAGTGCCTATCACCCTTTTGCAATTTTGATAGCTTATGAACCTCTGAAAAGTTTTGAGGTGTGGTATTGTTAAATAACATTTTTCAAATTTGTTTTTAAAGCGAGTGTAGTAAAATAAACTAATTTTGACATTTCATAATTTACCAGGTAAGAATTAACATAATTTCCTTGGTAATTTTTGCCCGTTATTAGTTTCGTGTTTCAGTTTTGAAAACAATGTTGCCTGATTAACCCTTGTATTCTTCCAAAAATCACGACTTTGGAATATTCCATTTGTGTTTGGAATGTTTGCCTTATTCTTCAGCGCAAAGCCTGGAATTTTCTAATGTGTCATACGGAATAACCTCAAAGCAAAAACAAAGTTTTCTAACAGAAACCTTCTCGAAAACATAAATATTACGATATTAATTAAGCTTATGATGCGCCGAAAACGTTATTCTACTAAATTCTGAGTTCCTTATTTTATTAGGACTACTACTCCCAATAGTTTAATAATATCTCTATAGCATATCCGTGGAGAAACCCATTCATACATTCAAGCTCCTCAATTACTAACTTTAATTATTATAACTGAACTAGTTGAAGTTTTATGGTAGCACTTACCCAGACACTTTGGAGCAGGATTGTCCCATCTGCCGTTGTCACATGTGATCATGCTCACGCCTTCCAAATCCCAACCGCGTGGACACTGGAATCTAACCTGCTTCCCATGCCTAAAGTCGTCATTCAGCCGTGAGCCACTAGTAGGAGTATCGGGGTCTGGGCAAGGAGCTGAAGGAATGTGAAAGTACCAATAACACTCAGCATGCTTTCGTCGAGTATTCATAACAATCAACTAATCAGCTAACAGTAGTGATCTTTAAGCAGCAACGTATAAATAAATGCAATGTTTCAATATTATTCACATCTAAACATTATAGGAAACCTCGGCTGTTGGAGCAAATTGCCGTTAACTTGTTGGCAATATGGTCTCAAAATTGAATATTTGTTGAACAAATTGGAAAATATATTTTAGAATTCGTAAAATTTTGGATAGAAGTATAAACCAGTTTCGTAGGCGGTTCCTATTGTTACACGACAAAAGAGCTATGTGTTTTCTGACAACGTAAAACGTCATCAAATCCAAGATGGCGGCTGCTGCAAAGTTCAAAGCACAGACAGGCTTCTACAAATACCCATATTTTTTTTAAACTAAAATATGTTTTCCAATTTCCAACTTAGACTATATTGTGATTAAATTGACTTTGTAGCGTCAATGGGGTAGTGTTAATACACAATAGGCTTGCCCAGACTTGCCTGAATATTAGACGCGAACTCATCAAGAACCTAGCAACTAGTAACTTATTGACATTGATCACTGCTCACTATTATGACTTATTAATATTTATTTTCCTCATTATTATTAATTACTTATTATCCTCCCTATAACTTATTAATTAATCATAGATCCTCATCAACATATGAATTATTCATTGCGCACTATTATTACTCATTAACTATCCATTATCATCCGTATCAACTTATAGTTAATTATTTATTATCCACACACAAAAATTGAAAATGACACTATTTTTCCATATAGATAACCGCATATAATGCTACTCAAAGTTTTGAAGTCTACCTCTTGTGAGTTCTTGATATACATGTAGTATATTCTTATTGCTCAAAAGCAAGGCGTACTTTTCTCCGATGATCTATATAAGGGCAACTTCATCGTACGTTTTTGTATACTTACCTTTTATCGTCGTTTTCTTTCTTATCCACTCAATATACCGCTCGACTCTGGTGTAGTAACCATATTTTCCTTTTAACGCACAACCCTCTCCCCAGCTCACAAGTCCAACAATCACCCACTGTAGAGTTCCATTTCTCATAACCTGTCTGATAAAACCGCCCCCACTATCCCCTTGACAGGTGTCATTTCCACCTTTACCATCTCCTGCACAGAACGCAACTGACGAGTTGAAATAATAATCAGTTGCTCTGTCGCACAAGTCGTCAGTTTGGATCCTAAATGCCGAGTGACGCAACACATCTGAAAGGAGGCTTTCTGTGGTTCTACCCCAACCAGCTACGACACCAAATGTACCAGGCCGTGTGAAGTTCTCTCCGTTCCTCGGTAGACATACTGTTCGTACATATGGACCAAGTTTAACAGCTCGCCCAAGCTTAACTAGTGCAATGTCGTTCTCGTAATAAGGCCATGGTCGATAAGCAGAATGTATAATAATTTCCTCTGCTGTTTGATCTTGTTCTGTTGATTCTTTGGAAAGCATACTGTGATCACCAGCTTTTAAAGTGTACCTTGGTTGTAAAGAAAATAACTTACGTTATAATTCTATTATAAAGCTAACAAAAGCATCAACTCAACATAATGTTCGTAAGCTGGTCCCTTTTTATATGCTGTTTCTTGTAAATATAAGTTTTAAAATTGTCATACGTAGAGCGGTTTTCGATGTGTCGTAAACCAAAACCCAACTAATTGCAGGAATAATCACGGGTGCAAATAAAACGCAATGAGTCAATCACGAACTGAAGTAATTCGTGATTGATTTTACATGCACTTGAACTAATCACGCGGAAAAGTAAACGCATGCAATCGTGGATAACTCTCGCTAAAACGAAAATTGATTTCGTTAACGACCATTAAATGATTCGTTCTAGTTAAGAACTTGATTAGCTGCTAATAAACAAAACATTTACTTCACAGCCAATAGAAAAGTTAAGCAAACGTAAAACCACAGCAATCACTTTCGTCACTCAATCGAAAGACGCTCTATTTGTAACACGAATTTGCTTCTCAGTTCATTCGAATACTTTTGTGAATAAAATATAGAAAATACTGTGCCCTGCCAATGTTAGAAGGCTCATGGGAGGAGAAAAAAAAAATATTTTTGAATTTCCTCGGCCAGAGGTTCAAAAGGTATATTACGACAATATTGACGTAACACATGTATTACAGCCCACTTTCTATATATGCTTCACTTGTCACGCACACATGTTTCAATATGACATTGATATGAGTAAACTAAAGTACATTTTATTTAACGTCGGTAACTCGTGACAGTCTGGCGAGACTGATAAACTTGAGGCCGACGGGAGACCTACGATTTGACGTCCTTATCCGAGAAGACGTGAAGGTCTAACCATTTGCAGTTGTTTCACAAAGGCAGCACCTTCTACTCAGTTAGAAGGTGCTGCCTTTGTTCCTGACGTCATTTCATTTCGACCAATCAGAGCGAAGGTTTAATTTTTAGAGAACTGAGGTATGCGTGGAATGTCTAGTGGAGCCTGCATGAAGGAGAAGCCAAATGGCGGACGATACAAACGGACTTGATATTGCTTTGGAGAAAGCGTGCGAAACTTTCGGCATTTCTGAATTATTTCCCGAACAGCGAAAGGCAATATTACCCCTCGTTTCCCGGAAGGATCTTGGCCATCACAGCTGCATCTATAGGCGACGACCAGGTTGAGAATCGAGAGAGGAGAAATTATGTAACCTTCTAGTCCAGTTCGCCAGAATCACGCACTTTCCTGCACTGCAGAATTCTTATGTTTTACAGCTTCAAACTTATGTTAATATCTCAGAACTAACTGTTTGAATTGATATGGTTTTTTGGGCAGCAGGAACTTTTTAAATAGGATTTTGCGTACAGTATTTCAAGCGCATGGTCACAACACTGATCTTTGTTGTACTTTACAATTTGTCAAAATCAAGACTGTTCAAAATTCTGATAACATAAATAGTTAGGCAAATGTAATCCAACTTGTACCATGACATATTCACTATATGTGTTCACTCCTGTAAAGATTTCATGCCATTCCATGAAAGATTTAGTCTTCTTAAGGCGAAAAAGCTAAGATATTTCAGCTTTTAGGACAGCAAAATTGTCAAAATAAAGTGTGTTAAAAATTTTGCAAACATAAATAATTGCCCAAATGTTGTGAAACTATTACCATGACATACTCAGTATGTGTGTTCCCTGCTGTAAAAATCATTACATTTCATGAAATATTTGGTCTTCTAAATGCCAACATTCTAGGAGACATTATACATTTTAATACGGCATACAAAGCGGTCGGGGAAGATTAATGATTTTCCAAAGCCCGTAGCTAGTAGATTCATAAACATCGCGATATCGATAGCGCTTCCTATCAGATTTTACCGGTACACGTCTGAGGACAACATGTTTCTCCACGTTATGTTTCTATACGTTTGAAACTGTAGAACATATTCTGCAGTGCATGAAAGAGCCGTGATTCTGACGATCTGTAGAAGTTGTAGAAGACTACATAATTTCTCCTCTCTCGATTCTTGACCTGGTCGTCGACTTATAGATGCAGCTGTGGTAGCAAAGGTCGTTCCGGGAAACGAAGTATAATGCGTAGTCCACACGAGCAAGTTTTCCTTGACAAGTTTTCCTTGACATGTTGCCTTGTTCAATAACTGGCACGCCAGTTTTTCATCAAGGAGACTTGTCAAGGCAAAACTTGTCATTTTTCGTCGTCTACACGAGCAAATAAAACTTGTCAAGGGAAAACTTGTCAAGGAAAACTTGCTCGTGTGGACTACGCTTAATAATGCCTTTCTCTGTTCGGGAAATAATTCAGAAATGTCGAAAAGTTTCGCACGCTTTCTCCAAAGCCATATCAAGTCTGTTTGTATACCGTCCGCCATTTGGCTTCACCTTCATTGCAGGCTGCACTAGACATCCATGCATACCTCAGTTCTCTAAAAATGAAACCTTCGTTCTGATTGGGCGAAATGAGACAATGACCAGAACACGATTTCTGTCAAAGTCCATCAGACGGGGAGGCGGGAGGAAGTGAGCGGCGACCTCGACCGTCTGAAAATCAGGCTATTTGAACCCGCGACCTCGAGCTCAACAGACCAGAGCCCAACCACTGAGCTAACCGGGAGGCTTCGGGGAAAATTAAATGTATTCCATTCTTCAAGTCAAGAATATATTTAAAGCTACTATATAAAAGCTACTCCGTACGGAGAAAATACAAGTTATTATTGCTAACTTAGGCCATCCCAATAACTTGTTTCGTTTACTTTCGTTTACCGACCGACCCATTTTTTTTAACCCAAAAAAATAAAAGGTTTAGACCGACCTAACCTTTTAGAACAAAAAGGGTTGAAAATTGTTTTTAAACTACCTTTTCTCATGCAAATTGTCAATCCGCAAATTGTCAATCCGCAGTAGAGGATAAAGTAGTCGAGGAACACATGATTTTTTACGCGAGTCTTCAAGCCGACTTGGTTCCCTTATGTTTTATTTTTCAATCCACCGTCATGAACCAGAGGGCGATGGTAAACGAAACAATTGATTCAGAAGGCCTTACTTGCTGGTTGGATTAATGTCTTCTTCAAACCGGTATCTCCCATGATGTAATTCTGCTTTATAAAAGCAGTGCGCTGCTGTCAAAACCCATCTCGGGTTGATTAATGCTCCACCGCATTGAAATTTCTTTGCTAGTTTTCCTGTGGCAACGGAAAATAAAGTATTATATCAAGGGTTAATTACGGTGGCTTATAAGGGCCATCATGAGAAACCGAGAATGCGAGATACGAGGATGCGAGAATCCGACATGTGAGATACGAGAATGCGAGATGCGAGAATGCGAGATGCGAGAATGCGAGATGCGAGAATCCGAGATGCGAGAATCCGAGATGCGAGAATCCGAGATGCGAGAGTCCGAGATAGGAATAGCGGAGAGGCCTGGGACCTAATTACAGTCCACCCCCGCGATATAGTGTCCTAGCTTCTCCCATCCCTCGCTTTCTTTGGATTGGCCGAGGAATTAACAACATGCACAATTTGCGAGGAAATCTAGCGGTGATTTGCGAAGGCCGAGAGATGGAATCTCGTATAGCCGAATAGAGTTAAGTTATCTTGTTCAATAGTATGGTAAATCAGGATGCTGACTACTACTTACTCAGTATAACGAACAAGCAACTTACTTCTGTATAATAGTCGTCCTATTATGCACCAGTTAATTGAAACCACGACATAACGGGCCATTTAACATTTTCTCTTCACGGTCAATAACAGTTCTTTCCCCTGCCCCAAAAAACCCTTGTTCCTGTTAAAAACATTAGACTACCCCTACCCCGGGGACCCTTGGGTCACCATGTATACTATTAATAGCTCAGATTTGGGAATTCTTTTTAGTACTCCGTGGGAACGTTTTGAGAAGTTTGCAATCATTCAGAAATGTGTCGATCGCTGGAGAGTGGTTGCCATATACAATTACGCTACGCTCGCCGAGATATACCTATAGCCTAACCCAAAGCTTTGAATATGTTAAATCCGCACAGTTTGAGTGGAGAAATTCGTCGAAATAGCGCGGATTTAACATTTTCAGAGCTTTGGGTTAGGCTATAGGTGATCTCGGATTGTATATGGCAACCACTCTCCAGCGATCGACACATTTCTGAATGATTGCAAACTTCTGTTATTGTTATTACCAAGAAAACAAATTAAATGCCCCGCTATAATAGGCCGACTCTTGTACAGAAGTAAGTTGCTTTAATCTATCTTGTTCTACTAAGTAAGTAGTCAGCATCCTGATTTACCATACTATTGAACAAGATAACTTAAAACACGTTCCAGAGCAACGCTGGATATTCCAAAGTTGCTCATTCTGGAAATATTTAATAAAAACAGTTAAAAATTACCCTTAGCCTTCCCAAAAATGGTAAAATGTTCTGATATGACCATTTGTCTAACTATTTCTTAAAGGGATACCCGAGTGAAAAACACATTGGGGCTCAAAAGAATCTTCAACATGTTCTTTGTTCAGAAAATGTATTAAAATTTGATCAAACGTTTTTAGTATTAAGAACGAGCACCTCAAAGTTGGCCCCGCGAAGACATGGGCGCCGCCATCTTTGTTTGCATTTACGGAAGTGACGTCACTTCGTCCCACCAGCGTATCGCGGCTACTTGTCTTTGTATGATTTTCACACGCTCGGAATTAAAGTGGATATATTTTCATCGAGATTGCAGAGGAATTCTTACAGAAACCGGAATTATGATGAAGACGACATTATGAGAAAAGTTCAGAAGACTGGGAGGAGGAAGAAAAGCATTGGGAAGGCGAGAAATTATCAGACGAACAACAAGGTCTCGTAACTGCCATTTAATAACAGCAAAACAACATGGCTTAAAAGACTCGAGTGACTTCTGAATAAGTATAAGAACTACAATGTGTGTGAGGTACAGTTAAGGCGTTTATCATCCTAAAAACACCTAATAAGTGAGAGAGTGAGAACGCTGGTGGGACGAAGTGACGTCACTTCCGTAAATGCAAACAAAGATGGCGGCGCCCATGTCTTCGTGGGGCCAACTTTGAGGTGCTCGTTCTTAATACTAAAAACCTTTGATCAAATTTTAATACATTTTCTGAACAAAGAACATGTTGAAGATTCTTTTGAGCCCCAATGTGTTTTTCACTCGGGTATCCCTTTAAATGAGTATAGAAAAATATTGGATAAATAGAAAATATTCCAAAATGATGGGTTTCTAATATAATAATAAATCAGCACATAATTTCCAAAATGCACATATTACTCGCAGTTGGAAAAAAAACTAAATAATGAATTAATTTGTTCAAGTAAATTACAAATTTCTCTGTCAGAAATACGAATATTTGCGTAAAATCTGCGAAGACCAGTGTTTCGAGAAAGAACTCGCCTCACTTCAGCAATGTGTACCAAAAATTGTTCAGCCGTTGAAAATTGCCACGAAGTCCTAATTTCCTTAGAAATTTCCAAGTCACACCACAAGACCAATCCCAAAGTGTGGCATGGAATTTCCAAGTCATACCACAAGATCGATCGCAAAGTATGCCTTGGAAATTTCCAAGTCACACCACAGGACCGATCGCAAAGTATGCCTTGGAAATTTCCAAGTCACACCACAGGACCGATCGCAAAGTATTCCTTGGAAATTTCCAAGTCACACCACAGGAACGATCGCAAAGTATGCCTTGGAAATTTCCAAGTCACACCACAGGACCGATCGCAAAGTATGCCTTGGAAATTTCCAAGTCACACCACAGGACCGATCGCAAAGTATGCCTTGGAAATTTCCAAGTCACACCACAGGTCCGATCGCAAAGTATGCCTTGGAAATTTCCAAGTCACACTCGTCATAAAACCAATTCCAAAATGTGGCACGGAAATTTCCAAGTCACACCACAAGACCTATCACAAAGTATGGCTTGGAAATTTCCAAGTCACACTGCAAGACCAATCCGAACGTGTGGCACTGAAATTTCCAGGTTATCCGAAAGTGTGGCACGAACATTTCCAAGTCACACGACAAGACCAATCCGACGCTTTTCATCTCTGCTTGATTCTATTTTCCTTTTTCTTCTCTGCTCTACAGCAACAATTTCTGAAAGAGAATAATATTTAGACAGACGGCATAAACTGTGGACTACACTCATAGACTTAAACACAAGAGTCCGAAGGTTCTATGTTTTAATTTTCTTTTCAATCAAGAGCGACAATTACCACATGTCCTAACATGTAGCTTTCGTTTAGTGTTATAACCTTAGCTAAGGTTAGAAATTACTCAGATTCTACCTAGCATTTCAACTCATGATTCATGTACTTAACTTTTTCACGAATAAAGCCAGTTTATTGCAGTCATTGGGTTTACAATTGCAAGCAGGCAATTTTCGCATTGAGTTCTTAATTATTGCGATTGATGGCTATACTTTCAGAACCAAAATATATCAGCAGAACCGGGCTTCGAAACATGATGTGACTCAGTTTGGTTTTGTTAGTTTGCTGTTGAGAGAAATTTAAGTTACCGGTCGAGTTACAAATGACAAACAACTCACACGCTACAAATATTGTATACAGTGAAAGTATTAAATCGTGATGTATCTGAAATGCTTTCTTTTAAGTAATTCGCAATCTGTGTTTCTCACCATCATAGGACATGCAACATCCTGAAAAGCTACGCATACTTACCTTCAAAGTGCGTGTAATTTTGAAGATTGCTATGAAGAACAAGGCTTACGAAGTTGTAAAAGCAGAGTGCGGTTTGTGCCAATATTTAAATTTTGAGCGCATATTAAATAACAGTAACCGTGATCCGATTGGTTAAACTTGACACTTCGCAGATAGCGGGACATTCAATTCCATTCACATCTACGTGTTAGCCGACTGACGAACAATCGAACAAGCTATGAATTTAAAATTTATTCAAGAAAGCACCCATATTCTTATCACTTCGCCTTTCGACCTTTCCAAGTCATCGGATTACAAAAGAACAAGAACAAGAACAAGTCCGGTTTCTGGCGAGTGATGTTTCAGTTGTATTAAGCGTGACTCCTTGCAGCCCCGAAATTGTCGACTACGTAATGCACTGAGAATCTTTATAATATGCCGCTTCACATCTACAGGATTGTATCAGCCGATGGCTTTTAGCTAACACTGGTATGTTATTATGTCGGCAAAACATTCATCAGATAGATATTGCGAAGTTTCAGGCAAATATTGTTGTGTCGAGTTCGAAGACGTGAACAGCCGACTAAATTTCACTCGAAGACTGAATTTCTAACCGGACCTGAAACAACCATAGGGGATGGATGATCAAAGCCAGGACCCGGCTAATCCACAAATTTAGACTCAACCAAGACAACCTACTCACAATGACAAAGTGTAGCCCAAAACAGCCACCAGATTGAGCAGAAAGTCGATTCAACAAAGTTCCCTGCTACCAGAGGTCTCTGCGTCTATGTAAAGCATATGAGCCGGAAGCGAAATTCAAGAGAAGAGAACTTAAACATGGGCAAAGGCTAAACTTTCTCAGTTCAGTTTGAAAATTGCCAAAGCAACGGCTGAAATTGGTCTTGTTAATTGCGACTTCAAATTTCCGTGCCACGCTTTTGGCTTAGTATTTTAGTGTGACTTGAAAATTTTCCTGCCACATTTCGGAATGGTCTTGTAGTGTGACTTGGAAATTTCCAAGGCATACTTTGCGATCGGTCCTGTGGTGTGACTTGGAAATTTCCAAGGCATACTTTGCGATCGGTCCTGTGGTGTGACTTGGAAATTTCCAAGCCATACTTTGCGATCGGACCTGTGGTGTGACTTGGAAATTTCCAAGGCATACTTTGCGATCGGTCCTGTGGTGTGACTTGGAAATTTCCAAGGCATACTTTGCGATCGGTCCTGTGGTGTGACTTGGAAATTTCCAAGGCATACTTTGCGATCGGTCCTGTGGTGTGACTTGGAAATTTCCAAGCCATACTTTGCGATCGTTCCTGTGGTGTGACTTGGAAATTTCCAAGGCATACTTTGCGATCGGACCTGTGGTGTGACTTGGAAATTTCCAAGGCATACTTTGCGATCGGTGTTGTGCTATGACTTGGAAATTTCCGTACCACTTCTCAGTCTAAATATTTCAATTTTCTCTCAAATTTGCAACACCCCATTTTTGAAAGAAACGACTCTACACAAAAAAATTTGCCAGTTTTGTAACGGTTTGTGGGTATTTGGAAAAATATAACATATTTTACTAAATCGTGCCAAAAAAACGGTACTTTGGAATATCCAGCGTTGCTCTGGAACGTGTTTTAATATTTCATCTTTCGGCCTTCTCAAATCACCGCTAGATTTCCTCGCAAATTGTGCACGTTGTTAATTCCTCGGCCAATCCAAAGAAAGCGAGGGATGGGAGAAGGACACTATATCGCGGGGGTCGAGGGCCAACGTACTGTACAATTACCACATGGACTGTAATTAGGTCCCAGGCCTCCCCGCTATTCCTATCTCGGATTCTCACATGTCGGATTCTCGCATGTCGGATTCTCGCATGTCGGATTCTCGCATGTCGGATTCTCGCATGTCGGATTCTCGCATCTCGGATTCTCGCATCTCGGATTCTCGCATCTCGGATTCTCGCATCTCGGATTCTCGCATCTCGGATTCTCGCATCTCGGATTCTCGCATCTCACATGTCGGATTATTGTATCTCGCATTCTCGGTTTCTCATGATGGCTCTTATAAGCCACCGTAGTTAATGAAATACAAAGTTGAAATCGTTTGAAAACCATTTCCAAATGAGAAAGGATGGTAGTTCCGTTTGTCAATACATCATATCATTCTAGAGATATTCAGGTGTTTGCAATATGCAAATATAACAGAATGATATTACTTCCCAGCTGTGTTGGCATACCCGCAAATATATCATTTCATTCACGGATTAGCCATTGGCAACCTTTGATTTTTATTTGTCTCCAAGCTGTGTACATGTTTCTACGTCATAGATCATCTCATTTGCATATTGTACAACCAGAATATCTCTAGAATAGGATGAGATACTGACAAACAGTAAATGTAATCCTTTATCATTTCAAAGGGTTTTCAAATGAGATCGACTTATAATAAATTTAATTTAATTCCATAGATACTTTATCTCCTTTTTATTATATGAAGACTTTTGTAATTAGTGAGAAAAGCTTGTAAAATAATGCTAAAAGTAGTATTTATTTGGATACTTTCGCTTCATACTCATTAAAATTTGTTATAACAACTCTCTCCCTCTCTCTCTCTCTCTGTATCGCCAGTTACCATTGAGGTAAACGTCATCGATTTATTTTTACATATTCTCTTTGTATCCATTCAATAAACTGCTCTCTCTTAATTGTGTAGTAATTAACCATGCAAATCGCTTACAATTCAGGAAATAATCAATGTAATTTTCATAGCGTAAACAATACCATCTTAGCATCACAATTATTTTCCTATCAACATTATTAGCATCGTTTTCAAAGAAGTATTCATCTCAATAATTGATAGGCATTTTAAAGTTATACAACAACACCACGAGAGCACGCCTTGAAGTTGTTTACCAGATATTTAAACAAGTTAATCTTTCTGCACCCTAACCATGACTCTAGATAACGTATAATTGTAACTAATTTATTTCTAATGACTTTAGGCATATTTAAATATTAATGTTTTTCTTACTAGCTTTGTAGATGCCCACTTGCCACGGCCACATTCCACGACGGATACCACCCCTCCGATTATTCTACCTCGCATGCTTCGTGCGCTCTCGCCACAACGACTGTAATCTAGACGACCATATTGTGAAAACAAGACATAGTTACATGAATTAATTAATTCAACATGGTATTACCTATACAAAATGACTGAAAAAAGTACAAATCCAAGCAGTACAAATCGATGTTTTCCCACTGGAGAGATATCAACTACAGATAAGTAATATATACATGTATATATATGGTATGAATTCGTATAACCTATACAAAATGACTGAAAAACTGAAGTACAAATCCAAACAGTACAAATCGATGTTTTCCCACTGGAGAGATATTAACTACAGATAACTAATATATACATGTATCACGATTCACTGATCACTTTGTTTACTTTTGAGACGCCAATATAACATGGTATTGCGTCTCAGAATACCAGCCTCTGATTGGCTCTTGCGCGAGCCCTTGCACTGAGTTACATGGGTTCCAGGTCAAGGTCAAAAGTCGTTTATTCAACAGCAAGATTTCTACAATTTCACCTTCAAAACACTGTAAATTACAAGATAAGCATCATTCAATCCTAAAGGTAAGGTTGGCATTGTAGTTTCCGTCAGAAATCTAACACTCTTATTCGCTAAAAGTACAATTTTCATAATTTTTGAAGAGATTTCAAAATACGTCGCGAAAGTTTTCGCCACTCAAGCCGTGAAACCGTTGCCATAGATATACTAGGCGCCTTTTGAGAATTGAAATTACGATCAGAATAAGTTTGGTGCTTCATTCTCTTCTTTCTTTTAACAATTCCCGACTTAACTGTTGAATCGCGATACAAAACTAATTGAGATTTTGAGACGCGATACCGAATTATATTGCCGGCGTTGGAAGAAAATATATTCTTCGTATTGGGCTTCGTCGCTGCGCGACTCCGCCCAATACGGAATATATTTTCTCCCAACTGGCCGGCAATATAATTCGGTATCGCGTCTCAAAATCTCAATTAGTTTATAGTATATATATGGTATGAATTCGTATAACCTATACAAAATGACTGAAAAACTGAAGTACAAATCCAAACAGTACAAATCGATGTTTTCCCACAGGAGAGATATTAACTACAGATAACTAATATATACATGTATATATATGGTATGAATTCGTATAACCTATACAAAATGACTGAAAAACTGAAGTACAAATCCAAACAGTACAAATCGATGTTTTCCCACTGGAGAGATATTAACTACAGATAACTAATATATACATGTATATATATGGTATGAATTCGTATAACCTATACAAAATGACTGAAAAACTGAAGTACAAATCCAAGCAGTACAAATCGATGTTTTCCCACTGGAGAGATATTAACTACAGATAACTAATATATACATGTATATATATGGTATGAATTCGTATAACCTATACAAAATGACTGAAAAACTGAAGTACAAATCCAAACAGTACAAATCGATGTTTTCCCACTGGAGAGATATTAACTACAGATAACTAATATATACATGTATCACGATTCACTGATCACTTTGTTTACTTTTGAGACGCCAATATAACATGGTATTGCGTCTCAGAATACCAGCCTCTGATTGGCTCTTGCGCGAGCCCTTGCAGTTACATGGGTTCCAGGTCAAGGTCAAAAGTCGTTTGTTCAACAGCAAGATTTCTACAATTTCACCTTCAAAACACTGTAAATTACAAGATAAGCATCATTCAATCCTAAAGGTAAGGTTGGCATTGTAGTTTCCGTCAGAAATCTAACACTCTTATTCGCTAAAAGTACAATTTTCATAATTTTTGAAGAGATTTCAAAATACGTCGCGAAAGTTTTCGCCACTCAAGCCGTGAAACCGTTGCCATAGATATACTAGGCGCCTTTTGAGAATTGAAATTACGATCAGAATAAGTTTGGTGCTTCATTCTCTTCTTTCTTTTAACAATTCCCGACTTAACTGTTGAATCGCGATACAAAACTAATTGAGATTTTGAGACGCGATACCGAATTATATTGCCGGCGTTGGAAGAAAATATATTCTTCGTATTGGGCTTCGTCGCTGCGCGACTCCGCCCAATACGGAATATATTTTCTCCCAACTGGCCGGCAATATAATTCGGTATCGCGTCTCAAAATCTCAATTAGTTTATAGTATATATATGGTATGAATTCGTATAACCTATACAAAATGACTGAAAAACTGAAGTACAAATCCAAACAGTACAAATCGATGTTTTCCCACAGGAGAGATATTAACTACAGATAACTAATATATACATGTAT
The DNA here is from genome assembly GCA_030867875.1 of Actinernus sp. WN-2022. Taxonomy (NCBI): domain Eukaryota; kingdom Metazoa; phylum Cnidaria; class Anthozoa; order Actiniaria; family Actinernidae; genus Actinernus; species Actinernus sp. WN-2022. The sequence continues at coordinate 60,560,355 of JAOWCC010000936.1, forward strand.
ATATATGGTATGAATTCGTATAACCAATACAAAATGACTGAAAAACTGAAGTACAAATCCAAACAGTACAAATCGATGTTTTCCCACTGGAGAGATATTAACTACAGATAACTAATATATACATGTATATATATGGTATGAATTCGTATAACCTATACAAAATGACTGAAAAACTGAAGTACAAATCCAAGCAGTACAAATCGATGTTTTCCCACTGGAGAGATATTAACTACAGATAACTAATATATACATGTATATATATGGTATGAATTCGTATAACCTATACAAAATGACTGAAAAACTGAAGTACAAATCCAAACAGTACAAATCGATGTTTTCCCACTGGAGAGATATTAACTACAGATAACTAATATATACATGTATATATATGGTATGAATTCGTATAACCTATACAAAATGACTGAAAAACTGAAGTACAAATCCAAGCAGTACAAATCGATGTTTTCCCACTGGAGAGATATTAACTACAGATAACTAATATATACATGTATATATATGGTATGAATTCGTATAACCTATTCAAAATGACTGAAAAACTGAAGTACAAATCCAAACAGTACAAATCGATGTTTTCCCACTGGAGAGATATTAACTACAGATAACTAATATATACATGTATATATATGTAGGCAAGCCTAAATGCGTAGTTCCCAATTATCCGAACTGATGTACGTAACGACCCGAAATAACGATAAATTATATAAAGAAAAAGAAAAAGAAGAACAAATGACGTGTAGAATCAAGGGAATTCAGTACAATAGGTTTAGAAGAAAAAAGAAGATAACGGAAACTGAAAACAAGAGAAAGGAAATATGATCAGTAGCTATTGGCCAAGGTTTCGATCCGGGCCACCGAGTTTCAACAGTGCGCGTGCGCAGGTGCAGCACTTCGTTCAGGCACGTCGCTCCAGTTCGCGCGCGGACAGCCAATGTTATCCAGGCGGTGTGCGTCACGAGCTGGCACAGCATCATGGGTAAATTTGTGGAAGACCTCATTGTTATCATGACACGCTCGAGCTGCCAAAATAAAGTATCTCGAAACCTAAGTTTCTGTCGAGATTTTGACGTAAATCTACCTTTGTATTGAATACCCGGTATATACCAGGAAAGAAACAGAGAATGGGGGAAACTGCAGAAATTTGGAGGGCTACTAAGTTTATTCTCCTGTTGCCCTTCAAAACAGACATCTCCTACAAATCTAGACTCTTAACTCTAAAGCTTTTACCTTTATGTTACTGGTATGCATGAATATATTGATCGACCTCATCTTTTCGTATAAGGCGAAACACGGTTTAGTAACCTTAGCTCCAGATGTTTTGCCAAAGCTTGTAAACAGGGTGAATTTAAGCATCTCTCTACGTTCGATGGATAACTCACTTAATCTTATTATTTATCAGATTCCTAATGTCAAACCCTATGTTACCAAAATAGTTATTTTATAAGAGCTTCCCGAACTTGGAATAGTTATAAGAGCTTTACCGAAGTTTAGAGCATTATACGTTTTAAATATTACGTGTCTGCCAACACTTCTGTATTTAATTTGACATCGAGAACCCGAGGTCTTGGAAGTCTGTATGTCTGAAATGTCACCAGGCAAGACAGTTAACCGCACCTATTAAATGCTGCTTTTAGGATGCATCAAGTATTGTAATTAAGACACTTATTGTACTTTTACTTTTCATAGGAAACCAACGTAATTGGCTAACGCTGTGTTGGTTCTCCTGGGCTCTATGTTTTATTTGTTGTATATTTTAGTAAAAGTTTCAATTTTTGTTCGCGCGCGCTGTTGACGGAATTATCACGCCATTTTCGAACAGAGCGCGCGAGCCAGTGTCCCAGTATCTGGCAGAATACGTATACAAAATGACGGTACAGTTTGAGCTAGGACGATCTTTTCATCGGCTTTTACTACGAAAACCACTTGGGGTAGACCCGGTAGACCCAGATATGTTATAATAAGAAGGGTTAAATTAACTACACATCCATACAGAATAACCAAAGACGATAAGTATATAGCGAATTTTAAGTAGACTCTTTCAAAAACAAAATTAAGACAGTGGCCATCCTTAGTGACTAGTAAGGCATAGGGTTGATCAAATGTTGCATTCTCGACACCAAGACTTTTATTATTATGGAGCTCCTCTGATTGGCCAAAACTCGTCAGATCTCGTGGCGCACACCGCCTGTCTTATAGAGCGATTTGCAATTGAGTGTAGTAAAACCAAACACAAATTACCCACAGCCAGCCAATCATAGGATCGAGTAATCATAAGTAACTCATAAATGGCTTCCATGTGAGCCAATGACAAACCAAAGCAAAACCAAAACCAATTTGCGTTTGGTTTTACTTTGGATTCTGATTGGTTGGTTTACTTTCTCAGCCAATAGGAGAGCTTAGTAAAAGCAAAACCAAAACACTACCGACACTCAATTGAAATCCGCTCTATCTATGGTGCTTCGACATGGTATCACCTATTCAAAATGGCTGGCAAAAATACAAATACAAACAAATATATTTTTCCAGCTGGAGAGATATCTTCCTGTAATATATTTAGGCAAGCCTAAACGCGGAGCTCCCAATTATTTGAACTGAGGTAACGACCCGAAAGAAACGGTAAATTATATAAAGAAAACAAAGATTAAAAAACACAAAAATAACTGGTAGAATCAAGGGAAATCAGTGCAAAAGGTTTAGAAGAAGAAAAGAAGATAACGAAAAATGAAATCAAAAAGAAGATGTTGAGTTTCACACACATTTGTAACGCAGATATATGTGCGCAGATGGAATTACGAAAATAAATACTGCAGTGTAGATCAGTGCACGTGCATATGTCACAGAGAAAGATGACGGCCAGAGGGTAACGGCATACAACAGAAAGAACACGACGCGCATGCGTGCACGCGGCGAAGTAAGGGAATGTACAGTTGGAAATTGAATATTTGACGCGTTAAGGCAAATATTCAGACTGATCATTGAGAAATTACAAATTTTCAGGGTCAGGATCCGGACGGCGTTAAATAGCCAAACAAATTCGAGGCCGATTCAGGACTCGAAAACTTTATGTGTTCCACGTACTGATGCCGGGTGGTCGAGCGGGCAAGAACATCCAACAACACCTCACTCTCATGCTATATGTTATTGTATGGTGCTCTACTCGATCTCCGGTAATACATATAAAGCAAAACCGTACTTTATTCTACAGTTACATAAATCAAGAAATCTTACCTTCAGCTTGGCACTTTCTTGCAAAATTCAGCGAAGCGAGAATCAGAAGAAAAACAAAATTATTCTGTAATAAAAAGGATATCATGATATTATCAAGTATATCGTACCATTAATGATAGAGGACTCACTGCAATGTATGTATTAGTGATTTTAATCAAGAGCGGGATTTAAGGAAATACATTCATCTTTCATAACCCGATCGTTCGAGTATAAACGTTTGGTTACTGTAAGGCCTACGGCAAACGTCGAACTTAAGTCGCGCCGATCTATATATCCTAGTCCCTATAGGCCTTCTGGCTTGGTATTTCGTCTGAATGGGTTAATGGGATCCCTGTGGTTTGTAATGGCTTGTGACGTCACTGCTCACTGTTAACAGAAGTCAAGCAGAATTCGATCCATCATGGCGGCCACGAGTTCGGTATACTGCTCGTGAAGAGCTTGAACAAATATCAAAGCATAGGTTTGATTCTTTAAAAGAGTTTTGCTTGGATTTGAAAAGCAATTTGCCTGATTTGGCATGGAGAAAACCCGCTCTAGGTGAATATCGAGTTGAGTTTCACGGCTCAACAGCTTCTATCCGTTTGACGAAGCACAATGAGTTCATTCTACTGGTGAAAACTGAAAATGGCTCTTGCTGCTGTCGGTCTCTCTTCTTTGCTAACATCGGGCAGCGAATCCAAATCTGTAAGATGAACAGCTTGGAAGCGAAGAGCCAGGTATTTTGTTGAATAAAGGTGAACAAAATGATACTTCACGAGTGAGAGTTAATTACTTTAAAAAATACACGATATTCGATAATTTTAATTTTAATACTCCGACTACATTTTTCCAGATTTTACCATTTGAAATTACACAAACGTCAAACATTTTAGAATAAGAAAACTCAATGTGATTTTCCTCAGTATCACCTGATGCATGCAAGTCTTTGAACTTCTCCCTTGTCATTAAGAGTGGTCGCCATCTTGGGCCCATTTTTGCGATTTTTTGGGCCCAGCTGGGCGAATTCCGCTAGGCCTTCTGGTTGACAGTTGGTCGGTGACGTCACAAGCCATTACAAACCACAGAAATGCATTAACCCACAGACAAAATACCAGCCAGAAGGCCTAGAGACTAGGCTGGTGCCGATCCTATTAAAAAATAGGTTCGGTAGAAGATAGCCTTAGGGCCGACTTGGCAGCAAACGTCGATCATATGTCGATCTTAATAGCACGGAGCCTCGTATTGAAACCTTTGTGCGTGAGAAGTAAAGCATATCGCGGAAGTGGGCTATTCACTTGCGCCTAATTAAATCACGGAAACTAACACGTGTCCTGGCGCATTTCACCCGCGGGTAGTGATATGGCGAAATACAGCGCTCGGTCGAATCTAAGAAGGGCTTTTCTGTGGAAAATTATTGTCCAAAACAGAAACAGAAGAATGGCGTTCTACACAGCACTCGGTGCCGTGTATAGGAGACGATGGTTGTTACTGCAAGTGGCGTTATTGGCCTTGTTTCTAGCGGTTGCGATTCACACATTGAAACCTCTGTCAATAGTCGATCATACCACATATAGTACGTTTCAAAGCGAGCTATATCGCAACATTCGCAATTATATCCAATGCTTCTTCCGGCATTCCAGCCAGGCGCGTCTTCATTACTTTCGAATACCGAGTATTTGTTACAAAGGGACATTTCTCATTTAAGGCAAATGAATTTTGTGACGTTAAGGACGAACTACACATTTCCGGCAGAGCGTCATGCGGCAATGACTTCGCCTTCGAAATCGCCTTTGTACAGCGAATGCTCACCAGGGGGAAAATCAGTGTTTGGGAGATGGGGGAGATGTTGTTTTCACGGTTTAATTTAGCACAATGCATACGATTTGCACGATTTATTTATTATTTTACATAATTTATGAATTTAGTTCGGCGCGTGTTAAGAACGACGTTTGCCGTAAAGTCGCACCAGAGTCGTAATTCCTGACTTGTCTACTCGAACCTCGTGCAGTAGTACGGTAGTAGCATCAGCGGCTCGGACCGTGTATATACCGATAGAACGCAGCCGTTCATTGTAAATAGTACGTAAACTGTAAACATTTCTCTTGTAAACTATGAACTCTGTAAATCTCTACATTTGCAAACTGTTATTGAAACTACATAGAAAGTAGTTTGGTATTTACTGGATAAAATGTCTGTAAAATCTCCATTCAGGATGTCTATAAAAATTTCCGTTATTAAATGTCTGTTAGCCTGCGTTGCGGCTCTGGAGTATCGGAGGGCAGCGAGCGGATATTAGGGGGATTGGGGCGAGGAAAAAAAGAGAGGGGGAGGGGGTGGGAGGAGACAACATATCCTCGTTCTAGAATTACCAATAATCAGTAATTGGCTTTTGCTCTTCAATTATCAATAATCGCTAATTCTGGAACACAAATTAAACAATGACATTCTTAAAACCAGTCAAGGATAAAGATAAACAATTGTCCAAATCCGAACGGCGGTAGACGCGCTTAGTGTAGTGGTCGTGACTCCTGCACTGCCAAGCACAACACGCAAACGATTACGAGTTCAAGCCCGAATAGGAGCGCCCAAAAAAAATTCTCTCTCGTTTACCTTCTCTTCTTGTTTACCTGTGAACCCTAGGTCTAGGTGAGTGAGAACCCGTCGTTTACTCGTCCGATGGTTAGGGTTCGGTTTATGGTTCGGGTTAGGATTTGTCGTAGTATTACCAATAATCGGTATTTCAAGCGTGTTTGCCATTTACTGATTATTGGTAATTGTAGAGCGGGGATGCGTTGGAGGAGAGGAAGAGAGAGCCAGCCGGCAAGCCATGGTTATTTTGATAACTCTCGGTCTCAGAAGGCCGCATATTGCTATTGGCTAAATTGGCGACAAACACACCGAGAATCCCTCAGCGATGAATTTAAAGAAAGAATCGGAACTCCACAAGCGTCTTGATTGTATTGTCGTCGGTGTGTTCGAGGAACAGGCTTGTACTTTCGAAAATACGAGCTGCGTTGATGATTTCGTAACGCTGCGTGGATGGTTTTTAGCGCTTGATTTGGCAGAACTCAGTTCGTTCCGGTGTTGTTGTGGCCGGCAGTGTTCTTTTCTGATTTGGTAGCGACTTTATATTCAGCAGCAACGAGTTCTCTTTATCTTAGTTATTTTTATCCTGCAAACTTTCTCGAACAAAGGTGTAGTTCTCTACTGCATTTCGAATCTTCCTTCCACAGGAACGACAGACTCGCTCTGATAGAGCAGCAGATTTCGGAATATGAAAACCAATACTTTTTGCAGGCACCAGCTAGAATTAAGCCTCGGCTCTCTTTTCTTTCTGAACTTGAACAGATTCTCGCCGTGCAAATATTTGAATTCCAAAACGCTACATTAAATTATATATCCTGCAAAAGTCATGAACATTTACAGGTTTGGGTTTAGGCCCTGTCTCCCCCCCCTCCCCCTCTCTTTTTTCCTCGCACCAAACCCGCTATTCTCCGCTCGCTGCGCTCAGATACTCCAGAACCGCAACGCAGGCTAAATATCTCTACATTTGGAGTAGTGTCGGAAATGTCACAAATGCCATCTGTAAAATGCCTGTAAATAAGTGGGTAGATTTTTCCAGTGTTAGAGGGATTGCATTGTACATGTGTTTGAGTTACAGTGCAAGTAGCGTCATAAAACAACACGAACTCTTTTTGCCCAAAATTCTAGTCTAATATAACAGATATAATTACTTCTGTTGTCGAAATTAGGTTTCTAATTTCGAGAGACTGAAACAGCAATTAAACTATAGAATAAAAGCTACCCGAATAGGCCCTTTCCAGCTAACAGTCACGTGCTGATATAATACTTCATTAACGAATGAATTGAGCTCGTGATCCCCATGGGAAAGACGTTGCCATGGATGCTGGAGAGCAAGCTATCTTTAAAATCGCTGTTTTTAAAAGATTGGAGGTGAGAAATAGCATTTACAAATAGCAATACCGATCTTGTACGATGCATTTAAATAAATGAAGTCAGATATTTTTTGCTCTCCAGTACAACCACGTGATGTGTTAGCTGCAAAAGGCCTATTGCGGGACTGTTTCATCTTGTCATGTCGCAATGGAACCTATGGATTTTATTGTAGTAGTGTTCTCTTGGGAGGGAGTTGATTCAACTTATGACGTCATAAGGTTCGCGAAAAGTAATCAAAGCCAGAAATGTTACAAAATTTGCAAGATTAATACTTTTTTTGTGAGAAACTAACACAACAGTACGATATTAACTTCTTATTAACCAAGAGCGAGGTCTTTACGGGAGTATATCAGACCGAGGTCTTGACAGTACGGACCGAGCGATAGCGAGTTTCGTACATAAAAGACCTATAGGTTTGATATTTCCCGTAAAGACCGAGCGGTGAGGTTAATAAGATGTTTATTATATGGAACTTTTTAGGTAGAAAACAAAAACAAATTTATAAAGCTGGAAGTTTATATTTTACATCCCGTTGGCGCGCGCGTCTTGATTGTAGTTTGTAGTTCGCAGAGATTGACATTAGTTTATTTTCACCAAGATCTAATTTTATATTATAAAACAATAGAGAATAGTTTTCTTATGTCCAATAAAAATAATGCACTTTCAGGTGGTCTTGAAATGCTCACTGACATTACGGTATCTACTCATGATCAGCTTTTCAAGATCTCAAGTGTGCATAATTCTTATAGAACACGGAGAACCATCGTCTATTTGTTAAATAGAAAAGGGAGTGGAATGCAAAAAGCTAGAACTGTATTTACTAGATAGGGTCATTGATAAAAACACTTAAAGATAGTGCTACATTTAAAGAATTCCCGGAGTAAATATTCTTAAAGTAAGTATGCAAGTGACTTTATTTATTAAAGTGTCACTGTATTTAGCTTTGCAGCTAATTGGAGACACTAGTCCTACGATCCGAGAAGACGTGAAGGTCTAACCGTTTACTGTATTATGTAAAGGTCCCGGAAAGGGGGGGGGGGGGGTACTTACATGAAAAATGGGTATCTATGTGAGGCCAACAGGCCCGAACCCTGACCCTGTTTCACCCAATCCGAGCTCCAAAACCCTGATTGCCCGGCCTTCTTTAAATTGTTTTCAAAACACTGTCGGATATATATCCCGGCCGGTATACCGCGTACCGGGATTGCATGCAAAATACGGAACATTTCAAGTCGGGACGTGGCATTGGGTCAACAAATCAGCAGATGAATTACATAGATAAGTAACTGAAGTACGAATTAGCGGCGTCCCGATGTCTGGGAACCTCAGTGCTTGCATATCCAGGCGATCAAAATGCCGCAACAGAATGTCTTTTTTTTACCATATATAGTAGCTAAAAAAAACTGAACACTAACTGCCTAAAAAATATTGAACCCCGACCCTGACTGCACCAAAATTAATCTCAAATCCTGACCTTGATCTGCCCAAATCAGGTCAAAACCCTTACCCTACCTGCCCAAACTGAGCTCAAAACCCTGACCCACCCGGGCGGCACATACATAATACGTCACAAAACAGGAGGCCAATTTCTCAAACGGTTGACCTGGAGCTGTTGAACTGAACACTACTTCGTTTATCGACGCCATTATTTTCGCTGTTGTCCCACCCTACTGAGTATTTTTTTGTCTAAAACATATAAGAGTTGCCTGCGGAGGAGGCTAGGAAATTACAAATATGTAAAACTGTACTGAGTTGAGAAAGCTGAATGAAATATACCTGGTGCGCGCGCTGCATAACGAGTTTTAAGCGGGAAACAACTAAGCTGCGACAGACGCACGCGACACATTATGGCGGGGAAAAACCGTTGCATAAAATTAAACTAGTGGCATACCGCCTAATATCCAACGTTGGATAAAATTAAAATCGTGACATACTGCCTAATATCCAACGTTGGATAATACTAAACTCGTGGCATACCGCCTAATATCCAATGTTGGATAATACTAAACTCGTGGCATACCGCCTAATATCCAACGTTGGATAATATTAAACTCGTGGCTTACCGCCTAATATCCAACGTTGGATAATATTAAACTAGTGGCAGACTGCCTATTATCCAACGTTGGATAATATTAAACTCGTGGGATATCGCCTAATATCAACGTTGGATAATATTTAACTCGTGACAGACTGCCTAATATCCAACGTTAGATAAAATTAAACTCGTGGCATATCGCCTAATATCCAACGTTGGATAATATTAAACTCGTGGCATACCGTCTAATATCCAACGTTGGATACTACTAAACTCGTGGCAGACCGCCTAATATCCAACGTTGGATAATATTAAACTCGTGGCAGACCGTCTAATATCCAACGTTGGATACGATATTAAACTCGTGGCAAATTCAAAACAAACAATTGATATGAAACATCCGGTTATTTTAACCTGGCGTGTTGGTACCATTTCTGAGGAATCTATCTTCATTTAATTAAAGTGGAGATGACAACTAGAAGCAACTACGAATACTACCCATGTTTAAGCCAGGTAGTAGGAAATAAATATTTGCGGAGAACTGATATATGCAATTCGCGAGTTCGATAAAGTGAAATAATTAATGTCAAAATTTCATTCCTTAAATTCGGCGTAAACCCGAGAGTGGTTATTTTTCTACAATTTCTGCTATTCCACCGTGCGTGCTTTTGTCTGAGTGTGCATTATATTTGCTCCTCGGAACATTTAAAGTTGGTATTAAAAATAAAGTTGAAAAATTAGAAAACCTAAAAGCATATTTTATATTTTTCATCGAAAACAATAACCCTAATTAACGTACTGGAGAAAAGGATTTTGCACGCAATATCATTGTATTATAATAATAATAATAATATACAGTTCTTATATAGCGCCATTTCCATCTCTGTCCAATGGCGCTTTACAATAGGTTTAAATACACATATCTAATATTAAAAGAACGAAAATATCATAGCGAATAAATATGTATATGATAAAAAGCATTAAGAGAAATTAAAACTATCCTTAAATCTGATCTAAAAATATGTGATAAAAAGTACTACGAAAAATTAAAAATGTCCTGAATAAGCCTTCCTAAAAAGGTAAGTTTTTACTTTACTCTTAAATTCATTTATTGTTAAACAATTTCTAATGTCTTGTGGAAGGCCGTTCCATAGGGCAGGTGCAGCAGTTGAAAATGCCCTACAACCATATGAACTTAATTTATATGGCACCTGAACCAGCCTATCTCTGGTGGCAGATCTCAAAGAACGCGTAGGTACATATCGAGTGACCAAATCAGCAATATACGGAGGTGCCAAACCATGAAGGGACTTGAATGTCAGCAAAAGAATCTTAAAAACAATCCGTTCTTCGATAGGAAGCCAATGTAAGTTATATAAAACAGGGGTAATATGTTCAGATTTTCTACTTAAAGTAACAATTCTTGCTGCTGCATTCTGTACGCTCTGTAGCCGCTTGGTAACGTGTTTAGGTAGTCCGTAGAGAAGAGAGTTGCAGAAATCAAGTCTTGATGTGACGAACGCATGCATTAGAATTTCCGCTGTTTGTAAGCTTATGTACTTCCTTATTCGCCCGATATTTCTAAGATAGTAGAACGCCGATTTACACATACTGATTACATTCTGCTCCATCGACATAGTCATGTCATGAATGACACCGATATTTCTGGCCTTGGATGAAGGATTAATTGTCTCGTCACAAACTAGTATTGAGTCCAGTGTAGGTTGTGGTCGATGGCTTGCATTTAGAACAATCAGTTCTGTCTTGTCTCTGCTCAATTTTAATTTGTTGACCGTCATCCAGGCATCAATATCTTGAACACATTTCTCCAACCTCGATCGTTCTTGGTCCACTTGCCCTGCAATTGACGATTTAAAAGTCACATATAGTTGGACATCGTCCGCATACAGGTGAAAATTAATATTATGCTTCCTCATGATATCTCCAAGGGGTGATATGTATAACAGGAATAGTACTGGCCCAAGAACACTTCCCTGTGGAACTCCACAGCGAAGCATGCGCTCAGATGAACAACCACCAGAAACATTGACAACTTGTTTACGATCGGTGAGGTAAGATCGAAACCACTCTAACGCCTTGTCAACAATTCCAAATCTCTGTGAAAGACGGGTAAGGAGAACATCATGGTCCACGGTATCAAACGCCGCTGACATGTCTAATAGCAACATAATGACTGAACAGTTGTTATCCATAGCTCGTAAGATATCATCATGCACTTTAACTAAAGCCGTCTCTGTGCTATGATATTGTTTGTACGCTGATTGGAGTATTTCACCCATGTTATTATTATCGACATAGCAGCATGTTTGGGAAGCAACGACTTTTTCAGTGCACTTGGACACAAATGTTAAGTTGGAAACTGGTCGAAAACTACTGAACTCTTTGCAGCACAACTGGGCTTTCTTGAGGCGAGGATTCAATGAGGCAGCTTTTAGACTCGGTGGAAGAACAGAATTGGCCAATGACAAATTTACCATCTTCGTAAGCACTGGAAGTAGGTCACTCAGACACCATTTTAGCACCGATGCAGGGATGGGGTCGAGGACGCAAGACTTCTTGGAAATCTTACCAATTAGTCCCGCTAACTCAACATCAGTTACAGGAGTAAACTCTCGAAGTTGCACCTCACATTGCTGCAGGTCGGAGTCTGGGAACGGGTTGCGCATGTCTGAACTCCTTGAGACCAGATCACTCCTGATGATGGCTATTTTCTGTTCAAAATAATCAGCGAATTGATTTGCAAGATCTTCGTTAGAGTTGCAAGTAGGATATTCTCTCTCAGTTCGACCTTTGAGCAAGGGTTCCATTGTCTTAAACAACTGCCTTTGATCATTCTGCAGACCACTAATTAATTCGGAATAATACTCCTTCTTACCATTGCAAATAAGTTGGTGAACGGTACGACATTGCTTTTGGTATAACTCGCGGTCAATCATCAGCCCAGATTTCCGCCATCGACGTTCATGTCGCCTTCTCTCGACCTTTTCCTTTTGGATCTCGTGAGTAAACCAGGGAGACGTAGGACGGATAGTGACAACCTTTGTCTTGACAGGGGCGTGGTTATCTAATATCGACGTTAGGGTCATATTGTATTGGTCAACCAAGTCGTCCAGGGATCGGTGTTCGTAACAACTCAACAGACTTGAGCTCACTACGTCGCTACAGAAACGGGACGAGTCGATACCCTTTAGGCTCCTGTAAGTGATATGCTTCTTCTCTAAGGGCGGCTTGGACAACAAGAGCTTGCAATGTACCGCACAGTGATCTGACAAAACAGGATCTGATACATGTGTGTTATGTATAAATTTGTCTTGAGTTCGAGTAATTACCAGATCCAAGGTATGGTTACATTTGTGTGTTACGTCTTTCACATGCTGTTCATAGTCGAATGATTGTAGCATTTGAATAAAACGTTTCGCAGGAGCATTATTTTCATCATCAACATGAAAGTTAAAATCTCCCGTTATGAGCAATTCACAGCGATCAGTAGCCAGTTGTTCAAGAAAAGTTGAAAATTCAGTGAAGAACATTTCGTACGTCAACCCATTTACTTTACTGGGCGGTGGGCGATAAACCACAACAATCCGAAGTGGCTTGGGTGATTTCATTACCATGTCAACGTGTTCAAATGACTTGAACTTTTTAGTAGGATTCAGTTTTAGATCAAGAGTCTTTTTGAACATCAAAGCCACTCCGCCTCCACGACCTTGCCTTGGAACGTGCCTAAAGACGTAGCCTCTGGGTGTAATGTCACTGATAATAACTCTATCCTGGTCACCTGGTTGAAGCCATGTTTCTGTCAACGCCATCACATCTACATTGTTTTCAATGATAAATTCATGTATTAATGTAGTCTTGTTCTTGATTGACCTTACATTTAGTAGACAAAAATCGAACGCCTTACTCGGCTTGAATGTTGGAGTTAAAGGCGAGCGATTAATGTTTATCAAATTTGGAGAGGCTGTAATGCATTTGGTCGAGCTTTTGTTGTAGCGCTGCGTGACAAGCTCATGACGTGGAGTAATTCTCACGGGAATGGGTTGTAAACGCGTTCCATTATTTTGCGCAGAAAGACAGTTGAAGCCCAAACAACTGTTTGGATTTATAAATGGGCAATTAGCGTAACATGCAGCTGTCATGTAATTAGAAGCATCACGCCAGATATGATTTGTTTCGTCACGTCGACAATTCGCTGGGCTTCGATTTGTAATGCGTACAGCAATCCTTGACGCAACAGGAGAAGTTGGGCCTGGCATCGGGTGCACATCACCGCTAAGTTCTATGGATAGAGCCATGAAATTAAACGCTGCAACCGAGTTAGAATAATACGGAATGTTGCTTTTGAACCATTTTCGTTTGATCGAACATTCTTGCAGTCTCTGATGTTTAACACAATAGAGGCGCTCACAGTTGTTGGTGTTTCCCATTGTGCTTGACCAGTCTCCAGGGAAGATGTCGACTCCTTCGATGCAAATTTCACTTCTTGGCCTTGGGAAGAAATCAGCAACCAGAAAACGTCCAATTCCATCAAGGTGGCTGGTAATATGCCCAGGAAAACTTAGCATCCAAGACCCTTCGATGGTTACACACACCTGAGGGCCATTACTTTGGAAAATGGAGTGGTTATGAAGGCAAAAACAGAGCAAAACTAGAGAGAACAAAATTGCATGACCCGCCATCTCATGTTCTACGTATATCAGTGCAGAGAACTAAACTAAGAGCTAACTAAAGCTTTGAGAACTGTTTCTTGTTAAACCAGATCGCCGAAGTATCCTTGAAAAAGTAAGTAGACTATACCGGCGCTGTTCCAGTAGTATAGATGGTTTGCACTCAATCCCCAGAGATTCAAATGACAAAGGGCATGGCGGCCATGTTGGTGTACAGAATAAAAGAAGCTGACGAAGAATATATTGTTAACTGTACACCACTGATATGGTGGCTATGACGTCGTGTGCAAAGGGTCCATTCTGTATTTCTCTTCGATATTATTTCTGGTAACGACAGAACAACGGATTCTCTAAGATTTGTGCCATCAACATCAGCAATAATCAGCAATAATCTCCGCAGTTATGAGCGCGTAGATTATTGTCGCGGTTCGTGACTAGCGGGCTGGCTGTTTGGAACGTCTAGCCCAGCTAGCAGAGTACTATATGAAGTAAATAAAAATATTTGTTTTCTATTATTAGCCTTATTATCTAAGGTGCAGACAATTTCAAGCCCTTCTTACGAAAAGCCTTCCAACCTTCACCAACAATATCGGGCCGTGTTCAACAAACAATAACATACAAAGGAGATACTGAAATGTAAATAAAATATTTGCATGCGAATAGGATTTTTATGCTTTCTTTCTGATCCTTTATTTATATGAAATGGTAATCATTATATTAGTAATGTACTGACAATTATCGTTGCCGGCACGTGGCAAAACAGTATAGGTTCAATTGGGGGATACCCCCTCTAGGGCTATTAAGATAACACGTGGTGCATGCTGACTGTGAGGTCACTCTCTTCAACTCTTCGACCAGTGAAGACTTGCTTTTTTGTCGTCAAAGGTAAGCAATTTTATGGCTTCTCATATGCCAACTGTTCTTATTCTGGGACATTCTTTTGTACGAAGACTTCGGTCTGATCTTAGCTCTAGCTTTGATGAACGCATGGACGAGTATCTTGGCCTTCGAGGCACAGCTAACGTTCATTTGTTCGGTGTTGGCGGACGAACCGTTTCCTCTCTTCGGAAACACGACCTTCACGTGGTTTCTCGTCTCGCTCCCGATATTATAATTTTAGAGATTGGTACTAATGATCTTGCTAATGTTGGACCCGAGGTAGTTGGGTCTGCTATTGAGGAATTGGTCCATGTTCTGCGCGTTAAGTTTTCGGTGCGAGTTATTTGTGTTTGCCAAGTGATACCACGCGGCGAGAATTACCCTTGTTGTTTTTATTTCAACGAGCGAGCGCGGACGTTGAATCAAGTTGTTAGGGCGCTTTTAGAGTCCTTGTCTGATGTTTTTTGTTAGTATCACAAGGGGCTAACTAACCCCGATAGGATTCCTTTTTCGGCTGATGGCGTCCATGTTTGTAAAGTCGGCCAGTAATTTTTTATACCGCAGCTATCGGGGCGCCATCTTGAAGGCTCTGAGCATGCTGTAGTGGGTGGTTTTCGCACCTCGCATGGCAGCGTACTTTTTCGGTTGTTTCGCTTGATATTGAGCGAAGTTCAGTCGGGTTTGTCAGTTATTTTGGCTGGAATTCAGTGATTGTTCGCTGTGTTGCTTTTTGAATTATGTTGGTAACATTTATTTCTTCATTTTATTTATGTTAGAGAGGCCTAACTCCTCTCATTTTATTTTACGAGGCTTAACTCCTCGGCATTTTAGAGAGGCTTAACTCCTCATTTTATTTTACGAGGCTTAACTCCTCGGCACTTTAGAGAGGCTTAACTCCTCTCATTTTATTTTACGAGGCTTCACTCCTCGGCAATTTAGAGAGGCTTAACTCCTCTCATTTTATTTTTACGAGGCTTAACTCCTCGGCATTTTAGAGAGGCTTAACTCCTCTCATTTTATTTTACGAGGCTTCACTCCTCGGCAATTTAGAGAGGCTTAACTCCTCATTTTATTTTTACGAGGTTTAACTCCTCGGCATTTTAGAGAGGCTTAACTCCTCTCATTTTGTTTTACGAGGCTTAACTCCTCGGTATGTTAGAGAGGCTTAACTCCTCTCATTTTATTTTATGAGGCTTAACTCCTCGGCCTAGGCCTTACCTTGTTATAGATACATATTAATTTTGTAATTTTTTAGGGCTCTTTCTGCTGCTGTTCTCTTTCTGTCTTAGGATGCCTCCGAGACGCTCCTCACGCGAGAAGCGTCCATCAGCCAGAGCTGAAAATGCGTCAAAGCGTCCTAGAACAGCAGTGGGGCGCAGTACAAGTTACACTAGTCTTGTCTCTCAGAGTGTAGCCCAGATGCTCAGTACCAGTGCTCCAGGTGTAGCCCATGCTGGCCCAGTCTCGGCCCCAGGTGTAGCCCAGATGCACATTACCAGCCTTAGTGCTGGCCCAGCTACCAATGTAGCGGGCCCAACTACTGTCACCAGCTCAGGCCCAATAGATGCTGGTTCCGGAGGCTCTGGCATTGGAACACCATCGCTTCCTCCTGCCCTTCTGGAGCAGATAATCGCAAGGGTTACGGCCGAAGTAACGAAGAACATAGCTCCGTTGCTGGGCAATCCCCCGTCTCACCAGTTGCCACAAGGTGCAACAACTTCAGCTTCACATCTGTCCTTAGCGGAGATACCGCTGACATAGACCAGCAACACTATTTTGCCCACCAGTCCAGATGCTACTATCAACGGAGCTGTTGCTTCGGTGAACTCGACCCTAACAGGTGAGCTGTTAAGACAAGCTAGCAACTCTGCAGATCCAACCCAGATCTTCCAGTCAGTGGGGTTGGCATTGGACTCTAGAGTCTCAGCTAAGGTGAAAGCAAACATCTGGAGCAACGAGTTTATTGATTTTGGCACTTTGTTGACAAATCCTATTTCCGAGTCTAAGTTTCACATCAGTGTAGTTAATGCTGGGGGGATCAACATCCTTCACTCTGTTTAGAATCAATATCCAAACCTAAACGGATTCATAATTTAGACACTTGGAACTCAGCTTTCAGGATTTTTGTGGCGGTGTATACCCAGAAATTCCCTTCTGAGGCCCCCGCCCTCATGAAATATGGGGAAATAATACAAGATTTGGCAGAGAGGGCTCATAATTGGCGATTTTATGATGAAAATGTTCGCTACCTCAGACAGAGCCAAACCAACACGTTGCCCTGGGGTAATCTGCATTGGGAGTTGTCGCTAAGGTCACAGGTAAATAATAACAAGAAACTGGTACAACATAACAAGGCCAATGTATCCAAGAATGATAAGAATAGTCCTATCCCCAAGGGTTTTTGCTATCGTTTCCACAATGGGAAGGATTGCTCTGGTTGTGACTTTAAACATGCCTGTTTTAAGTGTCAAGGAACACATAGAGTCGCTAATTGTAATTTTCGTTCCCCCTTTCGATCAACCAGACCCCCTCAAGCTGCAAAGCCACAATCTGCCAACCCCAGTAAAAATCGATAGATTTCTTCATTTTCTTTCGGGGTATACACCTGCCATTGTTACCTTTCTAAAATCCGGTTTTACAAATGGTTTCCCATTGCATTTTGAGGGAGAGAGCATTTCTTTTGAGGCTAAGAATTTGATTTCAGCAATAGAGAGCCCAGAGATTGTTGATGCTAAACTTAAAAAGGAGCTGGACGCACATCGGCTTGCAGGTCCATTTGCATCTCCCCCGTTTTCTGTATTTAGGGTGTCACCCTTGGGCACAGTACCTAAGAAAACCTCGGGAGAATTTAGGCTTATACACCACCTGTCTTTTCCAAAAGGGTCGTCAGTGAACGATGGCATACTGCCTGAAAATACTAGTGTGCATTATTCCACAATCGAGGATGCCATACGTTTTATTAAACAGATTGGCCCCGGTTGTTTTTTGGCTAAGACGGACATAAAAAATGCGTTTAGAATTATCCCAATTTGCCCGAATGATTATCCTTTACTAGGATTGAAATGGCGTGGTTCTTACTATTACGACCGCTGCATGCCTATGGGCTGCTCCAGCTCCTCTAAAACATTTGAAACTTTTAGCACAGCAGTGGAATGGGTGGCTAACAAGAAATTAAATATTCAATTTATCCTTCATTTATTGGATGATTTTCTCATCGTTGCCCCTACTGAAAAACTCTGCCAGGAACAATTGCTTTTATTTCTTGATTTGTGCAAGTATCTGGGTATTCCCATGGCACCAGAGAAGACCTGTGGGCCTTCTACAACCATGGCTTTTGCCGGTATTGAGCTTGATTCAGAGCAGCAGGTGGCTCGTGTACGTCAGGAAAAAATCATCGGCAGGCAGGGGCGTGTCCGGTTAGGCTACTGCTTGATTATTTGACCCTCAGAGGTCTTTCTGCTGGTACACTTTTTCAAAGTAGCTCAGGGGTTCCTGTGCCCAGGGAAAGATTTGCTTCACTTCTTTCTTTAACTATTAAGCATTGTGGATTAGACCCCTCCTGTTATAAGGGACACAGTTTCCGTATAGGGGCTGCATCGCATGCAGCGGATCAAGGGTTATCTGATGCCCAAATAAAAATACTTGGACGTTGGAAATCCAATGCTTTCCAGCGATATATTCGTGTAAACAGCCTCTCAGCAGAAGCATGTATGAACCGTTAGATATTGGCCAGATAAAACTGTCTAGCAAGGGCAGCAGTGTTAATCTGGCCAACTTTGCGATTAGTAAGCTAATTTTTAATTATATTGGTCAGATAAACCTGTCTAGCAAGGGCAGCAGTATTTATCTTCCAAAATTAATAACTTAATAGTTGTATTGCTACATTATATGGCAGATATTTCAGAGACGTGCTGCATTTGCCTGGGGTGGGGCTGCATCCTTGTTTGCCATCAGTATGCATTTGGCGTTTTGTGTTGCCCTCACCTTTACTCGGCTAAATATATGGATTTATTTAAGTATGTGATCATATCAAATAATATTTATTTGATAGAGAATTTAATAAAGCGGCTTTGGGTTTATGACCCATAGCCATTTTAGCTCAAACTTTGGTTTGGTGTAATTTATTTCCCCAGTAAACATAGCTCAGGCAAAGGTAGCACTTGATGGACATTATATAAGATTTGGGTATTTGTGAAGAAGGAAAGCATAAATAAAATATTTGCATGCGAATAGGATTTTTATGCTTTCTTTCTGATCCTTTATTTATATGAAATGGTAATCATTATATTAGTAATGTACTGACAATTATCGTTGCCGGCACGTGGCAAAACAGTATAGGTTCAATTGGGGGATACCCCCTCTAGGGCAGTAGTATGTAAACTAGGGGGACTGGTGCAGCATCAACAAATTATCAATGCACCTCAATTTCCTGACCCCTTCATCCCCTCGTATTTGTTTGGACTTTGGCGACCCCTTATGCCGCAAATCCCAACTTATTATCTATTGAGTACCCTAGATGTTGTAATTTGCGGCATATCGTGGTCGCGATAAAAGAACAATTAGAGATACGCTAATATAAGATATATATCCCACGATGACTGAGACGACGAAACAACACAAGCCGGAGGCCTGTCCCCCAGACATATCGAAGGTAATTGAAAGGGTGCCATTCGCTGTGGCAAAGTTCCAAGGGGCGACAGTGTAGTGCATGCTTGATACCGGTTCAATGGTAACTATGGTGGCGAAGGCGGTATACGAGCGGGACCTCAAGTCAGCGTGCGGCGACCTGCAAGGTAACGGTGAGTCGTGCGATATAGCCTGTTTTGGTGGGGGCGGCTCCATCTCTATCCTAGGCTGTATCGTAGCTGATGTTCAAGTAGGAGAGAGCTATAACGATTTCTAAGTGTTGGGTGCTCATCGTTGACACTATCAGTTCAGCTGCCGAAGGGATAGAAGGGATTATTGGGATGAATGTAATCGCAAATCTCCCTCTTTTGTCGAAGGCATTGACTTTAAGTGGCGCTACATTCCCCCCGATTGAATTTTTACCGCGAAAAAGCACTTAAGCTTTATCGCTAGTTAGACCGTGTTTTTTATAGATGGGCTCGAAGTAGGAATTGTAAGCAAGTAACTTGTCGAGAAAACGCGTGATCGTGGTCTTATGCGTACCACACCGTTTTATAACGTCATTAAGAGACATATGTGATCCCGAACGTCGTAGCACCTCGTAGCTTACCCCAACGACTTTAGTTCGAAGTATGGAACTGATACCTATGTTGTTTTCTATTGCTATATGAACAATTTCATAGACTATTTGTTGGATATTTTTAAGTACTCCCTGGGGATCGAGTTTAGCGAAGGTCGTTACGATGTAGGGAGTTATGAGATTGGCATTTACGTCTATATCGATCTTATCATCAGCACGTAACGATCGTAGAAAGCCATCACCGCGATAGATGCGTTTGTTACTTAGTTGTACGAAATTAGCAACCTCGCCCTTAGAGCGAACGAACCCACATTGTATACACGCATGGTAAAGTAGTGTAGCAAGGATAGTTCTCTTAGCACGGCCACGCATAGGACAAACTTTCTTTGCTTGGATGAATGCGTCGGCTACGATTCCTAATACGTTCATGGGAAACGGCAGGTCATGATTGTGTTTATAAGCAGTGTCATATGCTTGTAGTTTCGCATAATTGTTTGTCGTTGCGATTCTTGGTTATTCCATTTCTTTGGATTTGTACGGTCTAGATCATGTTGATACTGAGAGCTATCTGGACCTACTATACGCAGTCGAGTAGTAACATTGATCGTTTCTTCACACAATTCGGTCTCGGAAACAAACCCGCATGTGAGGCAAACTAATTCCGTTCCTTCCACCTTCGAATTCATCGAACAGAGACACTCGGAACATGTTTCCACAGGGTTAAGACGTAACTGTGGAACAAGAGGGTTGATATGTAGACTTGTACAAATTTCGGGGCCAAGCAATCTAAGAAGATCATCCATACTAGTGGTGTATACAGTAGGTCTATCTATCGTCTAATTGCTAACAAAAAAAAAAATTAAGAGAGAGAGGCAGTTACCAGTTTCCCTTCATTCCTTTTTTTTTTTTTTTTTCGTATTGCTATTTCTAATTACTCCAACTCTTCTAATAAGCACACCACATCGTCTCTAGGAATATATCGCAGCCCTCCAATTTCGCCGTCAACTCATCTACATTATCTCTATGAATCCTATGGTCTTTCAATTCCACTTTATGGTCCTTCAATTCCGTCAATACATTCGAGAAGCAATCCTTGGTTTTGCATATCAAATCACGGTATTTCTTCTCGCGTTTACGGCGCTCTGGTCTACCACACCTCACACAAAGTCCGTAACTAGTACGACAACCACGGCCACACTTTGAACATGGGACGAATAAGGCAACCCCTTTTCGTATCTGAAAGTTATGTTGAGCGCAGTACTCTGATATCTTAGAACGCTTTCTTACACAATTCGTGTCCTTTCCTCGCATCAACCAACTACAAGTTATCATCTCAGTCATCGTGTTATATATACCTCATACTAACGCATCTCTAATTGCTGTTTGAATTCCGACCTGACCCTAAGATAAAATAACGAAAAGCCTTTTGAGAGCGAAAATCGTATTTACGTTTGGCAGAGCAGCTGCCGTATGTTAATTAGCGGCTGACGAAATCGAGACAGAAATCTACATACGAACCATACATTCCAAAAGGTCCATAGAATTCCAATCCGACCCTAAAATTCCGATCCGACCAACTTTTTTTATTTAAAAGATTTTTTATTTTTAGGTCTCTTTGGAATTTTTTAGACCGCTTTGGAATTTAGGGTCCAATTGGAATTTTTAGGCCGCTTTGGAATTTCGCCCACGCTGATGATGTAATGTTGTAGACAGAAATTTAAATACGAACCAAAACAACACGGTAATTTATACGAATTAAGTGCAGCTGCTCTTAGCAAAGTTAAAATAAAATCCGCTCCGGTTCCTTTCATAGGAGATATCTATTCTAACCCCATTAGACTGCCAAGTTTTGCTCTCATCTCCTTTCGGATCTCTGATCGAAGTTCTTCTACGTTTTTTGACCCACTTTCTTTCCTATTTCTTTGCCGTATTTCAAGCTTAAGCAATTCATATTTTGATTTCTCGCCAATTATGCTTCTGAACTCGGATTCTGAAATATTACCATCAGCTAGTGCTTTTGAGACTTTGACTTCCACGGAATTGGCCTTAGCTTTTGCTAACATGACAGTTTTTCATGCTTCGAGACGTGAACGCCAAGTTTCTTACTTGTGATACGATAGCCATCAAAGACGAAATGGCAGCACAAATAAATCCAATTCCTCCTAAAGAAATACCCACAGGTATCCCAATTCCCGTAAATGACAAACCTAACGCCGTAGCAGATAATGCACCACTCAAGCTACCTGTGACCACAGCAACCCCGTGAACGATACCACGCACTCGGGCATATTTTTTACGAACGACTTCGTAGTGCTTTGCCTGCTGTTCGAGTTCGGCAAGCGTATTACATACTTTCTGCAGTCTAAAGCTCGATCCATTATCGCTAAGTCCTTTATAGCTCCTGATGGATAGATATCTGGTGCTGTTGGAAACGGTTGAATTGAATCGCCGTCCATCACATATTATACATATGACTTACTCAATCTTCAATACGTATCGTATAGGTCGACCACGAAAGTCTACCACATTGCCTTTCTCATCGCGAATTGTCAGGTGAAGGCTGTTTCGCATTGTCCCCAGAGCTTTAACAGGTAGTGGAGGCATCATAGAATAGGTTATTTCATTAAACCAGACGCCTCGTA
This sequence comes from Actinernus sp. WN-2022, assembly GCA_030867875.1. Lineage (NCBI taxonomy): Eukaryota > Metazoa > Cnidaria > Anthozoa > Actiniaria > Actinernidae > Actinernus > Actinernus sp. WN-2022. The sequence goes on from JAOWCC010000936.1 coordinate 60,582,987, forward strand.
CTTTTAAGCTCGCTAGGACTTGCGAGGGCTTTCCATCTAGAATTGAAAAGCTGGAATCCACCACATCGCAGTGGACATACATTGTGTGGATATCTTTGAACACCAGGTCGTGGTCCCCCACCTTTAGCGATACGTTTCCATCCTCATCTTCATTTCCTTCGATACCCAATAGTTCGCAGAGATTCTTACTGAGCTTGATCGGTTTCTTTACCCTTAGGATGCAATCTCTTTTACTGTTTTTGTCTATAAAGCTTATAACGCCAGTCACCACCGCAGGTTTGAAGAGGGGCCTGATCGTATTTATATTATAAGACCCCGGATCAAGTTCGTATTGGAGCAGCAAACCCCCGGTATCCCACTGAAACGAAGCCTTCTCTTTTAGATTCCACCAACTATTATCAAAAGTGATCTCAACTAGCGAAATATTCTGGATAAGAATGGGTCGATCGAAGTAGACAGTATGGTCAGCCGATGTGGTGTTGACATTTAAGAGAACCATCTTATATATTGAAGTTATAACTATGTATATGTATAGCTTCAATATGTCTCATAAAGTTAATTTCAAAGGTGATTGGGGTGACTATATCGCACCTCGCAATGCAAAAGCTTTCGAGACCTTTAAGGAAAAATATCCCCACGCAGACTTCGAGAAGTTCTCAGCTAGGACAACGGCATCCGACATACATGATGAGTCAACATACGATACTAAGATCATGTTTTACTATGGGGGGCAACATTGGGATATGGGTGGTCTCATACCAGCAGATGTTCGAAGACGTGTCGATAACGCGCTATGGGATGTGCATGGAGGTTTCCCATCTACGTTGACACTAAACGAAAGTGTGAAATATCCTATTCAAGCAGTTCCTTTTACCGAACCGGTACAAGATATCGATCTCGCCAAGTTATGGATATACGTTACACCCACGAAAAAGTTTGAAGCAGGCGTTCCTAACATATTCAAGGAGATCGTTGTAAAGCATACAACAGCAAATGAGTCTCGTAGATGGTTATCGGGTCCGGAATTTAAATATTGGCCCAACAGTTAAATTTCGCAACGTGGTGCGCGACTTCTGGATGTGGAGTGTCGTTGTTCGACCCCGCGTTCAAAACATATCCACCAGTTGTTCAAGGGTTCCTACGATTTCACATTGATTTCACAATACGGAGAATTCTACATGAACTTGGTGGTGCTCATGGAGTGCCTCTACCTAATGACCGTATTTTCAAACAACTTTATAACCCTTACGATAAAACGGCCCTAGAGAAATTATTCATCGAGTTTGGTATACCTCTAAAACCAGCACCAGACTTTCGATGGAAAGAAGGTAATAATAAAGGCTTAGGAGACGTCTACATGTACATTCATGGAGGACTGGTGAATGCTCAAGAGAAGTATGCGCACAACACCTCATACTCTGCAAAGTGGCCTGGTGGTGACTTCAAGTTTCCTGAGGAAAGTCGTTCGGTCTATGAATTTCCGTTGACGTTCATTAGCAATAACAATGGGAAACAATACAATTGGTTTACGCCACCAATCGGAAAAGGTTTGACAGATGCTGGATTGGGTAGGTTGAATAGATCTATCGAGGCTTTTGGATATTGCATGCTTGGTGCACAAGCAGATCTGAATGAATCCATCATAGATAGCCATAACGTTAAAGAAAAGTTTAAGAGCTTGGTTGAAGGCGCTATTAAGGTAAACGACTTAAAGTTAAGTTATAATAACTATCTTACCGCTATAACGACAACGCATAAGAGGTTTGATCTAGCAATAGCTGTAGGTGTGCGATTACTGCCAAGCAATCTGGTGTACTACCTCGGAAAGAAAGATGGTTATAATAATCCAATCCCGAAAGCCACGAAAGATATGGTGTTAGGTGCGAATGATATCAATACGGAAGTTAAAGAAACAAACCGTCCACCTCCCATGGAAGGACCACCCGATAAGAAACAAGTACCACACGAGAAACAAGTACCACACAAGAAACAAGTACCACACACTTACGTACCAAAGTCCATCCCACAACATGAGATCAATCTCGCAGTGACATATATTGCCGCAGCTGGAATCGCATGGACGTTGTTTCGTTAACGTCGTTTGTATTGTTCTATTACGAAGACCACTACTGCTACGATTAACAACCAAATATTACTTGCTAAGACTCCAACAACGTCACCAGCCATACTAAATATGAAACTCGCGATTGGTCCAATAATCTTAGGTAGAATCTCCTCTAACTTTTTACCTACTGCTTTTAATGCCTTGGCAGTGGCTTTAGCGGTGGCTTTGACAGCATCTCCCAATCCTGGTGCTTTTGCGGGAACTGCCTTCGCTAGATTGGAAACTATTACACCAATCACTGTACCTGCCGCAGCCATCACACTAACTATACTAACTCCATACTTCTTGAAGATAGATCTTATACGATCCCTAAGTGGCATACGTTCTGTTATGGCTTCTTCTATTTGTCCTAGGACTGCTTGTTCCTTCCGATTGGTTTTTATTTTATTACTGGCATCTTCTTTCTGAGATTCAGAAGATGTAGCGTCTTTGAGTATTTCTTCGTTTTGTTCGATCCTCTCATTCGTTTGGTCTTCAGCTTTTATGACTTCTTCTATTGCTTCTTCTAATGTAGGCCCTAGAACTCTTTTGAAACCTTCTCCCATCCTCTTATATAACTCACCCTTCTTAGTGATCAAAGGGATAGGTTTATTTTTACTTCCATACTCGTCGATAACGACTCTACCATCGGACATGGTTGTTATCTCAAGCATGCCTCGAATTCCCACATCGCGGTATTGTTCCCAGACATTCTCGAACAGCATCTGTTTTGCGTCGTCTGATAAGCCTTGTTTGAAGATTACCTTTCTACTGGTAAAGTTAGGAGCTTTCTCATCTTTCAGATCTTCCAGGTTTCTTTGATATCTAGAAACATTCGAGTCTTCCGAACCAACTATCGAATCGATGTAATCATCTATAGAAAATGAGGTTTCCTGATTCTTTGGTCGAGCACCTTCTTTAGTATAGTCGCGCCTGTTTTCCATTGGGATCATTTCTCCTGACGCTACTGCGTCATCTGGAAATGTCGCATTCCACTCTTCCATATCGATAGCATCCTCATCCTTATAGTTTTCACCTCTTTCGGCTTCGCCAGGTCTTTCCTCTGCGACATCAACATCCATATTGAACATAACTACATATCTACATATATTCAACATGATAGCATCGAAGTTAGTTCCTGCAAAAGCGCAAAGAGAACCTCGATCACTCAAGGCTCCACGAACTCTATATAGAAAAACTTTCACCCCATCATCTGCCAACCCAGGAGAGACGCTCTATGTGGAAGTACCAACACTAGGAGAAAACATCGTATTGGTACCTGGTAGCTTAGCACTATTGGGCCACATTGTATTGTCTGGTGGACATGCCAATAATCGCGTTGTTTCCAATGTTGGGCGTTGCTTGGTTATACATCGAGTTTGTAAAATGGGAGCTGAAATAGTAGAAGACATCGCTAGGTCAGATCTACTACAGACATATTCCGATATACACATATCTACTCAAGAAAGAGAATCTAGAACGCAACAAGGTATCCAATCAGAGAACACAAACAAGTTACGATCGAAAGCTGGCGATGCGGGTACTTCAGATGCTAGAGAAAACGCTCTACTAGCCGCATATGGTTCTAAATATAGAATTCCGTTAGACGTTGATATTCTGACACAACATGGTGTTCTATATCCTCACGCCCTAGAAGACACTATATCATTCGAGTTGACTCTAGCGCCTGCCATCAAAATAGTTGTTGGATCAGACAGTACAAAGATAGGCACATACAAGCTTAACAACATACAGTTAGAATATGAAGCAATCAAGAATGAAACTCTAGCTAAGGACGCACTTGGCGCATATGAAGCTGGCACTGCTTTCCTATACAACCATGCTGTTCATTACAAGACAGTAACTATTGCTAAGGCATCAGATACTTTGATATCTCAGAAAATCAATGTTCCACGACGATCCTTTGCTGGGCTACTTCTACTATTTATAGATCCACCTACCACTGGCACGAGAGATAGTGAAGCATTCTCAAATCCTGGTATTTCTAAGATAGAGGTAGATGTTAACGGAGTCCCAAATAGATTCTTTCCAGGAGGTATGCTACCACCAGATTTCTGGAGGCCGCAAAAGGATGGTTTACCACTTCCAATACTTCTATGACTCCTACCAAATTTCATAACAATAGAACTACTATAACCACAGCTTTGGTGCCATTTTGCCACGCCCAAGATATTTTTAAAGTTGTAGGATTCATTATAATTAGTGTTAAACCATAAAAACCTTCGATTCGTATCACTCGACCCCCCAAAAATAACCCGAGAAATACGAATATACTATACTAAAGTTACTAAACTTTTGAGAATGTAGTAAGGTACGACACACTCATAGGTACGGCGACCTGTGAAATACGAATAGAAGTTACTAAAGTTACTAAAGTTTTGGTAGTAAAGTAAGGTACAACAACCTGAGAAATACGAATAGAAGTTACTAAAGTTTTGGTAGTAAAGTAATGTACGACTCACTCGCTTTGATGAGAAGGAAAGACTTGGCGGGAAAAAAATTAGGCGGGAAAAAGATTTAGGCGGGAAGAAACTTGTTTGATTGGGACAACGAGCCAACCCAAATCATTACCCTGAGCTAGGAATACGGATCCTTTAGTAAAAAGAAAACTTAGACGGGTAAAAAATTAATTAACACAGCGAACCACTATTGCTAGATCCTAATAGGCAAAACACGAAGTTGAAAAAACCCAGTCAGAGGTTGATAACGTGGACAACTATTGCGAAGGGAAAGCGAATTAAGTCTAAGTCTACAATAAAATACACGAAGTCATGTAAACAGTTACTTTCACGATCCCCCAAAAATACCCCGAGAAATACGAATATACTTTACTAAAGTTACTAAACTTTTGAGAATGCAGTAAGGTACAACACGCTCACTTTGGTTTTAGTGAAGATCATTTTATTTTTTCGTATGCAACAGGATACAATGTGATAATAAAGTAAGGTACAACAACCTGAGAAATACGAATAGAAGTTACTAAAGTTTTGGTAGTAAAAGTAAGGTACGACTCACTCGCTTTGATGAGAAGGAAAGACTTGGTAGAAAAAGATTTAGGCGGGAAAACGATTTAGGCGGGAAGAAACTTGTTTGGTCGGGACAACGAGCCAACCCAAATCATTACCCTGAGGAATAAGGATACTTTAGTAAAACAAAAAGACTATGGACTCAGACGGGTAAAAAACTAATTAACCCACACAGCGAACCACTATTGCTAGATCCTAATAGGCAAAACACGAAGTTGAATGAAAGAATGGAGAATGGAATAGAAGTTACTAAAGTTTTGGTAGTAAAGTAATGTACGACTCACTCGCTTTGATGAGAAGGAAAGACTTTGACGGGGAAAACATTTAGGCGGGAAGAAACTTGTTTGATCGGGACAACGAGCCAACCCAAATCATTACCCTGAGCTAGGAATACGGATACTTTAGTAAAAAGAAAACTTAGACGGGTAAAAAAATAATTAACCCACACAGCGAACCACTATTGCTAGATCCTAATAGGCAAAACACGAAGTTGAAAAAACCCAGTCAGAGGTTGATAACGTGGACAACTATTGCGAATGGAAAGCGAATTAAGTCTAAGTCTACAATAAAATACACGAAGTCATGTAAACAGTTACTTTCATTTATTATATTTTAAAAATCAATGGTCGAGTCCTGCAAAGAATGGAGAAAACGATGATTAGATGGATAAAGTAGAGTCTGTTTAGTATAGAGGGTAGCAAAATGACTCTGTGGTTTCTCTACTTGTGTTTCTCTGATGAAATGTTCTTACGCTTTTAACGTCCTTAAACGGTAAGCAAGGGGTGACGATCTAAGAAGGGTAGTCATGGCCACGGTTAAGTCGGTAATATCTGCTGAATCACTCCTAACTATGTAAACCAAACATGCATCACGCTATTTCTTTATCCTGACTAAAGTGAAAGAGATACGTTTTTTACTCTAAGATTAAGAACAAGACTTACCGGTTATTTTGTAGTGCAACATGGTTCACTGAAAAAGAAGAAGAACGATTAAAAGTAGTGAGGGATGAAAACTTAACTGGAACAATGGTACATAGGGCATAGCCCTGTATCCAGGGCAAACTTGGCACAGCTCATGCAAGAACTGTGCCCACATTCGGTGATAGTGCATAGCGGGATTGCAGTTCGATGACATGCTTGACAAGGTTTGCCTAGTAATTAGGAAGAAAGGAAAAAAACATCGATGAGTTGGTCATAATTTGTAACTGTGTCACGTATCATCTTTTTTCTCTTACCCTTTTTTCTCTTATCATCTTTTTTCTCTTACCCGTGCTCGACATGATGGCGAATGAAGAAAGTTTTGCGTCACTTTATTATATACTAAATTCTTTTCATAGAATGGTCTTTTGTTCGTGTACTTTGAATGAGTTACCGAGAGTCGTATCATTTACTCTAGCTCTATGTTAACAATGGTTTCTATGTTCGAACCTCCAAGTAATGGAGGTATTTTGTTTGAATTATGTTAACCCCGGTGTGGGTTTATTTATTTAGTTAAGAATACGACTGACATGGCTTTACAATAGCATTCTTTTCAAGAACTGATTTGATCACGCAATAGTTACTCATGATATCTTTAATTCTACGTACATGTTATCAGATCATGCCCTGATAAGTCAGTATAATGGGTCGCTTAATCATTGTGAAACGTATTGTGGATTAATTCGGAGAAGCGATTAAAACCCTGGTCGAAAAAGTTATCAAAACCTTGTTCAAAGTGTTTGCTTTGCTTTGCTTCTCGACTTCCATCAAGAGATCTTTGCGGCAGAACTCGGGAACGTATTTAGCGCCAATTTTAGTTTAACTATTTGTATGTGTGGACTAAAAAACTCGACGGTAAAGTACAGCCGAACCAACGTTTATGATATACCAATGTTAAATACCTCGAGGTATTCGAACCTAAATTAAGTTTGTGTTATTGCGGAACATATGAGTTCGAAGTTAATAATCTTGTACGACATATTTAACAAAAGAGAACCAATATTTACCCTATAGAAGACACGTTTTAAACTGAATACTGAAATTGTGAAACGAGACCTAAGTGAAAAAGTTGAAAAATACTGTATATTAGGAACGAAGTTACTGTTCTAAGTACTACATGCATGGAACTTTTGTTTGAATGAAATACGAGATACTTGAGGTGGAACGACTGTTCGATTGCATAAGTTCTCATGGATTAATAAAATAACCAGAACGTATGTGATTATGCATGTTGTTCCATTCGAAGTGACCGCAATAAACTTTTCATTTTACGAGCGTTTTTCTCTTGTAATAATTCCATTTATCTCGGGACCGTTTTATGGCAGTCAGATGTTTACGACAAGTTCATTATCCTATTAAGGCGGTGGCGTGAAAGGAATCCACTCAAACCGTAAGTCGTTCTGCAACTGCCTTTGCACAAACAGACAATGAGATCGTTTTGTCATTTCAACTGGAACTAATATTGAACCGTTCAACTCACCGACTCGACATACAATAAGGTCGTTTATTATTTCAACTGGAACCGCTAAAATCAAATCCATTCAACTCACCCGACAATAAGACTACCAGCATTCACTTTCTGTGGTGGTACTATGGACGATAGATTATAGTTGATGGACTCTTGGCCATTGTATATAGAATACGATACAAAACTAGAACAAGACCGAAATATCAATTAGACTAAGAAACAAAAACATGCACGATAAACGAGTAAATTACAGAGTAGAGTCACTTCTATGACCGTAGACTGACTAACCATGCATGTCGATAAACTGTAAAAATCTACGTAACCATCACGAAGTCCACAGCGGGCTCGCATATATACAATTGGTCACTTAAATATTCACAGAAGTACCATACGGTTCACCACATAAAGTAAACAAGCAGTTACATAAGCAAAATGGCGCAGTGACTAAAAATAGAAATGGTTGCTTTAAAAATGTTACCAAGAGTAATTAGAAAATAAAGCGAAAATAAAAAGAGAATGACACCACTTTCATTTCCTTGAAATTAGTCAAACAGCAACGGAGGTTTCATATTCTTACCCAAATATTTTATTAAGAAAGGTATGAATGAAGAGGTCTATATTGATACGCTCTTGAGAATCATGGTTGGCTAAGGTCAGTAACCACATGTTGTTTTTTTCACATAGCGTTCCAGTACACATAGAAACTCATACAGTTTCGCAACCAGTTTTGTAAAAGTCGTACGATATAGTTAACGAAAGAGAACCAATATTTATGCTATGCCGAAAACACGTTCTAAACTGAATACTAAAATTGTCAAATGAGACCTAAGTGAAAAAGTTTTGTTTGAATGAAATACGAGATACTTGAGGTGGAACATGTTCGATTGCATAAGTTCTCATGGGTTAATAAAATAACCAGAACGTATGTGATTATGCATGTTGTTCCATTCGAAGTGACCGCAATAAACTTTTCATTTTACGAGCGTTTTTTCTCTTGTAATAATTCCATTTATCTCGGGACCGTTTTATGGCAGTCAGATGTTTACGACAAGTTCATTATCCTATTAAGGCGGTGGCGTGAAAGGAATTCACTCAAACCGTAAGTTGTTCTGCAAATATTTCCTTTGCACACTCATTCAATGAGATCGTGTTGTCATTTCAACTGGAACTAATATCAAATCCGTTCAACTCACCGACTCGACATACATCTTATTATGAAGGTATGAATCAAAAGTAATGAGTAGTTGAGAAAGTACAACGAAATATTCTTCTTAACCGTTTAAACCTATCAACAGTATGGTTGTATAATATGTGGGTCCAAAGTATTTTGATCATAGCGTCAACCAGCTTTGTGTAAACAGCAATTTTTCTCCATCAGTTTTCTTTTTCTTTCTACCATCACATGTTTATCTCGGTCTGTTTCAGTATGATTTAATAACAATTTCAAATCATCAACACAAATACGTGAAGTCTTTATTATCTAAATCTGAGTGTTTTCTCAAAACAATAGGGTATATTGTTTTATATTCACGATAACCTTTTATTCTCTCGATGAGGTAAGGAAAGGAGTAGAACACAGGGTTGAAGTCAAACATAGCTTTTATTTAACATAATATGTTCCCTGAGTTGTGATATTTTGTTGTTGGTGTTGTTAATACAAGGATCGGAAAGTTCGATTTACTCTGTCATGTATGGTTTACTTGCTTTTCAATTGTAAGGGTGCATCCCGCAATACCTTAAGTTCTTTCCCATAGACAGGGAAAATATCTAGTTCATCAAACATCTTTGCCTTGCACAAAGTTTTTGCATCTATCTTTCCTTTAGGAAGTAATGCACAAAGGTGTTGGATCTTGTCCTGATCCTCAGTATTTAGATCGTACAGAACCGCCGACATCAATTTTAACATCTCGTAAAAACCCCAGTGAACTTCTAAATAATCTAGGCAAAGTTGAAAGTGATTTCTGAACACGTCGTAGAACCCTCCATCTACTAGATCATACGGTAAATAAGAAAAATGCAATCCAGAGTCATGAGGTAAGAGTACAGGACTCTTCTCTTCAAGCTCTATTCTTTCCCCATAGCTAGTGTTCCGCTGGTATCGTTCATGTTTCAGGATTCCATTAGATACACACTCTAAGAAAAGGTCTGCCAGAACTTGATATTCATCAGTCTTCCATCCGCGCATGAATGTAGTTAACTCTGGCTCAGCATCAGGTTTGTCATGTCCAGAAAAGTCGAATCAAAATGGGCAGGGTTTAATATTCTAATTATTGCTGTGCCATTCATTATTATAATTTTATTACGGAGCTGGTTGGTTCACACAGACACGTGATACGATTTTCTGAATTAATCAAAAATGGCGACTCGAGCTTGAGCGAGACGGGAGAAAAATTCAAAGTTGCCGCGAACTCCCATAAACCATCACTTCTCCTCGGTACTAGTCCCAATTCAAAAACAAACAGCAAGGAACGCCTGCTAGATAATTTTACAAGATGGCCGACTCGTTGAAGCAGAGAAAGGGGAGCAAATGCTCTATTTTTACCCAATCTGTGGCTAGTTATGAGACTCTACTGGCAAGTCCTTTGAACCTTCATTATTACACAAACTGGATTTGCAAAACCGAGCCGAGTTTAGGATACAAAGTGCTGGAATTAGGGTAAAATCACGACGCGATATTCGATCTTTCAAAAGGAATCGAAGGTGAGGATAGGAGCGCTCGATAAGTATTGCAAACGAAGTCATCATTCAAGCTGTTGAGGTCTTCCGTCATACTACTCCTTAAAATGGCGACTTGATTCTCAGTGCAGCGCGATATCTCCCAAAAAACGACCCGATATTCAACGCTAAGTTGCCGTTTTTGCCTTCAAAGCCAAGCTTATTAGTGTATTGTTCTATATAGAACCAATGTAATTTGGTTTTTTTTATTGTGCTTAGAAATATCAGAACTTGAACATTTTAGCACCATACATTTACTGTAATGTTGAGAACGTCGCAGAGGGCAAAACTTTCTAAGTGTCACGCTTCAACTGCGCATGTCCATTCGATTTTTCTGGCCATGTAGGATCGATCGCTCCACTTCCCTTTAAGGATAGTTTCTATATTTTTATCCCACGTAGATCTGGCCCTCAATAACATGGCCCGACATGACCCTTTATTACCCTTTATGGCCCTAACTGTCCTTTTGTGACCCGTTTTAGCCCGATGGCCCTTTATAACACGTTTATTCAGTGAAGTTCTTCAGATCCGAAATCAAGGGACATTACAATAACCACTGTCCTCATAATATTTAGACCCTATTGTTTTAGGCACTGATATGAACCGAGGCTCACTAGTATTAAGGCATCACTCTTATTTGAACTCCTTTCAGTTATACAGCTGTTTTTTTTTTGCTTTGTCACTATTTTTATCCAGTTCATGGAGGAAGATAAGTTGTATGCTGTAGCCTATACACCTGATGGAGATAGATTTGGAGAACTAACCGAGTACGGAAAAAGAGCATCACACGAGTCTGGCATAAGCGTTCCCGGATATCTGTGTGATTTTTTATCAAGGGAAAATATATTCACTGAAAACTACCAAGCATTTGCTGAGTTGTACAAAATACACAATATTAAAGGGAAGTTAAGGGAGTACTGTTGGCCTGAGAAGAAAGAAGATATTTTGCTAACTTGTGATTCTTCTCTAGAATTTTATTACTGGCCAAGCACATTATTGAAGGGAGATTTTACCACAAGAACACAACTGGTGACGGATTCGAAAAAATAAAAGTTTTTGACGAGTTCCCTAATGTGTGTAGAATCATTAAGAGTATTTTAACAGACTTGACCACATCCAACGCTGAGAAGATAAATTATATGCGGCTATTGATTCCGAAAGACCAACCCGTTTCCGTAAAACTATTCCAGCATTTAGACCTTTTTCCTAAGTATGGACACCATTTCCAAGAACTGCAGGAGGAGTTTGAGACAATGCAGAATGGTAGAGAGGGAAAGAAAACTTCCTAAACTGTATGGTGTAGCTTCCTGTGATCACTGGGTTCAACGCTTAACCCCATGGGGAGAGCGCATGATGCGACTTCGCGGTATAGATGTTTCTACGTGGGATAAAAATATAGAAACTATCCTTAAAGGGAAGTGGAGCGATCGATCCTACAAACCTGATGCTGAGCCAGAGTTAACTACATTCATGCGCGGATGGAAGACTGATGAATATCAAGTTCTGGCAGACCTTTTCTTAGAGTGTGTATCTAATGGAATCCTGAAACATGAACGATACCAGCGGAACACTAGCTATGGGGAAAGAATAGAGCTTGAAGAGAAGAGTCCTGTACTCTTACCTCATGACTCTGGATTGCATTTTTCTTATTTACCGTATGATCTAGTAGATGGAGGGTTCTACGACGTGTTCAGAAATCACTTTCAACTTTGCCTAGATTATTTAGAAGTTCACTGGGGTTTTTACGAGATGTTAAAATTGATGTCGGCGGTTCTGTACGATCTAAATACTGAGGATCAGGACAAGATCCAACACCTTTGTGCATTACTTCCTAAAGGAAAGATAGATGCAAAAACTTTGTGCAAGGCAAAGATGTTTGATGAACTAGATATTTTCCCTGTCTATGGGAAAGAACTTAAGGTATTGCGGGATGCACCCTTACAATTGAAAAGCAAGTAAACCATACATGACAGAGTAAATCGAACTTTCTATCCTTGTATTAACAACACCAGCAACAACATATCACAACTCAGGGAACATTATGTTAAATAAAAGCTATGTTTGACTTCAACCCTGTGTTCTACTCCTTTCCTTACCTCATCGAGAGAATAAAAGGTTATCGTGAATATAAAACAATATACCCTATTGTTTTGAGAAAACACTCAGATTTAGATAATAAAGACTTCACGTATTTGTGTTGATGATTTGAAATTGTTATTAAATCATACTGAAACAGACCGAGATAAACATGTGATGGTAGAAAGAAAAAGAAAACTGATGGAGAAAAAATTCTGTTTACACAAAGCTGGTTGACGCTATGATCAAAATACTTTGGACCCACATATTATACAACCATACTGTTGATAGGTTTAAACTTTTGATTCATACCTTCATAATAAGATGTATGTCGAGTCGGTGAGTTGAACGGTTCAATATTAGTTCCAGTTGAAATGACAACACGATCTCATTGAATGTTTGTGCAAAGGAAATATTTGCAGAACAACTTACGGTTTGAGTGGATTCCTTTCACGCTACCGCCTTAATAGGATAATGAACTTGTCGTAAACATCTGAATGCCATAAAACGGTCCCGAGATAAATGGAATTATTACAAGAGAAAAACGCTCGTAAAATGAAAAGTTTATTGCGGTCACTTCGAATGGAACAACATGCATAATCACATACGTTCTGGTTATTTTATTAATCCATGAGAACTTATGCAATCGAACAGTCGTTCCACCTCAAGTATCTCGTATTTCATTCAAACAAAAGTTCCATGCATGTAGTACTTAGAACAGTAACTTCGTTCCTAATATACAGTATTTTTCAACTTTTTCACTTAGGTCTCGTTTCACAATTTCAGTATTCAGTTTAAAACGTTTCTTCTATAGGGTAAATATTGGTTCTCTTTTGTTAAATATGTCGTACAAGATTATTAACTTCGAACTCATATGTTCCGCAATAACACAAACTTAATTTAGGTTCGAATACCTCGAGGTATTTAACATTGGTATATCATAAACGTTGGTTCGGCTGTACTTTACCGTCGAGTTTTTTAGTCCACACATACAAATAGTTAAACTAAAGTTGGCGCTAAATACGTTCCCGAGTTCTGCCGCAAAGATCTCTTGATGGAAGTCGAGAAGCAAAGCAAAGCAAACACTTTGAACAAGGTTTTGATAACTTTTTCGACCAGGGTTTTAATCGCTTCTCCGAATTAATCCACAATACGTTTCACAATGATTAAGCGACCCATTATACTGACTTATCAGGGCATGATAACATGTACGTAGAATTAAAGATATCATGAGTAACTATTGCGTGATCAAATCAGGTCTTGAAAAGAATGCTATTGTAAAGCCATGTCGTATTCTTAACTAAATAAATAAACCCACACCGGGGTTAACATAATTCAAACAAAATACCTCCATTACTTGGAGGTTCGAACATAGAAACCATTGTTAACATAGAGCTAGAGTAAATGATACGACTCTCGGTAACTCATTCAAAGTACACGAACAAAAGACCATTCTATGAAAAGAATTTAGTATATAATAAAGTGACGCAAAACTTTCTTCATTCGCCATCATGTCGAGCACGGGTAAGAGAAAAAAGATGATAAGAGAAAAAAGGGTAAGAGAAAAAAGATGATACGTGACACAGTTACAAATTATGACCAACTCATCGATGTTTTTTTCCTTTCTTCCTAATTACTAGCCAAACCTTGTCAAGCATGTCATCGAACTGCAATCCCGCTATGCACTATCACCGAATGTGGGCACAGTTCTTGCATGAGCTGTGCCAAGTTTGCCCTGGATACAGGGCTATGCCCTATGTACCATCGTGCTGGTAAGTTTTCATCCCTCACTACTTTTAATCGTTCTTCTTCTTTTTCAGTGAACCATGTTGCACTACAAAATAACCGGTAAGTCTTGTTCTTAATCTTAGAGTAAAAAACGTATCTCTTTCACTTTAGTCAGGATAAAGAAATAGCGTGATGCATGTTTGGTTTACATAGTTAGGAGTGATTCAGCAGATATTACCGACTTAACCGTGGCCATGACTACCCTTCTTAGATCGTCACCCCTTGCTTACCGTTTAAGGACGTTAAAAGCGTAAGAACATTTCATCAGAGAAACACAAGTAGAGAAACCACAGAGTCATTTTGCTACCCTCTATACTAAACAGACTCTACTTTATCCATCTAATCATCGTTTTCTCCATTCTTTGCAGGACTCGACCATTGATTTTTAAAATATAATAAATGAAAGTAACTGTTTACATGACTTCGTGTATTTTATTGTAGACTTAGACTTAATTCGCTTTCCATTCGCAATAGTTGTCCACGTTATCAACCTCTGACTGGGTTTTTTCAACTTCGTGTTTTGCCTATTAGGATCTAGCAATAGTGGTTCGCTGTGTGGGTTAATTATTTTTTTACCCGTCTAAGTTTTCTTTTTACTAAAGTATCCGTATTCCTAGCTCAGGGTAATGATTTGGGTTGGCTCGTTGTCCCGATCAAACAAGTTTCTTCCCGCCTAAATGTTTCCCCGTCAAAGTCTTTCCTTCTCATCAAAGCGAGTGAGTCGTACATTACTTTACTACCAAAACTTTAGTAACTTCTATTCCATTCTCCATTCTTTCATTCAACTTCGTGTTTTGCCTATTAGGATCTAGCAATAGTGGTTCGCTGTGTGGGTTAATTAGTTTTTTACCCGTCTGAGTCCATAGTCTTTTTGTTTTACTAAAGTATCCTTATTCCTCAGGGTAATGATTTGGGTTGGCTCGTTGTCCCGACCAAACAAGTTTCTTCCCGCCTAAATCTTTTTCCCGCCTAAATCTTTTTCTACCAAGTCTTTTCTTCTCATCAAAGCGAGTGAGTCGTACCTTACTTTTACTACCAAAACTTTAGTAACTTCTATTCGTATTTCTCAGGTTGTTGTACCTTACTTTATTATCACGTTGTATCCTGTTGCATACGAAAAATTAAAATGATCTTCACTAAAACCAAAGTGAGCGTATTGTACCTTACTGCATTCTCAAAAGTTTAGTAACTTTAGTAAAGTATATTCGTATTTCTCGGGGTATTTTTGGGGGATCGTGAAAGTAACTGTTTACATGACTTCGTGTATTTTATTGTAGACTTAGACTTAATTCGCTTTCCCTTCGCAATAGTTGTCCACGTTATCAACCTCGACTGGGTTTTTTCAACTTCGTGTTTTGCCTATTAGGATCTAGCAATAGTGGTTCGCTGTGTTAATTAATTTTTTACCCGTCTAAGTTTTCTTTTTACTAAAGGATCCGTATTCCTAGCTCAGGGTAATGATTTGGGTTGGCTCGTTGTCCCAATCAAACAAGTTTCTTCCCGCCTAAATCTTTTTCCCGCCTAATTTTTTTCCCGCCAAGTCTTTCCTTCTCATCAAAGCGAGTGAGTCGTACATTACTTTACTACCAAAACTTTAGTAACTTCTATTCGTATTTCTCAGGTTGTTGTACCTTACTTTACTACCAAAACTTTAGTAACTTTAGTAACTTCTATTCGTATTTCACAGGTCGCCGTACCTATGAGTGTGTCGTACCTTACTACATTCTCAAAAGTTTAGTAACTTTAGTAAAGTATATTCGTATTTCTCGGGTTATTTTTGGGGGGTCGAGTGATACGAATCGAAGGTTTTTATGGTTTAACACTAATTATAACGAATCCTACAACTTTAAAAATATCTTGGGCGTGGCAAAATGGCACCAAAGCTGTGGTTATAGTAGTAATAGATTTGCTATCCTAGTTGATTGCCGCACGGCAAAATATTCCACTGTTCATGGTGATGGTATGGCACAAACAGGTGGCGGAAAAGACATCGATCTTCGTATACATAGATCCGCAAAAGGTAGTGGAAACGTAAACATGCACATCTTCGTTCTTGCAGATGCTCAACTCACCATATTGAACAGAGAACTGCAGAGTATAACATACTAATGGATTCCTTTGTAGAACACATACCATTCAACGCACTCATAGTAGGTCCAACAAACTGCGGAAAGACCGCATTTCTCGTAGAGCAACTTCGTGGAGCATTTCGCGGCAAGTTCGATTATATAGTATTAATATGTCCTACGCATGCGCACAACAAAACCTATAGTGGATTTGCCAATCAAGATCCACACTTTTATGTTATGTCGCCATTGCAGGATGCTATCAATGCGGCACTAGAGGTTTGTGCAACCTTTTGGTCTGGAGCCAATACGCTATTGATTCTAGATGATTGTGCCGCCTCAAAAGATGTAAAACGAAGAACTGACAAGTTAGTAGATCTAGCATTCTCTGCTCGACATATAGGACTATCTATTTGGGTGTTATCCCAACAATGAACAAGTATATGTAAACCTTTCCGCGAGAACGTAGCGATCGTAGTTGCCTTTCATACCGCATCGATTAAAGATGGTAAAAGGATATTTGAAGACTACGGAGGATCGCAAGAATGTAATGAGTTACGAGCAGTACTTCGGTCCCACAAGTTTGCTCGCATATGTTTTTGTTTACGGCATCCTTTTATGCCCATGTTAGAGCTACCCTCACCTATAACGTATCATGATGAACGATAAAGAAATACTTGAGCTAATAGGTGAGGATGTAACAGGTCCGCCACCAAAAATAGATAACGATGCAACGGACAACCGGGAAGCACTTTCCATTTTGGCTGCAACTGGTACGACGAAAGAATACCTAGGAAATAACTTATCTCTAGGAGACGTTTATAAACTATCTGAAAAAGAAGTAGATAAGTTATATAGAAGGTATCAGGCCGTTCTAGCTCAGCAAATAACGGGGAATCTAGTCGATGGTATGATGCGTTTAGCTACCCGACTAGCTGCATACCTAATACCTATAGATTCTCAAGAAGCACTGATGCTAGACCTACAAGAAGACCGCCTAATCCGCAATGAGATCAGTGCTGCGACTGGCCTGTTATCACTTAAAGCAGGTCGCTTCGTAGCGTTAGCTAGCGTCTTGTTCCACGTATCTGGTCATATAGTCATTCCTAGTAGCTCTACTACCACACCTATTGAACCTTCGCATATATCTACTATATCAAAGCAAGATGGAGGAACAGATGGATCGTATAACTGCAGATCCTCCGAAGACTGCGCCTGATAAAATAGAAAAGAATCCAAAACGCGTTGCTGCTGGAAAAGCATTTGCAGAATGGAACAGACGTGCCAGAGAGGCTCAAAAGCGGGAGTTGGAACGTGAAAGTGAATCATGCAAAGAAACCAACGTAGAGGAAGCTACTAGATCACTACTAGATGTGTCTACTAATACTACTCTAACGGCCATTGGCGTAGGTGCTGCATTGGTGGGCGTATGCTATCAATATAAGAGATACAGAAGTGACGCAAGCACGATACGACCCACAAGTCCAGTAGAGACTAGAAAGGCGACGTTGCCGGACATGGAGTAGCATTTAAAGATTAGAACCATAAGTAGTATAACGATGGTAGAGAAGAAATTAATGAAAACGGTCACCGACGCCGCAATAATTACTGGACTAGCTACAGGTATTGGGTGGGTTGTAAGAAAAGTGGTAAAAGAACCAATGCTTAACGATCCTTCCGTTTCTATCTTGAATAACGTGAAGTGGATAGCGGTATTGGCGGGTAGTCTAGCCGCAAAGAAATATCTCGAGGATCAAGGGTATGTACCAATTGATTTGTGAGTGCTCATGGCAACGTTAGTGGGAATTGGAATGGCAATTTTTGGAGCTGTTTTAAATGCGACAGCATTCACTGGTGGTGGCGTACTCGCTAGGATGTTTTCTGGAGAAGGCGATAGGGCTGCTATAGAACGAGAAAGACACGACAGGGCACTAGAGGAAAAAAACAGCTGCCATGATTGCTTACACTAAACAACGTCAAAGACTATACGATCATGCGCAAGAACAGGAAGGTCTGGAACGTAGTGCGCACGATTCTCAAAACGACACTAACCGTGTTTTCGTACGATCCGACAAACTACGCAAGCAACTACAACATCTCAAAGAAATGAGAGAACCTCGTTTATCAGACTACTATCAACCATCAAGTTCGCAGAGGACTGGTGAGTTGGTCTATGTCGGAGGTGGAATGCTAGCCGCTGGATATGCTGTTAGTCGTTTGATATGACTATGCTTTTTAAAAACGAGCTTTTTTACGCTTGGTGAGATTTTTTACGTTCGGTGAGATTACTGACAATTACTGGTAAGATTACTGGCAATTACTGGTAAGAATACTGGCAATTACTGGCAATTACTGGTAAGATTACTGGCAATTACTGGCAATTACTAGGAAGTTACTGGTAAGATCGCTGGCAATTACTAGGTGCACCGTAAGTTGGTTTCTACTTACATTTGAAGCTACGCACATATATAAATATCAGAGGTAAAAATGGAAATCGTCAACGTGAGGATTAAAGGAAGTGTAAGCTCTGTCACCACTAACGCCTTAATAGCCTTAGAATCTCCTACTTCGTATTGTACCGATTCGCTTATGCTCGAATTAGACCCAAAAGGAAAGTTAGCAGACGTCAAATTCGATACCGACTACAGAGTCTCCATAATGAATCTAGAAGTGCAAATGAGTAAGACGGAAGAATTCTCAAGCATTCACAATGTGGTGCTTTGCTCAGATAAGCCACTAACCGCGCACATGGTTCTCTTCCCCAAAGTGTACGAAGGGAGCAGCATAGGTTTGATAATAGGACGCGATAGATGCAAAAAGAAGGTTAAGAACTCTTCATATTAAAGTCTCGTTGTTAATGCTATATGTAATGGATGCTATCTTCTATGGTCCTGAAGGATACTGGAAAGGCTACTCTGCAATTGGTAAACTATCGGTGGCAGCAAAGGTATCGGAAGACGCAGCTAGGAGTTGGTTAGAGAAACAAGCACTATGGCAGATTTATTTACCACCACCACGATATATACCACGGCCACATTGGACCGTATCGAAACCAAATGAGGTCCATCAAGCTGATTTGATATTTCTACCTCATGATCGACCTGGACGTGGAAGGAAACTATATAAGTATGCATTAGTGGTAATCGATGTAGCTTCTAGATATAAAGAGGCTGAACCTTTAGCATCGAAAGATAGCGGTGAAGTGTCTGTGGCATTTGAACGAATATATGATCGTAGTCCACTAACATGGCCAAAAACGTTGCTAGTAGATCCTGGTAGAGAATTCATGGGTCGTATGTCTGAAACACTACAACTACATGGTACGAAAGTCCAACGAGGTGAGGCTGGTAATCATAGAGCGCAAAGCTTTGTCGAACGAGCAAATAGAACACTAGCTGAGAGATTGTTTGGATATCAATATGCACAAGAGATGGTACTTACTTCGGAAGGATCAGATGCGCGCAGTACAGAATGGGTGTTGCGGCTTCCAGAAGTTATCAAAGCCATGAATAATGAAGTTACTCGACTTACTGGTAAAGAACCTTCGAATTCTGTAGTGGCACAGCAAGTCAATATCAAAACTCCTACATATTCACGCACTGTTGGATTGAAAGAAAAGCGGTTGCCATTCGATGTTCTAGTTCGATATCTACATGCGCCTGGAGAATTGGAAGGTGGAGCTAAACGAGCAACTGATCCTGTGTGGAGTTTACAGACATATATTATTTCGCGTAGTGTGATATCTTCAAACCAACCAGTTCTGTACTATTTGGAAAAAGATGCACCAAAGCGAGGGTTCGTGCGCGAAGAGCTACAAGTCGTTCCACCAAATACTGAACTACCACCAAAGGGAATTCTGTTCGTACCCAACCGATCTAAGATAGCAACTCGTAAATAAAATCATCCATGTCTAAGTTGTTGTGTCCATAGGCTAATGTATCAATTCCATTTGCTGAAATACAACGCTTAGAGTCGAATGGTGATAGAGAGATCTTATTCATATGAATACCATACATCCTATGACCTTCACTTCTAAGCATATCCATTCCGTGACGAAATACTTTCTTATCTCGTAAGCACTCTTTGTATTGTTCGTGGCGAATACAAGTCTCAAGTCTCAAGTCTCAAGTTTATTTCACACTATTTACACAGATACACAATTACTAACGTTACATTAAAAAGAGAAGAGGAAAAAAGGAAGAATGTGTTGATTATATGTTCGTGCGCAGTGATCAAAGGAGCAAAAGCTTTCGAGTTGATCACTGCCTACGTTTGTTTAGGAGTACATAATATTAGACTAAGCTGAAATAGTTGGTCAGTTGCTTGTTAAATTTGATTTTCTAAAAGGATAGTTTTATAACGTTTTTTGAATACATTAATAGAGCTAGAACGTTTAATATTCAATTCAATTGTTTCCCAAATTTTTGATGATATAAATTTGAATGTATAAATTCCATAATTAGTTCTCGCTTTTGGTCTAACAAAATTTAAATTAGCAGCAAATCTGGTATTGTATGTATGGCGTTTTGCAGCTGGTGTGAGGACTTCAGAAAAGACCGATGGTATATTCGTTTTCTTATTTATAATTTTGTAACTAAATGTTGCAATTCTTAGTTTGAAGATATTATCAAGTTTTAAAATTCCAAGAATATTAAAGTATGGTGTAGCACTTTCTCTGCTGTGTGCAAAAAAATATGTTTCTAATGCACTTATTTTGTTTAGTCCGGAGTTTTATCAGTTTGGATGTATAGGTGTTACCCCAGCTCATGAGACCATAATTTAAATATGGATATACTAGTGTATAATATAGTTGCTTCAACATGTTTAAATCAAGATAATACCGGAGTTTATTGATTATTCCAATATTTTTTGCCATTTTACTATTTAGTGTTTTATTTGTTGCTCCCAGTTAATAGGTTCATCTAAGTATATTCCTAAGTATTTTATATAGCTTTTTTGTTCAATATTAGCAATATTAATTTTAGAGGTTTTTTTATTTGGTGAGCTTATTATCATGTAATGTGTTTTTTGAAGATTAACTGATAGTTTGTTAATAGCACAGTAATGGAGGATTAGTTTAAATTCTTCATTCATTATCGTTTCTAGATCTGTTATGTTATTACACGAATAGAAAACATTTGTATCATCTGCAAATATTCGAAAGGAAAGTTTCTTAGAGCAATTAGGCATATCATTTATATAAAGCAGAAAAAGTAACGGCCCCAATGTTGAGCCAGATTCAGTATGTCCTAATTTTACGTATTGTTTTCGATTATTTAAGTAATTAGTAAACCATGACAATGGATTTCCTCTAATTCCATATTTACTTAATTTGGATATTAGGATCTGGTGATTAACTGTATCGAAAGCTTTGGAAAAGTCGAGAAATAATCCACATGTTAATTGTTTATTATCTATAGCCGTTTTTAAATTATCTGTTATATCAAGGATTGCCTGTTCAGTGGAATGCCCTTTTCTAAATCCAAATTGATGATCGAATAGGATATTGTTTTTATCCAAAAATGATATGAGTTGATCATACACAAGTCGTTCTAAGATTTTGCTAAAAGGTGACAATGTTGCTATAGGTCTGTAGTTATAGGCATCAGTAGCTATACCACTTTTATAAATTGGAGTGACTCTAGATATTTTAAGAATATCTGGTACACCACCTGTTTTGATTGATTCATTGTAGATATAAGTAAAGGGCAGTGAAAGAGCTTCACTTGCTATTTTTATTAATTTATTGGGAACATCTATTGAAGCCTTATTTTCCTTTAAGTTTGAAAATAGTTCACAAATCTTTGATGAGTAAACTGGAGACATCACAAAGCTAGACACTGGAGAATTGTGAATATAGTTCGTTGGATTTTCATTGGAATCCTCAATTAAACTAACCAAACTTGGGCCAACATTAACGAAATGATGATTGAATTGGTTCGCTATATCTAATGTGTCAGTGTATGTCTTGTTATTTCTTACAAGTCTTGTTGGGTATAACTGGCCTTTTGTTTTTCGTTTAATTAGTGTTCCAATCAATTTCCAAGTAGCTTTTAAATTGTCTTTACACCTTTCGAAGTTGATACTATAATACTGTCTTTTACTCTGTGTTCTTATTTGATTAAGTTTGTTAGCGTACTTCTTGTATTTATTTACTTTTTCCATATCATTAGAATGAAAGTGGGTGTGATACATTTTCTGTTTAATTTTTATTGACTTTAAAATTCCATTTGTTATCCATGGCTTTGTTAATTGTTTTATTTTACTTTGCGGTGTTACTTTGTATGGAGCATGTTTATTTACAATCACTTTTATCGTATTTATTGTATTAACTGTTGTTTCATTAAGGTCTTTGCTGTTAATAATAATATCATTCCAATTTATCACATTGATATCACTAAGATAAGCTTCTTTATCAAATTTGCTATAGTCTCTATGGAACCGTTTTTCTTTACCTCGTTTTATTGAAATATTGATTATACAAAAAATTGGAAGATGATCTGATATATCGAAGAGTGCAATTCCAGATAAGATATGCTCGATTGAAGTATTTGTGTATATATGATCGATCAATGTTTTAGAGTGATCTGTTAATCTTGTTGGTTTTGTTATGATGGGTAAAAAAATATTTGCATAAAGCATATCTAAATACTTTTCTGTTGGTAAATGAGTGGTAAATTTAAAGAAGTCAATGTTTATGTCACCTAAAATATATACTTGGTATTTACATTGATTTAGATGTTTAAGCAACTCTTCTAATTGGTCAGTAAACCGCTCTATATTTGCTTGAGGGTGCCTATAAATACAACCGATTATCAAATTCTTTTTACCATGACCGGGGTCTATTTCGACCCAGCAAGATTCAACAAGGTCAATATCAATTTTTATATCGGGCCTAAATATAGTTGTTAAGTCATTAGCTACGATGTTTAACAACTGCCTTCTTGGTACCTTTGGCTTTCCGAATCTCGCCACCACCTACTTTCAAGATCGAGTATAGCTTAGATCGTAGTCCAACATATTCAGCAATGGGAATACCTCCACATTCGTCTTTCATTTTACCAAGTACTTTCTTGTTGGATATGTCATACAGAGGATGATCCTTGCTGTAGTTGCTCGTATCGTATAGATGTTTATTGGTGGCAATGTCTGTATAGATGTCTTCTGTTTCGACGTGTAGTAATAGACTATCAGTGTCAGTATATAGTAGATTACAACGTTGCCCATACTGATTCTTTATCTCATTATAGTAGAAGTCGTACATCAGATGTTTCGAAAGATCTAGAATTGACATTCCAACATATACTGGACGGTTCAAAAGTAACTTACTTCTATAGTTGTGTACGACAGCTAGATCATTGTCAAAGATTGTGGATCGAGCATAACTAGGTTTATTCAAGAGACGTTGTAGTTTGATTCCTTCTGAAGATCGCAGTAGTTTGACATCGACGCGTTTACGTAGATTTTCCATCGTTTTAACAAATACGCTATTGTTCATTAATTTGTAGAGTTCTTGTTCGAAAGTGCTATTCGTTTGTTTTCGTAGTTCTGTATTCATTCGTATGTATGGCTCCATCCATGGTGATTGGTTGAATCGTAATGTCCTGTGAATCTTCGTTAAACGCATGCCAAGAGATAGATACAATTGTAGATTGCGGTAGTGGTTATAGGTTAGGTTAGGTATGAGTTTTTCCACTTTCAAAGATCCATTGCCTTCATATAGTTTCTCAAATAGATCGATTTGATAATCTGATAACCAACCTTTATTCACTTGCATTCTCTTGGGAGCTAGTGGATAGTCGTTGTGTAAGTCGTGAAGTTCTCTAGGATACTCAAGATCAACTTCGAGAATGTATCCCACGTCTGAATCGATTTCGTGTTGGATGATTTGTTCTTCCGTTGGTGTACGCCACTCAAATCCTACTGTTGGTAGATATTGACTCATGGCCCATCCATATAGATTGTTGGCTTATTAGGATTGTTGGTTTATTAGGATCGAAGTCGGGTACGCTTGGATTGTTTGCTTTGGCATAACGATGAGATACCATAGATATTCCACCACGTAGACCTTTTTTTGATGAATAGATGCATGTCATAGTCAGTTAATAGTTCTAGTTCCACTCCAGTTTTCTTTAACAACGCATCCCACGAAAGTCCTGGGCTAGTATAGTAATGAGCTGGATCCAATCCATAGTTATGCATACATGTCGTGCGAAAGTTCTCAAACACATCTGCTTGAAGAAGTACGTCGGTTCGTAGGTAAAGGTCGTGGTAGTCTCCCAACGTTTCACAACTAAATACCTCCCAAACTCTTAGTGCGTGTTCATAGTCTTCGTTGGATATATCCTCTAGAGTTAGTTTACTATAGAATGCATCTTTTGGTGGAAGAGAAGTCTCTGTGAATCTATCCCAAGTGTCCATATACTCATATGGATAAACGCGTTTGCGAAGAAGTAACTTGTTTTTATATGGATCAGGCGTATACTTCGTAGTATGCCGAAAGGTATCTGGAGATGCACTTGCTACCAACTTACCAAGAGATGAAAGTAGAAATTGAATGTTATCTATGAACCGTAGGTTACCAAGTGAGAACGAAATGTATTTCTCCATATTGTTTGGAATACAAGAGATAGCGCCCTCTGTCTTGGAGGTGGATTGCATCAATAGGTGAGAATCATAGCCACGCAAATTGTGGAATACAACTGGGATAGTAGGAAAGATACGTAATTTGAGATTACACGCATTGTGTGCGGGACCTCTAAACTCTCCTGTAATGTGGCAATGATCACGTACTCTATCTTTACCAAGAGGTTTCTGGCAGATATGACAAAGAATTGCTCTATTATAATCTCTCATGTTTTTTGGTGACATACGTAGTGGCTTGGCAACTTGGGCTTTTATCTTTGTTTCTTCTTCTTGTATACATCGTAGAAAGCGCTCGATCGTATTCGTACCTCGATATAGTACTGGTGGTTCGCTATGACCATCAGAACGCACGACGATGTAGGAAAATCCACAGGGAATATGTTCTTCTGTTTTAAGTGTATTGCTTTTCGTGGGGTCTTGGGCAGGTCCTTCGATCTTAGTAGTTAAAGCCTCAATGTCGGCATAGATAACGTAGGGAACTTTGAGCTGTATGTGGACGTTATGAAATGAGACTTTGTTGTTCTCATTAGTAGGCATTTCAATGCGTATGGCTCGATCGTTAATTCCGTTACACTCTGGGATGTGCTTCGCAAGAAGAGCTTCGGTAGTATATCCATGTAGGCATCGTTCGCAGAAGTGCTTCCTACATGTATATTTTGTCTGATCGAATAGGAGGCGGTTGAAGTTCTTGATCCAGCAATAGTGTTGCAGACCACTCTCTGGGCATTCTATTAACAATAGGTTAACGCGTATTGAGAAAGTCTCCTTCGAAATGTGATGTACAATCAAACACTTTTCCTTTGGATCCCAACCATATACATTGATAGAGATCTCGTTTTGCTTCTCTACGCGTTTTACTTGTGATATTGGTGTTGGTGCATCCACTCCATCAAAGTTCAATCCATAATATTCTCCGTACTTCGATGTCCTCTCGGGGTTTTGTTTGAATTGAAACTTCGCGGCACGTAGCGACCAACGTAAACAATGATCATCGTAGTTTTTCACATTGATCACGGCTTTCTTATTAGCGATTTATTTAGGTAGTAGTAAATATGAACCTCCACGTAGTGGTTGATACTTAGCGATGTTCAGCCATAAAATGTTGACTTTATCTATGATCCAGTTTGATCCTCGGCTGATCCACTTCTCGATGTTGTTATGGATCTGAGCATGTGCTTCTACTATTACTCCGCGAGTATCAGAACTATTAGTCAGAACTGCTTGTGAAAATGTAACTATCTGGTATTCTGAACCCTCAGGTTTGTCTAGAAGAAGAGTTATATTCAAAGCTAACTGAACCTTAATGCTATTTAAGTCTTGTAGCTCTTCATCGATCTTTTCGATAGTCTGCTTTGGCACGCCGGATAGGGAAGCAGCTGGGTCTGCTTCTAGAGGATTACCATCTAAAACGTCCATCTTCCATCCTCGTAAATAGCCCTTAATGCCAGACGCTTGAACGAACGTTAAGATATGTTCTGCCATGATATATTACTTATACTATCCTTTCTCTAATAGTAGTTTATAAACTAGGGGACTGGTGCAGCATCAACGATTATCAATGCACGTCAATTTGCTGACCCCGAACCAACGATGTATTTGTTTGGACTTTGTAGACCACGATATGCCGCAAATTACAACATCTAGGGTACTCAATAGATAATAAGTTGGGATTTGCGGCATAAGGGGTCGCCAAAGTCCAAACAAATACGAGGGGGTGAAGGGGTCAGGAAATTGAGGTGCATTGATAATTTGTTAATGCTGCACCAGTCCCCCTAGTTTACATACTACTAGGGCTATTAAGATAACACGTGGTGCATGCTGACTGTGAGGTCACTCTCTTCAACTCTTCGACCAGTGAAGACTTGCTTTTTTACCCACCCGACCCTACCCAATTGGGTTTTGCGTTTTGTGTTGCCCTCACCTTTACTGGGCTAAATATATGGATTTATTTAAGTATGTGATCATATCAAATAATATTTATTTGATAGAGAATTTAATAAAGAGGCTTTGGGTTTATGACCCATAGCCATTTTAGCTCAAACTTTGGTTTGGTGTAATTTATTTCCCCAGTAAACATAGCTCAGGCAAAGGTAGCACTTGATGGACATTATATAAGATTTGGGTATTTGTGAAGAAGGAAAGCATAAATTCAAGGTACGCACGAATTTCTAGACTTAGAAAGCAATTATTTCTAAATCATTTTTTTTTATCCAATGGCAATATTTGTCCAAAAATAGTAGTAAGCAATGCGAAAAATGAAATCATTTGTGAATTTTAAAAATCATGATTCATTGCAAGGTTTGATATTTGATCGTTATAACATGCTTGGTAATTATCATATTTTCGCTAATATGCTAATGTTTTTGTTTGCAGTGTGACGTTTTCATAACTAATAAAACCTTAGGGAACAAACTTCA
The DNA here is from genome assembly GCA_030867875.1 of Actinernus sp. WN-2022. Classification (NCBI taxonomy): domain Eukaryota; kingdom Metazoa; phylum Cnidaria; class Anthozoa; order Actiniaria; family Actinernidae; genus Actinernus; species Actinernus sp. WN-2022. The sequence continues at coordinate 60,610,291 of JAOWCC010000936.1, forward strand.
GTTTACTTCTGAAATAACCTTTGAACCTTCTCGGATGATAAAGTGGGAAAGCACGGCTTTATTTACATGTATTTCCGTCCTGTTGGCTTCTCAAGCGCATCCCTAACCTGGGTGCTAAGTTACCTAACGTCTCGACAGCAGTTCGTCCAAATCCACGACAGACAGTCCGAGCTAGTGGACGTGCACTTTGGAGTCCCGCAAGGCTCTATTTTGGGCCCTGTTCTCTTTAACTTATATGTTAACGATTTACAGGGGAGCTTTGCGTGTGCATGCTTTCAGTATGCTGATGATACGACGATGTACAACCATTGCAACCCAAAAGATCTCAGTTCTGGAGTTCAGGAGATGAACAGCACTATAACAGCCTTGGAGCAATGGGCCACTGACTCGAATCTGCTACTAAACGAAAATAAGACCAAGCAGATGTTAGTAACTACACAGCAAATGTCAATAATACACGAATTAGGCAAGACTATACCAACTCTCACTGTTAAGAGTAACACCCTAGAAAGGGTTAGAACATTCAGGCTCTTAGGAACCAGGCTAAATGAACACCTCAAGTGGTCAGACCAAGTGAAGGAACTAGTCTCGTCGTGTTATGGCGTCCTATCAACTCTCCGCAGAATAAAGAACATGACTCCGCAACACATAAAGAAGCAGTTGGTAGAATCTCTTGTGTTATCTAAACTAGGTTTCAATGATATTGTCTGCTATCCTCTGCCTGTCTACCTAAAGAAAAAAGTTCAACGCGTGCAAAATTCCGCTGCAAGCTTTATAACAAATCGATATTCCACTGAGGTGGACGTGTTAAAGTTAGGTTGGCTCCCTACTTTAGAGAGATCCCAATTCAACCTACTTAAAAGCGTTTTTCAAACCATGCATAATCCTTCGTGGCCTGAATATTTACCTTTAAAAATGCATGAACCAGCAAGGCGTTTACGTTCTAGTATAGCTCCTCTAATAACTATTCCCCTAATTAAGGGAACTTTCCAGGACTCTGCAGCGAGTTTGTTTAATGAAATGCCCGCAAATATAAGATCATCTAGAGATAAACATCATTTTCATCGGCAGGTCAAACTTTTTTTAATGAACAGGGCAAAAGAGAGAATTTCTCTGCGCCAACAGTTAATGGGCGATAGTTTAATGTATATAATGGTTGATAGTTAATGTAATTAATAGTTAACATAGTTTATATTATTGTCCATATAGTTGATGTAAATAGTGTAGCAACTTACTTAATTTCTATTATTACCATTAGTTTTTCCTTTCACGGATGTATAGCTACTCTGTAGATAGGCTGTGAATAAACCATTATTATTATTATTATTATTATTATTATTACTAGTGGATACCGCTAACGATAATCCAACAGGTGTGTTAGACGCTAGCTAGGTCATAGCGAGTGTTGGGTAGTGCCATGCAACTTGCATGGTAGTGAACCTGGGTGTATGGTGATTTTCCACCTACTAAGGCTCAAGTGGAATTTTGGAGCACTTCCTGTGGAAATAAGTGGCCTAAACATCAGTCGAGAAAGTTTCTCCTTGAAACGATTGTTATTTTGCATCCAAGTGCATGGAATGTCATCACAAGCTCGCGAACTGACAGCCATCCGCAGTTCATGCCGCATGGCAGTTGTCGCGTCGAGTGCAGAAACCATGGTATTAACTCTGCCACATCACTCCATGCATTGTGATTTGAAGCTGCAACCTCATTCTAGCCACTTCTAAATGGGGGAGGGCTCCATTATGAACAGGAAAGGCATAGGATTTTCCACCCCTCCCCCCTCAGTTTTGCAGGGTTCGCATTTTTTACCCCACATTTGCAACCAATAGGTTGTGTTCGTCGTGTTTACTAACAAAAACATTATTTTTAAGCTGCAACTTCATTCTAGCCATTTCTGATGGGGAGGGTTGCATTATTAACAGGAAAGGCATAGGATTTTCCACCCCTCCCCCCTCAGTTTTGCAGGGTTCGCATTTCTTACCCCACATTTGCAACCAATAGGTAGTGTTCGTCGTGTTTACCACCCAAACTAAGATTTTAACGCTGCAACGTTATTTCATCCAGTTCTGGACTCGGAATTAGCCAATGCAACTGTCCCAGCATGCTTTGCGGCCAAAACGGAAAGGGCGATGGTAGAAAGGAACATGGTAGAGACATAGGGTTTTCACCAAAATGTTACCCATGGAAAACTGCAGGGGTCTTATTTATTTGGTTAACATCAACTTTCAGGGGGGGAAATGACAGGCAAAACAAAATTTCAAAACGGCTTAACCCCCCCTGACCTTCATTTGCGCGAGTAATACACCCATTTTTATTTCTAGTTGGATGAAATTACATCAGATAGGCTTGATTTGGTTCCTTTACCTATTTGCTATATATGAATTTGAATTATTTAATTAATTAATTATTTATTTAATGATTGTATTATTTCTATGTTTATCGTTAGGAATTAGTACTCTCAGCTTTAGCCAGCGCGCTAGTCACGAACGCGACAATAATAATAAATATCTCATCTACGCGCTCATAACTGCAGAGATTATTGCCGGATGATGCTTTTAAAAATAAATACGACATTTAAAAGCTGTTTAGTAATGGGAAAATTTCGTTTAGTTACTACATCCAAAACGCTTAGATGGACATTGACAGTACGTATAAGTAGCCATTGTCGCATTGGTCTCTGTGCGGGACAGTAACGGGAAATCGTTCCCACAATGCACCCGATATATTGATATGTTTATAAGTTGGACACCTCATAATTATGAAAATTGCTGTATATATATATATATATGCTAGTAATTCAAAATGGCTAAACCTAGTATATATAGACTAGCTAAGAATTATAAACAATGGTTATTGACCCTTTTACTTTCAATTGCCTGTTTGTTGTGTCATCTCGAGTTCTTTGGGTAAAAGGTTCTTTCTTTACGAGGTTTCCATATTAATGATTCTTCTCCATGCGTTAACATGAAATACAAATAACAATACGCAAGGGAACTTTACACGTGATCTGAAACGAGGCAATACAAAATGTTTATTGATTCTTCGCACATGGCGCTCATGTTGAGTCTCAGGAGGGTAACATCATTTGGTGTTGCTAGTCTAAACTCATTTTGAAACTGCACAGTTCGAGATTGAACATGGCCACCATGTGAATAATGTACACATCAAAACGAAACACTAACATCTCTCCCATGGACAACCCCCGGGCATTTGCATTTTGTGGACTTTGGATTGTTCAAATTCCCGTACCCCGGGCCAAAAATGTTGTTCAAATGCCCCACCCCATCGTCGTATTAGGCGATCAAATGCTCCTACCCTCCGTACATAGTAACAGTTGTGACACCGCATTTTGGTCTTAACAGTTTAAATATTCGTAAGCAATTTACGTTTATATTTGAATACCTTCAAATACCGAGCACAAAGCTTTTGGAGTCCCTTTCTTTTAAGCCAGTCGCTTACAAAAGCAGAATTTTGTCCTTTGAAGTCGTCTAAAGTGACCTCCCGGCACAAATTCGGCAATGATTTCGATAGGGGAAACCACGCAGGACATAACATAATGTTCAGATCCCCCATCCCAAGGACAGCTAGCTACCGATGGCAAATTCCCTACTCCCCGGGCACGAAAACGAATAAAATGCCCGAGGGTTGCCAGGGGGAGGGGGGGATGTAAATGTTTCGATTTGATCGGTACACAAGGGTCAATTAAGACGGTTATATGTAATCAATGACAAAATGCAAAGAATGGTATGTATTGGCTAAATGGAATTTAATTTGTAAATGACAAGGTAGTTGTGAGGAATTTAAACAGCTATATAGCGCATGCGATTCTTAATTAGATTACTGTAGAGAGCATGAAGGTATGCGGCCCAATATAGGCCTTTCTTGTTAACATTTTTTATCTAATTCCTCTAAGTCATTAATGTTTTTATGACTTAGAGAAATTTAATTTGACATTCCTCTCTTTTAAATTTGTCGTTTATATAAGCCCGAATACATTAACATTGTGGAATTCAAAAACAAAGGTAATTTGTAAATTAATATTAACATAAAAACGAAAAACTCGAAAGGCATACAAATTGCAGTTACGGACAGGAAGTGCCTTTAAACATGGAATAGTTTACAGATGGCGTTGTGTGATATGTTGAACAGAGCCCTTAATTCATGCAGCGTATCCATCTACTGATGATCATCAGAGGAGCACAATCTCGGAGGAACATACATCAGAACATTTTCCCCAATACGTTCAGCCTTCCTTAAACCGTTTTCTTGATGCACACCGACATAGTCACCATTGGTGTTATACTTGTAGATTGTACCCGGTACAAACAGTTTATTGTGTAAGACAAGGACACGGGTACCGATTCTGATCATATCACTTGGTAGTAGCTGTTCTAGTACCATGGAACTGCTGTGATTGAGCTCGTAGATACTACTCTTACTCAGGGAAGGAACATCAACTGTCCCTGTCATTGAGGTTGTGTTGATTGCAATGAGGATTCCAGGGCGGTAATACATGGACTGATTGTTGCGCGCTAATACTGTGGATCCAACCGTTAAGCAGTCTGGAAAAAGAGAACAAGCCACATCTAAATATTTTAGGTACATATGCATGTATCTGAAAAAGCATATTGTTTTAGATTACAGCGCTATTATAAACCGTTTAACCATAGTTAATAGAGTGGAATGGTTATGAAACCCGGCAAACTTCAAAGGGGCTAACAAAGTCGCTGCGATTTATGTTGGAAGGGGGCAAGACAAAATATTTGCAGGGTCATAATTCATTAGCGTCCCCTGACTGACAACTAAACTCATACGTTTGTATTGGCTGATTGATTAACACATTGCAATTTCTATTGTGTTATGTGCAGTGTCACGGTTGAAAAAAGCTAACAAAGACATATAACAAAGAAGGTCGCTGGGTTTCATAACCATTCCACTTTATTAACTATGGTTTAACACATCATGTCATGCTCTCAAAAAAAATGGCATAAGGGCATAAGAGAAGGGGATATGCGTTCCAATACTTAGCATGACTGTTTAGTACCCCATTTTGGACGATGTTGACGAACATTTCTTTGTTGGATGAAAGTTTGGTTTTGATCAAACATTTCGTCCAACAAAAACTGTTTGTCCAACATCGCCGTCTACTTTGGGTGTTAGTTTCACATTGTTGGAACCAATAATTAATGTTGGACCTACGCTGTACGATGTTCGGACCTTTAGCCCTAGCAATAGACAGCCATATCGGTAACGTTCAATACTGACTACAGCGATTTAATAAAAACTCACTGTTCTTATTAGAGATGTATGGAAGCTATGAAGCAACCTGTCTGGGTTCCAGTAGCCTGCTTGCAGCCGGTAGAGGGTGTTTTTTCGCGCAGCAAACGGATCATCGAAGCGGCCGCCATATTGGCCGAGCGTGATTGAGACCTGGGATCGAATGACAAATGGAGGGGGGAGGGGGGTGGGGGAGAACAAGCAGATCTGAAAGACCGCCTGCACGAAAGCCTATGGTTTCTGAATTACGCCCACCACGCACACGATTTCCGTTAACTTGTAACCCGACCAATAGGAGTCGACGTGTGACAGCCTGCCAATTTTGATTTGGTTTGATTGAAATGCATGCAATATTCAAAACAAACTTCGCTCGCTGTCAAATGCAATGCAAAATGCTAGTAAAATTGTCAATTGGTTCTTAGATACGGAAATTTCAATAAAACCAGCTATTTTTGTTCAAAGTTCTCCATTGAAAGGACTGCGACAGTACCACTTTAGATATATATGTAGACAGTTCGGTTTTAGCTTGTTGCGTTCGCCCCATCAGTCTCAAAGAGTTTGCAAATCCTCCGAAATACATACATTTAATACAAGCTGCTTCACAAAGCCACCAGCACCGCCAGCGGCTGCTTCCTTTCTTAAAAGAATTAAGCTCGCATAAAGATAAATACAGGATCGAAAAAATCTCTAAACTTCAAAGAAAACTCCGATGGAGACAATGTTTTGTCTGGAAGTCGATATTGAAGAACTCGTGGACAAACAAACTACGAGTGCAAAGTACACAGGTAAATGTTGTGATCGTCTTTCTCTGACAACTCGAAGTCCATCTTAGTGAATGTTTGCCGAAAGAAATGGATGACCGTTGCATAAATGTATTGAGGCAGATTTCTGATTATTTCCTAGTTCAACGGCCGTGAAGTCAATAGCCGGATTGCATCTCTGCAATTTGGTCGACAACAATACTTTTCAGTGGCGAATTAAATCACGGTTCGTTGTCAAGTTCTCCGTTACCGTACATATCATACTCTTTCCAAACCTGTCGAAAGCACAGCCAGAACGGCAGGTTTAAAGTACAGGTCACAATTCTCAAGTCAGGTTGTTAAATTCTAAGACAAATTGAAGGCTCTGTATACTAGCTTCCTCCTGTTCGGTTTTCAAAGTACCTTTACCCAGCCGCGGAGAAAGAACGAGCAGCTGTCTTCTCTCTAGAAAACCTCTGGAACCAGGGTACAAGTCACCTTAGTCTTCAAAAAAGACAAAGCCTTTTGTATTATTCGCCATATTTTATCAACTGCAAGCTCACTACACAACTCTTATTATAGTTACGCCGCTTCGCAGGCTACACTTATTCCTTTCAGTTCTTGCTTTCAACACTTGCCGCGATAAGCTTTGATTGACACCGTTTCAGCCAATCATATACCCCGTCCGCTGGTGGACGGGATCTAACTTTTGTACTCAGAAACCATAGGCTTTCGTGCAGGCGGTCTTTCAGATCTGCTTGTTCTACCCCCACCCCCCTCCATTTGTCATTCGATCCCAGGTCTCAATCACGCTCGGCCAATATGGCGGCCGCTTCGATGATCTGTTTGCTGCGCGAAAAAACACCCTCCACCGCCTGCAAGCAGGCTAGGGTTCCAGAGGCTTTCCTCGGGCGTTTCTGTTGTTGTTATGATAGGTTTATGAAGAAATCCAATTAGCGTTTTAATAAAATTCTAGACTGTCATCAATTTTGTAAGAAAGTGAGATTGGTACTGAGCGTTTAACCAGAGGTTCTCTTCCTCTCGTCGCTTCGCTGCTTCCCGATATTTCACGATAAGAGGAAATAGAACCTCTGGCACCCGGGGTACTATAAAACATGCTGAAGATGAAAAAATATAAAAGTCGTAGACAATACAGGAACTAAAACCGCTAGGGACACGACGGACACATCGACAAGAGGGCGTGATCTGTATCTGTCAAAAAGGTTATAGAAAGTGATCGAGCGAGTTAAAACTACGTAACCATTAAACATGTGTACTAAGTGTTTCGTCTCCTACTGGAATCGAATTCCTATTTACTTGATAATTTGACATTGACCGCCTCACTGGTTAGCTCAGTTGGTAGAGCACGGTCTAGAGTGCGGTAGGTCGGGGGTTCGAATCCCTGCCGCGTACTTGGGCAGCTGGGACGTTGGTATAAGCCGTTGGCCTTGTCTCCTTATACTTCTAATCAGCATTTGAAGGTGATTTGAAAGAACCTGTTGTACTATTTGAAAAAGATCAGGGGATTGTCACCCGGTACAGCAGCCTGGCTATTACACTAACCACACACTCAACATTGTAAACTGCGTGACAGCTATTAGTGCCGTAAAGCAGTCCGAAAAAAAATCACAGACGGGATATGTCAGTACGTAAAGCGCCATGAGACTGTGGTGATATGGCGCTATATAAATATGGCCATTATTATTATTATTATTGTTATTATTATTATCAATTTGTGATCCACCATCTCATCTCACGAACCATTAGTTTAACAAACTCATCCGCTTGCCCCTTTGTTGTCCCAATAGCCCACTTCCGCGATATGCTTTACTTGTCACGCACAAAGGTTTCAATACGAGGCCCCGTGCTAAACTAAACTTCATTATTTTCACAGAGAAAAGAATAAATTTAATTTAACACGGAGCCTCGTATTGAAACGTTTGTGGGTGACAAGAAAAGCATATCGCGGAAGTGGGCTATTCAGGTCACCTGTCTTTTCCCTTGAGTAATGTTTTCTAGTTTTCCTGTATCCCAAGAGGAAATGTATACTTATCTAATTGAAAAACAAAGCACTCAATCCTCTGGAGAGCTGTCACATGATCTGAATTGGGACAACAAATGTAGAAGACCGATTTAGCTTTCCTCGATGTTGTCCCGATACAGATAATGTGACAGCTATCCAGAGGTTCAGTGGTTTGTTCTCAAGTTTTAGAATTGAATCCATTTCCTCTTGGGATTCAGGAAAACAGAAAAAAACATTACTCAAGGGAAAGGTCAGGTGATCTGATATTAGATATTTTGATTAGTGCCTTCCGATACTTTTGCCACGTTATCATACACTGTGGTTAATAATAATTTAAACTAAGGGCTACTCTCCATATGCGTGACCATTACACAACGTTAGAAAAATGGAGAGCATTAATTGCTCATAGAATACAGGAAATAGAAAGCTCTGATGGGCAGATTTGAAAATACGTTACGAGCCTTTTGTGACCTAAATAGGAAAAGTTAAAAGTAGTATAGTGTAGTGTTTAGGATGTTGCCACCGAAATCGCGATATAAGATTTTGCAACATTACATTAATAATAATTGGTTCCTGAAACATTGTATTGACATATGTCGTCACTGAATGGACATCCCACGAACACATAATGGACCTTTAGCAGGAATTGTGTTTGTACTGGATGGCAAAAAATGACTTCTACGTGGTCGAGAGTGTTATTAGCTAAACATGTTTGTAAATGCTATTTTCCACCTCCAATCGATTGTCGATATTTCTGAAAGAGCGTTTGCAAGGTTGTTTGCCTTCCAGTAAAGCATTTCCCATGGGATCACGAGCGCAATTCATTGGTTATTGAAGTGATATATCAGCACGTGACTGTTCCCTTCAGAAGGTCCATTCCCATATATACATATTTCGCTGCTTTAGCGCACAATATCGAACTTCCGATTACCGCGACGCAACTTTCAACAAAGTATATCATATTGAAGTTTAAAGTCTGAGCCGAATTGAGCTGTTTTTTTAGTAGGAACCGCTTGAAGTCATCTGGTTTAAATATAAGTACCTTCTCGATAACGAAGTGGAAAAACTTGGTTTTAATCTGGCCGCAGTCATTGCGCTTCAAGTGGCCTAAACAGGTGAACGAAATATCTCATTTTGAAGTTTCAAATCTTTGTCGGATTGAACTGGTTTTTAGTAGGAAAGGCTTGAAGTCATTTGGTATAAATATAAGTTTCTTTCGATGATGAATAGGAAAACCTTGGTTTTATTCTGGCCGCAGCCATTGCGCTTCAAGTGGCCTAAACAGGTGAACAAAATTTATCTCGGAAATACTAAAGTTGGTAACTTCCTCCAAAACCCTCATATGTACGCTAAAGGTAACCATTATTGCGTCGGTCTCGTGTGCGGGTCAACGGGTTAGAGTAGAGGAGTGACGAGTAATCGTTCCCACAATGCACCCGATATATTGATATAGTTATATAGTTGGGTTTGACAGAATTTTTGCAATTCTCTGTATATATATACACTCGTTTTCAAAAACATTGCTTTTGATTAATATATATATATATATATACCTTTTGTTCTCCATTGTTTTAACTGTCAAATTTGACAAGAATACAAACGATATATATATATATATTTGCAGTGCAATGTTTTTGAAAACGAGTGTATATATATGTAAGGGTTTGTACATTGTACATTTAAAAACGTTTCTCTTGGAGCCATGTATTCAAATATCAAGTCAGTTTAGCCGGCTTAATTCCTAGATACTTTCTTTAATAGTTTCTTTCATTCGAAAATAACTAACCTGCAGATTCCAGTGAATTGAAATTTTGAAACCGCCTCCGTGTTCTCGGCTCTGATGCAAACGTTTTCCAAATAAAAAAATCCTAGCCCTGGGTTTTAGAACCATCCACTGAATTGTCGCTTCATTGTCTCCTCTTATTGACAGAGTAAGGTCTCGGAAATAAAATCCATTTCTTCAGTAAGACTACTAGAGTGTCGTAGAAGGTTTTGTTTTCTCGGACACATGTTGACTTCTAGTTTCAGCGCTGGCAAATCAGCCATTTCTGACGAACGATTATGCAAATGTTTGCCTCAAAATAAAATGTGAGCCGGCGAAAAGTATGATTGTACATTTAACTCGAAAACCTTTCTCTTGGAGCCATGTATTCAAATATCAATTATTTAGCCGGCTTAACTCCTAGATAGTTTACTTTCTTTAGTAGTTTCTTTCATTCGTAAATAACTAACCTGCAGATTCCAGTGGGGCAGTGAACTGAAATCTTGACTTGAATTTGAAACCCGCTTCATTCCATGTGCTCGGCTCCGATGCAAACATTTTCCAAATCAAAAATCCTGGGTTTTCGAACCATCCACTGAATTCTCGCTTAAGTTAACGTTCTCCTCTTATTGACAGAGTAAGGTCTCAGAAATAAAATCCATTTCTTCAGTAAGACTGCTAGAGTGTAGTAGAAACTTTTATTCACTCGGACACATGTTGACTTGTTGAGTTGTACTTCCAGCACTCGCAAATCAGCCATTTCCAACGAGCGATTATGCAAATGTTCGCCTCAAAATATATATTTTCTGTCACACAGGAAACAGCGTCCAATCCTGTCGTTACCTTCTAGTAATTGTCTACATTTTCACTGTTAAATAGGCGATTGTAAGCCGTCCAAACACGTAACTAAGGCTAAGCGAATGCTCACTCAGTCACTGTATCAGGTCTCCCTTTCCCTAGGTAAGAGAGGGTCTGGGTCGAGTGCTGTGGTCACCAATAATGCACGCTCATTAGCCAATCACATGCTTGGATTTTGTACAATGCACGAAATTTGAACATTAAATATATATACAGATGATGCCAAAACGTTTGTCCAGCAGAATATAATATAATACTATAATATCCATTGTTTTGGGCTATTGTCTAGGCCAAAACAATAGGCCACAACAATGGATATTAAAGTATTATATTATGTTCTGCTGGACAACCTTTTTGGCAGCGACTGTATATATATATATATATGTATACAGACTGTATGTATATATATATATATACAGCCGCGTGCAAAAATTCTGACCCCCCCATGAAAGTTATATACTGATATTCTTATATCGGTTGCATCATGGGTAATCCAAAAATGTGCTTTTCAGTCATTTTTCTAACAAAAAATATATCAGGTAGGATTGAAAAATGTACTAGTAAAACATTATTGGATCATATGGGTCCATCAGTTAAAGAAAACAATTGCTATTTTCAGTTTTAGCTGTACTAATTTATTCCATGCGTTTGCCATTGGGTCCGGTCGACCGAAATGCTGCTATGACTTCAAGGAACTCACTGTATTCTGAACTTTACTTTCTCCACGTCGCACTAGCTAGCTTTTATTCTATTTCCCTAAATGAGGCTGAAATATTCACTAAATTTCATTCAAACCTTGGAGCCTAAGTTTAAGTTTATTATCAATTTGAAACACGTTCTATTTTATCTTATGTTAGTTCCACCAGTCGTTTACAATTCTGCCAAACAAACTGAACAACACTTCAAAGCCAAACGCAGCTAAAATATTGTTGCCGTTATGAAATCTGCAAAAGAGCTAAAATTTCACTGGGAACACACCAGTTTCCCTTTTGCGTTTTTTTTTTTTTTGCGATGTAATTATTTCGCATATGAGGTATTGATCAAACATATTTTATTTTATTCAGAATTGAATGCGGGCGGTTTTCGTTTTGATGTTCGCGATGCATATTTAATTATATTCTGACATATCTTGCAGTTAACGACTTTATAACTCTACGCGAGATAAATTTTGAGTTATATAAAATGGTTAAGTTGATTTATTTTGTTACTAAAAATTATATTAGAATAGTTGTCGGGAATACCAATAAATTTACGACCTAGTGAGGCCAAAGTAAATAATAGGTTTACTTATATGAATAAGTCTCAATGTGAGTTTAACTGACGACCAATTGTAAAATTTATGTAACACGCAGGAGAAATAATTTTTACACAAGACCAAAGCTTTTAATTCTGGTCCATAATTTAAACAGATTAAAACAACTTCGGTTCTGATCTTTGTTTCCTTTCCAATAATTAAATGCGATTTTTACAACCGCATTGCGGACTTCATAAAAAAATGTTCTTAGCTACGCTGTGTTTAATTAATTTGGTTGAATGTTTGGCAGAATCGCACACATCGAACTACCATAATATAGAACGTGTTTCACATTGATAATATGCTTAAACCTAGGCTCCAAGGTTTGAAATCAATTTAGTGAATACTTCAGCCTCATTCAGAGCAATAGAGTAAACCTAGCTAGTGCGACGTGGAGAAATTAAAGTTCAGAATACAGTGAGTCCCTTGATGTCATAGCAGCGTTTCGGTCGACCAGACCCAATGGCAAACGTATGGAATAAATTAGTACAACTAAAACTGAAAATAAAACTTGTTGTCTTCAACGGATGGGCCCATATGATCTAAACATGTTTAACTCGTACATTTTTCAATCCTACCTGATATATTGTTTTGTTAGAAAAATGTCTGAAAAGCACATTTTTGGATTACCCATGATGCAACTGATATAAGTATATAATTTTCATGGGGGGGGGGGGTCCATGAAAATTATATGTAAGATTAATAAAAAAGGCAAAGACCGTCAACTTATAACTGTAAAACATATATTTAGAACGTTTCGGCCATTCAGCCTTCTTCAGCTAAAAATATGGAAAATGCGTGGTACAAGCAAATGGTAAAAAAAATCTATATAAATAACACTATGTGTGTACAATATGTGTAAAAAAGATTACATAATGCTATTGTTTAAAAATTCACTAACTAATAGTGAATTTAATAGTGAATATATATATATATAATATATATATATATATATACAGCGAAGTGCAAAAACTTTGACCCCCCACACCTCAACTATATAACTATATCGGGTGCATTATGGGTAGGAGTAAGTTAATAAAAATGCAACTACAGCCAAATATCCGCGCGCGTTTGCAAATCATCATAGCGAAGACTTGTGTAGTTGATTTAAAGTTCAGGAATTTATTTAGAATACAACACTTTTACTCGGAACAGGCAGCAAAGTTTAAAGTAAAGTAAATGCACTCTCTATTTACTCTTTGGACAAATATTTTTCCTGATTTTATATTATAAATTAATGTTTACGTTAGAAGAACGTAAGGCGGACGGAACTATCATGCCGAATTTCATCTGCGAAGCAAGAATTCAAATCTATTTTTGAAACTGTTTCGCGGAAAATTGAAGAGATTAAAACAGCTAAAAGGTTTACACAATTTCATAAATTTATTGACAACAAATTCATAAAACGTTTAATTATTGCCATATTTTATGGTATTAAACAATTCTAAAAAAATCTAATAATCTCTTAGTTATTCCTCTTGAAATTCTCTTATCCAGTTTTATTCAAGGTTCGGAGGGATCCTGTTTTTATGGTATAATTTTTTAGTAAATGCTTTTATGAAAGGACGTTCGATAATTCTTGGATTCGCATCGCTGAATGTTCTTATTATTGTTGCACAGTTTTCTTTCATTCTTAAAATGTATTTTGTATGCTATTTAAATCTCATAATTGTGACGAAACTGTTTATTATAGCTTCGTCATTAAACCAAAAACGTTAGTAGCTGTGGTCCCATTTAATACTAGTTTCCTAATTTCGTAGATAACGAGCCGCGTCAAACTTTTGAATATTTAATTTTCGAAGTTTCATTTTGTAATTATATTGCAGCTCCAAACAACAGCAGTTTTTTTCACAGATTGTGAATTTCTTCTCATCGGGATCAGCTAAAAATAAACATTACACACAGCAGTTAAGAAAACGATTCGATGTTCAAACTGTAAGAGGTTTCCTTACGTGTTTATTTTGCTTTATCGATACGTTTTTCCAACTATAAGCCAGGCTCTTGTGCAGTCTGTGCATCCGGTCACCTCCGGTCAGTACATATGAATCCTTTCCTTCTGCTCTTTGAAACGTTATCAGTCTAATAACACTAATCAGTTCAGTCTTCACAGAAGTAGAAGACAGAGAACGGAATAACTGCGCTGATATCGAGCTGAAATTTTTCATCGCTCTCAGTTTAACGTAACCCTAACCCTAGAATCAATGACAACAAATATAGAATGTCAAAGTTTCAAACGAATTGATATTGGCCCTGAACCCACAGATCAGGTGTAATCATGTCTCCTCTTCATGGTTATCTCGATATTTTAGGTCATCAGAAGATCTCCTAACAGCTTCACAAATAGTTCTGAATTCACGCTTCGAACCTGAAACTTCGGCATGATCATTTCCCGTTCTCTTTCCGCCGACCAGGGATATGTTCTGTTTTGAATATATTCGATCTAACAGTAACTATATTGAGTGCATTTAAGTAGTCAGGTTTATTTAAACTGTCCTGCCTGTCCCGAGTAAAAATGTTGTATTCTATATGAAATCTTGAACTTTAAATCAACTGCATAAGTTTTACAAACGCGCGCGGATATCGGCTGTAGTTGCATTTTAATGACTTTACTCCTACCCATAATGCACCGGATATAGTTATATAGTTGAGGTGTGGGGGGTCAAAGTTTTTGCAAAACATTGCACTGGAAATATATATATACCTTTTGTATTCTTGTCAAATTTACCAGCTAAAACAATGGAGAACAAAAGGTATATATATATATATATATAAATCAAAAGCAATGTTTTTGAAAACGAGTGTATATATATATATATATATGGTGTTATTGACATCACAAAACACAATCAGTGTCAGCCTTTTGTAGCCTTCCGGTCATGACAAGTATGTGGTACGTCAGCGGTTTTCCCTGTGAATACATTAATTTTTCACATACCGGAGACTTTTGACACTGTCACTACTTATGTGATACTTAAAATCTTTCAAAGTTGTAAATATTGAGAACGTCGGACATTTGGAAAAATATAGTGATGTTACGCTCCTGAGTGAGATGGAAATCATGCGGTTATTTTTGTTTTGGCGCGAAAATTTGACCGGAAGTGAAATGTTCGCAGGTTTAACTGCTGACAAAATCTACCGTTTTTACAGCTCTTCCGCGATTATATGCATGCTTGGATAGCTGAGTTTTCGGTGTAAAGTTTGATATACCAAATATGTGAATCTTTGAGCGATTTTCTGTGTAAAATCAGAGGCTGAGATTCTCATCAATTTGCGAACCGGAAACAACTACGACGGATGGAGCATCATGGTGGATTTTAGTTCGATTTGTAGCGACTTTACGGGAGAACAGAAAAAGGAAATTTTAGTCTTAAGCGGTATATTTTTGGATTACGAACGAGAACCAGTTCTAGTATGTGTATCTAGTCCGGTAAACTGAGTAGTCGATATTGGTATAGAGATATAAACTTGTCAACTGTTTGGGTTTAGCGTGTTTATGCTCGTCCGTAAGAAGGATTGAATGGCGACTTTTTTCTTAGTAGAGGATAGTGGAAAGAAAAAGCATAACACAAGCAATTGATCTAATTTTTTGCAACAATCAGATGATTTTGGCTTGTATATCAGGCTGCTGGTCTGGCAAAGTGAGCGTATTAATTATGTTCGCTTGTATTTGCAAAATTGTGAAGTCGTTCCATACATTCTTTGTTTTTTCTAATGAATTAACTTCACATAAGAACAATTACTCAAGAGAGCCGGTCAATTACCTTTTGGTATGGGGCATCCGTACAGCTCAACTTTCATACAAGGTGTCTTCCCTTTATCTCGTGTGGGATATATCCTGATTTTCTTAGCGATAATCGGCTGTTCAAATCTTTGCCTCAAACCTGATTTGGAATCAGTACTTCCATCGAAAATCTAAATAATATATATTATTTGTTAAGTAACACATTCAAGTCATTCGTCTTAATTTTCTTAATATTGTGAAATGGAGAGTGATGTGTGTCAATTTTATATACTTATCATATGTTCAAGGAAACCTAACGTTCTAAAGTATGAGAGAGCATCACCTACACATTTTATTATGAACAAAAAGACACAGTAAATTGTCAATGACCTTTACTTTCACAGGGCATGCCAAACACACTGCATCCTTCATATTGTTTTCCAAATTTCATAGGTAGGTTCACACAAGCGACATAAGCCATGGATGACCCTTCATGTAGGCACACATGAATTGCTATCAAAAATACAATAGGATTCAACACAATGCTACACAATTGCAATTGCTGGTTTTCACTTGACGTCAATGCCGCCATGTTGGTGCCCTTAAACAATAGATTCCTCGTTAGCTTCTTTTGTTTGGGCACCAACATGGCCGCCATGCCCTTTGTCATTTGAATCTCTGGGGATTGAGTGAAAACCAGCAATACACAATTACAATAGAACGCAACGCACAATACAATTTGGTAGCAATTTATGTGTGCTACCATGAAGGGATGACCCATAAGTACAAGCAACATACGCAAGTAGTATAGGAATAATAATAAAAAAAAAGAGAGATAAAAAAAGAAAAAGGCGGGACAAGAGGCGACAAAAGGGATGAAAGGCGAGAAAAGGGACGATCAAGTAGATTTGTGCGATTTGATACTAACTTTCAACGAGTGAACATGGAAAATCGGACTTTGAAAAACTGCCCTGTACCTAATTGTGGATCAAAGTATCTTGTTAAATTATCCAACCACTTGGCACAAGTCCATAGGTTATCAACTCAAGAACGTAAACCATATTTATAAGAAGCGAAACTTCAAAAAAGAAGTTTTTGTCGAGGAATGTAAATCCAGTTGTTGATAATGGAAAATATGTTGGTTAGGAATCCTACTTATAATGTTGGTCTAACTGAGAGACCTTAGCTAAATCAGCTAATCGACATTTGTTAAACGTAGTGACCACGCCAATTTGTTTTTTTATAAATTTGGAAACTTTTAATGGTCTGACATTATACTCCCGATCCTTGAAGAGTAACGATATAAACGATGGCTGCTAATCGTTCCAACTCAGATGATGAAATGACTGAAGATTATTATCAAAGCTCTGATTCTCAGGAGAGCACGGACTTCACTGATGATAGTTATGACGGAGAAGAGGATGTTTGGGAAAGAATTCGAAACGAAGCTAAAGAACGGCACCAGGAAGATTAGGAAGCGTTGGTTCAAAAGTATGAACACGATGGGGATAGTCTTGAAGTTGCTGAAATCAAAGCCAGTAACGCTTTGGTTCCTACCTATAGAAAAGACCTAGGAGAAGTGTTGTTCGAAGTTATGAAATGGATTCACAGCTTAAGAAAAGATCCTGATTTCCGAAAAATCTTGGAAACAAAGCAAAACTTGATGAACATGGAAGATTATGGATGGCAAGAAGCGACCGAGGTTGAAATTCACCACCGAAAATTCTTGTTGAATAAACAATTCCAAAAACAACCTATTCCGGAACAGAGTGTTCCCGTGATGAACAATGCATTTGTACCTTTTAGAAATAAGTTTTATTAAGTCGATTTCTATGAATAAATGTCTTTAAACATATTCTTCCTCTTGTCATCGTTTTAATATAAGCAATCAGTAAGCAGCTACAAGAAATCTTGCTTTTCGACTCTCTGTAACTCGGCTTCGTAAAATGTTCCTTCTAAAAGTTATCCATGATAGTCCTTTAAACGATATACAGGTGGCTGTCTTGGTATTCTTTCAGATATGGTAAATATCTCTTCGGTCTAGTTTGGAAAATAACCTAAAACAACGATAACGCGTCTTTTATTCTTTACGAATAGAGTGTAACCTGGGAATGACAAACTATTTGTTTTCCCCTTCTAATTGTTAGCTTATCCAAGTTATGCAGCATTTGTCAACAAGAAAAAATTCAATGAAACATAAATCAGTGTAATCTTGTAACACGGTACATTATATCAACCCAAGAACTGAGAAATAAGAAAGTTATCAACTCCGCGACTATAAGAAAAACGAACTGTAAATTGGTATTTTTGACATTGAATAAACTTTGTTTAATTTATCTGGTGGTTTGTTTTTATTCGTATGGTAATTATAGTTCAGTTTTAGAGAAGAATTTGCATCACAAGAGTTTTCCTCAAAACAATAGGCTCTTCAGTTATCGCTAATCCCTAAGAACAATAGCAAAGTTGCTCTTATGAGTCACAGTGGATTTTGTATACAATTATCTTGCCCGAATAGATCGATGACCTCATCCAAAGGAACAATAGATAATGTAGTCCACTTCACTTAATGAGATTCCACTTCAATTTCTAAACAATAGATAATTTATTTACCCCCATTTTATTCATGAGACCGCCACAAAAATTAGCATAGCGCACCACTTTATTCATGAGCCCAAGACAAAATATAATTTATTCACCCCCATTTTATTCATGAGCGCACCACTTTATTCATGCGGAAAGACAAAAGATAATTTATTCACCCCCATTTGATTCATGAGCCCACCACTTTATTCATGAGTCCAAGACAATAGAACCGTGACGTCATTGAATTAATGAGAGCTCACCAAAAATTAACATAGCTCACCAAAAAAGGGGCTTAATTCGGTCCCTCCTATACTACTTACGCAGATGCAGTGAATGCATTAATCATTAGCGGCGCTTGTTCTTCTCACAGATGTGATTACTGTGACTGCGTATTGCTGGCTTTCACTTGATGTCATAGCCGCCATGTTTGTGCCCTTAAGTAAGTAAGTAAGTAAGTAACTTTATTTAAGTGTCAAATGTATTTAGCTTTGCAACTAATTGGGGACACTGGTCCTACGATTTTACGTCCTTATCCGAGAAGACGTGAAGGTCTAACCATTTGCAGCTGTTTCACAAAGGCAGCACCTTCTACTCAGTTATTTTAAAACCCTGAGTGTTGGTCCGGCCGGGGTTTGAACCCGCGACCTCCCGCTCAACAGACCGGAGCTTAACCACTGAGCTAACTGGGAGGCGGTAAACTATAGATTCCTCGTTAACTTCTTTTGTTGGGGCACCAACATGGCCGCCATAGACCCTAAGCACAAGTCCTGGTAACTATCATGTCAACGAGGCCGGTAGGTCCTCTGGAATGTTGAAATTGAAGCGCCCGGGGAGATTGTGAAATGCACTGAACGAATGTTCAGTGAAACAATGCCGTTAATTTGCTATGCGCCTGGCTGATTGTAAAAAAAATAAAGGATAAATGAGGACCGATTAGCAACATTTTTCAGCTAAACAATCATGTTCAACACGTTTCACACCTCCTGCTAGTATTTCAGCTTCATATTTCAACGTCAACATTCCAGAGGACCTACCGACCTCTTTTTCGTGTTGTGACCGCGCGAGTTATGCATAGTGTGTATGCCCTTTGTCATTTGTCATTTGAATCTCTGGGGATTGAGTGAAAACCAGCAATATATGTTTCTTGTGTCTATGCTTATACAGTCAATGCCAAAAAGGTTGTCCAGCAGAACATAATATAATACTATAATATCCATTGTTTTGGGCTATTGTCTAGACCAAGACAATAGGCCAAAACAATGGATATTAAAGTATTATATTATGTTCTGCTGGACAACCTTTTTGGCATTGACTGTATATATATACACTGAAACAAAAAAACTCTGCAAAAGACTTACATATATAATATATATATGACCTTTATATTTCCATCAAACTTTCTTGACAGTTGTTGCTTTGGTAGACACAAAGAAACATAATAGGCTTTGTTTTACTTTGTGTTTGACGGTAACGAAGTAGCAAGTTCAACCGTGAAACTCTGCCATTTTTGGCCTGCAATGTTTTGATCACACATTTTCAATAGCAAAAGCGGTAGCCGGTCAGTCGCCTTTCTTTAGTTGCTCAATAATCTAAAGGCCGGTTTACATGGCGCGTTTAACTGATCCCGGGGCAAGATGTGTCACGAGTTGAAAATGAGTTATTTTGTGTATCTTTTTATACAGAAATGACGTTAAATTATATCCGAATCGTTATTGCAAGAAAATTGCGGCTTTTGAACTGACCAAAATACCCGTGTTGAACCTAAAAATTTGTTTTGATTTTTTTTTATTGGTATGACCACACTAATTTTTGCACCCATCTACCCATAATATAGAAATGAACGAAGGATATTTTGAGAGTATTTTAGTTTTTATTTCGTTGAAAAACGGTGCAGCGTTTAAGGCGTCTCGATTGAAACCCCGAAGCCACTTTGCGAATTTAAACAAAATGTCATAAATTTTAAGATTTTTGCATGATTATGCTCGAATGTTCACAAATAGTACACAATTTATTGATACAACTGATAATGTCAAAATCTTGACCTGGATCACACATACAATTGACGTAATTGTGACGTAAGTTAACCGCACTTTTTTGACATTTTGAGCCATTACTCGAAATCTAGTCAAATGATTTCTTTCTTGAAAACAACACAAAATTGGTCTCTGCTTAAAAGTATTCCCCAAAGCTTACAAAATCTTGATGCCAAATAAAATTGTACTAGCGAAAACAGAAAAAAGGTTGTGAATATTTCTAGTTTCGAGAGAGTAAAAAATTCGGAAAATGGCAAAACCTCGAAATCTTCAAATTTCAGGTTTTCTAAAAAAAAAATCAAGAAAAAAAAGGTTGTGAACATTAAATTCAATCATCCATAAGAATAATACACAAAATCCTATCGCTGAAAATGACTACAATTGAATATATGATTTTTCAAAGTGGTGAAATCAGAGCAAAGGTTTTGGAGAGTGTTTTTGTTTACATCTAGTCGATAATTTCTCGACTTTTGAATGCACGTGCACGTGCATATTAGTCAGCCGTGGCCGCTCTAGAGGTAGGTAAACAAAGCACCATGTAAAACCTCGGCTCTGATGTCAACTCTTTGAAAAATTATTTCTCAGTGATAGCATTTGGTGTATTACTCTTATGAAAGATTGAATTTATAGCTCAGAAACGTTAAAAAATTCTCTTGAGCGGCTTTTTTGAAAACCTGAAATTTGTAGATTTTGAGTTTTTTGCAATTTTTCCACTTTTCTACTCTATCGAAAGAAATATTCACAACTTTTGTTTTGTTTTTGGTAGCACAACTTTGTTGCTATCAAGATTTACTAAGCTTTGGGAAATACTTTGACTGACCGGCTACCGCTTTTGCTATTGAAAATGTGTGATCAAAACATTGCAGACCAAAATGGCAGAGTTTCACGGTTGAACTTGCTACTTCGTTACCGTCAAACACAAAGGAAAACAAGGCCTATTATGTTTCTTTGTGTCTACCAAAGCAACAACTGTCAAGAAAGTTTGATGGAAATATAAAGGTTATATATATATTATATATGTAAGTCTTTTGCAGAGTTTTTTTTTTCAGTGTATATATATATATAGATAGATAAATAAATGTTTCGATTAATTCTATCAAACAGTGCTCGATACAATGCTGTAGAGCAATAATGCTAAGGATTCGGAGTATTTAAATTCTTGGTTGATTCATATTTCGCTCTACAATACTGTTTCGTGGGGACCAAAGTCCTTACTCATCAGGAGTTACTTCGTGAATGAATATTTACAGTTGGGCGTGCACTGAGCTTTCCACGCAAGGAAGACCTGTAACTGCCGTAACAAGAACGAATGCCCCCTTAGCGGAAACTGCCTGCAGTCTGCTCTAGTGTACCAAGCGTGTGTAAAACGGAAAGATAACAACACATGTGAATCATACGTGGGCCTCACTGACAACGAGTTCAAGACTAGATACAGAAATCATACTGCATCATTCCGGCACTCATCCAAGAGAAACTCAACAGAGCTTAGCAAATATGTTTGGACTCTTAAGGATATTAATGTAGATTACGCAATTTCATGGCTAATTATTTCGCAAGCAAAACCTTACAGTAGTGTAAGCAAACGATGTAATTTATGCCTTAGGGAGAATTATGTTATTATTTGTCAACCATTCCGATGCACACTTAACAAGAGGAACGAACTTATATCATCATGTAGGCATAGGAACAAATCATTGTTACGATACAATTAGTCCCAGTTGAGCGCGCACATGAGATGCACGTAAGCGGTACGCCATTTGAACCTACACCCGCTTGCGTGGAAAGCTCAGTGCACGCTCAACTGTAAATATTCATTCACGAAGTAACTCCTGATGAGTGAGGACTTTGGTCCCCACGAAACAGTATTGTAGAGCGAAATATGAATCAACCAAGAATTTAAATACTCCGAATCCTTTGTATATACAGTCTAGGCCAAAACAATAGGCCAAAACAATGGATATTAAAGTATTATATTATGTTCTGCTGGACAACCTTTTTGGCATTGACTGTATATATATATACAGTCGTTGCCGTTAATGTTGTCCTAGACATATCCACATATTGATTTATATCCTTTGTTCAGTTCGCACCTTTTACATAAAGAAAGGTAATCAGCCGTGAACGCGCCCTTTGTATTTGGTAACAAATAGCCACGGTGGTCTAATGGTTAACGCTCTTGCTTTCCAGTTCGAAGCCCCGAGTTCAAGTCTCAGTATCGGCATCCTATTTTTTTTCTTGTTTTTGTTCTTGTTTTTTCCTCCCTTGTCTTTTTGTTTTGTTTACATATGTTTCTTTTTGCAGTTTCTTTTTTGATATTGGATAAGAACGGACGATGTAGCTAAAATAATACTGTCAACCTGAAACGGTCTCAAATTTTCACAGACTTTCGAAGTAGATAATTATACCAGCACTGACTGAGTACGCCCAAATTACGCTATTTTCGTTTAGAACGGTATAATGATTCTGTTGATGGTTGTGGGTTTGAATAAGCGTAATTTGTTTTTCTTACACTGTGCCGGGCTTATGTACATGTATATACCAGGACAGTTTTGAAAATATCCGGCAGTCCAGAAATTAGCCAGAATTCTCTTTGAAACCCATAGTAATGCTTGCATAAGTTGACGAAGCTTTTTCTTTGTAAAGGAAAAGAACTCACATGGAATTATAGCCGTGTATTCGGCGTAAGGTTTACGAGTGTTTGACAAACGATAACAAACCTTTTGAAGCTACGCCATGGACGATGTCGATGATCAAAATACTACATTCCCTGCGGCAGTCGAAGCTTTTGCAAAAGAAATGTTGGAACATCCCTTAATAAAATTGATGTGGATGATAGGTGTCCTAGTCATTTCAAATGTTAAAAAGAACTCCGTTCTTGTTGTCACGTTTGAAATAAAAGCTTTTAAGGGAATGCAGTCAGAAAAAAGGGGGAAAAGAAAAGAAAAAAATATTCGCAGTAACAAAAATGCCGATTCTGAGACTTGAACTCGGGGCTTCGAACTGGTAAGCAAGAGCGTAGCTCTTTGTTACCAAATACAAAGGGCGCGTTCACGGCTGGTTACCGTTCTTTATGTAAAAGGTGCGAACTGAACAAAGGCTATAAATCCATATGTGGATATGTCTAGGACAACATTAACGGCAACGACTGTATATATATATATATATATATATATCTAACTTGATTTTCCAAAAGGTGGTCACCATCACACTGGATTGATCAGACATTTCAGACTAGCTCCCAGGCTCCTGGAAATCAGATCTGAGCAGGCGATCGACTCTATATTCAGGACCCAGCACATACTGCCAGCATACCCGTTTGAATTAAAAATGCTGGTTAAGGACCGTGCCCATGCTCTGCGCTTGGTGCACAAACGGTCCATCCGATCCTGTATGTATATCCCCCCCTCCTGGATATTATTGGGGTTATTAAGCTTAATGACATACTATATTATGGCCTAGGTCTTACAGAAGACAGGGCTAATGCATGCATATGGCTCTAATTAATGGCAGACGTCCTAATTGCATGTACATAAATTAAGCAGTGTCCCAGAAATAATTATTAATGAGACCACCTTTTGAAAAATCATGTTAGATATTGAATACAAATGAGTATATTTTATATACCGCATATTACCTGGCCCATACATTAATTGTTTGTACCTGCTACAGATGTCCAGTCCTCGATTGGCAGATTTCCAAGCATTATCTAACTTGATTTTCCAAAAGGTGGTCACCATCACACTGGATTGATCAGACATTTCAGACTAGCTCCCAGGCTCCTGGAAATCAGATCTGAGCAGGCGATCGACTCTATATTCAGGACCCAGCACATACTGCCAGCATACCCGTTTGAATTAAAAATGCTGGTTAAGGACCGTAGGCGACTACGCCCATGCTCTGCGCTTGGTGCACAAACGGTCCATCCGATCCTGTATGTATATCCCCCCCTCCTGGATATTATTGGGGTTATTAAGCTTAATGACATACTATATTATGGCCTAGGTCTTACAGAAGACAGGGCTAATGCATGCATATGGCTCTAATTAATGGCAGACGTCCTAATTGCATGTACATAAATTAAGCAGTGTCCCAGAAATAATTATTAATGAGACCACCTTTTGAAAAATCATGTTAGATATTGAATACAAATGAGTATATTTTATATACCGCATATTACCTGGCCCATACATTAATTGTTTGTACCTGCTACAGATGTCCAGTCCTCGATTGGCAGATTTCCAAGCATTATCTAACTTGATTTTCCAAAAGGTGGTCACCATCACACTGGATTGATCAGACATTTCAGACTAGCTCCCAGGCTCCTGGAAATCAGATCTGAGCAGGCGATCGACTCTATATTCAGGACCCAGCACATACTGCCAGCATACCCGTTTGAATTAAAAATGCTGGTTAAGGACCGTGCCCATGCTCTGCGCTTGGTGCACAAACGGTCCATCCGATCCTGTATGTATATCCCCCCCTCCTGGATATTATTGGGGTTATTAAGCTTAATGACATACTATATTATGGCCTAGGTCTTACAGAAGACAGGGCTAATGCATGCA
The DNA here is from genome assembly GCA_030867875.1 of Actinernus sp. WN-2022. NCBI lineage: Eukaryota > Metazoa > Cnidaria > Anthozoa > Actiniaria > Actinernidae > Actinernus > Actinernus sp. WN-2022. Next base: position 60,635,150 of record JAOWCC010000936.1, read on the forward strand.
TATGGCTCTAATTAATGGCAGACGTCCTAATTGCATGTACATAAATTAAGCAGTGTCCCAGAAATAATTATTAATGAGACCACCTTTTGAAAAATCATGTTAGATATTGAATACAAATGAGTATATTTTATATACCGCATATTACCTGGCCCATACATTAATTGTTTGTACCTGCTACAGATGTCCAGTCCTCGATTGGCAGATTTCCAAGCATTATTATTGAATACAAATGAGTATATTTTATATACCGCATATTACCTGGCCCATACATTAATTGTTTGTACCTGCTACAGATGTCCAGTCCTCGATTGGCAGATTTCCAAGCATTATCTAACTTGATTTTCCAAAAGGTGGTCACCATCACACTGGATTGATCAGACATTTCAGACTAGCTCCCAGGCTCCTGGAAATCAGATCTGAGCAGGCGATCGACTCTATATTCAGGACCCAGCACATACTGCCAGCATACCCGTTTGAATTAAAAATGCTGGTTAAGGACCGTGCCCATGCTCTGCGCTTGGTGCACAAACGGTCCATCCGATCCTGTATGTATATCCCCCCCTCCTGGATATTATTGGGGTTATTAAGCTTAATGACATACTATATTATGGCCTAGGTCTTACAGAAGACAGGGCTAATGCATGCATATGGCTCTAATTAATGGCAGACGTCCTAATTGCATGTACATAAATTAAGCAGTGTCCCAGAAATAATTATTAATGAGACCACCTTTTGAAAAATCATGTTAGATATTGAATACAAATGAGTATATTTTATATACCGCATATTACCTGGCCCATACATTAATTGTTTGTACCTGCTACAGATGTCCAGTCCTCGATTGGCAGATTTCCAAGCATTATCTAACTTGATTTTCCAAAAGGTGGTCACCATCACACTGGATTGATCAGACATTTCAGACTAGCTCCCAGGCTCCTGGAAAACAGTAAAAATGCTGGTTAAGGACCGTAGGTGCCTATATGCACCTACTCTGCACTTGGTGCACCACTTGGCCCCATGCGATCCTGTATATATATTCCCCCCACCCCTCCTCCTGACCCCACTCCTGGATAGTGGGGTGAAAGCTTAATGACATAATATATTATGGCCTTATAGCTCTAAGACAGGGCTAATGCATGCATATGGCTCTAATTAATGGCAGACGTCCTGATTGGATGTGGCCCTAATGGCATGTACATAAATTAAGCAGTGTCCCAGAAATAATTATTAATGAGACCACCTTTGAAAAATCATGTTAGATATTGAATACAAATGAGTATATTTTATATACCGCATATTACCTGGCCCATACATTAATTGTTTGTACCTGCTACAGGATGTCCAGTCCTCGATTGGCAGATTTCCAAGCATTATCTAACTTGATTTCCAAAAGGTGGTCACCATCACACTGGATTGATCAGACATTTCAGACTAGCTCCCAGGCTCCTGGAAATCAGATCTGAGCAGGCGATCGACTCTATATTCAGGACCCAGCACATACTGCCAGCATACCCGTTTGAATTAAAAATGCTGGTTAAGGACCGTAGGCGACTACGCCCATGCTCTGCGCTTGGTGCACAAACGGTCCATCCGATCCTGTATGTATATCCCCCCCTCCTGGATATTATTGGGGTTATTAAGCTTAATGACATACTATATTATGGCCTAGGTCTTACAGAAGACAGGGCTAATGCATGCATATGGCTCTAATTAATGGCAGACGTCCTAATTGCATGTACATAAATTAAGCAGTGTCCCAGAAATAATTATTAATGAGACCACCTTTTGAAAAAATCTCATGTTAGATATTGAATACAAATGAGTATATTTTATATACCGCATATTACCTGGCCCATACATTAATTGTTTGTACCTGCTACAGATGTCCAGTCCTCGATTGGCAGATTTCCAAGCATTATTATTGAATACAAATGAGTATATTTTATATACCGCATATTACCTGGCCCATACATTAATTGTTTGTACCTGCTACAGATGTCCAGTCCTCGATTGGCAGATTTCCAAGCATTATCTAACTTGATTTTCAAAAGGTGGTCACCATCACACTGGATTGATCAGACATTTCAGACTAGCTCCCAGGCTCCTGGAAATCAGATCTGAGCAGGCGATCGACTCTATATTCAGGACCCAGCACATACTGCCAGCATACCCGTTTGAATTAAAAATGCTGGTTAAGGACCGTGCCCATGCTCTGCGCTTGGTGCACAAACGGTCCATCCGATCCTGTATGTATATCCCCCCTCCTGGATATTATTGGGGTTATTAAGCTTAATGACATACTATATTATGGCCTAGGTCTTACAGAAGACAGGGCTAATGCATGCATATGGCTCTAATTAATGGCAGACGTCCTAATTGCATGTACATAAATTAAGCAGTGTCCCAGAAATAATTATTAATGAGACCACCTTTTGAAAAATCATGTTAGATATTGAATACAAATGAGTATATTTTATATACCGCATATTACCTGGCCCATACATTAATTGTTTGTACCTGCTACAGATGTCCAGTCCTCGATTGGCAGATTTCCAAGCATTATCTAACTTGATTTTCCAAAAGGTGGTCACCATCACACTGGATTGATCAGACATTTCAGACTAGCTCCCAGGCTCCTGGAAAACAGTAAAAATGCTGGTTAAGGACCGTAGGTGCCTATATGCACCTACTCTGCACTTGGTGCACCACTTGCCCATGCGATCCTGTATATATATTCCCCCCACCCCTCCTCCTGACCCCACTCCTGGATAGTGGGGTGAAAGCTTAATGACATAATATATTATGGCCTTATAGCTCTAAGACAGGGCTAATGCATGCATATGGCTCTAATTAATGGCAGACGTCCTGATTGGATGTGGCCCTAATGGCATGTACATAAATTAAGCAGTGTCCCAGAAATAATTATTAATGAGACCACCTTTTGAAAAATCATGTTAGATATTGAATACAAATGAGTATATTTTATATACCGCATATTACCTGGCCCATACATTAATTGTTTGTACCTGCTACAGATGTCCAGTCCTCGATTGGCAGATTTCCAAGCATTATCTAACTTGATTTTCCAAAAGGTGGTCACCATCACACTGGATTGATCAGACATTTCAGACTAGCTCCCAGGCTCCTGGAAATCAAGATCTGAGCAGGCGATCGACTCTATATTCAGGACCCAGCACATACTGCCAGCATACCCGTTTGAATTAAAAATGCTGGTTAAGGACCGTAGGCGACTACGCCCATGCTCTGCGCTTGGGTGCACAAACGGTCCATCCGATCCTGTATGTATATCCCCCCTCCTGGATATTATTGGGGTTATTAAGCTTAATGACATACTATATTATGGCCTAGGTCTTACAGAAGACAGGGCTAATGCATGCATATGGCTCTAATTAATGGCAGACGTCCTAATTGCATGTACATAAATTAAGCAGTGTCCCAGAAATAATTATTAATGAGACCACCTTTTGAAAAATCATGTTAGATATTGAATACAAATGAGTATATTTTATATACCGCATATTACCTGGCCCATACATTAATTGTTTGTACCTGCTACAAGCGTCCAGTCCTCGATTGGCAGATTTCCAAGCATTATCTAACTTGATTTTCCAAAAGGTGGTCACCATCACACTGGATTGATCAGACATTTCAGACTAGCTCCCAGGCTCCTGGAAATCAGATCTGAGCAGGCGATCGACTCTATATTCAGGACCCAGCACATACTGCCAGCATACCCGTTTGAATTAAAAATGCTGGTTAAGGACCGTGCCCATGCTCTGCGCTTGGTGCACAAACGGTCCATCCGATCCTGTATGTATATCCCCCCCTCCTGGATATTATTGGGGTTATTAAGCTTAATGACATACTATATTATGGCCTAGGTCTTACAGAAGACAGGGCTAATGCATGCATATGGCTCTAATTAATGGCAGACGTCCTAATTGCATGTACATAAATTAAGCAGTGTCCCAGAAATAATTATTAATGAGACCACCTTTTGAAAAATCATGTTAGATATTGAATACAAATGAGTATATTTTATATACCGCATATTACCTGGCCCATACATTAATTGTTTGTACCTGCTACAGATGTCCAGTCCTCGATTGGCAGATTTCCAAGCATTATCTAACTTGATTTTCCAAAAGGTGGTCACCATCACACTGGATTGATCAGACATTTCAGACTAGCTCCCAGGCTCCTGGAAATCAGATCTGAGCAGGCGATCGACTCTATATTCAGGACCCAGCACATACTGCCAGCATACCCGTTTGAATTAAAAATGCTGGTTAAGGACCGTGCCCATGCTCTGCGCTTGGTGCACAAACGGTCCATCCGATCCTGTATGTATATCCCCCCCTCCTGGATATTATTGGGGTTATTAAGCTTAATGACATACTATATTATGGCCTAGGTCTTACAGAAGACAGGGCTAATGCATGCATATGGCTCTAATTAATGGCAGACGTCCTAATTGCATGTACATAAATTAAGCAGTGTCCCAGAAATAATTATTAATGAGACCACCTTTTGAAAAATCATGTTAGATATTGAATACAAATGAGTATATTTTATATACCGCATATTACCTGGCCCATACATTAATTGTTTGTACCTGCTACAGATGTCCAGTCCTCGATTGGCAGATTTCCAAGCATTATCTAACTTGATTTTCCAAAAGGTGGTCACCATCACACTGGATTGATCAGACATTTCAGACTAGCTCCCAGGCTCCTGGAAATCAGATCTGAGCAGGCGATCGACTCTATATTCAGGACCCAGCACATACTGCCAGCATACCCGTTTGAATTAAAAATGCTGGTTAAGGACCGTGCCCATGCTCTGCGCTTGGTGCACAAACGGTCCATCCGATCCTGTATGTATATCCCCCCCTCCTGGATATTATTGGGGTTATTAAGCTTAATGACATACTATATTATGGCCTAGGTCTTACAGAAGACAGGGCTAATGCATGCATATGGCTCTAATTAATGGCAGACGTCCTAATTGCATGTACATAAATTAAGCAGTGTCCCAGAAATAATTATTAATGAGACCACCTTTTGAAAAATCATGTTAGATATTGAATACAAATGAGTATATTTTATATACCGCATATTACCTGGCCCATACATTAATTGTTTGTACCTGCTACAGATGTCCAGTCCTCGATTGGCAGATTTCCAAGCATTATCTAACTTGATTTTCCAAAAGGTGGTCACCATCACACTGGATTGATCAGACATTTCAGACTAGCTCCCAGGCTCCTGGAAAACAGTAAAAATGCTGGTTAAGGACCGTAGGTGCCTATATGCACCTACTCTGCACTTGGTGCACCACTTGGCCCATGCGATCCTGTATATATATTCCCCCCACCCCTCCTCCTGACCCCACTCCTGGATAGTGGGGTGAAAGCTTAATGACATAATATATTATGGCCTTATAGCTCTAAGACAGGGCTAATGCATGCATATGGCTCTAATTAATGGCAGACGTCCTGATTGGATGTGGCCCTAATGGCATGTACATAAATTAAGCAGTGTCCCAGAAATAATTATTAATGAGACCACCTTTTGAAAAATCATGTTAGATATTGAATACAAATGAGTATATTTTATATACCGCATATTACCTGGCCCATACATTAATTGTTTGTACCTGCTACAGATGTCCAGTCCTCGATTGGCAGATTTCCAAGCATTATCTAACTTGATTTTCCAAAAGGTGGTCACCATCACACTGGATTGATCAGACATTTCAGACTAGCTCCCAGGCTCCTGGAAATCAGATCTGAGCAGGCGATCGACTCTATATTCAGGACCCAGCACATACTGCCAGCATACCCGTTTGAATTAAAAATGCTGGTTAAGGACCGTAGGCGACTACGCCCATGCTCTGCGCTTGGTGCACAAACGGTCCATCCGATCCTGTATGTATATCCCCCCCTCCTGGATATTATTGGGGTTATTAAGCTTAATGACATACTATATTATGGCCTAGGTCTTACAGAAGACAGGGCTAATGCATGCATATGGCTCTAATTAATGGCAGACGTCCTAATTGCATGTACATAAATTAAGCAGTGTCCCAGAAATAATTATTAATGAGACCACCTTTTGAAAAATCATGTTAGATATTGAATACAAATGAGTATATTTTATATACCGCATATTACCTGGCCCATACATTAATTGTTTGTACCTGCTACAGATGTCCAGTCCTCGATTGGCAGATTTCCAAGCATTATCTAACTTGATTTTCCAAAAGGTGGTCACCATCACACTGGATTGATCAGACATTTCAGACTAGCTCCCAGGCTCCTGGAAATCAGATCTGAGCAGGCGATCGACTCTATATTCAGGACCCAGCACATACTGCCAGCATACCCGTTTGAATTAAAAATGCTGGTTAAGGACCGTGCCCATGCTCTGCGCTTGGTGCACAAACGGTCCATCCGATCCTGTATGTATATCCCCCCCTCCTGGATATTATTGGGGTTATTAAGCTTAATGACATACTATATTATGGCCTAGGTCTTACAGAAGACAGGGCTAATGCATGCATATGGCTCTAATTAATGGCAGACGTCCTAATTGCATGTACATAAATTAAGCAGTGTCCCAGAAATAATTATTAATGAGACCACCTTTTGAAAAATCATGTTAGATATTGAATACAAATGAGTATATTTTATATACCGCATATTACCTGGCCCATACATTAATTGTTTGTACCTGCTACAGATGTCCAGTCCTCGATTGGCAGATTTCCAAGCATTATCTAACTTGATTTTCCAAAAGGTGGTCACCATCACACTGGATTGATCAGACATTTCAGACTAGCTCCCAGGCTCCTGGAAATCAGATCTGAGCAGGCGATCGACTCTATATTCAGGACCCAGCACATACTGCCAGCATACCCGTTTGAATTAAAAATGCTGGTTAAGGACCGTGCCCATGCTCTGCGCTTGGTGCACAAACGGTCCATCCGATCCTGTATGTATATCCCCCCCTCCTGGATATTATTGGGGTTATTAAGCTTAATGACATACTATATTATGGCCTAGGTCTTACAGAAGACAGGGCTAATGCATGCATATGGCTCTAATTAATGGCAGACGTCCTAATTGCATGTACATAAATTAAGCAGTGTCCCAGAAATAATTATTAATGAGACCACCTTTTGAAAAATCATGTTAGATATTGAATACAAATGAGTATATTTTATATACCGCATATTACCTGGCCCATACATTAATTGTTTGTACCTGCTACAGATGTCCAGTCCTCGATTGGCAGATTTCCAAGCATTATCTAACTTGATTTTCCAAAAGGTGGTCACCATCACACTGGATTGATCAGACATTTCAGACTAGCTCCCAGGCTCCTGGAAAACAGTAAAAATGCTGGTTAAGGACCGTAGGTGCCTATATGCACCTACTCTGCACTTGGTGCACCACTTGGCCCATGCGATCCTGTATATATATTCCCCCCACCCCTCCTCCTGACCCCACTCCTGGATAGTGGGGTGAAAGCTTAATGACATAATATATTATGGCCTTATAGCTCTAAGACAGGGCTAATGCATGCATATGGCTCTAATTAATGGCAGACGTCCTGATTGGATGTGGCCCTAATGGCATGTACATAAATTAAGCAGTGTCCCAGAAATAATTATTAATGAGACCACCTTTTGAAAAATCATGTTAGATATATATACACTGAAACAAAAAAACTCTGCCAAAGACTTATATATATCATATATATATATCCTTTATATTTCCGTCAAACTTTTTTGACAGTTGTTGCTTTGGTAGACACAAATAAACATAATAGGCTTTGTTTTTCTTTGTCTTTGACGGTAATGAACTAATATGTTTAACCGTGAAATTCTGGCATTTTGGCCAGCAAGGTTTTGATCACACGTCAGTAGCAAGAGCAATAGCAAATTAAAATACAAAAACCGGTAATTTTGTTGGGTCGATTTACAGCGTCCAGCGACCGGTTTGTATTTTAATTTGCTATTGCTCTTGCTACTGACGTGTGATCAAAACCTTGCTGGCCAAAATGCCAGAATTTCACGGTTAAACATATTAGTTCATTACCGTCAAAGACAAAGAAAAACAAAGCCTATTATGTTTCTTTGTGTCTACCAAAGCAACAACTGTCAAAAAAGTTTGACGGAAATATAAAGGATATATATATATGATATATATAAGTCTTTGGCAGAGTTTTTTTGTTTCAGTGTATATATATATATATATATATATATGTGGGTGTCTTATGTGAACCGGACCTAACCGCTATACATTTGGGGGGAATAGACATGTGAATTTCTTGCTTCACAAAGAAAAATATAAATAAGGAAAGAAAAAGGAAAATATTGAAAGGTTTGTCTTACAAAAAAAAGAAATAAAAGAACAATGAAGCATATCTGTCTATTCACAAGCCATACTTTCGTCGCCTGCGACTTTTAACAGGTATTTGTTAATATGTTATTTAAGAACGCAGTATGTTGTTCTTGTTCACTTTTATTTAATACAGCACTGGACTATTTCAAGGAAACTAGAAATCCCTGACCATAAAGGCTATATGATCTTACTCTATCGTCTTGCTACGTTTTTGATCAAGTGTGATTAAAGTACACATGCTTACCTTTTTGTTAGTTCCCAGGCCCATATAAGTCCTAAAACGCGATCCAAGCTTGTATGTAACGCTGTACTGTGGAACCAACCATTTGTCAAAGTGACTTACACGTGTTTTAATTCCTGTGATTTTGTAAACACCATTAAGTTGTACTTGTAAGGCGATGATCAGGAGCACGACACCAGGCCGCTTGGCCATCGAGACTTGCATGCTTTGTAGGTCTGACTGCATTACCAAGAGGTTTGGCACAGGCTAACATAAACAAAACAATATAATGGTAAACGCGGTTGTCACTGAAAGAGACATATATGATCATTTTTGTTTGAAGCTGTAAAACTCACATCCATTATTATAGTGACTATAGTAAAGTAAAGTCAAGTCATTTTATTTATAGAGGGTATTAAACACATTTACCAGTTAACAATCATGAAGTTCAGAAATCTACGTGGCCCTCTGTTGGCTTATTCACTATGGTGTTACATCCTTATCAGAGTAGATGCCGACAAGGTCCAACCGATTACTGTTGGATTATGTAAAGGTAGCACCTTCTACTCATTTATTTAAGACCCTGATCATCCGCAGACCGGCGCTTAACCACTGAGCTAACCGGGAGGCGGTGGCATTGTGGCATTCCCAAGCAAAGAAAGAGACCTTACTCTAGGATATGATACAACAATTATTTTAATGTGGATCGCAGATATTATGATAACCGAATTCGCATAATAAAGATTTGCACTTTTCACTCAACGTGCACGTGAAGTTTTTGGCCGAACGATATTTCCTAATATTGAGCGTCCATATATACTATACCCGTGAGTCAGCGTATGACCGGTTTGAGCTATTTTTAGAACATGTTTCCCAGGTAACTGCCTTCTGACTCTGCTGCGATCGTGCATATGCTTGCCGTAATTATCGAGATTAAGAATGATGTATTGTTCTTTGAGGTGATTTTACTAACGCTGCATTTTCCTGACTATGGTTTGATTTGATTCTTAAAGTGTGGGCACGTGAAATCCCGTGAGTTCGAAATATAGCTCAATCCGGTCATACGCTGTAGTAAACACAAAACAGACCATACAAAATATTTTGGAAGATAAAAAATGCGAAAATCTTCAAAGCGACACAACAAAATCGATGGAATGGAAACTTGATATAAATGTTACCCCAAAATATTATGTTTGCCAATTTCTTGCAAACCGTCAGGCAACTATGGTCGCCGCCTGCAATTCTAACCCGCAATCTATAGTTTAACACCATGGGAAAGTACTGTGTTAACTACAAGAAAATCGAGAAAGCGGGACGGAATATGCCACAAGATGAAGGAGGTAAGGTTAATTGAGAATATTTGGTGAAAATCTCTCAATATTTCAAAAATCTAAACGAAAACTTGGCCTCGTCCGCGAGTATGTCGTAGGACACTATACTATATTGTATTTCGTTTCATAAAAACGTTTTTTTACGCACTGAATTCGGAAATGTAGCTTGTTCAAAGCTTCAAAATCACTCCAAGCCTTTCCTCCACCGAGCTTTCTAATTATGCGGAAACAGCTCGTTTCAAATTCCTCCGCCGTGTATTCAGTTACCCATTCACGACGAAAACTATAACATTAGCATATTATAAGGTATTTTATTTTTGGGGGCATTTGTTTCAGATTTAAAAAGAATTAAACAACTGAACGGTTCAATATGTTTTTCTTACTTAAAGCATAACTCAGTTAAATGGTTTCCATCATCATGACTATAACTGAAATGAAAAATATATTACTGCTATTGGACGCGTGACTGAATTTGAAAACAAGCTTATGAGATGTACGATTTTGCGCATAATTAGAAAGATCAGAGGGGGCTAGGAGGGTTTTGAATGTTTCAACCACCCACATTCCCGACCTCAGTGCGGAAAAACGTATTTGCATATGGTGTCACAAAACAAATTGTCCTACAACATACTCGCAAATGAGGCCAAAGTTTTCGTTTAGAAAAATAATTACAATCGACCTTTCGTCATTCATCTAGTGATATACTCCGTTGCGCTTCCTCGATTTTCTTTTTGGTAACACTTGGCATGCAGGCACTAATGAATGATAGCGGTATAGGAAGTTAGGGGAGAGAAAAATCCCTAGAGCGTAAAGGAGGCGAACTCCCTAAAGGATGGACGAATTACTAGGGATTTCCTAATTAGAAATCCCTGTGACACCTATTAAAATAAACGAACACTATACGTATAGTATTTTACCAGGTTTAAAAACACTATACGTGTTTTGAGAGCTGATAAAACACGAGTTTAAGTCTGGATTTCAAAAGCACAAGCAACACACAAAGAGGCAGTAATGCATTGTTCATTATATAGCGGCGCTTGTTCTTATCTCACACTTGTGAGTATACAACAAGTGCTACTAATGATAAATACAGCACAAGCATAAGCATAAACAACACACTCACACTCAGTAATGCATTGTTCATTGCGGCGCTTGTTCTTATCTCACACTTTTGAGTACAACAAGTACCACCAGTGATTAGTGCATTACAGCGTTATTTTTAGTATGTTGCTTATAATGCTGTTATTGCTAGGTTTTATTAAACTGCTACGAAAAAACGTGCGTGAGAGTCTTTGCGCCAAGACAGGGGTTTCACAGTGAATCATTATAAAAACAGGATTTATTCCTTTATCGGGTATAAAGGATAAGCATGTTATCTGTGGTCATTTGGCTCATGACTAGTTAATGAGTATTTAAATATACAACAGAATAAAACCTGGAAAATGATCAGATACTTCTGTGTATATAGTAGTATCTCGATCTCAACAGAATTCGTTCAATATATTATATAATCCAGAGGTATTTATCGATGGCTTTAGGACTAGTTGGCATGGTTCATACAGACTTCCAATCATTTTCTTTAAATACATTTCAAGGACTTATTAAGGACGATCCGCACTTTTGAAGGACTTGTTTCCTATGGCTCACGCATCTAATGACCTTAAACGTCTACGCAATTTAGACCCGATGGTACGGACCCTTTCTTTCATTGACTTACTTGCACCGCTGAATCTAACGATCTTTCGGAGGCTAAAATGACCCTTTAGCACGCCTCGTGATGCTTTGCGCGAAACAAGTATTTTCGTGGACCACGAAATTCAGTTCTGGGACGTACAGCAATGTATAGATGAGGATCTGTTTGCATATAGTTGTTGTTTCTCCTGATAGTTACTGTTATATACGCACATACGATGAATAGTCTTCTTAAGAACTTATTTAGGGCATTCTTTTTAATTCAACCGAAATTTTCTGACACTTTTTGTGTGACATCCAACGGCCTAGCAAAGCCGTAATGACGCCAGCGAACTGAGAACAACCGCCGAGAATATTGTCACGCTCTGTCCGAAGGAATCAGTTTACTCGTTAGTTCGCTTCCTTCCTAAAACGAAGGTAAGATAATTCGCCGATAATTCTTCGATCTACCAGCTAGGGAAACACAAGCAACTGCGGTGAGTTTGGAGAGTACTCTGAGTACTAATGTTTGCGATCTCAGTTAGCCGGCGGCTTAGCGGATGTATGGCTGTTCAAATACGTTACCGTTCCTCCGTTTTATCCGTTCTACTAACTCCAATATTTAGTGTTCAAACCGATGTCAAGTCAACACAATTTTTTCATTAAATCGAAGAACTTTGCAGCGATCGATCAGAACACACTAATTGCGTTTGACGATGGAGAACACATACTAATCTTGCAGTGGACTCCCTGTGGGCATATGTGGGCTACCTATGATTTCTCAGGCGAAAGAAATCTAGATTCGTGTATGTCCTCATGTCCTTATGTTTGTACTTTTTAGAATAAATTATATCGGCCGGGAAACTGGTAACTACACAATGCTCGCTCGCTCGAAGTTGCTCAACATTCGGTGCATGGTTTCTTTGTCATATTTTCTCCATTAAAATGCACTGATGTTTAAAAGGTTCGCAAGTACGATTTATCAATGCCCGAGGAAAGTGGGTACTACTTCTAAGGCATTGGCAAAGTCTGATGTCTGAACTATATCAAGTGGCAACCATGGTCTGTTTTGTCGGCACGTGAAGACGTACATGTAATGATGCAGACGAAGTTGAACAGTCGAACCACTCGGCCATATACTAATTTCCGTTGGCTTGCTCGCTGTATTGGATTATGCTTTACACTGAACAGATACGAAAACTACAAACATCAAGATACTATAAATATATTCATAGAACCTGAAGTGAAATATTTGACAGTGTCTTGTGTGAGTTATGACGATTTAGCTTTTTAAACACTAAATGTGTGTGCACCTTTCCGTTGCATATGCATATTAACACATTTTTTTAGGCAAATTAAGAATCACACTTGGAGTTGGGTAAATCAAGGAACACAAGGTGAGGGAAATTTAAAGTACTCTTTATTGTTGTGTACGTGCATGTACTCTAGTCAATGGCAAATATCATGTGTGTATGATACAGTGTATGTTGACATACTTAAGCTTACAGGCACAATTAATCTACCAACATTGACCAGAAATTATTCTACAATAACAGTGGACACTCCGTATTCTCTAGGCAGCCTTGACCTCACTTGAAGAATAATTTGAATGCTCTGAAGGAACTGGAGTGTAGTTTATACACATGGGTATATAGTTTAAGTTCTACATTGGAGTGTAATCACCAACATTAAGTCAGTATTGTGGAGCCAGCCTTGGCCATCTGAATGCTATACACCACATGGTTAAACTATCAATGTGCATTATACCTGTTGAATTTGTTAAAACTTTCCTCAAGATCCACGTTAATTTCCAGTCATTTGATTACCTATTTAACTGAACAGGTCCATCCCTTGAATAACATATAAGTCAAGACATTCAAATCTGTTTACATTTATTTAAAGCCAGACATTTTTGATCAGGATATTAATTGTTTATACACACAGTCCACACCACTGTAGCAATAAAGGGTGTGTCACCATAGGATGCCCAGTCCTTTCTCATACAAAAATATATGTCGAACGCACTTTGATAATCTATGATTACTTCTAGTATAATTAATATTTTCCTCAGCGAGCAAATAAATATATTGATGTTATTGATTTTCTATTGCTGTATGTTGTTGCTTGACTTATTCCTCATCTAGATTATTAGTTAGATGTGTATTTGATCAAGCATGGAACTGTTTGTGTTCTAATGTCATGCATGAAAATGCATATGTTCATGCATTCAGTTTTAAAATCCTAGAACGCGCTGAATAATAACGTCCTGCATCCAGTTCTCTCTTGCAAGTTTTACTTTTGTGGATGTTTGATTAATAATAATAATAATAATAATAATAGATTTATATAGCGCTGTTTCTTCGAAAATCCAAAAGCGCTTTACATTCTGTAAAAACATATAAAAACTATAACCACTGATGTAGTTAACTATGATAAGATTATGAATAGTATGCGCGCTTAAAAAAGAAATGTTTTAATGGCACTTTTAAAATCAGTCAAAGATTGAATAATCCTTATGTTTTCTGGTAGATTATTCCATAAGGACGGCGCCGTAACTGAAAAAGCTCTGCGACCATAGGACTCTAAATTGTACTTAGGAATAACTAAATATTTTTTGGTAGCAGAGCGTAGTGACCGTTTCGGAACATATGGAGTTAAAAGTTCATTAAGATAAAAAGGTGCCATATTATTTAAAGCCTTAAATGTCAGTAGTAAAATCTTAAAGTCAACCCTCTCTGGTACGGGCAACCAGTGCAATTCCTTCATAATAGGACTGATATGTTCATATTTACGTGAGTACGTGAGAAGTTGCCGTGTATATAAAGTTTCATAGAGTTGACGGTTGTTAGTTATTAGGCGCTCGTCACAGTCAGTGAACACGAAATAAAAATAAAAACACGGGTTTCGCGCAAAATATCAAGGGGCGTGCTAATGGGTCTTTGATGTATTTTTAACATTCAAGAAGGTTTCAACAACATTGAAGGAGTTTTGGTAAAAATTAAAGGACTTTTCAAGGAGAAAATCTAATCTGCGAAAATGCAAGGACTTTTCAAGAATCTGGTAGTATTTCAAGGACTTTTCACGGCCGGTGCGAACCATGTGTTTCTTGTTAGTTTTACCATCAGAGCAGTAAAAATCAAATAGAAATTCGTTTATCTGTGAATTTCACTTTTTTAAACAAATCGATATGGAAGTTAGCAACACCAAAGGATTTTCTGTTTGTTCTTTTCATTTTAAGTTTCGTGGCGGGGCTCGAGTGGATGAAAAATGGTCTATATATGTACTAGCCTGCAGTTTACATCCTTCCTCGGCTTAATAGACTCTTTCAGGATGCCTGTTTTTGTCTCTTTGCAGACCACGTGACGTTCCTGGAATAATGCGTTTTTGTTTTTATGTATCCCAAGAGGAAATGTGCTAATTTCTATAATTGGAAAACAAAGCACTGAATCCTCTGGAGAACTATCACGTGGTCTGAAATGGGGCAACAAACACGAAAGATGATAGGGGCTATTAAAATCACAACAAAACACAATATGGCAAATTAAAACCACCTTTATATTGAATCGTGTTACTTTTCTTAAATGTGTTGTAGCTCTTTCTTTCTTGTTTTTTTACGTGTACGTAATTACGGGGACCTTAAGGAAGCAGGACCAGTGTGTTCGTACATCGTATTCAGTCTACAGCGTATTTATTTACTGTGTACATTCCAAAGTTATGACTTTGCCTTTAAAAAGTAGTAGTAGAACGCAGTTTAGTAGGCTGTAATTGTAACTGTTTCTAATTCACTTCTATTATTTTGTGCCTTGTTTCTAGACATCGACGTTACTGCTCATTGACTTTAGAATACGCCGAGTGGCAACGATCCTAATTTCTTCACAACTACTACTAACCAACCAATTATAGAACTAACGACCTCTGCCACAATACACTGATTCCTTTCTTCTTTTCCTACACTAAAATTCTCTATGTTTACATAGAACGATCACTTAATATCTCAGGATGTTGATGACTGGTTATCAAAAAACTCCTATTTGAAAAATGCGCGAGCGAAAGTTTGTCTTATAATTAAACCAACTAACTAATGCAAACGTTTGGAATCTTCAACAGACGGATTGACTGTATTAGGAAATCTAATTGATCATTATCATCAGCTCGCACACGATATCTATTGCCCCGAATGGCAATGATAGTTCCTGCGTAGTATACGTGGCGCCAAGATGCTACGACTCTTGTCCCAACACGTAGTTCACTTGCCTGAGGAATAACATCAAGAACATATGATGGCACTGAGTCTCTATTAAACCTGCGATAGTGAGTGGGGCTGACAGATGAGTCTTCTAATTCTACTTGTAAATATGACCTGTTGATAGTTGTAACATAAGACTTGTAGTAGTAATCAGCACTGTAAGAGTTTCGTCCCCATTTTCCAAGCACTCTCGAACCAACCATGATACATGCTGAGAAAGGATGTTTGTCAAGCGGCAATTAGTATACAATATTCACGCAATGCAATGTAATGTCATATAATAATTTATTTACCGACGTATCACTAAAGAGCTTACAAAGAAGTTCGTCCAAACGTGAACTAAAGAAACTATACAATTAAACAGAAGATACCGAAGTACCAAAATTTGGTAGGAACATATATGCACATTATTTAAATTATACAATCATATTGCATAGAAATGCAAACTACAGCATGGAGAAAGAATTGGTTGAAGAAGTGTTAATTAATGAAACTTGACGCTTTTTGGAGATTCTCAACATATACAACTCTTTTGTATACAATTTAATTGTTAATAAAAATGAATAAAGTTTGTTAGATCAAAGGTACCCTTGGTGACCTATGATGTAATGTTACAAAAAACACTAAAAAAACACCTAGATGTATGTGGCTGCATGAGGTAACAAAGGGAACAACGCGTTAATTATGGAAAGTTTTAGTCAACATTCTCTTTGATTTTACCAAATAAAATAATTGCGTATGAGAAACCATACAAACTCTTATAACTCGATTAAGCCGTTGAATGTAACCAAAGATTGGACTGCATTTGTGTCGCTTCAGTTTCAAATGTCACGTGTCACGAAGAACACTATAACGAGAATCCAATTATTCCATAACCTCACATACATACATACATACATAAACTTTATTTAACTTCGAATTTACAGAGTAGCATTAAGATGCTAATATCTCCGATGCTAACATCTACTGCACGGTATTGATTCGATGTACAATCAACTCAGTCATTCTTTCTTCGTGCACGAGATCGTACAATGTGTTTTACATCACATGAGTATGTGTTTTTAAACCTGTTTTATCAGGTTAATAAAAAGTTTGCAAAACCTATTTTTTTGTTTACTTACATGAAGGAACATCGCACCCATATATCTCCACCCTCATACAGGCTGGATAGCTTGTTGTATAGCCGGAGTGTCTAAACGGATTAAATCGTAATCTCCTCGCAATAAACGGCTCCTTTAGCTGATACCTTTTTACCGACGAAGCATCTCTATTACCTGTGAACATCTGTTATGAAAAAAAAAAACTTAGAATAGTGCAAGGTTGTAATGAGGAAATAATGGATGACTAGTTCCTGTAAGAAAACTACTGTAGGCCTACGTCGTTGGAAAAGGTAAACGCCGTTATAATCAAGTGAAAGTCGATTAAGGTATGGTAACTGCTGTGGGAAGCGTTAGCTAGCCGTCCTTCGGGACACGACGCGGCTCATCTGGCATCGTGTGGAGGATGTTATTTTGCCGTTTTCCATCCCAAGAGGTGCACCACCACATGCTTGTTTCATAGAAAACGAAGAATGAAATTAATACACTTTTTGCTCGGACAAAGGGCTCGAAACTTCAGCTGTTACTCGCTTCTCGCGGCGGTTAGCAATACCTTAACCGTCTTTCAGTTGATAAAACCAGTGTTTGTAATGAGGAAAATATGTTTGGCAAGTTACATCAACAGATTAAATATACACCTTAGATAAAATCATATATGAGACACTGAAGTAGCCTTTTTATATTGAAGAACAGGTAGCCAATGTTTACACAAGGGTAAGTGATCCTCTCGACTCCTCCACATGTAAGCCTCGATAAAAAAAATACATATAGAATATGGGGTCACGATAAAACTACCAATATTTGATTCCCAATGTGCTCCATAATCCTCTTTTTTTTCCCAATGTTATGCACATTTACCGTGAAGGTATTGAACAATCAACAACACACAACTCATTCTGAGTTTTTTATCGTTCTCGAATATAAACATGCATGGCCATTATATTAGGTTTATCCATTTAAACCAGAAAGTTTTTTAAGTTTAGAAAAACACATTAAATATATATGAATGAAAGTAAGTTCGAATGAAGCTGCAAGCAATCTTAAGCCTAAACTAAATATTTTAAATTCACAGATCGACATAGTATAGTTACCCGTTCTGAGTCATCTTCTCTGTAGGCAACAAACCGCGAACCTGCCAGGTTGCTGCTGACAACAAACCATTTCACCCATTTGTTATCAACAGCACTTCCCTGTGTAGCCAGGGCCGTTATCCTGTAGGGTTTTCTGAAGTCGATCTGCAGGTAGGGTCTACTTTGAGTTCCTGAGCACCAGGCCGCTGGTCCGTTCAGTCTTCCCATACTTGCCCTGCGATTGTATTCTCTTTGTGTGGAGGATGTTATCTTGTCATCTTTAATTGCGTTGTTTTCCATCCCGAGAGGTGAGCCACATACTTGTTTTCATGGATAACGTAGAAAGAATTTAATATCGATATTGTAATGATAAGACTATGAAAAATAACTACAAAGTAATCTGAACCAAAGTTCAACTGTAGTATCTAGGATTTCACAGGGTAAAGAAAGAGAAATATTACGGTTTGGTATATGGATAAATTCTACAGAGAAGAGTTTAACATTGCAGTCTTACCATGTGGAGATTACTTCATCCAATAAGAAACGAGCTTTCAGATCGTCAATATCAAGCTGTCACAATTGAGCCAATCAACGACGACAAATGTTATAAACAATTCAAGTACATTAAAATGGGGTTTTCGCTATCTGTACAGGTCCGCAAATGATCCCGGCCCGCAAATGATCCCAGGCCCACAAATGATCCCCAAAATGGACCGCAAATGATCCCGCTCCACAAATGATCCCCAATGGGGACCGCAAATGATCCCGTGAAAAAACATGGAATGGCATGGATTTTTGCCGCTGGATAGTGGATCTAAAGTATGACTGAAAGAAAAAATGAAGAACAGATTTTAATAATGATGTAATGATTTTTAACCATTGGCTCCGGCAGGGAACCCCCTTTAAAACATATCCATCAAAATATCCATGACGTCACGCTATCGACCCCGGATCACACCTGTCCAAAAAAATCGTATGTCGTCAGCGACACCTCCAATCTTGACAGCCTTCGCAGTGTCTGTAATTGACACTCGTGAACAAGGCGCGATTATGCTCGCTCCTGGCTGTTACGCGTGTTATTACTTTTGCTATTGCTTTGAAATTGTTTCCTTGTGTATTGTAAATAGGAGATACTGACAAGCTGGATGAGATATCTGGAAATGAAAACAAAATTAAGTCAGAATAATTGACTCGATGATTAAAAATGGCTAACCGGTTTCTGGTAATAAGAACGGTCGACGAAGGATTCGGGTTTAAAAACTCTGGATTACTGAGGAACTCGGGATTAAGAAACATCAAATTACTTTTTTAATTAATGTTTTGTGTTTGAAAAAAATGATTTGGGTTTAAAAAAAAAGAATTTGAATGGGCCAAACAAGCCACCATACTACGGGTTATTTATTCTTAACCTTAATTTCTTTAATTTTAACTTATGAGTCAGTAAACTATAAAAACTTGGGATTATTAACAAAAAAAACATTTAAAAATTAATGAATTAACCCAGGATTTGAAAAATAAACGAAATTGGTCCTTTACGAGCCACCTTTTCTATGAAAAAGAAAACTAACTTGATGCGCATATTTTGATTTCTAAAACATTGAATCCAACGACCAGATTCCATGCCATTCCACATTTCTTCGCGCTATTATATGTGGTCCCCAATGGGGATCATTTGCGAGCCGGGATCACTTGCGGTCCATTTTTGGGATCATTTGCGGACCTGTACAGATCCACTACCCAGTGGCAAAAAATCCATGCCATTCCATGTTTTGTCACGGGATCATTTGCGGTTCCCATTGGGGAGCATTTGCGGCGCGGGATCATTTGCGGTCCATTTTAGGGATCATTTGCGGGCCTGGGATCATTTGCGGGCCGGGATCATTTGCGGACCTGTACATATCGTCAGTTTGCTTTTAGATTTTTAAGCGGATTCTTAGATAACTTAATTTCCTACTTCTACATTGAATTAAGTTTATATTATAAAACCAATAAAAGATGGTTCTCCTTGTTCTATAACATAATAATACCCTTTCGAGGATTGAAAATTAAGCTGTTAAATGCATTCGCGTCTGCTCGTGCATCCGCAGTTTTTCAAGACCTCGAGCGTGCATTATTTTGTTATAGAGAAAGAGAACCATCTTTTATTTGTTAAATAATTCTAGCAATTCAAATATTTAAAATATTTATTTAACTCTAATTCGTGCTATCAACTCGGGAAATACAACTCACTCTATCCCTTGGGACCAGATATTAACAGTTTAACTTCCTTACAGAGAATTGTTCTCTTTCCCTCGTAGGGCGTGCACACTTAGCACTACAGCTTTCCACTTTACATAACTTCCTTACATACGCAGTCAGACCTACACGACCTTTTTTTACATAAACTAGTTATTAGTTGGATATATACATGCAATATATAGTTAATGCGTTACCTTTGCAGACTGGTACTGTATAACTCCATGTGCTATTGACACCGCACACGAGAGAATATTGTCCCTTTAGTTCATATCCTTTGTTGCATCTAAACCTCACAACAGCTCTATATGAAAAGTCATTATCAAGTCGTTGGCCGTTGAGAGGTGCTCTGAGGACTGGGCAGCTGCGGCCTGGAAATGGATTCGTATAATAATATTCGTTAATTGAAGAAATGAATGAGTTTAATTCAATTATGATAAAACACGCATTAGGACTATTTACACGAGAGGACGTAATAACCACTGGTCGTTTGCATCAAACATAACTGTTTCTCATATCCAGAGCCTCACGGTTAACATTTAGTCATGCGCTGTACGGATTTTCATATAGGTAAGCAGCGATTGAGCTGTTTTTCAGGTCGTTTATATGGGTAACTTCTCGACTAACTTAAGGCTTAAGTTAGACGAGCTCAAATCCCACGCCGCATGTGTGACCTTGCACTGCTGTGGTTTTAGATAACAGTTGTTACATGATGGCAATATATATAGAGCGGATTTCGATTGAGTGTTGAAAGCAACCGTGATTGCTTTGGTTTTGCGTTTGCTCAGTTTTCCTATTGGCTGTGGAAAATGTTTTGTGATTATTAGCCAATCAAGTGCTAAACTAAAACTAAACGTGTTTTGGTCCATCACGCCATCCACGATCGCGTTTACTTTTCCTCGTGATTGGTTCAAGTAAAATCAGTCCGTGATTGGCTTAATGTGTTTTACTTGCTTGCGTGATTGGTTCTGTGATTACTTTTGCTTTGGTTTTACGACACTCAATCGAAAACCGCTCTATACAATCATAAACACAGATGGGTAACGCTAACAGGTAACATAGGTTACTTTTTACGCCTTCTTTACCTTGTGTTTTCTATAGAATGAGGTTCTGGTGTATAATTCCTATCTGATGTTGATCTATATCAGTTGGGTCAGTAGCACGTTAAGAGGATTTCACAGAGCTCATAAAACAAAAGGGAAAACTCGAGGTAACGGAGGTTACTCTCTTATCCATAACCATACGCTCACACGTCTTGACAGGAAAATATCTCAGGCCACTTTAGGGTTATAATATTCGTTTTCCGTCGATGGATACGATTATAAAAACGTTTTCCTGCCCTCAAGAAACAATACAGTTTACTTTTGAACTTTCAAGATACCATTTCCTTGACATAATAATAAGTGCGCAATAAGCTTTAATTAAGTCTGACATTCATGTCATACTGATTGGCAATACTGCAAAGCTTAATATTCCTGAGAAATGCACCAAATCTCACCTACGCATCGTGGTTTGCTACTATTCCACCTCCCTGCGTTACAGTAAGCATTTTGCTCGCCTTGCAAGTCGTAGTTTGGATTACATCCATAACGTATTCTACTACCACTGGTATAGTGATGGCCTATTACAAAGCCATTTTGGGGGATTTCAAAAGAAGGACAGACCACTGCAACCACAAAAGATGAAATAATGCAAACGTTCGGGATCTTCAACAGACGGATAGACTGTATTAGGAAATCTAATTCATCAGTATCATCAGCTCGCACACGATATCTATTGCCCCGAATAGCAATGATAGTTCCTGCGTAGTATTTGTTGCGCCAAGGTGCTACGACTCTTGTGTTAACACGTAGTTCACTTGCCTTAGGAATAACATCAAGAACATATGATGGCACTGAGTCTCTATTTAACCTGCGATAGTGAGTGGGACTGACAGATGAGTCCTCTAATTCCACTTGTAAATATGAGCTGTCGATAGTTGTAACGTAAGACTTGTAGTAGTAATCAGCACCGTAAATGTTTCGTCCCCATTTTCCAAGTACTCTCGAACCAACCGTGACACATGCTGAGAAATGATGTTTGTCAAGACAATTAGTATACAATATGCACGCAATGCAATGTAATGTTATACAATAATGTATTTACCCACGTATCACGTGTTCCTGATACTGAGTTATGCTGATAGCAGATTTTTACTGAATTTTATCAATATATGTTTTAACCTGTACATATATTTATTGTTACGCCCCACGTGGAAACCAGCTTACTGTTGTACTAGCGTACGGAAATAAAGTTATATGTATGCGTGTATATGTATATATATGTATGTACTTAAGATCTTACAAAGAAATTCGTTCAAACGTGAACTAAAGAAACTATACAATTAAACAGAAGATACTGATGTACCAAAATTTGGTAGGAACATCTATGCACATTATTTAAATTCTACAATTCTACAATTATACTGGATAGAAATGCAAACTACAGCATGGAAAAAGAATTGGTTGAAGAACTCATGCTAAGTAAGGGTTAATTAAAACTTCACGCTTTTTGGAGATTCGCAACATGAACGGCTCTTTTATAGTTTGAAGTGCTATTTTCTACGCTTGCGATTTTCAACCAAAATATAGTTTTTAAAAAGCTCCAACTCAAGAATAATTTATTCGATTTGTCTGAAATTTTTCTAAATGTCAATTGATATCTCAGCTGCAAAACAATTTCGGGGAATTGGGAAATTCTAAAAAGAGATCTCTTGACGGCGTTTCCCGCATATCTACTCGGTTTATGTTTTTGCCATTTCACGGAAGGCATGATAACTTTTGAACTAAATCGAATTTTGATATTCCCCAACACAGTTTTGTAATATGATTCCACCAAAATGCGACAAAGCAACCTTAACATATTTTTGGATTTGGAGTTTCTGAAAGCCATCTCACTTCAAATATGTAGGTGCTTTTACAATTTCTCGGCATCCCGGTCGAGTGTCGAGCCGATACACGGTTGTTTATTTGGTCGAGAAGACAGACGTCACGAACGTTCTCATAAATCTAGTTGTCAATGAGAATTGTGAATTTCGTATTTGTGTTGCAAAAACGTTTCTTCGACAAGGACAATAAAGTGGTTCAATGTTAAATGCGTAACGTTCAAAAGTTAAAATTAAATAATAAAATAGTCAGACAAAGCAGTCATGCTGACAGATAATACCGTAATAATGCACGAATTAGCGTCACGCCACGACTGAAAGAGCTCAAGTGACCCATACAACAGTCCGTTTCGTACTGAAACCTGTATTTAGCGGGCGCTTAAAAAAAGGATATTTGAGATCTTCGTATCACTATCACCGTATCACAGTATTTTGTATCACCGTATCATTGCATCTTGTAACACTTTATATATATACCAAGCCTTAGAAATGAGGGAGATATGGGCATGTACTTAAAATCACGTGACCGATGACGTCATCGCTACGTCATCACCACTAAGTGATTGATAGGTTCCCACTACCATGTCTGTCCAGGTTTGAAGTGTCTGGCATTAGATGGGCACCGTCAATACATCTTCTCCAGCATGACCAAATCCTTTCGAAACCTTGGACGGTCGTTCGGAAAGTCAACGGCGAGTCGTCGAGTCACAGAAAAAAACGACGAATAAATCATCTCATATCCACCTAATCCCAATAGCTCGTTATGCACATGCGTGCATCCACGAGTTAAATTACTATTGTGTGTGGAATAAACGACCTATTTATAGCTTGATTACGTCAAGAACCTTCGCTTGATAATGGCTAATTGTGTTGACGCATGCAGTCTAAAGTAGTTCTGGAACAATCTGTACAAGGATTGTGTGACAAAGTTATTATTTAGTCAGTAGCTAAATCAAATTGATCTTTAAATCAAAATTCTCCGCTGAACTTTGAAATCACATATCGAAGAGGTTAAAACGAGTTTTTATCCATTCCACATTGGCGCAGAATTGAGTTTTTGGGAATCTAACGCTAGCCAAATGTAACTTGCCAACGTTTTATCAAATATAAACAGTGCATGGTCAACTGGCTGGAAGATCAAAGAAAACACATGTTATTTTAAGATGGAACCTATGTGAATATATTATGTTATTTCAGTTCAATTTCTCATTCGAGAATTCCGAATACAGAACTTCAAATTCAGGAATACTCATGATTGACTTTAAAACACTTTGCTTATAAACTGGCCATCTCTATCTATCCACACTCACGCCATTCTGTTCAGCTGAGCTGAGCAAAACGCCGGTATATACTTCATGGTAGTGTTCTGTTCGAAATACAGTCGACTCTCGCCTTGCGGACACCCCGCTTAATTGCGGACACCCCGTTATTACGGACAGCAGACAGATCCCCGGCGAAAGCTAGAGGTTTGACTGAGAATCACTCCCGCTATTGCGGACGTGACATTTTTATTGTTTCGGCTCTCGTTATAGCGGACACCCAGGCCTTCAATTTATTTTTACTTACTTGGCCGGACATGTGTCCTTCCAAACCTTCCCACAGTCTCTGGAAGTGAAATGAACAATCTCAGCTACAATTAGTCGATGCCGTAATGTCTAGCTTCATAAACATGTCCCTCTATAAGCGCTCCACCTTAGTGGACATTTGTGGACTAAATATCAACAAGAGGCCCTGAGTGGCCTTAACTCGGGCCATCCATAGCATGTACTGCATGGAGTTCTAGCATAATTTTGTGTCAACATCGTTTGTGCTAGAGTAGCCAGAGAATTGGTTCTCTACTGATGCTCTTGACTGATGCTCTTGTCTGTCAAATGTCAATGTGCAAGGTTATGGTTATGGTATGCCAGGGGGTTGGAAATGATAGAGCCATAATACACACACAACACACACATACATGCTGTGCATGTACATTTCAGCCACAATTTCCTTCAATTCTGTAGTTTAATATTACTTTCTTTTCAATATTGTTCCTTGAGGGTCGCTAGAATTACAAAAAAAAATTGGTATGGGTGTTGTTGATTGAAGTGCAATGGTTATTTGAGTAGTCTGCACGATGTCGAGTCACTCAAATTTGATGCATTGTAATTATATCAGGTGCAGTACGACTATGAGAAATCAAGCAATTTAGAACAACAAATTCCACATAATGTTGCTATTCATTGTGAATAGTCAGGTAATGTCATTCTACATGTGAAATAAAGTCATCTATTTGTAATTATCAATTATTAACAAACCAGTGGTGACGGCTGAAATTCAGGCTAAATTCGCAATACAATATTTTCGATTGATGTCGAAACTACAGACCACCATTTTCTAGTATTAGTGAGCTGCCACTGTGCTAGTGCTCATTTTCTACATCTTGAAGGAGACTGAAACTTATAACGGCAGGCCACAAAGAAACAAGCAATGTCCACTCATTTTTTTATATCATTGGGGTCGCAGCATGATTAATTTTCATTCCCAAATAATTCTTAAAAGTACTCATACTCCTGATCATGACCGAGTGAAAGTGACGATGCTGACGTCAAGAACTGAGGAACAACAACAACAATTACATTTATTTTCTCATAAGATGATGGAAATGTTTACGAGTAATAAGGCATAATAAGAAATACAATGATGAGAAGGTAGGTCCCTAAGGTAACCTTAAGGACCACCTCAGATGGAAAACACTGAAACAAGATCTAGCTTGCATGGATATATAATGGTACCAAGAAAGGGGAAGGGAAAGAAAGAGTGCCACTTGCATGTAAGTATACGCTCAGTTCTGGACCAAATTTAGTAGTTATGTTATGTTATAAACTTGCAATAATGATAAATACACTACTCTATAGTATACATAATATCATAATTAAATACACTGTAGAATGCCTGAACCCAGAGATAATAATCAAATACAAAGAGGTACAGGCCAGATGTAAATAGACCCGGGAAATAGAACAAAATAAAACCAGTGTCAATAACACGCCACAGATAAATATGCGATTTCCACATCAGTCATTTATCGTTCGTTTGAAAAAATCTTCATTTCGGATTACTTACTCAGTTTATACTCACTCACTGCATGCTGGATTTTCGTTCCCGAATTTATAAACATTTAAATACATGTGCATGGGGGAGAAACGACTGTAATTCTTTTAAAAGGCCCCTGTCAGTCAGAGAACTGAGAAATCGGGTCATTTCTACTACACTTTCGAGAGGTTAATAACAATAAATAACAACACAACGACAGACAATTGGTATAAAGGTTATCATGTTCAGATTAGTGGCTACTTACATTTACAAGCTGGTGTCTTTATAGTCAGAGCAGTGTTCTGTCACGAGTGTATCTTAAAGCATGTCGCATAATATGTGATAAATTCCCGTCCAAAGCCCGTGAAACACCTCTCAGCTTTAGAAAAGACAAAAATATTGGTATTGCACTTGAAGGAACCTTTGGTTTACACAAAAAAACAGCTGATATTAAAGGTTTTGTTAAGTCAAAACTCCCACCCGCCACCATCTTGAAAAACATGAAAATGGTGTCCACTGTTCACGTGACCAGCACAGTCCAATCTGGTTGGTACGGTGGCGAAAAGAACTTCCAAAGAAGGCGCAATGCGATTGGTAGACGGCGAAATACCTCGACACAAAAAAATAAAAATAAAAAAACACTTGCAAAAGTCGACTCGGGCCTGCCCACAGGCAGCCCGAGTAATAACGTGGAGTTGTTTCTTCTATAGAGTGCTGTCAATTTGCACTCGCAAGCGAGTTTAACAGGCTTGGGGAGAAAGTTAGTGAAACAGCTGCCAAAAGCAGAAAGTCACAGAGCAGCATCAGACGCTTTTTCGTGAAAGAATGACTTGGATATCTCGGTATGACTGACTGAACGCAGGTTACACGGAACGTATGCCTTGTCAGCGCTTTAATACAGATCCTTATATAGACCATGCTTGTGCGAAACGATAAGAGTTTAAACTAAATCAATCTCAGTACAGTACAGAAAGTTACAATTCAAGAACACGCATCAGTGATCATTACTTTGTTATAAATACCTCTCAAGGCACGTAATATTGTGAAAAAGTGGTCAGTTAATAGTGTTATCCTCTACATGTGCGTAAATAAACATAAGGTTATGGTATGCGCGCATCCACGAGTTAAAAAGGACATTGCGTTACGTATATTTGAACTATTTGAAGTATTGTAAAATTTAGGACCTTGGAAACTAACAGAGAACTGTCTTATAAGGAAGCATTTCTACACAAAGGAACATGAAATTATTGAGAACTTGTGAATTTGATCATTCCTCAACAATAAGTTGTCGAAACCTCGAGGAAGTCAATTGTTTTGATACGAAGACATACATTTTCCCAAATTGAGTAAATAAGTATCTTCAAATTTCAAAATCCTTTGTTGTTTGAATATTGGGTCAGTATGAGCGTCAAATGCTTCCTTAGCTTTAATTATAATTACACGTTTTTGGAGCAAAATAATACGGTGTAAGTTGGATGGATACGTTGCAATTGAGCCCCAAACAGTAACGCAATAATGGAGGTACGGGTACACTAGGGAAACGTATAGTGTTCGTAAGGGCCGGCTTAGAAAGGCAAAAACTTGATTTATATATTATTCCTACTGACTTGGATATTTTGCTTGCAACTTGAGAAATATGAGGTTTCCATAACATGTATTCGTCCAAAATCACCCCGGCCAAGAAATACCCCCTCACTGACCTGATCAATCCTATGATTATTAATCTCAATCGTTAAATCAATTATTTGCCTTTTTACCGTGGCTTAAAAAATCATATAATGAGACGTTTTTAATATTAATCGATAGTTTGATAGCATCAAACCAATTAGATAAAGTAGTATAGTCGGAGTCAGTTAAATACCACTTTTTCTTGTACAACAAAACTCAAAAGGTTGTGAATGTTATGGACGCCTTGTTTTCTTGCACAAGGGGCGTCATAAAGTGAATTCAGAAATCCACTTCATAACGCCCCTTGTGCAAGAAAAAAGGCGTCCATAACATTCACAACCTTTTGAGTTTTGTTGTACAAGAAAAAGTTGTATTTAACTGACTCCGACTATACTACTATGGGGTAACTAAGGGTCATTCAAAGTGTCACTAGACATTCTTGTACATAAAATCCAAACTTGAAGTATATGTTAAAGGAATGATTATTATACTGTATATTGGAACCGAATGGTATTAGTATATATTCTTTATTCCACGACATTAGCATTCGTTGTCATCTTAGTACACATTAACACCATACAGATCAAACATGTCGAAGAAGGACTCAAATGTAGACGCCGCAATAACTTGTGATTGGTTGATGAGAGGGAAGGACTCAAAATGTCCAAAGAAGATTTCGAAGACAACGAAGTTCTGTTCCCAGCATAACTACCAAATCTCAAAAGGCTGTGCCCCATACGTACCATGCTCGAAGTGCGGTAAAGGATGTCGTACTGATTACGAGCTTTGCTCAGGATGTGACCGTCTCACCATCAAGGTGAAGTCTTCCGGTGTCTATATAAGACGCGCTAAGAAGTCCAGCAAGAAGCTAGAGGATCCAAGAAAGGAGGAGCCAAACATGGTGGAACCGGAGGTAGCATTGCCCGCTGAATCAAGAGTGCTGGAACCAGTGGAAGGTCTTGGAGAGTCTCTCAACCATGCGCTCAACGAGGTGTTGGCTGCCTTGAGGAACGAGAAGGACGCTTAGGAATAGCCACGAAAAAAGAAAAAAGGAAGAATGAAGAAGGTCGTTGCGTGGCCCTCTTCATTCCTCTTCTTTTTTTTTTTTCTATTGAACGTACGACATCTATAGTTGTATCATGGACGAGCTAGTCAGATTGTTTGGTCCTGGAATTTGTAGAAGCCTGAATATCAAACCACAAGTGGAACGTATTAACACCAGTGAAACATGTTCTGATTGTCTCTGTCCCTTGGAAGTACAAGGAACGGAATTCGTGTGTCCCACATGTGGTCTTGTTTCCGAGGTTGAACCATGTACAGAAACTAAGATCGACATTATTACTACTCGACTGCATATAGTAGGTCCGGACGGGTTTCAGTATCAAAGTGATCTAGACCGCGCAAAACCAAAGCAAAGCGATGATGACATAGAACTGAAACGACGAACGCTACTACAAGAACTACGAGCATACGACACTATTTACAAACAAAGTTATGATCTATCGTTCCCTATGAACGCGTTAGAAATCGTAGCCGACGCATTCACCCAAGTAATGAAAGTTTGTCTCAAGCGTAGCGATGCTAAGAAAAATATTTTAGCTGCTCTACTCTACCATGCATGCATACAATGTGGATTCGTCCGATCTAAAGGTGAGGTCGCTCGCTTCATGCAACTAAGAAACGAAGGCATCCATAGTGGAGAGGTCTTCATACGTTCTCTGTGTGACGACGATAAGATTGATGTAGACTTGGATGCTGAGCGCATAGTTCCTCACATTGCGACGACTTTCCTACAACTAGATCTTGTAGGAGTACCTAGGGACGTTCAACAAATAGTCCACGAGGTCGTTACTAAGGCAATGGAAAACAATATAGGCCCCAAATCAATGCTTAAGACGAAAGTCGTTGGAGCAAGTTACGAGGTGCTACGTCGCTCCGGATCGTCTATGTCTTTTAAGGATGTCGTTAAGCGCTGTGGCATATTTGGAAATGCGGTCAAGCGTTTTGTCAAGGAGTTGTCTTCTTACCATTCCCACTTCGAACCAATCTACACTAAGTATGGGCTAACTAGCAGTAGGACTTGGCAAAGTGAAAGTGAGAGCCATGTTCGTTCCTTTCATAGGAAACGTTGATTCTTACATTCCAAGTTTTTCTCGCATTTCCTTTTGCACTTCTTGCTTGAGTTCGGCTCGAATACTTTTTTCACCTATGGAAGCCTTGCGACGAATTTCAGACCTCATGATCTCATACTTATTCGCTTCGTTCAGGATGAGACTATATTCGGAGTCGGATATGTTTTCATCACGTAGTGCCTTCGATACTAGATCGCGAATCGTATTGATTTTCGCTTTTGCTAACATAGTTGTCTTTTCATGCTTAGAAACCTTCATTCCTAACTTCTTAGCTCCAACGGTTGTAGATGCTGAAATTAATCCACATAGCCCACCAATAACTCCAAGTGGTAGACCAATCACTATTCCAACCCCAGTCAACGCTGCGCCCAATCCAGATCCAGATAAGATCACAGATAGACCTCCAGTTGCCACTGCGATTCCATGAACTATTCCTTGAGAACGTGCATATTTCTTGCGCACACCTTCGTAGTGTCTTTCTTGAACTTCAATGTCCGAAAGCGTGTCTCGGATCGTTTGTAGTCTAAAGTTCTTTCCAGTGTCACTAGCAATCTGTGGATAGATACTTGGTGCTGAGGGAAACGGTTGAATCGAGTCGCCTTCCATTGTACGTTATACATATAACTTAATCAAGCTTCAACACGTATCGTATCGGTTGACCACGGAAGTCTACCACATTACCTTTCTCATCACGAATCGTAAGGTTAAGACTATTTTGCATTGTCCCTATAGCTTGTAGGACTTGGGGATTCGTTATAGTATAGGTTATCCTTGAAAGCCAAAGACCTCGGACCTCTATGCTAGCCAAGACTTTCGATCGTTTTCCCTCTAGAAGTGAGAAACCAGAATCCACCACATCGCAACGGACATACACTGTGTGGATATCTTTGATCCTAATAGGGTAAGTACCAACTTTTAGCAGGAACTCGTTATTCTCTTCTTCTCCACCTTCGACACCTAATAGTGTGTAGAGACTTTTATTGAACTTGATTGGTTTCTTAACTACTATAGCGTTGTCCTCCCTAATGAGGGGGATATCTCTCTCAAATTCCACGATACCAGCACTACTTGCAGGCTTTAAGGCTTTCTTGACTTTCCTAAAGTTGTAAGATCCTACAGCAACGTCGTGTGGGAACATAATACTACCATCATTCCACCAGAAAGAGCCCACCTCTGTTAGGTTCCACCAAGTGTTCTCGAAAGTGATCTCGAGTAGTGAAATGTTCTGTATAAGAATAGGGTCGTCGAAGTAGACAGTATGGTCAGCCAATGTTGTGGTGACAGTAAGGATCGTCATTACGTGTTGAAGGTATAACTATATATACGTATAGCTTCAACATGAGGAGGTCCGGAGGTCTTTTCAGTTACCATTACGGAGGGAAAGACGAAGAGGAAGAGGTCCCAACACTGAATGCTAATGTACGGTCAAAGGCTGAGAATCAAGCTAGGAGAGAGAATAAAGCTCGGATAGATAGAGAAGATGTGGAAAGTAGAGAGGTCGCAACATTGAATGCAGATCTATTAGCGAAGTTCAAGAAGAAATACCCACATGCAGATCTTCACAAGTTCTATGCCTCTACGGAAGTGAACGGTCCAGACAAACATTCGACGAGTATTTGGTTTCGAGATGGAGATTCTAGCTATGTCGTTTACGGCAATGACGTCTCGAAGTTACCTACTACGATTCGAAAGCGCATCGATAATGCGTTGTGGGATGTGCATAAAGGTTTCCCATCTACGTTGACCCTAGATAGGAGTGCGAAATATCCTATTACAGCAGTTCCTTCTACTGAACTGGCACAAGATATTGATCTCACTAATCTATGGATATATGCCACCTCAACGAAGAAGTTCAAAGCTGGCGTTCCAAATATATTCAAGGAGACCGTCGTAAAGCATATGACAGCAAATGAGTCCTACCATTGGTTACATGGTCCAGATTTCAAGTACTGGCCTCAACAATTGAATTTCGCAACGTGGTGTGCGACTTCTGGATGTGGAGTGTCATTGTTTGATCCTATTTTCAAAACGCATCCACCAGTCGTTCAGGGGTTCCTACGATTCCATGTTTATTTCACGATACGAAGAATTCTACGTGAACTTGGTGGTACTCATGGAGTTCCTTTACCTGGTAACTCTCATTTCAAGCAAATGGATAACCTCTATAACAAAGCAGCTCTTGAGAAATTGTGCATTGAATTTGGTATATCTCGAACACCAGATTTCCCACCAGACTTCCGATGGCACGGAGGTAGGAATAATGGATTAGGAGATGTATTCCTGTTATACCAGGGATCAACTGGCTACATAAACGGATATGTAACTGCCCATGGTCGAAGTTACGACAAAGCAACCACATGGCCCGCGGACTCTACTTTATTTAAAGACCAAGGAGGTAAGGAGGACACTCTGATAGCTTTTATTAGGAACGATGAACATGAAGGAAAGCAATACAATTGGTTTACACCACCAATCGGAAAGGGTTTGACAGATGTTGGATTGGGTAGGTTGAATAGATCTGTCGAGGCTTTTGGACATTGCATACTTGGCGCTCAAGCCGACTTGAACGAATCCATCTTAGATAGCCATAACGTCAAAGAAAAGTTTAAGAGCTTAGTCGAAGACGCTATTCTCGAAAACGATTTAGTGGTGAGCTACAAAAACTATCTTACTGCTATAACGGCAACACATAAGAGGCTCGATCTAGCGATAGCTATAGGCGTACGATTATTGCCAAGTGATCTAGAGTACTATCTTGGTGAGAAAGATGGTTATAAGAATCCAATCCCGAAAGCCACGAAAGATATGGTGCTAGGCACTAACGACATCAATGCAGAAGGCAAAGGACGCTCACCTTCTCTTATGGAAGGATCATCAGATAAGAAATCGTTGCCGCATCTCGAGACGCACAAGAAACAAGATCCTGTACTAAAGGCTGTCACGCACAAGAAACAAGATCCCGTACAAAAGGCTGCCCCACAACATGAGATTAATCTCGCAGTGACATCCATTGCTGCAGCTGGAATCGCATGGACGTTGTTTCGTTAACGGCGTTTGTATTGCTCCACTACGAAGACCACTGCTGCTACGATTAACAACCAAAGATTGTTTGCTAAGACTCCAACAACGTCAGCAGCCATACTGAATATGAAACTCGCAATTGGTCCAATCATCTTAGGTAGAATCTCTTCTAACTTTTTACCTATTGCTTTTAAGGTTTTGGCAGTTGTTTTAGCTGCTGCTTTGGCAGCATCTCCAAATCCCGGTACTATCGCGGAAACTTTCTTCGTCAGATTGGAAACTATTACACCGATCACAGTACTTACCGCAGCTACCACGCTAATTATACTGACCCCATACTTCTTAAAGATGATTCTTATACGATCCCTAAGTGACATCCGTTTTACTAGGGCTGCTTCTATTTGTTCTAGGGTTGCTTGCTCCTCATGATCGGTCTTTATTTCATTAGTAGCGTTTTCTTTCTGAGTTTCGGTAGACGTAGGGTCTTGGAGTATTTCTTTATTTTGTTCGATCCTCTCACTCAATTGATTTTCAGCTCCTATGACTTCTTTTACCATTTCTTCCCTCGAAGGTCCTAAGACTCTTTTGAGACCTTTTCCCATCTTCCTATATAACTCACCTTTCGTGGTGGTCAAAGGAATAGCTTTTTCTTTACTTCCATACTCTTTGATAAAGACTCTACCATCAGACATGGTTGCAATCTCAAGCATGCCTCGAATTCCCACATCGTGGTATTTTTCCCAGACAGTCTCGAACATATCCTGTCTTGCATTTTCCGATAAACCCTGTTTGAAGATTACACTTCGATCGGTATACTTTGGGATTTTCTCTTTCTCCAACCTCTCCAGGATTTTTTCATTTCTAGAAACGTTCGAGCCTTCCGAGTCAATGAGTTCGTCGAAGTACTCGTCATCTTCTCTAGAAAACGAGGTTTCCTGATTCTTTGGTCTAGCACCTTCTTTGCCATAGTTGCGTCTGGTTTTCATTGGGACCATTTCTCCTGACTCTTCTGGAAATATTGCATCCCACTCCTCATCCACATTGATAGTATCATCTTTATCGTAGTCTCCACCTTCATCAGTTCTTTCATCGGACCTACCCTCAACGTCCATGTTAAACATATCTATATATATAGTTATATTCAACATGATCTCATCAAAGTTGGATCCCACACAAGTACGAAGAGAGCCTCATGCACTCAAGGCTCCACGAGACTTGTATAGGAAAACTTTCACTCGATCATCTGCCAATCCAGGTGAGACTCTATACGTAGAAGTTCCAAAGCTAGCAGAAGATGTAGTACTAGTACCTGGCAGCTTAGCGCTATTGGGCGACATCGTACTATCTGGTGGACATGCGAATAACAGAGTCGTTTCGAACGTTGGACGCTGTTTGGTCATGCGTAGAATCTGTAGGATGGGAGCTGAAACAGTAGAAGACCTTGTCAGGCCAGACCTCCTACAAACATACTCCGATGTATACCTATCTACGCAGGAGAGAGAGTCTAGAATACAACAAGGTATTCAATCAGAGAACTTGAATAAGCTACGATCGAAAGCTGGTGACGCAAGTACTTCTGTTGCTGCAGACAACGCGCTCCTAGCTGCATGTGGTTCCAAGTATAGGATTCCATTAGATGTTGACATTCTGACACAACATGGAGTTCTATATCCACATGCCTTAGAAAGTATCATTACATTCGAGTTGACTCTAGCGCCTGCCAACGAGGTTGTAATTGGATCGGATACTACGAAGATAGGTACGTACCAACTTACCAACATCCAACTAGAATACGAAGCAATCAGGAACGAAACGCTGGCTAGTAATGCACTTCACAAATACGAAATAGGTACTGCATTCCTATACAACTACGCTGTTCACTTCAAAACAGTAGATATCGCTAAAACGTCCGATACTTTGATATCTCAAAACATCAATGTTCCACGACGATCCTTTGCTGGACTGCTTCTACTATTCATAGATCCACCTACCATTGGCACGCGAGATAGTGAAGCATTCTCGAATCCAGATATTTCGAAGGTAGAAGTAGATGTCAATGGGATTCCCAACAGACTCTTTCCAAGCGGCATGCTTCCCCTAGATTTCTGGGAGGCTGCAAAAGGCTGGTTTGGTACACCCAATACTTCCATGACTCCAAAGAAGTTCTTTGAAAATAGATTCTCTATCCTAATCGATTGTCGCACAGCAAAAGATTCCACCGTTCATGGTGATGGCTTGGCACAAACCGGCAGTGGAAAGGACATCGACATTCGCATACATAGAACTGCAAAGGGAAGTGGAAATGTGAAAATGCACATCTATGTCCTTGCGGATGCTCAGGTCACGATATTGAACAGATCTCTGCAAAGTATATTATACTGATGGATTCTCTCGTAGAGCACGTACCGTTCAACGCACTCATAGTCGGTCCAACGAATTGTGGGAAGACTGCGTTTCTCATAGAACAACTTCGTGGAGCATTTCGTGGTAAGTTCGATTACATAGTACTGATTTGTCCTACGTATGCCCACAACAAAACTTATCGTGGATTCGCAAATCGAGATCCTCATTTCTTCGTCATATCGCCACCACAAGATGCCATCGATGCTACTTTGAGTATTTGCGCAACATTTTGGTCAGGTACCAATACTCTATTGATTCTCGATGATTGCGCCGCATCGAAGGACGTCAAGAAACGAACTGACAAGCTAGTGGACTTAGCCTTTTCTGCACGACATATAGGGATTTCCGTTTGGGTGCTGTCCCAACAATTAACGAGCATATGTAAGCCCTTCCGTGAGAACGTAGCTATCGTAGTAGCATTCCATACAGCATCGGCCGTAGATGGTAAAAGGATATTTGAGGATTATGGAGGCTCGCAAGAATGCAAAGAGTTACGAATGATACTTGGCTCCCATAAGTTCGCTCGCATGTGCTTCTGTCTCCGCCATCCTTTCGAGGTAGTGTTAGAGCTCCCAGCACCTACAACATATTATCATGGATAAAGATATACTCGAGATATTCGGCGAGGATGTAACAGGCCCCCCACCAACCAACCTAGACGTTACGTCAGACAATCGTGAATCACTTTCGATCTTAGCCGCAACAGGCGTAACGAAAGAATACTTAGGTAAAAACTTTTCCCTAGGAGACATCTCTAGACTTCCTGAGAAAGAAGTAGACAAGTTGCATAGGAGGTATCAGGCCGTTCTAGCTAAGCAAGTAACGAAAGGCTTAGTCGACGGTGTGACACGTCTAGCTACCCGCCTAGTTGCCTACCTAGTACCAATAGATTCTCAAGAAGCCCTGATCAAGGACCTACAAGAAGACCCTCTAGTCCGCAACGAAATCAGTGCTGCGACTGGCCTACTATCGCTCAAAGCAGGTCGCCTTGTAGCTCTAGCTAGCGTCCTATTCCACATATCTGGTCACGTAGTCATTCCTGGTACAACTGTTGAACCTTCACATATATCTACTATATCGAATCAAGATGGAAGAAGCGGACCAGATAACTGCGAATCCTCCGACGACTGCACCAACTAAGATAAAAAACCCAAAGCGCGTCGCAGCTGGAAAAGCACTAGCGTTAAGCAACAAACTCGCTAAAGAAGCTCAAAAGAGAGAGTTGATGCGCGAAAGCGAATCATGTAAAGAAACTGACGTAGAGAAAGGTCGGTTCGAAAGCCTGACTATCCTCGCAGTCATTGGTACTGGCGCTACATTGTTTGGCACGTACTTTGCGTACAAGAAGTATGTAGATGGCAATAAACGTGTTGCCACCGTTAGCACGACACAACCTGCAGCTCCGGCAAAGCCAACGGCACTAGACATGGAGTAACACTTAAAGACTCGAGACCATACTTATATATGTCGAGATGGATAAGGAATTGATGAAGACGGCAACCGATGCATCTATAATCGTTGGACTCGCTTCTGGTATTGGGTGGATCGTAAAAAAGACTACCAAGGAATCTATGCTTAGCGATCCTTCTTCTTCCCTAGTGAATTACGCAAAGTGGACTGCCGTGATACTCGGTAGCTTATACGCAAAGCAATATCTTGAGAAACAAAAGATCATACCGTAATGGCGACGTTAGCAGCTATTGGAATGTCTATTTTCGGCGCTGTTTTGAATGCGACGGCATTTACTGGTGGTGGCATACTAGCTAGAATGCTTGGAAAGAGTGGTGATGTAGATGCAGAACGAGAGAGACACGATAGGGCCGTTGAAAAACTAGAACGCGAAATGAAAGCGTATAGAATCAAACGTCAAAGCTTATATGACTATGCACAAGAGCAGGAAGGTCTTGAACGCAAAGCACACAACGATCAAAGAGATACCAACGAAGCCTTAGTGCGATCCGATAAGTTACGTAAAGAGCTAAAACGGCTCAAAGAGATGAAAGAACCCCGCTTATCTGACTACTACAAACCCTCAAACAATCAGAAGACTGGTGAGTTGCTCTACGTTGGTGGTGGAATGCTAGGTGTTGGATACGCTATTAGTAAATGGATATAGATACTACTACTAGCTACTAGTAAGTTACCTAAGCTACTAGTAAGTTACCCTAAGCTACTGGTGAGTTGCCCTAAGCTACTAGTAAGCTACTAGTAAGTTACCCTAAGCTACTGGTGAGTTGCCCTAAGCTACTAGTGAGTTGCCCTAAGCTACTAGTAAGCTACTAGTAAGTTACCCTAAGCTACTGGTGAGTTGCCCTAAGCTACTAGTAAGCTACTAGTAAGTTACCTAAGCTACTAGTAAGCTACTTAAGCTACTACTAAGCTACTACTAAAAAAAAAAGGAAGAATGAAGAGGATCACGCAACGACTTTCTTCATTCTTCCTTTTTTTTTTTTCATCTGTTGAAGGTTAGAATGTATAGATGTATGATGGATTCTAAACTTGCGAATATCTTCTATGGTCCTATGGGCTATTGGAAAGGTCACTCTGCAATTGGCAAGCTATCGGTAGCAGCGAAAGCATCAGAAGACGTAGCTAGGAGTTGGTTGGAAAAGCAATCTATGTGGCAAATATATCTACCACCACCAAAACACATTCCACGCCCACATTGGACTGTATCGAAACCAAATGAAGTCCACCAAGCTGATTTGATATTTCTACCACACGATCGACCTGGGCGTGGACGGAAGCTATACAAGTACGCATTGGTAGTAATCGACGTAGCTTCTCGATACAAAGAAGCCGAACCTTTGGCATCTAAAGATAGTGGTGAAGTTGCTGCGGCATTCGAACGAATCTATAAACGTAGTCCACTAGAATGGCCAAAGACTTTGCAAGTAGATCCTGGTAGAGAATTCATGGGACGTATGTCTGAAACGCTAGAACTACATGGTACGAAAGTTCAACGAGGTGAGGCTGGTAATCATAGAGCGCAAAGTTTTGTTGAAAGAGCAAATAGGACTCTAGCTGAGAGATTGTTTGGATATCAATATGCACAAGAGATGGTGCTTACTTCGGAAGGATCAGATGAGCGTAGTAGAGAATGGGTAATTCGTTTACCAATGGTTATCAAAGCCATGAACAGTGAGGTGACTCGGTTGACTGGTAAAGAGCCTTCGAATTCTGTAGTGGCGCAACAAGTAGATCTGAAGACTCCTACATATTCGCGCACGGTTGGATTGAGAGAAGAGCGTCTACCATTCGACGTTCTAGTTCGATATCTTTATGCACCAGGAGAATTGGAAGGAGGTGAAAAACGTAGAGCTACTGATCCTGTGTGGAGTTTGCAAATATACACCATTTCACGAAGTGTAGTATCTTCGGGACAACCTGTGCTGTACTACCTTGCGAAGGAGAAGGATGCACCCAAACGTGGATTCGTTCGTGAAGAGCTACAAGTCGTTCCTAGGGATACAGAACTACCACCAAAAGGAATTCTGTTTGTACCTAGACGCTAAACAGCGTACTCTATTGGCTCGGTGTGGATTCCATCGGGAAGAACGCGTCTTTTGTCGTAGTAAGCCGATAGCCCAAGCTTCTGTTGTTCGTAGGTTGCTATGCCTTCTGGCGATAGTCGGAAGCCTCGGTTTTCCGCCATGTCGATACTACCCTGGAGGGCTGCTTTGAATCGTTCCCACGAAATGTCGTTGTGCCGTCTAGACATACCTTTAGCGGAATACTTCTTGCTGCCACCTGTATCGACGTAGTAGGCTTTCGAGCATAGGGCAATGGCGCGATGTCCTTCGAATTCGAGTTTGAAGAGTCCTGGCGTACGACTGCTCCATTCGTCCCAAGCTAGCCATTCATTCCTTTCGGCTTCGAAATCTTCTCGCAGTTCCGGTCTTACAACCTCATCGAGGCTATTTCCCGAGATGGCAATGTAGGCACTGTCTGTGTCCATCTGTATATATTCGAAATCATTGCGATCAATGTACTTGTCGATGAAGTCATAGTAGAACTCAAGCATACGCAGCTTTGCGAGCTGGTACACAGCGATACCTACTTGGAAAGGGCGTTTGATTTGGATCTGGTCCTTTCGGCTCTCGAGTTCATATGCCTCACCAATCTCTTCCAGGTCTTCGAACCAAACACTTCGCAATGCTTTGTCCACAACCTTCTCATCTTTTGTATAGGTGACCTTTGTTTGGCGTCCCAAGTCTTCGAGCAACTTTCCATAGGCGCTGTTTCCTAGCAGCTTGAACACATCTGCCAGCAAAGCCTCACCTTTATCTTCATCTCCCATACGACGTGCCTCAGTGACTTGGTCCACGAACCATCCGAAGATTTCTTTGGGTTCGTAGTCTATCGTGCGGTAGACAGCAGTGATCACTGCGCCATGATCTACATACCAAAGTAGAAGAGGAGCATAGAGTAGCAACTTCTTTCCAGAGAGACTCCCAACTAGCTTCTTTTCCTCGCTGAGCTTTCTACCTGTCTTTGTGAGGTAGGCCAACATTTCTGGAGGGATTGCTTCTTTGGGGATTTTCTTGTTGTAGAAGAAGGGTGGCATCTCCTCAAATTCCTTCCACAATTTCTTTGGTATCTCGATGTCTACTTCTGCATATCCAAACCACGTTCCACCAAGTAGACATTCAACGAATCCTTCAGTGGCTGGACCTGGATCGTCATAGTGCACAACCTTTTCTTTTCCACAAGGCATTTCGAATTCCATGGTAGAAAGATATAGGGCGTTGGCATCGTATCCAAGAATCTTACGACAAGTCTTAGTTCCTCCCTGATGACTACGAATCTTAGTCACTCCTGCTTCGTGGAGTCTGGTGAACACTATGCTTGGACCTCCCACGACAGCGTCTTTCAGCATGCGGTAGGCTTCCTTACTTGGAGCGTACATCTCAGCTCCCCTTTCTACACTACCTCGAAGTAGGAACTGTAGTGAGACTCCTGGAATGGACACTGCGTCTTTCAGCATGTCTACTCCTTTCTCGTGATAGAAATCTCGCATCTTTTCGAGTGCCTCTAGGAATGGAACTACATCTAGGTCGTTGTAGTATCGTAGCCAGTCTGCAAAGGTTTCCATTCCTTTGTCGAGAAAGGTGCACTCACAGTCTTCGAACTCTGACATAGATAGTAGATGTTCTCTTTTCAACTTCGAACCCCACTCTGGATAGTCTGGTAATCCAATGTGATCCAACTTGTCTGGAGAATCGAACCACTCATATGGGAAGAAACTCTTTTGCGATTCGCATCCATATGCCTTGATCCAACGTTCATAAGAAGTTCCAGGTCCAAGGTAGTTGATCACATCAAGGAAACGGAAATCTGGGGTCAATAGGAACATAGTGGAATTGGCTTTCTTTGCTACCAGGATCTTTGAACAGGTGTCAGCAATGATTCCTACGAAGTGCTCCCTGATCAGATTGAGATCGTACCTGCCAGAGTTGAATCCCACTACTGGAACTTGGTGGATCCATTCGTCGATCTTCGCTTGTTGTTTCTTTGGTAGGGTGTCAAAAGAGAATTCAGGTGTCTTGGGGCAGAACTGTTCTGCAATGACTTCTTGGATCGCTTTCGCTCTTCGCTGGAGTTCTTCGACGAAGGCTTCGATGAGTTCTTTTGGATTGCGTCGACAGATGTGGGTTGGTTTTCGATTATACGTGTCGGCAATTGATACTGATATTGGGACATGGACGTTTTCGATGGTCAGGTGGTCCGTTGGTTGTCTTCCTTTTGTCGTGTCGAGATAGGCTTCGAAATCGTAAACTATGAAGTGTGGGTAGACAGTTTGTGTTGGTGTGGGGACCGGTTTGTTTTTCTTCTTTGTGGAGCAGCCCCAAGCTTCCACTACTGTATAACCAGCTCCTTGTAGCTTTGCCGTTCTTTCACAGGTCTTGAGATAGAGCCTCCTTTCCCTAGGGAAGCATTTCGGGCAGCCATGGAAATAGCATCCATGAAATTGAAAGATGGTTTTCGAAAGAGGTTCGTAGCCGTCGACCGGTGCTCCTTCGATCCAATGCTCTCCACCATGCCCACAAGCTGCATGATGAATGTGTTGTCCAATCCTTTTGGTTTCGCGTTCCAACCAGCATAAAGCGACTTTGCTGGCTGTGCTCTCTGGCCAGAAGGCTTTTTCGTATGCCGACTGGGGTACTGTGATTACTTTTCCGGGGCAAACGATCTTTGTTTCGCCACGCCTGCAACGATCTGCATGGCGGTGAAGGTTCGAGGCTTTTGTGAACCGTTGCTTACAATCGTTGCATACGTAGACACTCCCTATCTTGTCGATGTTCTTGATGTAGAAGGCATGTTCTTCATACAGCCCAATCGTCATCGTATGCTTGTAGTGGGGTGCATGTCGCGTCAGATGCCAAGCGCCAGCCTCCGTAGGTTCGTACACCCGAATACCGATTCCAAAGTGCAACTCGACTTCCTCCAGCTGGTCTAAGGAAGTTCTGGGAACGTCTTGTGTGGGTGCTGTCAGGCGATAGAAGTTCTGGGCAAGTTTTCGAGCTTTGACGCAACACCTATCTACTCTTGCTCCTTCATGCATGGCAAGGCAGCGCCAAAGACATAGGTTGTCGCCATATCGATCAAGGGCAAGCATTCCTTTCTTAAGGCGAAGCCATTGGGGCAGTGGACCTGTTCCCAACAAAAGCTGACGATCGATCACGACTTTGACATCTACGTAGATCCAACGAACGAAGGCCCATTGGGTATTTGGTCGATTAATGTTGTCGGGATTCAATCGAGCTGTCTCCTTGCTATTGATCCACTCTTCTGCATCTTCTAGGATGTTCACCCATGGAGAGCCTGGGACAGTCTTGGAGAATAGAATCACGCGTCCGTCATTGACATTTCGAATGCGATAGGTGTAGCTGTATCGCAGGTAAAAGCTGGTGGTTACCTTTGCAACTAACTTTTCCATGATCCTAGGAGTCAAGTCTCCTGCCACACCTTGGAAGAAGCGCCATCGGATAGTACGGCGACCTATCTCCATCCCCTCGAGCATTCCATCTCTCTCCTCTAGAATAGCACCTGCCTCTCGAGCTAGACTCCGTGGAAGTGGTTCACTACGTGGTCTCACCATTCTCCCTTCGATATAACTATGTGTTAGGATAGCTTTAACAGGCACTCGAATTTGGATTTTATGTGTAAGGACGTTGCAGCGATATAACTATATGTAATTATATCTCTAATAGGATTATCAAGTTGGATTTTACGTACAAGCAATCGATGTCGATATAACTATATGTAATCATATCTCTAATAGGATTATCAAGTTGGATTTTACGTACAAGAATGTCTAGTGACACTTTGAATGACCCTTAGTTACCCCATAGTAGTATAGTCGGAGTCAGTTAAATACAACTTTTTCTTGTACAACAAAACTCAAAAGGTTGTGAATGTTATGGACGCCTTTTTTCTTGCACAAGGGGCGTTATGAAGTGGATTTCTGAATTCACTTTATGACGCCCCTTGTGCAAGAAAACAAGGCGTCCATAACATTCACAACCTTTTGAGTTTTGTTGTACAAGAAAAAGTGGTATTTAACTGAC
Organism: Actinernus sp. WN-2022; assembly: GCA_030867875.1. Classification (NCBI taxonomy): domain Eukaryota; kingdom Metazoa; phylum Cnidaria; class Anthozoa; order Actiniaria; family Actinernidae; genus Actinernus; species Actinernus sp. WN-2022. The sequence goes on from JAOWCC010000936.1 coordinate 60,678,241, forward strand.
TCCGACTATACTACTGATAAGTTAACCATTTCAGTATTAATTGTATCAATCTAGAGGGAGAAATCCTTGTGAGAAAAGAATAGATTTGTATAATCAGCAAATAAGACCAGTTCAAAAGCGTCAGTTGCATTACAGCGGTCATTTATGTATTCCAGGGAAAGGAGCGGACCGAGGTACACCACATTTGATTCCACAGAACGATAAACAGGTGCATTTGTATTCAACTCGTTGTAATCTATTGGACAAATAGCTTTAGATCCATTCAATGGCCAATCCGCGAATACCGTAATGCTCAAGTGTGACTAACAAAATGTCATGGTTCACAGTATCAAACGCCTTGGAAAGATCAAGACAACTTCCTACTGTAAAATGTTTTTGGTCAACTGAAGATATAATTCTATCAAATAAATGTAACAAAGCTAACAAAGTTGAGTGTTTTTTTCCTAAAACCATGTTGATTATTATTTATCAAACTCATTAATAATACATGAAGCAAAAACAAAGGAAATCACCGACCGATAAGTGATATTTAAATCTGATACAGATTTCATCCTGATTTACATAAACTTTGGCTTCGATTTTCTCGGCCAAAATAAGTCGTATCGCCAAAATAACTGAAAACATGACTCTCTACATCCAGACGTTTGATAAGTAAGATAAAGAATGAGTGTCCGAACTTTATCCGATTTACAAACTCTCGCTTTCAGCTCGAGTTTGTAAATCGGATAAAGATCGCCCACTCATTCTTTATCTATTACATAAAATATCATTTCTATCAAAATAGTTAACAAAGCGGTTGTATACAACCCTCTCTAGTAGCTTATAAAAAAAAATGGTAATACAGAAAGTGGTCTGTCTGGTCTGTAATTAGAAAAGAAAGTATTATCACCTGATTTGAATAATGGGATAACTCGAGCAATTTTCATTTGGTCTGGAACAATTAACCAGACTCTAGTGATAAGTTAACAATATGTGTCAATGGCCCAGAAATAAACTGTATGGATTCCTTTAAAGAACACATAGGGATTTTATCAAAACCTACTGCCGATCCAGAACGAAATGAATTTGTAATTTCTAATAATTCTGATTCAGTAGCAGGTTTAGGAATATGGAGTTAACAAAGGAACCGGAAAGAAAAGAACGGGGAGAAGTTAGAGAGGATTTTTGCTCGCTAGATTAGGGCCAATGTTTGAGAAATAGTTACAAAAACGATTTGCAATCTCAGTAGGGTTATTGATACTTTGGTTATCAACAGTAAAAGCAAGAGGTAAACTTGTACATCTCTTTCTATTAATGACTTCGTTAAAAATCTTCCAAGTACTTTTTATGTTTGATTTCGCTTGTTCCAGTTTCTTTTCATAATAAAGACGTTTATCAAGTTGTAAATAATTATTCAGTTTGTTTTTGTAATTGTTATACAGATTCTCAATTTCAGAACGTGAAGATGCAAGAAATTTCTTGTATAGCTTGCTTTTTCTATTAATAGACTTCAGTAAACCTTTTGATAGTCATGGTTTCTTTAAAAAAAAAAGCGTTTTGTGGTTTTCACACTCTTCAGAGGGAAACAAGAGTTTATAAATACTAGTTTTTTGATCATTGTAAATCAGACCACTTGGTATTATTTAGGCGTTCGTGAAATAGCAATAAATTAGCCTCACTTTTGTCGCGAAAGATGAGACGCGCATTTACGTCCTCTTTAACGCATTGTCCATCGTCAAAAACAAAAAAATGGAAGGTGATCCGAAATGTCGGTGAACAAAAGACCACTATAACAATAATTATCTAACTGGTTTGTGAATATGTTATCAATGAGCGTTGCGGTATTTGAAGTCAGTCTAGTAGAACGCGTGATCAGAGGGAAACATATGGCCCCTAAGGGCAACTCGTGGATGGTCAGTCAGCTATTTTGGTATATACTAAAAAATCACGTGACCAATGACGTCATCACCACTAAGTGAATCGTGGGAAAATAATACCATACCTGTCCAAGTTTGAACTGTCTGGCATTAGAAATGAGGGAGAAATTGGCATGTACTTAAAATCACGTAATCGATGACGTCATCGTTACGTCATCGCCACTAACTGATTGATAGCAACCCACTACCATGTCTGTCTAGGTTTGAGCCAGCTGGCATTAGAAATGAGGGAGATATGAGCATGTACTTAAAATCACGTGACCGCTGACGTCATCGTTGCGTCATCACCACTAAGTAATTTGTTGGAACCCAATACCATGCCTGCCATAGTTTGAACTGTCTGGTATTAGAAATGAAGGAGATATGGGCAAGTACTTAAAATCACGTAATCGATGACGTCATCGTTACGTCATCGCCACTAAGTGATTGATAGCAACCCAGTACCATGTCTGTCCAGATTTGAGCCAGCTGGCATTAGAAATAAGGGAGACATGGGCATGTACCTCAAATCACGTGACCTATGACGTCATCGTTAATTACTTCATTACCACTAAGTGATTCACCACTAAGTGATTTGTGGGAACCCACTACCATGTCTGTCCAGGTTTGAAGTGTCTGGCATTAGATGGGCACGAAGTCCAAGGACTACGGCAAAGCTGACACAACGTAGGATTTTATATTGAATATTACAATATTTCGGCTGGCCAAACCAGCCTTCTTCAGGTACTAGATGTTACAAGTGAAGAGCTCTAAGGTAAGAAGATCTATAAATGTGGTAAATTTCGCAATAGAAATTGCGGAAACGGGAAGTGACGTAGACCAAAACTTGAAGTAGCAAAATAGTATAAGAGATAAGCACTATGTTTCATCACGTATATTCATACCATATGGTTCTAGAGTTTTAGCTTTATCTATAAGGTGCGCTTCTCTGGCTTTACGTATTGAGTCTCTTGAGGAGTATATTATTTCTAGGGGGATAAGTTGCATGTCGGTGTAAGAGTGGTTAGGTCTAGAAAGAAAATGTTCAGATACAGTAGTAGGTTTAGATTTAATGTTAGGCTTGTCTACTGTCCGTCTGTGTTCATTAAATCTGTCTTTGAGGCGTCGCTTAGTTTCACCTATGTATTGCAAATGGCAACGATTACATTGTATCATGTATATGAGGTTTTTAGTATTACAGGTTATGTGTGAATTAATAAAACGAGACTCGCCAGTGGAATGAAATGTGTATTGATTGAGGCCGTTAGTAATGTAGGGACAAGTTGCACAATCTTGTCCGCAGCGAAAGGAGCCTGGCGGAGCTTTAGATTGATTAGATGTGTTACGTGGTAGCTGTGATTTGACCAAAAGGTCACGAAGGTTAGAGCTACGTCGATATGCAACTAGAGGCAATTGCTTAAAGACGTCTTTGCAGCGGTTGGAAGAAAATAGTATATTAGTGTGCTTGCGTACGATATTAGAGATGTGGGGAAGTGCTGGGTTATATGTAATAACAAAAGGTATACGGTGGGTAGAGTTTTGTGAGTTAGTAGTTTGTAGAGCGTCGTTGCGAGGAATGTTAGCAGCGCGTTCTATTTGTTTATTAAGGAATGTGCGGTTATAACCTCGTTTGTAAAGGTATGTTATTAATTCATTAGTACGAATTTTAAAAGTTTCGTCGGTAGAACAGATGCGTCGGAGACGAAGAGCTAAACTGAAAGGAATGGCTCTTTTAGTGTGAAGGGGATGACAGGATGATTTAAGGAGGTGTTGATGTTTATCTGTAGGTTTAGTATATAAATCAGTCTCAATGTAGTTGTTATGTATTGATACGGTAACGTCGAGAAATGGAACGTGGGTTAATGAGTGAGAACTAGTAAATTTAATAGTAGGATGAATATTATTGAGATAATCGATGAATATTTTCAGATGGTCTTCCCCCTCAGTCCAGATCATGAAAATATCGTCGAGATATCTCCACCAGGTGTGAGGTTTATAAGGGGCATTAGAGAGAGCACCGTCAATACATCTTCTCCAGCATGACCAAATCCTTTCGAAACCTTGGACGGTCGTTCGGAAAGTCAACGGCGAGTAGTCGAGTCTCAGAAAAAAACGACGAATAAATCATCTCATATCCACCTAAACCCAATAACTCGTTCTGCACATGCGTGCATCCACGAGTTAAATTACTATTGTGTGTGGAATAAACGACCTATTTATAGCTTGATTACGTCTAGAACCTTCGCTTGATAATGGCTAATTGTGTTGACGCATGCAGTCTAAAGTAGTTCTGGAACAATCTGTACAATGATTGTGTGACAAAGTTATTATTTAGTGTAGCTAAATCAAATTGATCTTTAAATCAAAATGCCCCTCTGAACTTTGAAATCACATATCGAAGAGGTTAAAACGAGTTTTTATCCGTTCCACATGGGCGCAGAATTGAGATTTTGGGAATCTAACGCTAGCCAAATGTAACTTGCAAACATTTTATCAAATATAAAAGTGCATGACCCGGAGGTCAACTGGCTGGAAGATCAAAGAAAACACGTTTTTTTAAAACAGGCTTATTATTTTTCTCACTAGTATTTCTCTTCAGGGTTCTCTATCACGATTTCTAACTGTAGACAATATTGATTTGTGCCTCCTACTTCGAGATTGATCAGTATTCAAACCTTTACTAGATAACAATACAGTGCTCAACTGTTCGCGTTCGACCATCAAATTCAAACTATTTGACATTTTAGTGATATTTACTGTATCATTTCTCGAACTGATCACATTGTTGTTATTCTGTATATTACTATGCTTTTCTATTACCTTTTGTTTCGCTATTGTATGGCTTTGTTTAGCTTTGCTTTCCTCATTTTCACAAATCTTGGCTTTCATTCCCCAGTGAGCAGGGCGATATTGATGTTAGTTGACATCTCCTCGTCGTTCAACTGAACGTTAAGATCATATTTACCCTGACGAGTAAAGAGTGCAGCACGTTCTATCTCTGAGCCTAGGGATGTATTATGAACGTGCCATGAGACTCGGGGAGCTTTGTCGCGAAAACAGTTCAGTGTACAATACCCTCTCTATAAACGTTCCCTAAACTGCCAACACAGTACATTAAATTATGTTTAGCTAAGCCAAACGCGCTTATAAATTCCTGGGCTTCTCTCGTAAATACGACATGCGACCAAATGTCTGTTTTTAAGGCATTTCGGAATAATAATTACCTTTAGCAACACGGCCAAATCCTTTCAAAGAGTCTTTCCACATCGCCAGAAAAACGCGACACGGCCGATTGTGCAATATCAATTTCGGCTCAGAGGTCAGCAAGCACAGTTCGTATAAAATTACAAGCAAACTATGGGGGGAAAACGCTTAATCTCGATTTCTCACTTTCCTGAGTACGATTTAAAAAATGTCTAACCAGGATCTCAATCTACAATATGAATTAAATAGTTCTACCTACATTTCTATAATCAGCTCGTGAATTTTAGTTGTCGTTTTTTTCAAACATAAACGAGTGTTTTGACTCAAATTATTACAGAGCTAGAGTGAGAATTGGCGAGAAAAGAGCTTACTTACTGTTTATAACTTGGATTCTGAGGTGGAATATACTGTATTTTGCAAAATGTCTATAGCAGGCCTTCTGAACGAAGGGTTCATCGTCGTCACTAAATACCATTAGAGCAGCTGTGGATTCCTTTGCGGTTTCGTTTTTGCAGTTGAATATTTCGATCTTGGATAAACCGGCAGAATCCGCCATCTTTGTACGCTAAATCCTGTAAATTTGGCTGTCTTGAGACCATCATACCTCTGGCCACGAGCGTCTAAAACACCACAAACAAATACCAATGGACAACTTGTTCTCTCCTTATGAAACTGCAGTGTATTTGTAACTGACCAGCAGTTATTCAAATGAATTGTCCCTTTTTAAAAATAGGCCCTAGCCGGACCTATAGAGAAGAGTCTGTGATACTAATTGTGGTCAGCGATATCTCCCATTCGTGCCCGTTTTGAGGCTTGAGAGACAGTAAACAACAATATTTTAGTATGGAAGGCGGCTCTAATAACTTAAAAATAGAGGAAAAGCTTAAATAAAACTGAGAAAAGAGAAAAAGAAGTAAAAAATAATAATTTCGTGTCCCGCGTAGGACTGATCAGTCGAACTCCGGTCGCGGGATTTTAAGGCCGACGCTCTAACCACTCGACTATAGAGCCGACCTACTTGTAACGCCGCTGACAATTGCTAAATGTCGCTTATTTCTGGCGATGAATGAATCGCAAACTTGGACGCGTGCCATAAACTTCGTCAACATATCTTCGGAAAATCGAAGACTATTCGGACAGCCAACGGAGAGTCCCCGATGTACACAGAAAAAACGAAATCTACATAAGTTTGAAGCTGTAAAACATTAGAATTCTGCAGTGCAGGAAAGTGCGTGATTCTGGCGAGCCGTACTAGAAGGCTACATAATTTCTCCTCTCTCGATTCTCTACCTGGTCGTCGCCTATAGATGCAGCTGTGATGGCCAAGGTCCTTCCGGGAAACGAGGGATAATATTGCATTTCGCTGTTCGGGAAATAATTCAGAAATGCCGAAAGTTTCGCACGCTTTCTCCAAAGCCATATCAAGCCCGTTCGTATCGTCCGCCATTTGGCTTGGCCTTCATGCAGGCTCCACTTGACATTCCACACATACCTCAGTTCTCTAATAATAAAACCTTCGCTCTGATTGGTCGAAATGAAATGACGTCAGGAACACGGTCTCTGCCAAAGTCCATCAGACTGGGAGGTGGAAGGAAGTGAGCGGACGACCTCTACAGTCTGATAATCAGGCTAATCAAGAGCCTGCATGTGGACTTTCACCTAAGCTTTGCATAAAAATGCTTTTATACACATTTTATGCAGATCAAGCAAAGAAGCAGTACCTCTGGTCTTGTTTATTTTCCTGTAAAATAGTAAAACTTGATTCTCTTCCCAATTCACTCAGTGTTTGTTTGCTGTTTTGGAATATCTGGACTGAAATAGTAAAGGAGCACCTGGTTATACAGATTACTTGTTTTGAAATACAGACTTCAAACACCATTATTTCTCTCTATCTCTATTCTTCCCAAACAAAAGCAAAGTCAGGCAAATATATCAAACTATGAAAACAAACACAAACGTATACAGTTTTCTTCTATATACTTTCTCATTATTTGAGATTAAATGTTTTAAACCTGTTTATTTTTAATGTAGAAAAAAATGACATAATTATCTGGTTTAAGTGTTTTAAACCTGTTTATTTTTAATGTAGAAAAAAATGACATAATTATCTGGTCCCATATATTGACAGCATTGGAAGGAACACATCTATATGGAATTAAGACTCGAACAATTGATGTTTTTCAGCACTGACTCTTCATCTTTATTCTCCACAAAAACAAGAACACTTGTGTATCTATGAAACATTAAAAACTTAAAATATGCAAAAACTATTTATGAAATTTAGAAGTAAATCATGTATGTGTTGGTGTTGTAACTCACTGATTTTGAATGAGGAAGGGTAACATTGTAAGTGTTGATTGAAAGAATGTGATAGTTGATTCTGTTTAATATGTGGGTTTGATAATGTATTTGGGAAAGGACAATCATGATGGCTGTGGAGGTTAATGAGGTTTCATTCATGATACTAACATTAACAATCAGATACATGTGCAAAACATGACATATAACTAATTGACTAATGATTATTATCAATACTAAGAATCTCTGCTCACACGTACATTGCATGTTCATATTAATTCAAATTACAAGGGTTTTAAATTTTTTAAAGTTAAATTTTGACAAAATAATATTTGTAGCTATCCAAATACTAATATTATAATAAATTACATATTTATGTATGTTGTATCTGAACCTTAAATTCAGAAAGAGTTTACCATCAGAGCATCCCTGAGCTTTAGGTTATAGCAGCCATTTTAAAAGGGTCTGCTTAATACAGAATGCACACGGCATTTTAAAACTTATGTTTAAAAATGTTGATTTTAAATGAACATGCATGATCATAAGCAGAGATTCTTAGCATCAATATCATTATAATAGAACTATTATTAATTAATTATTTATTTACTAATACACTGTCTGATTGTTATTATTGTTGTTATTATTATTATAAAATGGAAGTCATTAGAAACTAGAAACATGTTCTTCATTCCAACATATTTCCCCTCATTGCTTTCCTTTCCCAAATTAATTGGGCACCTAACCCTTCCCCCGCCTCCTTCCTCAAAATTATCCAATAAAAAGTTGACCCTCTTTCTGCCTTGATATGATTCATTAGGTACTGCATTAGTAATTGAAACATATACACATGATTCACCTCTGAAATTAGTTCACATAAAATAATATATACACTGTAAGCACTTAACAAAGACACAATTCACAGTTAAGCTTTAAAATAATTTCACATAATAGACCCTTTGCACGTGACATCATAGCCGCCATGTTGGTGTACAGTTAACAATAGATTCTTTGTTAGCTTCTTTTGTTCTGTACACCAACATGGCTGCCATGCCCTTTGTCATTTGAATCTCTGGGGATTGAGTGCAAACCATCTATTCATACAAATTTCATTTAAAAATCAAGTTAAGAACATGTTCACTTATTATTATTGACATGTTTCTTAGATTAGCCCTTCACATAATTTCACAAAATAATCTTCACTTAATGTTCACACACTTCATAAAATAAGTATACTACAGGTGTACAGAAAATGGGGACATACAGGAAATGGTCACACAGAAGTTTCAAAATAACCTGGCTACAGCCAGTGCTCCAGAACTAGCATGTATCTACATTGCACTTATATTAATAGCCTGAAATAGCTGTATATACATGTATAGCCAGCTACACATACAATATTTGTATTTTAACATACATTTATTACTGAAGGCATATTCACAGAGCTCTACACTGAAAATTAATGAACTTCTGCATTAATTAATTATGCTAATAATGTAGTTTCTGTGTAACTCCAAAAAAGGCTCATGAAAGAGGGAGCTACCAAGTTTTTTCAAAGATATTAACAATGAATTTTATTATATGTAATTGCTTATAGATTCCTGTACAAATATTATGTTGTATTAGTAACCATTAGGCAAATGAAAAAAGAGAGATACATACACACAGTTTGATATAAACTCAGCAAGATAGTAGAGAATTATGCTGAATGTTAAAAACATTAAACCAAAAACATTTTAAAAATCTGTGTCGTCCTTCCTCTGTTAAGTTGTACCATATATGTTACAATTATAAACAGGGCATGTAGTTTGCTATGGAGGCTATTTATATCTCTTTCAATTATCATACACATGTATTTGTTTAACTTTGCTTGTACTTGGGGACAACAAGAAGTACTGTTTCGTGTAAAGCAAACACAAATCTTGGGTGAGAAAGTCCACATGGAGGCTCTTGATTTCATACACCAACCATGCACCTCCTCCTTTATACACAACCGCACAAAAGTCCCACACAACATAATTAGTGTCACCCACTTCTAACATGAACAAAATTAAATGAACACAAAACTATTTTATACTCGGTTACAACTATGTTTTATTGTTGGCTTTCTGAAAACAGAACAAATATATATAACCAGAAGTCCATAACCAGAAGTGTCCATCTGGTATTGGGGTAGCGGCCCATCAGTTTACAGAGTAGTCTATTTTTAGAAATGCTAATCTCAAATTTCGCGGGGAAAATCAATGGCGGATATTGGGTCAGATGCGAGAGTCATGGCTCCGGGGGGGGGAGCACTCATGTACACGACGTAAATGAGATGTGCGGCGGTACCGGATAAAGGTTTGAGCCCAATTTGGCAAACTAAGTCTTGTTTTGGAGCAAACCAACTATCAATTCGGGTTGATTTTCTTAAAGTTCATGGAAATTTTGGTTAATAAAAACACGTTCACTACATTTTATTTTGCAAACTGGGTCGGGCTCTGAAGACGATACCTCACATACCTCCCCTTTATTATGCAAGCAGTGCCCCCGGTTTGAAGCTCAGTACATACAGGTCGCCAAGCGGTGCTACAAACTACAAAGCTAAGTACGGTGGCAAATGTCGGGCTTTTGATGACGTGACATGATTGCCCGTCATAACAATCTCCGAGGCTGGTGACAGTTGAATGGCCAGTCAGAAGACGTGTAAGAATGAGCATTAGTAAAAGCCAATCAAAATCGATTATAAATAATCCTGCAACTTCGCTGGGGGTCGAGAACAAGCTTTTGACCACTGTTTCGCAGACGGACTTAACCGGGGTTCAGTTCGGATGCGACGCAGGCTAAGCAGAACTTTACCCTGCTTCGTCCAAACGAATCTGAAGTTGTCAGAGTTGCTCCCGCCTTTTCTGAGTGATGCTTTCATTAACAAATAGCGAATTCGACGAGAAACCCAAATCCGAGACTTCCTTGGATTGTAAATTACGCTTTAAGCTGTAAAGCTTGTCCTAGTCTAGTATCCCTTCAGGTAAACTTCACAATTATCGGTGGAATAAAGTCATCTGATGACGGCAATCTGTGGTTTATCGAAATGTCTAACTCGTCAAGGCTGAACGTTCGGCGACTTGTTGCACAATAGCATTGGTATTTTCGTCTTGGGTTACTGGACCCGGCCTGTGCACTCGATGATCGATAACAATCGATATCAATTAATCGATTGATATTGGAAATCGATGACCAATCTATGAGATGAGATTTTGTGGCCTTTATCGATTGTCATCGACTTTCATAGAATCTCTAGTAACAACAACAACAATATCTTAATTTGTACCAATCAATTTACATTTTTGTTTTATATGATAAAAATAGGCAGAAAGTATAGAATAGAATAGAATAGAAACTTTATTTCGACACGGTAGTTTTAACAGTAACTAAGACTGGTTTACATAAAAGCCGTGTGTAAAAATCTGTACATCAACATTAAATGATATTACATTTCATTAAAATCTGCTAAAAACGCCAGAGTCAGTTCTTTTAGCGTTCGTGTACGATATATTATACTATAGTAATTGTAATTGTAAGAGAGTAAATTATAAGGCGTCAAAGAAGCAGGGAGGTAGACCATTTAGCTTAGTTTTAAATGTATTTAACGATTTGCTAGTCCTCAGGTCTTCTGTTAAATTATTCCAAATATGTGCTCCTCTGTAGCCGAATCGCTTTTTACCATAATTCGTTTTGGGGAGGGACAGTTGGAATTTTGATGATGAACCTCTTGTGTTATATGGTGTATGAACCCTATTAAATTTGTGTATTAAATACCCAGGCGCTTGGTTATTATAAATCTTAAACATTTCTATTGCTAAAAGTTTGCGCCTGCGTATTATTAATCTGTCCCAACCCAGTTCGTGAAGTATTTGGCCAGAGCTAGAATCGAAACTAGACTGTGTTATTATTCTAGCAGCCCTATTTTGGAGTTTTTGGAGTTTATTTGCGAGTTCAGTACCCAGGCTCTCCCAAACTATGCTGCAATAATCAAATTTAGGTTGAATAAATGAGTGGTACATAGTCTTGAGGGAGCGAGGACATGGGCACGTAGGGCCGTACGCGCTTGAGAGCTCCAATAGAAGATGATAATTGCTTAGAGATCTTCTCAATGTGTTTTGACCATGTCAATGTTTCATCTATGTGCACCCCTAAGTACTTAACGAACGCTATTTTAGGGATGCTTTCGCCTCCAATAACAAGATTTGGATATGCCACATGAGATAATCTCTGGCGAGAGCCTACTAATAAAAACTCTGTTTTTGTAGCATTCAGACTCAACTTGTTTCCTTTCAGCCACTCATAAATATGTTGTAAGTCTGTATTCAATTTAGATTCAATGTCATCACATGATGAACCTGCCATTGTAAGACAAGTATCATCTGCCTACATTTGAGTGTCTGAGAATTTTAAGCAATCAGGAAGGTCATTTATATATATTAGGAACAACAAGGGTCCCAAAATTGTTCCTTGAGGGACGCCACAGGAGAGTACCCCAAAGTCTGACATTTCACCGTTGACCACACACCTTTGCTTTCGTTCGTTGAGATACGATCTAAACCACGCAATACTTGGAGAAGTCAAGCCGTAACTTTCTAGCTTTTGAAGCAAAACATTGTGGTCAACGGTGTCGAAAGCTTTTTTCAGGTCTACAAAAACAGTTGCATTAATCAGACCTTTGTCAATATTTAACGACCATTTGTCCGTAGCATGGAGCAAAGCGGTCACTGTTGAGTGTAACTTTCGGAAACCAGATTGACAATTAGTTAATAGACCGTTATTTTGCAAATAGGTATATAGTTGGTCATAGATGATCCTCTCAAATACCTTAGCTATAGCTGAAATTACGGATATTGGCCGATAATTGTTTGTATCAGACCGCGTCCCACTTTTATATACGGGGCTTACTTTTGCATGTTTCCATTCACAGGGGAAGATCCCCTGTGAAATTGACGCACTGAACAGACATGTACATGTAAGTGACTCGCAAACAGTATCGGCGCCTATTTTCAAAATTTTACACCGTATATTATCTAGTCCGGTTGCCTTTGAGGCAGATAGCTTTTTTAAATGTTTCAGAACAACATTTCTGGTTGTGTGCCGGAGAGAAAATGAGGTTTTGCACTGGGGCAAATATTGAATAAAATCATCAGAAACTCTGTTGCCGAAATTAATTTACCTCAGCTAGACTGGGGCCAATGCTTACAAAGTGTTTGTTGAACGCATTGGCCATTTCAGCTGGTTTTGTAATTTCCTTATTATCAAAATCAATTTTCATGACTCCTTCACCTTTTTTGGAATTCCGTCCAGTGACCTCATTAATAATTCTCCACGTTTCTTTTGATGTCGTGTTGCTATCATTAAGTTTGCTCTTATAATAGTCTGCCTTTGTTTGACGTGCTAAATTATTTACTTCGTTTCTTAACCTTTTGTATTGCGACCAGTCGTTAGGATCATTAGTTCTAACAGCAACTTTCTTTTGATGGTCCCGTTGTCGCATTTTCGTTAACAAACTTTGATTGACCCATGGGGATTTCTTTTGACGTGCTCGTCTAGTACGCATCGGTGCGTGTTTGTCTACTATTTTTAGAAAATCATGTTTCCATTGTGACCACATGGATTCAACGTCATTTTCATAGTTTTGCAATAGAAACCATGGGACATTTCCTAGGTCTGCTTTAAACTTGTCGGGGTCAAAGTTGTTCATTTGCCGATAGCTAATGAACCTGTGACCGACTTTTGAAGGAATTGAGATTTTGCGGTAAGCATAAACTAAGTCATGGTCGCTTATGCCAAGACGCATGACACCGGAACAAACCACTTTCTCGGGACTGTTTGTGAGAACGATATCGATTAGGGTACTTGTTGTAGGTGTGACCCTTGTCGGCTTGTTTATCAGTTGAGACAACTGATAAACATCACAGAGTTGATTTAACGCTATGGTATGCCGATCAAGTGGGGTAGCCAACAAATCACAGTTTACGTCGCCTAAAATAAAAAGTTATTTGTCCTCACAATCACTTCTACCAACAAAAGTTTCAAATTCACTGAAAATGTCCATATGCGAATTTGGTGGCCTGTACCAGGTGGTGATTAAAAATGGCTTTGAATTTGGTTTACAAATTTCAATGCAGGCGCACTCAAGTGCTTCAGGTACAAGATCTGTTCGAGATTTGTAAACAATATTGGAGTGTATATAGAGGCAACAACCACCACCAGACCGGTTTCTGTCCCGGCGATAAATTTCATAACCCAGGATATGGACATCCTGGTCAGGGATTAGAGCATCCAGCCTGGTTTCGTTTATTGCCAGAATATCAAGCGCTTGGTCATCCATAAATGCTCGGAGCTCTTCAATGTGTTTGGTTAAACTAGTTATGTTTAATGAGGCCATTTTAAAGCCCCTAGTTTTAGGGAGCCTAGAGGTTTCTGCAGGAGGTGGATTTTTAGCGAAATTATCAGTACTCCCTGATTCTCCTTGGCCAGTAAGAATTGAGTCTAGTGTGTCTAGTGAATGTATATTCTGTTCTAACAAATTTGTTTGAGTATTTTGGCTACTAGTAGAGCTCAAGTCATTATTGATCACAGTGGCCATAGTCGGTCAGTCTGACCTTATGTGCTTGTTAAAATTGCTAGCAATAAACGACACTCCCTTCGTGTTGAGATGAAGGCCCTTAGAATTAAGACAGTCTCCTGTAATATTCTTATGTGATATAAATGCCCAGTCTCGTGATCTGCAAAAAGAGCGTAGCCGTTTGTTGACCTTTGATACCTTACGGTTTAGATCTTCAATATCAGTTCTTACTATTAACTCCGATACTACAATATTGGTGGCCGGAGAGTCTCGTTCGATAACATTACAAATATCAGCAATATCATCTGCAATCTTAGTGGGCTCCTCAGAGCTAAGATTGTTTGTACCTACGTGGACGATTAGCTCGTCTGGTTTCCTTCTCAGCGCGGGTTTCAAGTAGTCCTTCATGTCTTCCGTTGTTGCTCCACAGAATGATTCTATGCTTACTTTATGGTCGCGGTTGCACATTCTCCATGGTTCTAATTTGGATATCATGGAATCACCCATGATTACCGTGTATTTTGGTTTAACCATCATATCACCCTCGCTACTGTTTCTTCGTTTCTTATTATTGGCATCCGGTTGGTTCACAGTTTCTGAATTACCGGCAGCCTTCCTCGTTTTCTTCTTCTTCTTAGACTCAACGGTTTTCCATCCCTCGCTGTCATTATCGTCGATCCGATCTCTTGGAGCCAACTGGGGTACTACTGGGGTATTATCAGAAATCGATTTTTCCAACGATAAGGGCTTAGGGGGCTTTCCTCTCCTTTCATCATTAATAAGCCGCAAGGCTGTCAGAAGGCTTGCTTTCTCTTCTTCAAGTAATCTATTTTTTTGCATTAGGTCTTTGTTGGCTGCGATAAGTTTTCCGTTCTGGTCTTGTATAGTTGTTGCACGGTTGCGTAATGCAGTGAATTTGAAGTTGCAGTCTCACCCAAGCTAGCTTCGATTTGATTCACTCGGTTTACCAGTTTCTTGAAATCAGCTTTTAGTGTATAAACTGTTTTGCCCTTTACCACGGTTTCTGGTGTATCTTCGACACTGAGGGGTTTAGATTTCTCGTCTTCATCACCAATTACTTCAATCTCTTCAGGTTCGTTAGCTTTCTCAAGCACTATCTTCTCCATTTTAGCCGATTCATCTACGTCTGTGTCACTTAGGAACTCGTCCTGACTTTCCTGAGAAGACTCTTGACTCTCAATTGTATTATCTTGATCATCTAAGCCATTCTCTTCCCTCGCTCCATCGCCATTAATGGCGACTAACAAGCGTTCCTCGAGCATTGACTTTGATCCTTTGGTGTCGAGTCCCAGTTTCGTCAGTTTAGACCTCAGTTCAGCGACCTTTAACTTATTTATTGAGGTAGGTGTTAATTCACTCATTCTGAATGATGTGAAAGTAGCAAATTTAGTAAAATCCTGGTTTACTGTAGCTGATAGCGGAGCCGAACAAAATACGTCTTTACCCTGATTAAGGATAGGTATGTAAGTGTGTGGTACAGGCGCCCTAGAATAATTGTTTTAGTATATACCACACTGCAGGTGAATATCCAGCACCAAATAGTTATTTTATTTTCTGTCAAATGTACAAAAAATCGCTGATTCGCTCGGAGGTGAATATGAAATCATATTCACTGTTTGAGTAGCCAATCAGAGCGCGCGAAAAGTGATATTCACTGGTGTGGTATATATACTAACTAAAAAGATAGCTAGAGTGCCCTTATAATATAAATGTGCAGAGAAAGGTGCGAAAGAGGAGAGTGCGTGAATATACTTAATTTGCAATTAATAGTAAAAACGACAAGCACAAAAACGTCATAGTTACAGACAAAACGAACATACAAACAGAAATAAGTAACAGAGTGGCGATGAGAAGTTTTATATTCTAGTGGCTAGCGGGTACAAGATTAGTATTAGAAGTTAGTATTGCAATAGAAAATCAGCTATAAGTTTGTTTTTGAGAGCGTTTTATTGTTATTTTGTGTAATAAAGATGAATTTTAAAGATAACACGCCATTTTATTTTCCTGTCTCTATTGTGCTTAATGTTCCTAATAAATCGTACATATTTTTATTTTTGCACGGAGGTGATCAAACTTTGGGAAACTGTCGAAGCATTTCGTTGTACATATAATCCGGCAATGATGTCAATATATTGTTCCTAAAAAATCCAGAATGTGCGCATTGATTCCATTTGACTTCCAATGTACGGCGGAATGAATGACTTCTATCTTAACGGGTACATTAATTCCCAGTTTTCCATACATTTGTCTGTAATAACGAGCCAAAGTCCGCGGGAAAATTTACAGACGATGTATGGAAAACTGAAAACACGATTGCACGCTTCCCAGTACAGCTACATCCCTCAAATTGTAATCAGTTAATCTTTTATCTGGTATCTTAAGTTTGCAGACAGTGAATATTTCAGAAATTCGATTTTACGAAAGTTATTTGGCATCGAATTCCCATACAAACACTGTATTTCGCACCATATTTGCACCCCTTTCAAAATGTCGGAATTAACCGCGAACTGGTCTATTGTCCACGATCATCTGTGACCTTAAGCGCATTCCCGCGACTTCCCCTCTTCTTTTGGGCCCGTAATTTTTCGCCAATTTCAACAGCAAATGAGCACTCACAGTTCAACGTTATAAATAGTTAAATTTACTTCTTGTTGAGCCATATTTGTTCGTGTTAAAAGAAGTCAATCCACGCGGTCGAGAACGGAAATACATAATCAAACAATAAACTGGTCATCGATAGTCGATACCAATCGATGTAATTATGGGAATGTTTCTTGTGACTATCAATTGATCATCGATTGGCCGATGCCAATCGATACCAATTAATCAATTGATATCGATTGTTATCGGCTGGATTTCCGATGATCGATTTCCATCGATTGCACAGGCCGGGTACTGGAACGCCATGAATCTCAACTGAAGCAGATCTCTACGTAAAGACTGCTTGATCATGAGGTATTCTACATCATCATCAGCAGTGGAGGCAATGTCTTCCAGCTTTATTAGCTTTTCTTGTAACTGGGCATTCTTGGATTTAAGTTCGCTGATCTCTGCCCGAAGATCGTTTAAAGAGTTAACCAGGCCGTCAAACTTAGCACCCAGGAAGTCCTGACTTTTCTTTACTTCATCAAGATCCGTTTTAGTGATCCTTGAGTATTTAAGTAATAAATCATTGATTTGTTCCAACTGCTCTTTTAGACGGCGGTTCAGAAGATTTTCAAACGATGATCCGTTGGATGCCATGTTAGATTTCTCAGTCTTCTCGCTATAATCAATGTCAACGCTCGTCGCACAAGTCGCGGATGTTTTACCTTTCGGGGACATTATAAGACCCAAAGAGAAATAATTGAATGCTTAACAAATTGGATGAAGAAATGTGAAGAAAATCGCAGAGTAAATTATCCAAGTCGGGAGCAGAAAGAAACACATCCACACTCGTCCCACTCAGCACAGGCAAGTGTCACGAAGAACACTAATATTAACGAGAATCGAATTCTTCCATAACCTGTTACCTGTAGGTCACGGTATTGACATATATTTCTTGCTTAACTCGATGTGCAATTAACTCAGTCATTCTTTCTTCGTAGCACGGCTAAGATCGTACAGTTTGTTTTTACATCTCATGAGTGTGTGTAAGTTTTTAAACCTGCTTTGTCAGGTTAATAAAACGTTTGCAAAACCTCTATTTTGTTTACTTACATGAAGGAATATCGCACCCATATATCTCCACTCTCATACAGGCTGGATCTCTTGTTGTATAGCCGGAGAATCTAAACGGATTAAAACGTAATCTCCTCGCAATAAACGGCTCCTTTAGCGGATACATTTTTACCGATGAAGCATCTCTATTACCTGTGAACAACTGTTATGAAAAAAAAACCACTTAGAACAGTGCAAGATTGTAATGAGGAAATAATGGATGACTAGTTACTGTAAAAACTAGTGTAGACCAGCATCGTTTCGAAAGATAAATACTGGTATAATCAAATGAAAGTCGATTAATGTATGGTAATTGCTGTGGAAAGCGAGTAGCAGCTGACGGTTTGAGCTTTAGTCATTCGTGACACCACGCGGCGCATTTCGCATCGTGTGGACGATGTTATCTTGTCATCTTTTATTTCGTCGTTTACCATCCCAAGAGGTGCGCCGCCACATACTTGTTTCATAGAAAACGTAGACATAAATTATATTGTTTAATCTGACGAAGGGCTCGAAACGTCAGCTGTTGATCGCTTCTCGCGGCGGTTAGCATACCTTAACCGTCTTTCAGATGATAAAACGAGTGTTTGTAATGAGGAAAATACGTTTGACAAGTTACATCATCAGATCAGAGATACACCTTAGATAAAATCACACATAACTGAGACAGGTAACCTTTTTATATTGAAGAACAGGTAGCCAATGTTTACGCAAGGGTAAGTGATCCTCTCGACTCCTCCACATATCAGCCTCGATAAAGATTACATAGAGAATATTGGGTCACGATCAACTACCAATATTTGTTTCCCAATGTGCTCCATAATATATTTTCCAATGTTATGCACATTTACCATAAGGGTATTGAATAAACAACAACACACAACTCATTCTAAGTATATACCTATGTTATACTGAGACATACGTTTGTATCGTTTTAGCTTATCTCGAATATAAACACGCCCGGCCATTATATTACGTTGATCCATTTAAACCAGAAAGGTTTTTTCAGCTTTGAAAAACCTAAGTATATCTGAATAAAAGTAAACTCGAATAAAACTGATGAATATATGCAAGCAACTCTAAACTAAATGTCTCACTTATAAATATTTTAAATAAAAACATATACACAGATCGTCATAGTATAGTTACCCGTTCTGAGTCATCTTCTCTGTAGCCAACAAACCGCGAACCTGCCAGGTTGCTGCTGACAACAAACAATTTCACCCATTTGTTATCAACAGCACTTCCCTGTGTAGCCAGGGCCGTTATCCTGTAGGGTTTGCTGAAGTCGATCTGCAGGTAGGGTCTAGTTTGAGTTCCAGAGCACCATGCCGCTGGTCCGTTCAGTCTTCCCATACTTGCCCTGCGATTCTGTTCTCTTTGTGTGGTGGATGTTATCTTGTCATCTTGAATTGCGTTGTTTTCCATCCCAAGAGGTGAGCCACATGCTTGTTTTCATGGAAAACGTAGAAAGAAATTAATATCGCTATAGACCCCTTCAGCTTGGCTCAATGTCGTCCCATGTCAAATCTTTGGGGAATAATATTATTTGTCTAAAGTATTTCCATATCAATGTATCTCCTCAAGCGGTAACCAGAAATAAAAGAACAATACACAAGGGGATGGTCACGTGATCTGAAATGGGACAACATTGAGCCAAGCTAAAGAGGTCCATTGTAATGATAAAATATGAAAAATTAAATAAAATATAAACTGAACCAAAGTTCAAGTGTAGTATCTAGGGTTTGACAGGATAAAGAAAGAGAAATATTACGGTTTGGTATAGGCATAAATTCAACAAACATGGTAAGACTGCAATGTTAAACACTTCTGCCACCAATGGAAGATACAAACTTATGTTAACTGATGCAAGTCCAAACATAATATTACATATAAGAGAGGATAGGTGAGAAGAGGAGAGGAGCTTTTGGTGTTATCCGTTGTGAATCTCACTTCCATGCGCTGAGATTCAAATCAAGAAAACACGTCAAACTGGTTATGCTGGGCCATTGGAAGCCAATGAAAATTACATCCAGCACTCACGATTGCGCCTCAGGTAATGAGTAGATTAATATCCATTTATGGACGAGGTTCAAATTCTCAACCTAATGTTCGCATGGAAGTGAGGTTCTCGACGCGTAACTCCAGAGGATCTTCTCTTTCTTCTCTCCAGTCTTCCCTCTCTCGCCTTTTATTTCTTCGTACCTCTGGTACCCAGAATATGAGGAATGGGATATCGTTCACATGAATTAGTTCATGCGAGAACTAGTCTTGTATTCGTTGTACTTTTAAGCCAACCGCCAACGTTCCTATCACACTTCTCCCATTAAACGTCTTTATTTCACTTTACAATATAAGTTATGGGATCATCCTAAGAATGTGCGATTTGATTGGATGCTCAGCGTGCTTGATTTTCTTATAAATGCATGCCAAAACTAAAACAAAATGATCGGCGAGAGAATTTACCATCGGCTTCGTACTCTAAACTAGACTAAAGCGACCAAAAAATGGAATGCTAAAACATTTGAAGTTGAGAAAAGCAATGTCCACATTCTAATACAGTGTTACTCATTGACAGTTTGATATAAAAAATGATTGAATTTCAGAAAAAATGTTTTTTTTCTAACAGCCTGGTGTATTATAAAACGCGTGGAAAGAGCCCGATGACACGACAACAAGACATGACTCGCCAAGAACTCGACGATAACTTTAATACGCCTGTTTTATGCTGAAACCTGAACAGTGGGGTTTCTCTGGTTTCATGCAGAAATTCGTTTGAGAGTTTCCTGAATGTTCCTGAATGAAAAACGGGCGATAAAACTTGCAAAGAACCGAGAAGGCAAAATTTCAGAAGAGTAGATCATCATTCGTGTGTATAGCGGCCATACCAACGAAGAAAGCCTCAAAAGCTACGCAACAGTTACAACACTAGTTTCATGGGATAAAGAAAATATCCTTCTTCAGAGAATAGTAATCAGTGCCAAATATGCAGTTGTTTTAGAAACTGTAATAGTCGACAATCCTCAACAACTCACGTGTCCAACTGAACTGCCGCTAATTCGCTAACGCTTTCTCTGTGAATTCATTTCTATCAGGCATTTTCAACGCCTTGCACTATCACAATGTGCAGATTAATCTCTTCTGTGCTGACCAAAAATTGTAAAAAGAAAGCACTGTGTTTCCTGCAACAGCTTTGACCAGATGACAATTTTACAGCCCATTTGCCGTCTCTGTCTTTTACTTTTATCGATTGACATGTTCTATTCTTAGCAGGTTACTTCACCCAATAAGAAACGAGCTTTCAGATCGTCAATGTCAAGCTGTCACAATTGAACCAATCAGCGACCAAAAATGTTGTCAACAAGTCAAGTACATGTACATTAAAGTGCCTATAAGCCCTAGCCAGTTAACTTTGATTTAAAAGTCAAACATTAAAACAAAATGACCAACATAGGAAAAATAATAATTCTAGTCTGCCAATTTCGTTTGTTAAGGAATACAATTTCAATGACGTCAATTAAGGGAAAACCTAATTATAGTTCCTTTTGCTCTGTTTTTATGTCAGCTCCACTTATTAAAAGATCATTCCCTAAGATTGTAAGTATCACTTGTCTGACACATGAAAAACAACTGTATAAATGAAGCAATGTTATGACTCAATTAACGTTCAACTCATTAGCATAATGTCCATTAAATGACGTTATTTCAAGGATTTGTAATACTTTTTATAGCAATATACTTCGACCTTAAATCACCCAAAAATGGTTGATTGACACTTTGCTGCGCACAAATAGATGATTTCTGGCTCGGGCTTATAGGCACTTTAAAGTCTTATGGCTTTTCTGGTGCTTAATAATAATAATAATAATAAATCTTTAATATGCATAGGTAAAGTACTTATCTATGTTACAATTGGTATGGTGATATATTAAGAAATGTATCAATAATAGACGTAATTGTAATTTGATGCGCTTACATGAAAGTCGGAAACTATATGGCAAACCATATTTAAAAATTAATCGGCTATATAACTGTTCTTGAAGCGTTCTGTGTTTACTCTGGGCCTGGCGCTGGTTTTATTCCGTAAAGCTTAAGTAGTAGGTTTAAAGTTTGGAATTATAGACCTTAGCGGGTGCGAGGACTGTGCTTTGTGTTTTTTGAAAATACGCATGTCGCTATTTTCCAAAATGCTATAAATTGAGAACAGCTCCGAGCCCTTGTGAAACAGGATTCAAGCTTTAGTCTGAATGCTAGAATATTCTAGAATATTCTGGGATTATTCTAGAATGTTCAAGAAATGAGCATCAAAGCAATTCAAGCTTTTTCATGTTCTAGAAATTCCAGCTTTTTCCAGCTTTGTTTTTCTGGAAAAAGCTTGAATAACCTGGAATGGATATTACATTCTAGAAATTCCAGCTTTTTCCAGCTTTGGTAATCTTGGAAAAGCTTGAATAATCTGGAATCTGACAGGTTCTATTTAACATTCTAGAAATTCCAGCTTTTTCCAGCTTTGGTAATTCATGGAAAAGCTTGAATAACCTGGAATGGATATTACATTCTGGAAATTCCAGCTTTTTCCAGCTTTGGTAATCTTGGAAAAGCTTGAATAATCTGGAATCTGACAGGTTCTATTTAACATTCTAGAAATTCCAGCTTTTTCCAGCTTTGGTAATTCACGGAAAAGCTCGAATAACCTGGAATGGATATTACATTTAGAAATTCAAGCTTTTCCAGCTTTGGTAATTCTTGGAAAAACTTGATTACTTTCACAAAAATGAACAGTCGTATCTATTTCCTATCCACATGCTTAAGTTGTCACAAATAATTGCACACATTTACTATAATTATTTTTACTATCTGAGCAGTTTATCGGATAGTCCACAGTTATACTTTCACTACCTTTTGGCTAATTAATAACTACACTGTATATGTTACAAAGATAGTTAATAGATAGGCTATCTAAAAACTATCAACACAAACCTATCCGAAAACTATCTGCATTTAATGTAGTAGAAAACTAGCCTATCTAAAAACTATCCGAAAATGATAAAAAATTTGGATAGTAAAAAACTAGCCAGGTTTGTGTTCTTGCAGTTAGGTTTCAGATTATCCGAAAACTATCTGCATGTATGATAGTACAATGTAGAAAACTAGGCTATCCAATAACTATCTGAAAATAATAATAAAATATGGATAGTAAAAAAACTAAGGAGCATAAAGGAGGGCTAAGGAGCGTAAAGGATGGCTAAGGAGCGTAAAGGATGGCTAAGGAGGGATAAGGAGGGATAAGGAGGGTTAAGGAGCGTAAAGGAGGGCTAAGGAGCGTAAAGGAGGGCTATTGAGGAGCGTAAAGGAGGGCTAAGGAGCGTAAAGGAGGGATAAGGAGCGTAAAGGAGGGATAAGGAGCGTAAAGGAGGGCTAAGGAGCGCAAAGGAGGGACTTCGGCTACTAAGGAGATGTTTTCGAGACACTATGTGTCGGGACATTATGTGCAGCTACATGAAGTAGTTCCCATCGTGGGGACGTGTTAGACGACTATGGAGATGCGAGTTACGAATTAACCTTTGACAATATCCGGGTATTATAATATACTTTCAACCAATCACGTCACGGAGAATACCAGGTATCGTGTTCGGTAACCAATCCGATTCACGGGACGCACGCTTTCAATTAATTCAAAGTACGTACGTATAATATTACTCGTCAACCGTCTTCTACACGTGAAGTTGGACTGTTTGTTACAAATTCTCTGTCTACTGCTATGGTTTTTAGCATTATCAAACTCTTATTTCTTTAATAACAATCTTCAGGATTCCTCAAGAATCGAAGGTAAGTGCAGCATTGTCAATTTCGCTCAGAAAAGTATGTCGATTACGACGTTAGAACCGATTTCAGTGTAACGTGCACCGCGCAAATTTAGCCACTTCTGAAGTCTCTCGAAGTCTGAAGTATTTGGAATACGAAAGAGCACCAAGTTATTTGATTCAGTACCTCAAAACCATGATAAACAAGTGAGAGCATGTATGTATCAAATAAGTGCGTCGAATGTATTAATATAAACATTGAAATCCGTTGTATTATTTGACCGCTTTTTACGGTCGATCTGCCAGGCACTTTTAATATTTTCCAGTCGTTGTACACGTATATCGATCGCCCTTTCCCCATGGCTAAAGGCTCTTTGCTTTTAATAGGTTTTCTAATTATTTAGCAGTATGTATGTATATGTATAAAAGTGACTAATCGTGTATGTTGTTGTTTTCTTGTAGGGCAAACCAATATAGAGAAAGGGTTTCAGAGAATGGGCCAGAAAGCTAAAACTGGAGGGATAGGAGAACTAGTGCAGCTGAGTGAAAATTAAACCTTAATTTAGTTGGCCTGATTGCAGAATGACCTCAGTTCACTTGAAAGTGATTAAAGACATTAAAAGTGGTATTGTTTTTTGAAGGCAAGGGGTTCGAGCTAAAAAAACAGATGAGATTTTACAAGGGTTTGTTTGGTACAAGAATGTTGGCTGAGTTCCTGGAACAAGATTAAGTTTAATATTATAGGATTGCTGCATACATGTAGATCCATTTATATCCAAAGATTACATTACAACTGTAGGATTTATTTAATTTTAGAGGCCATGACCACAAATGGTTCCATTTTGTGTTCAACATAACCCAATTTTGTAAGTCTAGTGTGATCTAATAATTATTATAATATAGATACGATAGTACGCGCGCTCTGATTGGCTAAGAAGCCATGTTTTACCAGAGTATATAACATGGTTAGCCGTGTTATATAGTTTTCAACTGGCGGTTTCCTTTCATCGCGCGCGTAAATCTATATTATAAAACAGATAAAGAAGCCTTAAATCCATGTTTTATACTTCATAAAACACTCTGGTCATTTGAGAACACTCTAGAAATGTTGAAAGCATGCGCCTTCGGCTTGTGCTTTAACATTTCTCTCATGTTCTCAAATGCCCATCGTGTTTTATGATAGTATAAAACATGGCAAAGGCTTCTTTATTTGTTAATTATAACATGCAACCAGAGGAGCCAGGGTGTTGCAGTGGTATTCACCTTTGTGACCCGGATGCAATTCTAGTTCGTGGGCACCACATGTGAGTTGAGTTTGTTGGTATTCACCCTTGCTCCAAGGGTTTTTATTCGGGTTATCCGGTAAATTCCAATTTGATCAGTGGTTTAGCATAGTCCTGGCTTTGATCACCCCCTATGGTAGTTGCAGGTCCCGTTAAAAAAAACAGGGATTTTTTACCCGAACAGTGGCTGTGAGGTGTATCACCAGATTGATTGGCCTATATAACCAGAGAAGAAGGGGAGGCGATAATTATAATTTTATGGTATAAGGATTCAGGGTTCATTTAATGGGACACTTCGAAAATTAATTAGCTATATATAAGTCTAGTGTCTGAGTATTCTGCAATCTCTGCTACCTATAGCTCCTTGTGTAGTATATTTGTACTGTCAATTGAAAGTTAGCAAATCCCATTGTAAATATTGCTTTTAAATGATCTAATTTGAGTTTCCAATTTTGTTCTTTTTAAAAATAAACAAGATTGAGCTATTATGAAATGTTATATTGTGTTTTCATCTTTTCTCCATGCAATACTATATATTATATACATGTAGCTTATATGCTGTTTCATACGTTCGGCATGTAGTAATTAATTTTATTATTTAAACTCGTAAGCTTAAAATATCTATAGATACAGTGTACATGTATTGTTTATACTTAATATATACTTACATGTATCACACAATGTTATGTTTGTGTGGCAGTTACTGTTTACAGTATATTATTACATATATGTATGCCTCATCAATTTAATGCTACATTGACATGTAATTAATCTGCTTTCTACATGTATATTAATATAGCTAGCAATGTACAACATCAGTTGCGTTACCTGTTTGAAAATGCTGTTTTCCTTACCTCCATTATTGAATGCATGTCTAACTTTCTGCATTTTTGAAAATGGCTTGCCATACAGCATCCAAATGGGGTTAGGGTTCAATTCATTCATCAATGAATTAAGTAAGTATTTATAATACAGGTTAATATCATCATGTGGCTTGAATTAGTGTGAAAATGCTGGAATTAATGTAGTCCTAGTGCAACATGTATATTTTAAAGCTTGAATAAGCTTGAAAAAGCTGGAATTCAGTATGTGCTAAAAGCTTGAAAAAGCTGGAATGCCATTGACAAAAGCTGGAATTTGCTTGAAAAAGCTGGAATATCACATGCCAAAAGCTGGAATTTGCTTGAAAAAGCTGGAATATCACATGCCAAAAGCTGGAATTTGCTTGAAAAAGCTGGAATAGCAAATGCCAAAAGCTGGAATTTGCTTGAAAAAGCTGGAATATCACATGCCAAAAGCAGGAATTTGCTTGAAAAAGCTGGAATATCACATGCCAAAAGCTGGAATTTGCTTGAAAAAGCTGGAATATCAAATGCCAAAAGCAGGAATTTGCTTGAAAAAGCTGGAATATCACATGCCAATAGCTGGAATTTGCTTGAAAAAGCTGGAATATTAATGCCAAAAAGCCTGAATAAGCTTGAATGATGTTGAACCAAAAGCTAGAATTATCTTGAAAAGCTTGAACATGCTGTTCCAGAAATTCCAGCTTAATCTTGCCTAATTTGCATAAAAACTTTAACAAACTGGAATATTCTAGAATATTCTAGAATTCAATTCTAGAATATTCTAGAAAAAGCTGGAACTTTATTCTAGAATATTTCTAAGCTTTTTCTAGAATATTCTAGAAAATTCAAGTTCTGTTTCACAAGGGACGAGGTGCACTTCCGTTTATAGCACCTCTTTAGAAAGCGCTGAACTGTATGTACTGTATGCACTACAGACCGATAAACCGTATGTTAGTTTAGAGAGGACCAAAGACTTAAAGAGGATATCTATTTCTTGTTGATTGCAGCCCTCTTTCCTTACATTTCTGATAACAAACAGGCATTTATTTGCCTCTTTAAGCTTCGCCGCAACATGGGAAGAAAATTTACAATCAGATTGGAAAGTTATACCCAGTATTTGGTCTAACGTTCAACATGCCTATCTAATTACGACATGTAAGCACGTGTATTAACTCCCCATAAGAGTAGGTTTATCACGAGTTTTGACCTGTTGTGGTCAGTCTTCGCTTCCACGCTTGACACACCACGTCCTCGTTTACTCTCCAGGTTAGTGGTTTTTCTTTGTTTTATCCAATCCCGAATTGTTGTTCGGTCATAGATAGCTTACCTAAAGCTAAAGTACTTATTTTAGGGTATTATTTTGTCAAGCTTATAAAGCGCGATCTCGCAAATTGCTTTGATGGTTGGGCGAACGAAGGTTTCGGCCTTTCCTCCTCAGCGTCTGTATATCTACACGGAGTTGGCGGCAGAAAGTTTCGACAGTTGTTCAGCCGTGATCTAAAGGTTATTGCTTATGTTTCTCCTGATATATTGCTCCTAGACGTTGGAACTAATGATCTGAGCCTTGCGAGACCAGAAGTGATTGGTTCTGCCATTCACGAGCTGGTTTGTGAGATACAAAGATCGCCTTGGCGTGCGTGTTATTTGCGTTTGTCAAGTTATTCCTCGCCGGCATGCTGAAAATAACTTGCCCGCTATGATTCTTAATCGCTCTTTGAGTGTTGCTTTGGAGGATATGCCAGCCGTATTTTAATGGCAGACACGAAGCTGCAATCACTTTCGCGGCCTGTAAATTTACGTGACGGCGTTCATCTCAATCACGAGGGCCGATATTTGCTTTATCGAAACTTCAGAGGCGCGATTCTTCAGGCCCTTAAGGTTTGTAAATTACTTAAAGTTATAAATTTTCAGTAAATGTTGAGAACTATAATTTTTGTACATGCGGTGTTTTCGGCAATTCTGCACATTTCACGCATCCCTGATACATGTTTAATCGGCCCTTGACATTGTCCTTCCAATCATAAATGAATTTACATGTATATGGCATGTGTGTTGTTGCAATGCTGTTCCTGTGGCCTCAATGTTGGCCTCTGACATCCCCTTCCTACTGTCATCTGAGCCTCTCCTCCACCCATGCTGCCCCCGGAGACAATACAACAGATTGCAGAAGCAGTCTCACAAGCCATAGTGAGCTGTCTGGGGCCTACCCATGCAACAGTGCCTCCTCTAGCGGTACCAGCTTCTATCCCAACAGTGCCTCCAGTGCCATCCCTAGCAGTGCCCTCTAGCACAGTGGCAGCACCATCCACTGCCTGATGATGTCAAAATACTGTCGGGGCAGATGCAATTGTACAGGGGTCAATTGGGTCTGCCCTCACCGCAGTTTCAGGTGAGGCATTTAGCCCATTGGGTTTAACTGAGACAGGAAGTCTGCCTTCAAATATGTTTACATCTATGACCATTCCCATTGATGCCAGAGTGCCACCAAAACTGCGGGCAAAAATCTGGTCTAACTAATTCATTGACTTTGGCCTTCTGTTAAATTCCTTACCAACAGATTATTTCTGCTGATAATGGGGGTCCACAGCTCCTACTCTCTGTTTCGAGTCAACCCAAAAGGCGAGGCCCATTCACCACATCGAGCTATGGACCAAATTTCCTTCGGAGGCACCGGAGTTGATGAAATATGGGCCTTTTTTTTAAGCTTCTAGGGGGGTGACTGGAAATATTACGACTCCAAATTTTCGGTTTATGCGCCAGCACAACTCGGCGGTGATGCCTTGGAGGAGTACTCAAAGTCATTGGGAGCTCTGGATAGGGGCCAATACTATGACACAACGGCCTTCCAACTAACGTCAATCAGGTTCCTCTATGCCTCAATCACGGCGTCATGATATCCTTCCTAGTGGTTTCACTCCCAAGGGGTTTTGCCGAAAGTTCCACCGGGTGCTGAATGTGCTGGTTGCTCATACTAGCATGAATGTTATAAATGTGGCATTGTACACCCTTAGTTCAAGTGCACTTTTCGTGCCTCAAGAAAGAATTACAACACAAACATCCCTCCTGCCAAGCCCAGCCCTACCAACCCCAATAAAAATAAATAGATTGATTCCCTTACTGATTTCCTATTCACCTAGGAAAACTGAATTTTTGATCAAGGGGGTTCTCACTGGTTTTCCAATTCATTTTGAGGGTACCCATCTAAAGATGAATGGCTCAATTCCGACACACTCCAGCTATATACGAATGTATCGGGTAATTTGGGGCTTTGTTCGATAATAACTGGTGCTATGGGGAATGGCCTGAACACTGGAAGGGTTTCAACATTGCCATTTTGGAGTTTTATTCCAATTCTGCTTAGCATACTACTCTGGGCCGAGAACATAGGCAATCAACGCATTATTTTCTTCACCGATAATTTGGCTTTAGTTTCTGTCATTAATAAAGCATCAAGTCGGGAGGCTACTCTTATGATGTTTGTGCGCAGGCTCGTGCTGGCATGTTTAAAGTATCTTGTTCAAGGCCTTGCATGTTCCAGGAATACATAATGAACTTTCGGATTCTTTGTCACGTTTGCAGATCCGGAGGTTCAAACAACTGGCACCAGCATGCGTGCATGCATTTCCGACTGCTATTCTAGAGTGTTGTAGAAGCTTTTGTTCACTGAGACACATGTTGACGTGTTGTACATTCAGCGCTTGCAAATCATCCATTTCGAACGATGATTATGCAAATGTGCGCCTCAAAATATGTATATTTTGTCACGCAGATCGTGCATACCGTTACGTTACTAGTAGTTGTCTACATTTTCACTGTTAAATATGCGATTGGAATGAGCGGGTTTTCCAATCTGTCCAAACACGTAACTAAGCGAAGGGCTGGCATGCTCACATGCTCACATGTATCAGGTATCCCTTCCCGCAGCCGTAGGTAAGAGAGGATCTGGGTCGAGTGCTTTGTTCTCCTATAATGCACGCTCATTAGCCAATCACCTGCTTGGATTTTGTACAATGCACGACATTTGAATATTAATAGCATATAATACTATTTTATTATACGACTTGGCATTTTCGAGTGAAAATACGGGATCAAACGAGTGCAAATATGAGAGCGTATTGCACGGGTCGCGAACAGGTTTGCACAGGGTTTTTTCAACACAAGGTTTTGTAAGCACGCGAGCCAATCGAAATGGGGTTGTTTGAGTAACAGCCAATCAGCTTTTAGCGCGAAAAAAACTTTTTTCAGTGCGCGCCCGCCCCCGACATTGGACTTCAACTGAGGTTGAGAGGTTTCTTCTCTCGAGATTTCTTCTCTCAAGATTTTCTTCAAACAGAGCAGTAAGGTAAGCGAAAACCAACATTTTTGTTCGTGTTAGCTGTCGTATAATAAACAAAGTTGTGTAATACGGCTGGGAATTATTGCTCGTCAATTTTATTTTTTCTCTCCTGGTGACTCGTAAAAATACCCAACCGTATATATTACACAACTTTCCGTGTAATAACCTCTATTTGCTAGCAGAAAATATTGTACAGATGCGCAGTTACTGCTACAGCTACCTATCGAGAATTAGTTGCGTGTTCTCAGCCAATCAGAATCGAGATCTAGATGTGAGTAGAATGTATAATAAGAGAATTTGTTTGTTCATATATATTATTAAAGATTATTGGCAACAACTTCCAAATTCTCTCAAAAGAACAAAATGTCTCCTCTTTCGCTAAAAAAGTCAAACAGTTCTTATTAACGGAACAGTTTAAAACATA
This sequence comes from Actinernus sp. WN-2022, assembly GCA_030867875.1. NCBI lineage: Eukaryota > Metazoa > Cnidaria > Anthozoa > Actiniaria > Actinernidae > Actinernus > Actinernus sp. WN-2022. The sequence goes on from JAOWCC010000936.1 coordinate 60,708,642, forward strand.
AAGTAACGTTCAGACCCACTTCTGTATCGATCTCATTCTCTTTTCGTCTTCCCCTTTTTCTTTACTAGTCCGAGATTCAGGGCTACACACTAAAATGTAACTAATATAGGCTAGTGGCTAACTAGAAAACTTTGCAGTTAATTTAGCCTCTAGGTACTTTTCTATTCTATTATTATTTATTATACAGTATATACGTAATTTGTCCTGAATTTAACAGTGAAATTGTAAAATCTAAAAAAGTGTGAAATAAAAAAAAGTGTTTTATTGTATTTATTGTATTAATTGCAGCCAAAAACACGAGTGAGCGATTGCAGCGAACGAGTGAATTATTTTGGACTCGAGAGGATAAACTTCACATCTTCAAACCACCGTGTAATTTCCTTTTTAGTATATGGACAATTAAACTGTTCTAGTAACTCTTCCCTACTCGTTTTACTTCAGTACTGTCAGTACAAACTTCTTCGTGAGGTTTCATGAGGTTTTCTTGTCTCTTCCTTGCAGTCAACAAAATTCTTAAATGGTTTTTCTTTTGCAATTTCTGTCCAGAATGTTCCTTTTCTCGCTGCTCATTAAGCTGTTTACATCTTCCTCTGTGATGTTCTCTGTGATCTTAGCAAAACATGTCACCATAGCGGCAAGCGTGACGTCATACATCCGGGAGATGATTTACGCGAATGGTCCAGTTCCTTGCAAAACACTCTCGTCCATATAATTAATATCCATATTTTCTATCCATTTTTCATTCTAGGCCTTGGTCCATCAGTTTATGGCATAATATATTTTTAGGGAAACATTCTAACCATATCGTATTGCGTTTGCCCCGCTGAGAAGATAGCTAATTTCCTATTCATAAGTAAACATGGCGAACAGAGCGAGCGTCAACCGACGAGAAGATTACGCTTTTTTAACCATTCAAACGATTACTGAAGTTCTGAGAAGTTCCAAGGAGACCCATGACCGCGTAAGTAAAAGCCTGGCTCGAAACCTGGGTAGATGTCATCTTGACGTCATATAATTAATTCGGCTTTGCAATCATTTGAAGAAATTATACTTAACATGTTGACTAAAATGACTTTTTCCTTTACTAATAATTCACAAACTGTGTATGCTATTACACAGAGGCTCTTTTATGGGACCCATTGCAGCCGTTAGGTTTGGATCTTCCAACTTAAGAAGGGTATCCTGCACACGCTGCCTCGGGTTATCTATAGATGACAAATTAGGCTGGTCCAAGCACTTAACTGACCTAATTAAATCGTATGTGCAGAAGCTAAACCTTCTAAAGTCCCTGTATTTTCTTCCTGAGCATACTAAGTTAGACTTCTACTTCAAGGTTATTCTTCCTACTATCACTTATGGATTTCTGTGTTGGGGATCGTGTAATACAACACTTCTAGAATCATTAAACCGAATTCATTACCGGGCTGCAATGATAATTTTTGGACTCTATTGGCTAACACCACGTGAGGACGTAACTGCCTCTGCCAAATGGAAGCCACTGAACCATTACTATAACCTAAGACTTGCCTGTTTTGTACATAAATGTTTTCACAATCTAGCTCCTCCTGTACTATGTAGTGCCTTTCCTAAAAGAATACTTACATACTCCTTGCGTAACACTCACTGTATCAGTCTACCCACACCGAAAACCAACTACCTGAAATTGTCAATAACGTACAGAGGTACGAGGCTTTGGAACAGTCTCGGTAACGACCTAAGGTCAACTACATCACTTAATAGTTTTAAAATTAATCTTAAAAGAAACACTGAACTACTGTAAATTAATTAGTTTTATTATTACTATTATTAGGGTAGAATAGCGTAGTCATATTAAGCACGACCACATCAGCAACGCTGTAAAATTATCGTGGGTAAATAAATATTATTATTATTATTATTATTATTTTCTATGCATCGATGTTTTTTGTGATAAAAAGGCGCTATGGAGAATAATGCATTTTAAAAAGGAGCTCATTCAACCAAGATGCATTGCGGGTCACTGTTATTGTTTTCATACGGGAAACTACTTGAAATCGGACAGCTGCCAATCAGAAAATGTGATATCGGGCTTTTTATAAATAGAGTTTACGAGTTGAACTGAATGGCCGAGATCGGCGGGGAGATCGGTTGCCTTTATACTTGAAGAAATAGAATAGAATGAGCGGAATTACTACGGTTCTCCGATAAAAAATCCTCGACGTGATGCTATCAATCGATCTCATGCTCGATCTAGCGAACCAACTTGTCCAACTTCTGGGCCAAGTTCCAGCGAAGCAGATCGTGTGGCAAGGAAATTAATCAATTCTACGATAGCGTTATACATTTAGAGTTCTTTCCTTTCTAGGCTTGTGCATGCAAGAACGTGTAGTCGAAAGAAAGGAGCTAGGTCGTCCCTGCCAAAATGCTGGTTTGAAATGTTGAAGTACTGTTTGCCACATTCTATTTGTGTTCAAGGTCCGTGCGTTCTCCATACCACATTTTGACTCGCCAATGCAATATGCAAATTTGAAATCAAATTTGAGGAATCGAATCCGTCGGTATAATGTTATTGTTTGTTAGCCTAAATTTCAGCCGGTTTGTGTCATTTTAAAAGCCCCTTGACTTCCGTTAATCGTACATTGGATATGCTGGGTAAAAAAAATCGATCAATCAGTTTTCTGAGCGCCCAGCGGCACTTGATTGAACTTGAAGTTTATTCATCAGCAAAGAAACATTTATAAAATAGGTTTCCACTTTACAGCCGCTCATGCAGATATCAACACAACATTTCACTTTTACTTACTTTAATTGTCTCAGCGTTGTCCGTGTACATTGAGCGAAAACCAAGACTATAAGACTAAGAGAGAAACTGCGAGATTTGTAATCTTGCATGTCAGTACCGCGCGTGTACCGCGTACTCGAGTCTTCAGTCAAAGCAATTTGCTTTAAATGTTGTAAGTGTCCGATAATGATAAGCAAAAGGCTCGGCTCTTCTGACCTTTACATTTCTTGTCATTTAGGTCTGCGGGCCGATCAAGCCAATGTAGAAAGGCCCTGGTTTGGATAAACTGTACAGTCGGCTAACTCCAGTACAGGCTCTAGTAATAATTTCACTGACCAAAGGCGACTCCAGAGTACGTTCAATATTTCCCCTGATAGGTGAAAATTCGGAAATATATGACTGAACACAAAAGCTAATAAATAAGGAACATTTTCCCCTGTAAGTAATCAACTGGTATGCCCCTGTGAGACCGATGAAATAGGATTTGTTTCAAGAAGCTCTCCAGAGCCATAGTGGTTTAGAGCTTTTATTTCAGTAGATAATAAGCGCTAAAACCGGCGTTTGTGGGATTTTGGACCAGTGGGGAGAGTTTATTGTTATATTCTAGACGCCTCTGTGGCTTCGGGCTTTTCATTCAGAGAGGACAGGAGTTGAACTCTGTTTGGGTTTCGGACCCGTGCAGAGAGAGTTCTTATTCTAGACCCTCTGTGGCTTCGGGCCTTTATTCAGAGAGGAGTTGAACTATGTTTGGGTTTCGGACCCGTGTATAGAGAGTTCTTATTCTAAACGCCTCTGTGGCTTCGGGCCTTTATTCAGAGAGGAGTTGAACTCTGTTTGGTTTTCGGACCCGTGTATAGAGAGTTCTTATTCTAAACGCCTCTGTGGCTTCGGGCCTTTTATTCAGAGAGGACAGGAGTTGAACTCTGTTTGGTTTTCGGACCCGTGTATAGAGAGTTCTTATTCTAAACGCCTCTGTGGCTTCGGGCCTTTATTCAGAGAGGAGTTGAACTCTGTTTGGTTTTCGGACCCGTGTATAGAGAGTTCTTATTCTAGACGCCTCTGTGGCTTCGGGCCTTTATTCAGAGAGGAGTTGAACTCTGTTTGGTTTTCGGACCCGTGTATAGAGAGTTCTTATTCTAAACGCCTCTGTGGCTTCGGGCCTTTTATTCAGAGAGGACAGGAGTTGAACTCTGTTTGGTTTTCGGACCCGTGTATAGAGAGTTCTTATTCTAAACGCCTCTGTGGCTTCGGGCCTTTTATTCAGAGAGGAGAGGAGGAGAGGAGGAGAGGAGAGAAAATGGCGGTTCGAGAAATTTGAGCTCGCAATGCATCTTGGTTGAATGAGCTCCTTTAATAAATGAGATGACGTCTAGCCAGGTTTTGACCAAGGCTTTTACTTACGCGGTCATGGGTCAGGAAAGGTCACATTTACACGATTTTAAACAAGCGTAGAACATAAAGTATTCACTTTAAACCAAAATGTTCTTCACAGAAGTATATTTGCAAAATGATTGACTAGGTAACTGGAAAGATGATAATATCGAGATAAACGTGATTTTTGCAGTAACAAATTGTACTATAAACTAATTGAGATTTTGAGACGCCGATACCGAATTATAGTGCCGGCCAGTTGGGAGAAAATATATTCCGTATTGGGCGCTGCGCGACTCCGCCCAATACGGAATATATTTTCTTCCAACGCCGGCAATATAATTCGGTATCGCGTCTCAAAATCTCAATTAGTTTTGTATCGCGATTCAACAGTTTAGTCGGGAATTGTTAAAAGAAAGAAGAGAATGAAGCACCAAACTTATTCTGATCGTAATTTCAATTCTCAAAAGGCGCCTAGTATATCTATGGCAACGGTTTCACGGCTTGAGTGGCGAAAACTTTCGCGACGTGTTTTGAACTCTCTTCAAAAATTATGAAAATTGTACTTTTAGCGAATAAGAGTGTTAGATTTCTGACGGAAACTACAATGCCAACCTTACCTTTAGGATTGAATGATGCTTATCTTGTAATTTACAGTGTTTTGAAGGTGAAATTGTAGAAATCTTGCTGTTGAACAAACGACTTTTGACCTTGACCTGGAACCCATGTAACTGCACGGGCTCGCGCAAGAGCCAATCAGAGGCTGGTATTCTGAGACGCAATACCATGTTATATTGGCGTCTCAAAAGTAAACAAAGTGATCAGTGAATCGTGATACAATACAGTGCTGTGATACTATTTATCGTATAGCATGTTTTCATTGATGACATTATCGGCTATCTTTTACTTCAGTGCTTGCTATTCAAAGTCATTTGAATAATATATATTATGCATGCAAGGTATATTTATTCTTAGCGGTATGGGGACACTTCGCCATAGCAGTATATTGTTTTTATTTTGGATTTTTGGGTAGAGAAGTGGTTTCGAGCTTTTATTTCAGTAGATAATAAGCGCTAAAACCGGCGTTTGTGGGATTTTGGACCAGTGGGGAGAGTTTATTGTTATATTCTAGACGCCTCTGTGGCTTCGGGCTTTTCATTCAGAGAGGACAGGAGTTGAACTCTGTTTGGGTTTCGGACCCGTGCAGAGAGAGTTCTTATTCTAGACCCTCTGTGGCTTCGGGCCTTTATTCAGAGAGGAGTTGAACTATGTTTGGGTTTCGGACCCGTGTATAGAGAGTTCTTATTCTAAACGCCTCTGTGGCTTCGGGCCTTTATTCAGAGAGGAGTTGAACTCTGTTTGGTTTTCGGACCCGTGTATAGAGAGTTCTTATTCTAAACGCCTCTGTGGCTTCGGGCCTTTTATTCAGAGAGGACAGGAGTTGAACTCTGTTTGGTTTTCGGACCAGTGTATAGAGAGTTCTTATTCTAAACGCCTCTGTGGCTTCGGGCCTTTATTCAGAGAGGAGTTGAACTCTGTTTGGTTTTCGGACCCGTGTATAGAGAGTTCTTATTCTAGACGCCTCTGTGGCTTCGGGCCTTTATTCAGAGAGGAGTTGAACTCTGTTTGGTTTTCGGACCCGTGTATAGAGAGTTCTTATTCTAAACGCCTCTGTGGCTTCGGGCCTTTATTCAGAGAGGAGTTGAACTCTGTTTGGTTTTCGGACCCGTGTATAGAGAGTTCTTATTCTAAACGCCTCTGTGGCTTCGGGCCTTTTATTCAGAGAGGACAGGAGTTGAACTCTGTTTGGTTTTCGGACCCGTGTATAGAGAGTTCTTATTCTAAACGCCTCTGTGGCTTCGGGCCTTTTATTCAGAGAGGAGAGGAGTTGAACACTGTTTGGTTTTCGGACCCGTGTATAGAGAGTTCTTATTCTAAACGCCTCTGTGGCTTCGGGCCTTTATTCAGAGAGGAGTTGAACTCTGTTTGGTTTTCGGACCCGTGTATAGAGAGTTCTTATTCTAAACGCCTCTGTGGCTTCGGGTCTTTATTCAGAGAGGAGTTGAACTCTGTTTGGTTTTCGGACCCGTGTATAGAGAGTTCTTATTCTAAACGCCTCTGTGGCTTCGGGCCTTTTATTCAGAGAGGACAGGAGTTGAACTCTGTTTGCTTTTCGGACCCGTGTATAGACTTCTTATTCTAAACGCCTCTGTGGCTTCGGGCCTTTATTCAGAGAGGAATTGAACTCTGTTTGCTTTTCGGACCCGTGTATAGAGAGTTCTTATTCTAAACGCCTCTGTGGCTTCGGGCCTTTTATTCAGAGAGGACAGGAGTTGAACTCTGTTTGGGTTTCGGACCCGTGTATAGAGAGTTCTTATTCTAGACGCCTCTGTAGCTTCGCGCCTTTATTCAGAGCGGACAGGAGCTGACCTCTTGTTTGGGTTTCGGACCCGTGTATAGAGAGTTTTATTCTAGACGCCACTAGGTGGCTTCGGGCCTTTTATTCAGAGAGGACGGTCATAGAATGTGACTTCAGGTCTGATTCTAGGGAAGATAAATGCTAAAATATGTCGGGGTTTGGACGCTCTAGGCAGCGGTACGACCCCTGACGTTAATAAAGGAAATGATTGCACAGTTGGAGGCAAGCAAAAATCGTCAATCAGTAGATGCGATCTTGACCCACCTCAGAAGAATGCTGAACAACACGGGTCACGACTTTAATAAAGACATAGCTTTGGACCTCCTGATGGACTTGAAGGCAGCATCAGCTAATGAAAAGCACCAGAATTTTGCGCATTTTCAAGCGATCTACAGCGCATTGCATTGAAACACAATATGTCGGTCCCTCCAGTGAGAGCAGTTTAAGAAATACCTTTCAGCCCTTATTGGGGATATAATGATCAGGAAAACGTGCTAGATATCATGGTAAAAGTAGACAAGAGCCTCAAGTTAGACAGAGTACTTGGAAGCCGCCAGTTGGGTGAGTTGTTATATGCTGCCCCCAGCCACACAGTGCAACGGTTTGGCCAAAGACAATTGCAACAGGATTCGAGACAGACGTTTTTATTATTGCAATCAATTGGGCCATACGCAAGCTGGACCACCCTGATACCAAACGCCCCAACGGGACGAGCCACGTGCTTGATTTAGGAAACGTGTATTATATTGTTTTGACTGTATTGAAAATGTTTATGTAATAGTGAAAGAAATGGAGAGAAGTGATTAAAATATATTTAAAGTGCTATCAGGAGATATTACTAGATACCCAACTGTTACATTTCTCAGGTTATCCTAACCATTTTACAAAGTGGTCAATACTCCTCGTGCTATATATAACACGGAGCATTCAATGGCAGCTATATATATCTTTGGTTAATTTTTTGGTGTAGTAAATAAAGTTCAGTATCTCGGTTAGGAGCAGCTACCCGCACGGGCACATCGTCTCATCGAGTGTACGTGTACTATCCGTTTCCGGAGGTGAGGGCAGCTGTTTCCTGACTGGATCTCTCGTCCGCTCCTATGCATAATAAGGGGGGTTTTCCCTATTGCTAGGGTAGTGCGGGTTCTATAATTGCGCTTTTATCATATTCCACTGAACCCTACTAAGAGAGGCGAAATTATCAAGAGAATACAAGAGTCCCCCCTGGGAAGTGAAGCTTCAGTTCGTTCCAGTACATGCTCAACAGGAGCGTAAACAGAAACAACTTCGATGAGTAAGGATGGACGGGAGTCCCAGTCAGGAAACAGTTTTTTCGCAGGAGCATATATGTGAAGTGTTAGGGGGTCCGGAGCCCCCACTACTCAATGTGTGAGGTTTTCGAGATCCACAATCGTTTATGGCCGGGGAAATACACAAACATGTCAAGATTTGAGAGTAAAGATTTATGGATCATCAGTACAGGAATAAGATTCTTAGACGGATACAGGAAGGGATAGAACTAAAGGAATTTGCTACCCATTGTCAAGGATGCAAAAAAGGGGAACACAGCAAAACAGTGTTTACCCTCCTCCCACGATTTGCAAAACTGTAAAACTTCACAGAATTTATCTCGAACACAATCGTGGAAAGAATAACAACAGAGGCTGTTAGGGTCTGGGTAAAGTAGGTACCACGGAACCGCCTTATACGGTTCTACCCCAGTCGAACCGTCAAAGCCCCATTTTATGTCTAGATGCGCGTTTCCTCGATGCTTGGATGAAGGATTGTCAGTTTTCCTTGGACAAATTGAGGGATGTCAAGACGTATGTAACGCATCACACATAGTATAAGTGTCACTTTGGTTAACTAAATAGCATTGAACATGACCTACATAAAACTGGTAAAACTGGTTTAGGGCGTGAACGGGGGAGAGGGGGAGGAGATAAGGTTTGGGAGAGTAGGGGGCGTTTTGGAGGTGTAATTAGGATTATGAAACAGAACACGCATGGGAAAGCCAGCGAAACCGGAGTGTTATCCCATATCTTAATACAACTAACAATAACGGCAGGAATAATATAATCAGTACTATTCAAAGTCATTTGAATAATATATATTATGCATGCAAGGTATTGTTAACGTATAAGCCACCCTCTGATTGGCCAAGAAGGTGTATATAAGCTACACCTGGCTTGGAGTAGTTCGTTGCGCAAGAAAAGTAACAGCAAACAGTTTCGCAGCCCGCCCGTCCCGCCCGATTCATCTGTGTTCGGTGACCAGTCGACATCCTAGGCGTCAGTTTTTTGTTCCTGTGTGGGCTCCTGGCCACATGTTGGGCCGAGATACAGTCACGATCGGTATATACACGAGAACTCGAGAAATAAAAATAAATAAATAAATAAACTGATGCCACACAAACGACACTCCGCGTCGCTCTTGCAACAACGGAGTGTTATCCCATATCTTAATACAACTAACAATAACGGCAGGAATAATATAATACTATTTTCGAAAAATATTTCTAAAGAATATTTATTTTCAACATCAAAACCAAATCAGTTAACGTTTATTTATTATATAAAACTGAATAGTAAATCATATGACGTCTAAAGCATAATTACAATCTAGGCCATGCATGAATTTCTGCTGTAGTTTTAGATTTTCTTCTTGTGAGTGTAGCAGAAATTTCTGCTGCAGTTTGAGGTGTGGTATTGTTAAATAACATTTTTCAAATTTGTTTTTAAAGCCAGTGTAGTGAAATAAACTAATTTTGACATTTCATAATTTACCAGGTAAGAATTAACATAATTTCCTTGGTAATTTTTGCCCGTTATTAGCTTCGTGTGTCAGTTTTGAAAACAATGTTGCCTGATTAACCCTTGTATTCTTCCAAAAATCACGACTTTGGAATATTCCATTTGTGTTTGGAATGTGTTGCCTTATTCTTCAGCGCAAAGCCTGTAATTTTCTAATGTGTCATACGGAAGAACCTCAAAGCAAAAACAAAGTTTTCTAACAGAAACCTCGAAAACATAAATATTACGATATTAATTAAGCTTATGATGCGCAGAAAACGTTATTCTCCTATATTCTGAGTTCCTTATTTTATTAGGACTAGCTACTACTCCCAATAGTTTAATAAGATCTCTATAGCATATCCGTGGAGAAACCCATTCATACATTCAAGCTCCTCAATTACTAACTTCAATTATTATAACTGAACTAGTTGAAGCTTTATGGTAGCACTTACCCAGGCACTTTGGAGCAGGATTGTCCCATCTGCCGTTGTTACATCTGATGTTGCTCACTCCTAACATTTCCCAACCGCGTGGACACTGGAATCTAACCTGCTTCCCATGCCTAAAATCGTCATTCAGCCGTGAGCCACCAGTAGGAGTATCGGGGTCTGGGCAAGGAGCTGAAGGAATATGAAAAGTACAACTAACACTCAGCATGCTTTCGTCCAGTATTCATGATAATTAACTAATCAGCTAACAGTAGTGATCTTTAAGCAGCAACGTATAAATCAATGCAATGTTTCAATATTATTCACATCTAAACATTATAGGAAACCTCGGCTGTTGGAACAAATTGCCGTTAACTTGTTGGCAATATGGTCTCAAAATTGAATATTTGTTGAACAAATTGAAAAATGTATTTTAGATTTCGTAAAATTTTGGATAGAAGTATAAACCAGTTTCGTGGGCGGTTCCTATTGTTACACGACAAAAGAGCTATCTGTTTTCTGACAACGTAAAACGTCATCAAATCCAAGATGGCGGCTTCTGCAAAATTCAAAGCACAGACAAATACCCATTTCTTTTTTTAACTAAAATATATTTTCCAATTTTTTTCAACAAATTTCCAACTTAGGCTATATTGTGATTTCAAATGTATTGTGAGATTAAATTGACTTTGTGGCGTCAATGGGATAGTGTTAATACACAATAGGCTTGCCCAGACTTGCCCGAATATTAGACGCGAACTCATCAAGAACCTAGGCAACTAGTAACTGATTGACATTGATCACTGCTCACTATTATGACTTATTAATATTTATTTTCCTCATTATTATTAATTATTTATTATCCTCCCTATTACTTATTAATTAATCATTGATCCTCATTAACATATGAATTATTCATTGCGCACTATTATTACTCATTATCTATCCATTATCAATGTATCAACTTATAGTTAATTATTTATTATCCACACACAAAAATTGAAAATGACACTATTTTTCCATATAGATAACCGCATATAATGCTACTCAACGTTTTGCAGTCTAGTTACCTCTTGTGAGTTCTTGATATAGTATATTCTTACTGCTCAAAAGCAAGGTGAACTTTTTTCTCCGATGATCTAGTAATTTCCTCTAGTGAACTTGTCATATATATTTTTCAATAATAAGCCGTCTCAACTTGACATCACTATTAGTCATTTAACTGATATATTTTTAGTGATTTGTATTACATTTATCTTTTGGATGATCTTTAAAATACGCCATCATCAACCAAAGAGAACCGTACTAGTCACGGTCTCTTGCCACCCGTACTTTATCAATTTCTTTTGAGGTACCCCGATTCCCTTAAGAAAAAAATCATATGTATATTTTCTTACCAAGACAAACAGGAATTTTTCCTGTCCAAATTCTGTTGTGCTGACAGTTCATGGAATGATTGTTACTTTTCGTGTAGTTCGTGTTGCATTCAAATCCAACTCGGTCACCAAATACGTATTTATTTTTGTCTGGTTTTCTACCTCCGTATCGCGGCTTACCAGGATCGTTACATTCAACAGCTGTAAAAACAATCCACGTTTACCAAGATTAGCGTCCTGTATATATTGTTTACAAACATTTAAAGTGGATATGAAGCGAAAATTAATTTGACCTATGTTAAAATCCTTTCGAAATGAGGAATAATAACATTTTCCGTTTGTCAACATCTGGTCTCGTTTCAGAGATATTGAGGTTTTTGTAATATGCAAATGAGATGACCTGTGACGTCATATTGTTTGCACAGCCTGGAGACAAATTACAAAATGAAGAATATCTCTGCAAATATTGAATAAATACTACTGAAACTTTGCACATGTATGACACTATGGAATGTACACATCATTGTGCAAATTATGGTGCTGCCATGGAAACTGTCATGGCCACACGCACCTTTCACCTTGAACATAAAATTCCAATTTCTTTCCTTGTTACAAAATAAAAGTGGCTTAAACTACTCACATACAATGCCTACATTGTTCCTAATCTTATTTTGGACCAACACCAAAAAAGTAAGATTGACAAAGGAGAAATTGGGGAAGTTTGTGTTATTTGTAGTGGAAGCCTGGGCCAGAGTGTTTTCATGGCAACATCATAATTTGCACAATGATGTGTATTTTCCATAGTACCACATATGTGCAAAGTTTCAATAATTTTTATCCAATATTTGTAGAGATATTCTTCGTTTGTGATTTGTCTCCAAGGCTGTGCACACAATATGACGTCATAGGTCATCTCATTTGCATATTACAAAAACCTGAATATCTCTGAAACGAGATGAGATATTGACAAACGGAAAATTTCATTATTCCTCATTTCGAAAGCATTCTAAAATTAGCTCAACATAATTTTCGCTTCATATGCACTTTAAAGGAATGAATAAGAAATAAATAATAACAGTCAATACAATACAATACAATAATACAATACTTTATTCACACTTCACAGTTATTTACAAAGTTAACAAGAAATTTATATTTAGAGTTTCGAAAAGGTGGTAGGGAAAAAAAGTTGTAAATAGGCTAAATATATAATAGAGGAAATGTCTAGCATCTAAATTAACCGTGAGGTTTTCGAGTTAGACACTAGCCAGCCAAAGTTAATGATTATATGTAGACATCAAAAGAAAAAACAAATACTATAAAAATGCACAAAAACAAATACTATAAAATACACACAAACATCAAATATTTCAATGCAATAGCAACCATTTATCAGAAATTAGAAAAAAAATAGAAGAAGTTGTAGATACCGTTTAAGCTTTGAAAAGTGGAGCGTAGGAATTTTGTTTTTTCTAAAAGGAACTGTTTAACCTTTTTGGAAAAATTGAAATTGGGTAGATGTTTAAGATCAGTTGGTAGTTGTTGCCATAGGTCTGAAGCTGCAGCAGAGATCGTCTGTTTGCCTAGATTAGTTCTAACGCGTGCCTTATAAAGATTTCCTTTAGAGGCATATCTAGTGTTATAGGAGTGAACATCACTTGCATAGCGAAAATATTGATTAAATATGCTTGGTAACTGTTTTTTTATGCCACTTATGGGTAAATTGTAGTAATTGCAGTTTATAAACATTGTCCACTGTCAGAATATCAAGTAAGTTTAATAAGGGTAACGCACTTTCAGTATTTTTCCCATACAAGGTGGCAAAAAAAATTAGTCGGACTATATGGTTTTGCTTAACTTGAATTCGTTTTAGATGGCAAAAATAGGCACTCCCCCAGGCTACTATTGCATACGAAATATAAGGGTAAATTAAGTTATAGTATAATTGCTTTAGCTGCTGGAGGGATAGAAAATGTCTTAGTTTATAAAAGATACCAATATTTCTTGAGATACGTGAAGAAATATATGAAATATGATGTTTCCATGAGACTGTGTCATCAATCATCACACCTAAGTATTTTATGTGATCTTTTTTATCTAGAGAATAGGTAGACCCATCTTTGTTGATTATTTGTATATCAACATATGAAGTTAATTTCTTTTTTGGTGATTTTATGACCATGTAATTGGTCTTTTTTAAGATTAATGGATAATTTATTTTGATCACACCATTCTTTAACTTTAACAAGAGCCCATCTGGGCTTTCACTCGGGCCACATTAGATTGAAGATGAAATACACTTTCATTTGAAATCCTCTTAATCCTCTAATATTAACCAAAGGGAAGACTTATTAGCTGAATTTAGCAGTCTTTAGGAGTGGCCAGTAGCGCGGTGACTTTCATTCTCTGCTCCCTTAGTATATATGTAATTTAATAGTTTTCTTTTTCTCGTATGTTGACCTTTTAATTTAAACACTACTTATTCGTTTAACACACTACATTTGAGCAGGCATATATTCATTGTTTTGAACCCGAGAATTAACCGTACTACCGTACTTCATGGTCCCTTTCTTTAGTAGTGGGTTGTCGGTCAGGTGATTGTAAACTCTCGTCATTTAGCACAGAAAATGTATTCTGATGAATAGGGATCGGGTTGTCATGTAAGAAAGATGGCTCTTGAACAAACTGATAAGCTTCAGTAGGTTGGGTAGTCTCGGAACATTGTCTTCTTTTTTGTATTCTTGATTTTTTTTTTAAGTTTGAAAGTCGGATCTCAGCTTTAAGTTATATCCGCTTTCAACTCGCCATTTTCAACTTCTAGGTCAATAATATATTCGAGATGACAGCATCTTGATTTCGGTCTTGTATATATTATCTTGCTGCACTAATTTGTCAGCCTCCATGTTACAAATCAAGGTCGTTAAAGCAGCGAGAGAGTTCTTATTGCGGGCTAACAAATATTTTTATCCTCGTGAAGAATCTAAAGAATTCCGTCTCTTCCGGTTTGAATTTGACTCATGTGTATGTTGCTTTTGGAGTTTCAACTTCTAGGTCAATAATATATTCGAGATGACAGCATCTTGATTTCGGTCTTGTATATATTATCTTGCTGCACTAATTTGTCTTCCAAATGACTGAGTTTGGTTTCTTGATTCCGTCTCTTCCGGTTTGAATTTGACTCATGTGTATGTTGCTTTTGGAGTTTCAACTTCTAGGTCAATAATATATTCGAGATGACAGCATCTTGATTTCGGTCTTGTATATATTATCTTGCTGCACTAATTTGTCTTCCAAATGACTGAGTTTGGTTTCTTGATTCGTGTTTTGATGTGACGAGAGTAAGAATTCATTACCCATATCAGTTAGGTCAGCCTCCATGTTACAAATCAAGGTCGTTAAAGCAGCGAGAGAGTTCTTATTGCGGGCTAACAAATATTTTTATCCTCGTGAAGAATCTAAAGAATTCCGTCTCTTCCGGTTTGAATTTGACTCATGTGTATGTTGCTTTTGGAGTTTCAAGGATATGTTGATCCAAAACTACAGGCTCTTGGGGGTTTTCATTGACTTGTGAACTTGCAGGCTCTGTAATTTGTTTTGTTTTCTTAGTATAACATAAAGTGTTGAACATGTTCATGTTATCAAGCATGTCGCGCGTGACCTCTGTTTCTTCGTTCATTAAGTTCTCTACTTTCATCTGTAATCTGGGAAACTCTATCTTTGCCCATGCCTTGGCACATAACTATTCCTGTTGTTAAGTAGACGTGGATGATTATAAGTAAAATCCTTCGACAGCTTGTACCGTTTCCGCTAGGTCAATATCCTCGCTGGAACGAAATAACTTGATCTCAATACTCTCTGATCCAACTTACGGTAAATTTAAATCTCTGACAGTTTTTAATGAGACTCATAATATTGGTCTTGAAGTGCCTTCACCCAAAATAAGATGTTCTCCTCGGATGTTTTAAATGCAGCACAGCGAGCCGATGGCTTATAGATTCCAATATGTATTTCTTCGAATTTTAGCTTTCCGGATCCTGGCCCCTACACTGGCTTCAGGTCGTCGTACGTGTCGTATAATAAAATCACTGGCCATCTGGGTAAAAAACGCGGTCCTTCGGCTCCGACAATAGCGCCAGTTGAAATATCCTGAGCCTGTTGGAAGGCTTTCGCTTACATTTGAGAGATGAGACTCTCAAGAGAGAAAGTTCCTCGCGGGTCTTCCGCCATCTTGCTTTACTGTATTAAATTATGTAAATAAATTAACCTGGCGATTGTTGCGTGACCAGCACAGTGCAATCTGATTGGTGTGAATTTGACCTTTAACGCATGCGCAGAAATTTTGCGACACCCAACAAAAAAAAAAAAAAAAAAAAACGACTTGCATTTTAAGACTCGGTGCTGCCACAGGCAGCCCGAGTAATTAGTTCCTGGTTGACAAGGTTCTCTAAGTCAGTTATATTAGGGGAAGAAGCAAATAAATTGGTATCATCAGCAAATATCCTAAAAGAAAGTTGATCAGAGCTGTTACTTATGTCATTAATATATAACAAAAATAACAGAGGGCCTAAAGTGCTACCTTGAGGAACTCCACAGACAACTGTTTGTTTGGTTGATTCATAATTGCCTAGTGTAACATATTGTTGTCTTTCAGTTAAGTAGCTGGTGAACCATTGAAGAGGTATTCCTCTTATTCCATAAGCCTCCAGTTTTTGTAACAGGATTTTATGATTTACAGTGTCGAAGGCTTTTGCAAAGTCAAGGAACACACAACAGGTAAATAGGTTGTTGTCAATGGCATTTTTAAAAGTGTCAGTAATTTCAGTAATTGCTTGCTCTGTTGATCTACCTTTCCTAAATCCAAATTGAAATTAACACAAGATGTCATGTTTTTCAATATAGGAAATGAGTTGTTTGTACACAAGCTTTTCGAAGACCTGTGTAAAACAAGAAAGGGTAGAAATGGGTCGAAAATTAAAAGGAGCCGTGATCTCACCACCTTTATCTACTGGTGTCACCTTAGATATTTTCAAAATATCAGGAACAATTCCCTGTAGAAGGGACTGATTATAAATCATTGTCAGACTTTGACTTATATGATTGCAGGCTAATTTAATACATTTTGAGGGAACACCAATTGAAGATTTATTTAGATTCAAACCCATGACTAAATCCTGTACTTCATGGTCATAAATACCACGAAACATGAAGCTATTTTGAAATGTTCTGGTTATATACTTAGTAGGATTAGGATTATCAGAGGTAGGTATTTCAGAAGAAAGGTTAGAGCCAACATTTATAAAATATGAGTTCAATTGGTTGCATATACTTGCCTTATCCACGTAACATTTGTTATTGTGGATAAGTTTTGAGATTGGTGCAGAATTAATATTTGTCTTCCTATTAATTATCATACCAATAAGTTTCCATGTCATTTTAATGTTGCCTTTATTCATATCAAATTGAGATGCAAAATATCTCTTTTTAGATGCTTCCTTAATTTTGTTCAATTTATTGCTGTATGTTTTATACTGTTTTACTTTATTGGGATCGTTGCTTAAATAGTGCGACTTAAATAATGTTTGCTTCCTCTTGATCGAAATAAGAATACCATCCGTTATCCAGGGCTTTCTGAATTCCTTTTTTTTTTAGTTAGGCACTTTTTTTATTGGGGCATGTTTATCAGTGATATCTTGCAAAGCGTTGACTATATTATTCATACTATTATTAACATCAGAGTTTATAAGACCAATAAAGTCAGTTTTATTAATATCTTCCATAAATAAATTGTTGTCAAATTTTGAAAAATCTCTATAGAATTTAAGATTTATTTTTGTGTTTTACGCACAAATTAATAATTGAAAAAGCATATATATTCAGGCGAGAAGAGAATAATAAGCAAACATTGGCCAAGACTGAGAAAAATAGATTAACTGTCTGTGGCGAGCTACCAGTTTTTGTCGATGGCGAAGGCACTGAGAGGGAAATAACTGGTAGCGAGACACAGACAATTCGTCATATTTTGCGATAGCAGCAATTCCAATAATTGTTTTATTATTCAGTACTTTGTGTAGTGTTCACTACTAATTAGAATTGACTAATCACGATTCCTTATGTGTAAGACTCCTTATATGTACACTGACTCCTTATATGGGGTACATGAGTATCGTGGCCGAAAACAAGTCTATTTGGGGCGGCTATTGTGAAAGGACTTCAATAAAGCCTGTGAACAAGAAGTGTTTTGTTCATCTTTTCTCACGATACTAAACTTTGGGCATCCAAAATGCTCGCAATTTCCTCCTCTGAACGCTATGGAAACCGAGCAACCACGTTGGGATTTGTTGTTGAACAACAACTATCTGCAGGTGAATCACCCAATAATCAAAATTTGGGATACTTAGGAACTGAATAATTATAATAGTTAATGATTGTCCTTCGGAGAAGCTTCAACCTTACTTCACTAGGCTATAGGTCTGTCAAGCTAGCCCCAATTTTAATATTAATTACATTTCAGTTAAAGGAAGTCTATTTCTGCCCCTTTCCCATTGGGCAAGTTGTCAAACTGATCTACTAGCGTGACAGGAAAACCCACTAGCCCCGGGCTGTCGGACATGACTTTTATCACAACCTGATATTTCCAATTTTCTTCGTTTAGTAGTGTGGAAAAATCGAATACCAGGTTTTGGTAGAAATTTTAAAGTAGACCTCTAATTTTAGCAGAAGGGAATTAAACAAGAAGCAACAATTACTCGGGCTGTCTGTGGGCAGGCCGGAGTTGAGTTTCCAAGTTTTTTACTCAAAAGTACTCAAAACTTTTCGGAGGTTCAAAAGCTATCACAATTGCAAAAGGGCATATTTGCAAAATAATTGAATAGATAACTGGAAAGATGATAATATCGACATAAACGTGATTTTTGCAGTAACAAATTGTACAATACAGTGCTGCGATACTATTTATCGTATAGCATTTTTTCATTGATTAAATTATCGGCTATCTTTTACATCAATGCTTGCTATTTTCGAGAAATATTTCTAAAGAATATTTATTTTCAACATCAAAACCAAATCAGTTAACGTTTATTTATTATATAAAACTGAATAGTAAATCATATGACGTCTAAAGCATAATTACAATCTAGGCCATGCATGAGTTTCTGCTGTAGTTTTAGATTTTCTTCTTGTGAGTGTAGCAGAAATTTCTTCTGCAGTTTGAGGTGTGGTATTGTTAAATAACATTTTTCAAATATGTTTCTAAAGCGAGTGTAGTAAAATAAACTAATTTTGACATTTCATAATTTACCAGGTAAGAATTAACATAATTTCCTTGGTAATTTTTGCCCGTTAGCTTCGTATGTCAGTTTTGAAAACAATGTTGCCTGATTAACCCTTGTATTCTTCCAAAAATCACGACTTTGGAATATTCCATTTGTGTTTGGAATGTATTGCCTTATTCTTCAGCGCATGCGCAAAGCCTGTAATTTTCTAATGTGTCATAAGGAAGAACCTCAAAGCAAAAACAAAGTTTTCTAACAGAAACCTTCTCGAAAACATAAATATTACGATATTAATTAAGCTTATGATGCGCAGAATACGTTATTCTCCTAAATTCTGAGTTCCTTATTTTATTAGGACTACTACTCCAAATAGTTTAAAAAGATCTCTATAGCATATCCGTGGAGAAACCCATTCATACATTCAAGCTCCTCAATTACTAACTTCAATTATTATAACTGAACTAGTTGAAGTTTTATGGTAGCACTTACCCAGGCACTTTGGAGCAGGATTGTCCCATCTGCCGTTTTTACATCTGATGTTGTTCACTCCTACCATTTCCCAACCGCGTGGACACTGGAATCTAACCTGCTTCCCATGCCTAAAGTCGTCATTCAGCCGTGAGCCACCAGTAGGAGTATCGGGGTCTGGGCAAGGAGCTGAAGGAATATGAAAAGTACAACTAACACTCAGCATGCTTTCGTCCAGTATTCATGATAATTAACTAATCAGCTAACAGTAGTGATCTTTAAGCAGCAACGTATAAATAAATGCAATGTTTCAATATTATTCACATCTAAATATTATAGGAAACCTCGGCTGTTGGGACAAATTGCCGTTAACTTGTTGGCAGTATGGTCTCAAAATTGAATATTTGTTGAACAAATTGGAAAATATATTTTAGATTTCGTAAAATTTTGGATAGAAGTATAAACCAGTTTCGTGGGCGGTTCCTATTGTTACACGACAAAAGAGCTATGTGTTTTCTGACAACGTAAAACGTCATCAAATCCAAAATTAAAACCACAGACAAATACCCAAAAAAAAATTCAACTAAAATATATTTTCCAATTTTTTTTCAACAAATTTCCAACTTAGGCTATATTGTGATTTCAAATGTATTGTGAGATTAAATTGACTTTGTGGCGTCAATGGGATAGTGTTAATAAACAATAGGCTTGCCCAGACTTGCCCGAATATTAGACGCGAACTCATCAAGAACCTAGGCAACTAGTAACTGATCGACATTGATCACTGCTCACTATTATGACTTATTAATATTTATTTTCCTCATTATTATTAATTATTTATTATCCTCCCTATTACTTATTAATTAATCATTGATCCTCATTAACATATGAATTATTCATTGCGCACTATTATTATTACTCATTATCTATCCATTATCAATGTATCAACTTATAGTTAATTATTTATTATCCACACACAAAAATTGAAAATGACACTATTTTTCCATATAGATAACCGCATATAATGCTACTCAACGTTTTGCAGTCTAGTTACCTCTTGTGAGTTCTTGATATAGTATATTCTTACTGCTCAAAAGCAAGGTGAACTTTTTTCTCCGATGATCTAGTAATTTCCTCTAGTGAACTTGTCATATATATTTTTCAATAATAAGCCGTCTCAACTTGACATCACTATTAGTCATTTAACTGATATATTTTTAGTGATTTGTATTACATTTATCTTTTGGATGCTCTTTAAAATACGCCATCATCAACCAAAGAGAACCGTACTAGTCACGGTCTCTTGCCACCCGTACTTTATCAATTTCTTTTGAGGTACCCCGATTCCCTTAAGAAAAATATCATATGTATATTTTCTTACCAAGACAAACAGGAATTTTTCCTGTCCAAATTC
The DNA here is from genome assembly GCA_030867875.1 of Actinernus sp. WN-2022. Lineage (NCBI taxonomy): Eukaryota > Metazoa > Cnidaria > Anthozoa > Actiniaria > Actinernidae > Actinernus > Actinernus sp. WN-2022. The sequence goes on from JAOWCC010000936.1 coordinate 60,728,945, forward strand.
TGTTGTGCTGACAGTTCATGGAATGATTGTTACTTTTCGTGAAGTTCGTGTTGCATTCAAATCCAACTCGGTCACCAAATACGTATTTATTTTTGTCTGGTTTTCTACCTCCGTATCGCGGCTTACCAGGATCATTACATTCAACAGCTGTAAAAACAATCCACGTTTACCAAGATTAGCGTCCTGTATATATTGTTTACAAACATTTAAAGTGGATATGAAGCGAAAAATAATTTGATCTAATGTGAAAATCCTTTCGAAATGAGGAATAATAACATTTTCCGTTTGTCAACGTCTCGTTTCAGAGATATTGAGGTTTTTGTAATATGCAAATGAGATGACCTGTGACGTCATATTGTTTGCACAGCCTCGAGACAAATCACAAAATGAAGAATATCTCTACAAACATTGAATAAAAACTACTGAAACTTTGCACATGTATGACACTATGGAAAGTGCACATCATTGTGCAAATTATGGTGTTGCCATGGAAACTGTCATGGCCACACGCACCTTTCACCTTGAACATAAAATTCCAATTTCTTTCCTTGTTACAAAAAAATAAGTTGCTTAAACTGGTCAGAGTTAGCCAGAGTGTTTTCATGGCAACATCATAATTTGCACAATGATGTGTATTTTCCATAGTACCATATACATGTATGTGCAAAGTTTCAATAGTTTTTATCCAATATTTGTAGAGATATTATTCGTTTGTGATTTGTCTCCAAGGCTGTGTAAACAATATGACGTCATAGGTCATCTCATTTGCATATTACAAAAACCTGAATATCTCTGAAACGAGACGAGATATTGATAAACGGAAAATTTCATTATTCCTCATTTCGAAAGCATTCTAAAATTAGCTCAACTTAATTTTCGCTTCATATGCACTTTAAAGGAATGAATAAGAAATGGAGAATAATAAGCAAACATTGGCCAAGGCTGAGCAAAATATGATGAACTGTCTGGCGAGCTACCAGTTTTTGTCGATGGCGAAGGCACTGAGAGGCAAATAACTGGTAGTGAGACACAGACAATTCGTCATATTTTGCGATAGCAGCAATTCCAATAATTGTTTTATTATTCAGTACTTTGTGTAGTGTTCACTACTAATTAGAATTGACTAATCACGATTCCTTACGTGTAAGACTCCTTATATGTAACACTGACTCCTTATATGGGGTACATGAGTATCGTGGCCGAAGACAAGTCAATTTGGGGCGGCTATTGTGAAAGGACTTCAATAAAGCTTGTGAACCAAGAAGTGTTTTGTTCATCTTTTCTCACGATACTAAACTTTGGGCATCCAAAATGCTCGCAATTTCCTCCTCTGAACGCTATGGAAACCGAGCAACCATGTTGGGATTTGTTGTTGAACAGCAACTATCTGCAGGTGAATCACCCAATAATCAAAATTTGGGATACTTAGGAACTGACTAATTATAATAGTTAATGATTGTCCTTCGGAGAAGCTTCAACCTTACTTCACTAGGCCATAGGTCTGTCAAGCTAGCCCCAATTTTAATATTAATTACATTTCAGTAAAAGCAAGTCTATTCCTGCTCCTTTCCCATTGGGCAAGTTGTCAAACTGATCTACTAGCGTGACAGGCCCACTAGCCCCGAGCTGTCGGACATGACTTTTATCACAACCTGATATTTCCAATTTTCTTCGTTTAGTAGTGTGGAAAAATCGAATACCAGGTTTTGGTGGAAATTTTAAAGTAGACTAGCCTCTAATTTTAGCAGAAGGGAATTAAACAAGAAGCAACAATTACTCGGGCTGTCTGTGGGCAGGAGGGAGATGAGTTTTCCAAGTTTTTTATTTCGGGTTAGGACTTTTTCAACACGTGACAGGGTCAACCAATCAGATTCGATATCGCTCAGGATACTCGCACGGCCGATCTAAGTTGAAAGCAGTCGGCGATGAAAGAGGAGGTTAAAATTCGTCAAGCAAATTCGCTTTAAATCGCCAGAAGAGAACAAGAAGAATATCAACTACTCTTCAAATCAGCTTTTTACAGAAATATTCCTTTGGTCTTCCCTGAAATGATTACAACATATGGCTTGGAAAAGTTCGAACAATAAACTAAGCCGTACCTGTGCACGATCTGACAGCACCTGTGCACAAGCTAGCTTCTGTGCATGTGCTCGTTTACGCCTCTCCTCCTTTAGGGGTTATTGGTGAGAAACTCTTATTTTTCTAAATGTTCTGACTACGGCACAGCGACGACTAATCTCTTCAAGCGCGGGAATAGGTACCCTGGGTGCCAGAGGTTCTACTGCCCTTCTCGTCGATCCTAAACTTTGGCTTAGAGAGGGCATGCAGTAGAACCTCTGGCACCCAGGGTAGCGCATAGGTGGCTATAAAGCCAAGATTTTGAAATGGTTTTAGTAAGAGCTTCGATATACTGTATACAAAGCTATGAAAAGAGTGAAATATGTTCGCTTAGATATTATTTCAGCAGCACTTGGAGTTTTTGTGCATTCTAACTTATCCTGTGTTCCATTTGCCGGCCACAAGGCCACAGGCACAACAGCTGATCGCAAGGCCAGCGATTACGATTTAATTCTAAATCAAGTACCGAGCGCTACAAGCCTCGCACTCCGCAAGTTCGAACAACAAGGCCAAATAAAAGCCGAGAATACAACTAAAGCTGCTTATTTACACCGATCGATGTGACCTCTGAGAGTACAAGCTTCTGTGCATGTCCTCTTTTACTCCTCTCTAGGGATCATTAATTGAGAAGGTATTATTTTTGTTGCTTCGATTCACTTGTCGATTGGTTTCCTAAAATTAAATTAAACAAATTTAAAACAGCTCTTTCGTGGAGATGCAGCTCTTAGTTAGGATAACAATAAATATATATATATGTATGTGTATATATATATATTAGTATAATTTGATCAGTGAATATATATAGATATTTCCGTGCTCTGATTGGTCGAGAATTACGTCATATTTACTATTGAGTGCCCCGATCCATTGTTCTCTCTCTGCACTATATCACTGATTGCGGCGTAACAGCAGGGAAATTAACTGGGGTAGGCTTACACGCAGTACATTGAACACACAATAGTTAAAATATTGCAGTCAGAGGAGGTATTCTGGGCAATCCCTTTATGTAGGACGATACAATACAATTCAATACAACAATAGAACGCAACACAATACAATACAATACAATACAATTTGGTAGCAATTCGTGTCGTCCTACATGAAGGGATGGCCGTATTCTGGTACCATGGTTTTGGATTGTAAGGTGCGATCATTGCTAGACAATACTTACTGTGGAATGCATTTGCAATTGAATTACCGATATGCTCTTTAAAATTTTGAGAAAAAGTTTAGATCCCTTAGTGTTTAGGTGGAGCCTCCCTTATTTAGAGGGTGTTTATCAATGTTATTGTTAGATAGGAATGACCAACCTTGGCGACTGCAGCACTGTTTCAGAGTCTTATTTACTTTGGTTAGTTTAGAGTTCAGTTCCTCCTCCTTTCTGGTCAGTAGAGCATTTAGGAGAACCAAGAATTTAACAGAATTGCTAGCCCTTTCAAACTTAAGCAACATGTCGCACAAGACAAACAACCTGTAGGTTGTTTTAAGTGTCAGAAGAATTGCGATATTTGCAACAATTTTCTAGAGGAGCGTAATGATTTCACTAGTTACGTAACCGGCCGAATTTCTCTCTCTCTCTCTCTCTCTCTCTCTATTCATATACCCGACGAAATATGTTGGTTATACTGTTAAAAAGAAACAAATAAAAAACTAACGACCACATTTGGGAATAGTTTTCTTAAGTTTGTCTTTTCATTTCAGTAGACCCTTTTACCGTACACTGAATACGTACCCTCACAGCTGGTTGTTGTTCCGTCCCATTTTCCATTGTCTTGGCATATACGGATTTTGGAACCTTTTAACTCATAGCCTTGTTCGTTACATTGAAATACCACTCTACCCTGGTAAGTAGTTTTTGTCTGTTGTATTTTACGGCCATGATCAGGATGCGGTAGATGGCCACAGTCGGCCACTGGAAATAGTTTGAAATCAAGAGAGCATAATTAGAGAGGGAATCTCCAATACGCGAGCTTGTGTGATGATACTGTCTAATAAAATCATTTTTTTAGTAACGGGAAGTAGCTGAGAAGTGGACGATCGCGCGACAACAATCTCATGGCGGGAAAATATTTTGCCGCCATGAGATTGTCGTATGACCGCGCACCGGCCAGGTTACTATAAATAGATTGTATTAGACATTATCATGGCACAAGTGCGCGTATTAGACATTCCCTCTCTTACTGTAGTTATGCTCTTTTGTTGAAATATAAAGTAGATAAATTATAATTATTTCAATTTATAATTTATAATACTTCCCTTGAAGTGAATGTACAAACATTAAATCACTAAAACCTGCCATAATATACAGTCGTGTGCGTAACTTACAATTGTTGGTTGATACATGAAATGGAACAAAAAACTGCATACCAAAACTTTCTTAGTAACTAATTCGATTCATTTTGTGATGAGGAAAACTAATAAAAAACACTAAAATATTACATCTTTTTTGTCCATGAACAAAGACATCAATTGAAGAAAGCATTAGCCCATAACCAGGAGCATCCATGTCTCCTGTACAGACGTCAAAGCATTTTTACAACTTGGGCTATTTTTAGATTATTTCCCCCACCAATTCAACTGGGTTGCACCGTGGCGGACCAAAAGATGCCTCATTAGATCATTTTGGTTTAACAAACCAGATTTGCTGCTACGCTTTTGTGATTTTATTCTCTTAAGAATAACTATATTCAGTAGCGTTACGGAATGTACACAAGTGGGTAGGAATTAATGCAGTATGTTGTTATGTTATATAAAAAAGTTACATAATCCCGTTGGGATAACGTTGAGGGTGTATAAAGAGGAGTGATTAATATGTAAGAATCATTCGAAGGCGTTTCTCTACCTTGATACCTAAATTTTCTTCAGGACATAGGTTGAGAACAGAAGAAATGTACTAACTACATATCTATACAGACGTGATTGATCAACATTATATACTGCTGTAATTATACTAGACTTTCTCAAAGTCCTTCTTAGCCCCCCGCACGAAGGCCTTTTCCCACTTGCAGCGCGCCAAATTTACCGGTTGATTTTTCAACCGGAGGCGTGTCTTATGACGTACTAAGATTTGCCCAAATACAAAGCGTCAATTCTTCAGGCATTGTATGTTGACGTGTCAAGTCAGTCAACCGTGGATGTGGTATTTACAATTTGATTGTACTCAGAAAGAGTTTGTCAAAGGCGCGAAATGTAAGCTCCGCCCCTGAAATTAAACGTGTTTTCGCGCCAAAACATAATCCCCCAATTCAATTTCCTGCAAGTGAAACAAGTCGAACTCGCCTCTCACTTCGATTCTCGCGCTCGATTTTTGACCCAGTAATCGCTTACCCAGTGACTAAGCGAGTTCGACTTGGAGCAAGTCTATAATTATACGTGTCCGACAAGTATCAATAAACGAGATGCCCGACCCTGATCTGTTGTTTGTGTTTAATGCAGTTTAGCTATTATATGTTTTATGCTCGTTCAGAGTGATAAGAGTATAATTGCAACTCTACAACAGCGGGAACCGTCTTAAAAATAACCTAACTTGTGACTGTGCATGACTTAGGCCTAAAAGTTAACGTCATTGAACAAACTTACGTTCACATCTCGGCGTATTTTCACTCCAACTCTGATTCGTCAGACATTGTATGAATGCAGCACCAGACCTAAGAAATCCACGATCACATCGAAAGTACACTTTACTATTGATCGTGAACGTGTATTCTTTCCGCTTTCCATTTACAGGAATACCAGGATCTCCACAACTCTTTGCTGGAACAAAATGAAATGCAAAATGTCACCGGGGTTTATATCTTAATTTTCCCACCGTTGATAGTTATATAGTTACGAGTGGAGCGAGTCGAACTCATTCGATCAGGAGAATGAGGCAAAGGGAGAGGAAAAGACGGGTCAAACTACCAAAAGCAAAGTCCCGTTGGGCAGGCGACGGGAAATCCGGCATCGGTCAATTGGTTTGACACATGACAGCAATCTGTTATCGACTTGTCGGGCCTGGTGTTCTCCAAATCACCGAGAACAATGATGGCAGCGGGTAAAGCTGATGTGTTATCCAAAATTGAAAAGCAAACAGGGAGAAGCTGATTTAGCACTTCTTAAAGATAAATATATATTTGCTGTGTTGTCTACTGGCCTTGGTTAAAGCCTTATCGATCAAAGTTGCACGTTTGTCAAAGGCGAGATCGCTTATTTTCAGTCAGCGGTCAGCATGGAGGATGGCGGCGTTTTAAGGTTATCCCGCCTAAACTAAATATATTTTAAGTTTTATCGTATTTCCTTGTACGTGTTTCATGTTAAAATGTCGTTAACAATCAAAGAGATAAAAAACTCAGTTCTTGACGGTAAGACGAAGCCACTAGATGACCAGCTAAAAGTGTTTTAAAAACAACAAGTTCGAGGCCCTACAGCGGTTACAACGAGAGTTTTAGCTAAAATGCTTTAATATGCCATTATACATACTTCTAAAGCACTTTTGACGCTAACTGAATGAATTTCAAACGGCGCTGGTAAATTTGTATCTGTTCGGTGAACCTAGGGGAACTTAGACAATCTCGAATATTTTAGGGCGCTTCATTGTCATTCCGAAATTCTTAGGTGTGGCAGAGGCCTTGACGAAACAAGGGCACCCAACGAGTACTTTTTTGAAATTCGTTTGAAACCAGTAACTTTATGTTGCAAAGCCGGTTTTGTGGAGATACAATTTTTTTAGGGATTCTTTTTTCCTTTAGGCAATTCTTAGGGAATGAAAATGTGTTGTTCTGACTCTATTGATCAGACGAATTGGGCCGGGCGTACGAATATTTCAGGGGACACCTTTTAGTCTCCCTTTTCTTCTATAATTTTCTAGGGATTGAAAACAAATTTTCTAGAGATTGAAAACAAATTTTCTAGCCAGTATTTCAGAAAACAATTTTCTAGGGACAATTTTTCAAATCCGAAAGTTTTAGGCTAACTTACTCTCCCGAAAAGCTTTTTAACCGAAAACTTCGTTGGGTGCCCTTGACGAAAACATAAGATTCTGACATTTGTTGATCAGTGACAGAAAATTTTAGCCAACCTTTTTCTCAGAATCTTATAGCTTTCACTGATTACACCGAAACTTCTAGTGACTGTAAATTGGTTGTCGAATCTGACAGAGGAAAAACCTGCATCCGAAAATACCAGGTGTTTCGAAATACTCCGCATTCACTAACATGGGACCTGAAAATGTTTTGATATTTTGCGATATTCGAGAAATCGAAAAGCGTAGAAATTTATCGATTTTTTCGAAAATTTTAAGCGAGCATATTCAATTTTCTTCTTTATTCCGCGGATGTTCCGAAAATTGTAGCCCAAAATATCTGTACTCGCAAATTTAAGAAAATTCCGAAAATTTTAGCCTACGTTTTCCAATTGCAGAAAAGTATAGACAACCTTTTTCATCCAAACAGATGTTTAGCCGAAAGTGGCCGATGGGTGGCCTGGTATCATCGAAAGATGGACGAGCTAAAGAAAACGGTTGAAAGCATGATCGAGTCGATGAAGTTCCTGGGGAGTGGGTAATCAGTATGATCTGTCTAAGAATGTACGAAATCTAGAATTCGAGAGACAAGAGGATATAGAGAAGAAATCAAGAGGCTTGGTATATAAAGTGTTACAAGTTACAATGATACAGTGATACGGTGATACTGAATATCTCAAATTTCCTTTTTTTTAGCGGACGATAAATGGCCCCCGCTAAATGCAGGTTTCAGTATGAAACCGCCTGTTGTCTGGGTCGACTGGGTCACTTGAGCTCTTGCAGCCGTGGCGTGGACTTGCTGACTATTTTGTTGTTTAATTTTAACTTTTGTACGTTACGCATTTAACACTGAATGACTTTATTGCCCTTGTCGAAGAAACGTTTTTGCGACACAAACATGAAATTAACGCTTTGGGAGCGTTCCTTTGGGCGAATCCAAATCCGGATTATGAATCCGAAAACGGATTTTGTGTTCCTTTGGCCGAATCCGAAAACGGATTTCTGATCCGGTGAATCCAAAACGAGAGAGGATTAATGGGATCATGAATCCGTTAATCCAAATTCACGGATTCGTAATCCTTCGCGTTCCTTTGGGAACAGATCCGAAAAATATCATTGTGTCCAGCGGTCCCTACCAGTTTGTCGCGCTGTGAAGAGTAGGTGAGATTTCTGTATTCGTTCCTATTTTCTTCACAAATTCCCGAGACTTCATCTCTCAGAAAAAGTTGAAAGTAGGTTAACAAACACATAAATCAACTTACCAGAGATATATTGGCCAGCAGGCTCGAGTAGTTCCTGTAATTGCAAGGGTGTAAAGTGCACAAACTGCACTGAAATACCTGTGGTTCCGCCATGCATGTTGGAATTCAACTTGAGAAGTGCGCGCGAAAATGTTTAGGACTACCTCAGAACGTAGTCCACAATTTCCAACCGAAATTCCCGAAAATTAACTGTACCATTTGCTTTCCTACCGAAATTACCGGAATTTTTGGTTAAATGGTTAGCACCCCTGGTAACCTTTAAGAAAAAAAGGAAATTTGAGATCTTCGTATCACTGTATCACCGTCTCACTGTATCACCGTATCTTGATATCACTGTATCATTGTATATTGTAACACTTTATATACCAAATCAAGAGGCTGAAATCAGTAGTAGTCTTTGAATTTCATCTTTTTGCTGGTTATTATAAAAAATTCTATGCAAACAAAAACCTGCTAGCTATTGAAACAACCATAAATAACAATCTAGTAGCTCTTAATGGCTGGTTAAATGGCCTGTGTCACGGTAAGACTTCACATTGGTTTTTCCGAGCCGGAAAGAGCTATTTCCACCGATTTTGATATGAACTAACGAACCTCTCGGCCATGTGGGATGATTAAAATCAAAGCAAATATGCAAAAAATGACTAACAAACAGTGTCTCCACGGAAAATATTGAAAATTCTTTCAATCAAGCATTGAGGGATGGAAGTTTAACTGTTTGTATCCAATTAACAGCCACTAAACGAGCGATTACTCGATACATGCGCAGTATACCATGACATAGCCCCTTTAATTTGCAATAAGCTTTAGCCAGGAGCCCATTACCAGGAGCGTTCCTCTGTTATGGGTTGGGTCCCCAGCACAGGAGTAGATGAGGCTATTTTTAGATTCGAAATTCCCGCGAAAAGAGGTTGCCGCCATGTTGGTGCCCTTAAACAATAGATTCCTCGTTAGCTTCTTTTGTTGGGGCACCAACATTTGAATCTCTGGGGATTGAGTGAAAACCAGCAATTCGAATTCCCGCGTTGAAAGTGAGAAGAATGATAATGAGAAGTGACGTTAGCTATCTGATTGGCTAAGAATAGCCTACCTTTGTTCTTTTTCGCGCGAGACGCAATGCTAAAAATAGCCTCATCTGCCTCTGTGCTGGGGTACAGACACAGTGGGGAAGATGGACGCTCCTGGTAATGGGCTCCTGTTTTAGCTGAATATTGATAAATCTAGTTTTGCTATTTTTCATCCCCCTCACAAAAAGATTAATTATAATGTTGATTTGAAACTTAATGGTAAACCTATCAAATAAGATATGATAGGCAACTAGTTCCTGTAAAAACTAGTGTTGGTCTGCGTCGGCGGGGAAGATAAACACTGGTATGTAATCAACTAAAGTCGATTGAGGTATGCTAACCGCCGTGGAAAGCGAGTAGCAGCTGACGTTTCGAGCGCTAGCCCTTCGTCAGAGCAATAAGACATTTGTAATAAATACTTAGGCATATACATTGACTCAAACCTTAATTGGAAGCAACACATAGAGGTAATCGGCTAACTCTGTTGCCACCCAATTCAGATCATGTGATGTAAACACACATTACTCTTGAGAATTGACTCATTGAAAATTAATTTTATTCAGATAGGCATGACTGCATTATGATTGTTGATTATATGCTCTAAAAAATTTTCAAGCCATCTACTAATATAATTTTGACATTATCTATTATCAATCCAATTATTTTGGGCTTTCTCTGCTATTTAGATAGCCTGACGTACTACTTAGATTCCGTTACCTAAATCTATTCTTAATATTACTGTAAACAGTTATTTCTTGGTACAAATAAATTGTAGTAGTTGTTGTTGTCGATCACTCCAACTGTTCTCATAGTTGTCCCTCTGCGAAGCATAATTATTTGCACAAGAACAGATGAAGGTGAGCGAGTTCAACTTTATTAGTATATACCACACCAGTGAATATCACTTTTCGCGCTCTGATTGGCTACTCAAGCAGTGAATATGATTTCGTATTCACCTGCGAACGCAGCAGCGATCACCTGGCGCGCGTTTTTGTCTATTTGACAGAAATTAAAATAACTATTCACCTCCACTTCGGTGAATAATTGTTAACTAGTCGCCTCCACTTCGGTGAATAATTGTTAACTAGTCGCCTCTACTTCGGTGAATAATTGTTAACTAGTCGCCTCCACTTCGGTGAATAATTGTTAAATATCGCCAATCGAACCGTCAGCCGATGAGAAACGTTGGAAGCTGTGTGATCCTGCCAATCTCGTGTTGTGTATACTTCTACAGAATATGTACTGAGTGATTCGGGTTTTGGCCATATTAAAGGCGCTGTGTCATGGATTTGCGCATGTCTGGGAGCAATGTTCGATTGGTGGCTGGTAATTGGCTTTAACAAGTTTAAGTCCCCTCCCTTAATGCTTGATTGAAAGGATATGCAATATTCTCCTTGAAGACTAGATCTACACCCAGTTTGTTATTCATATATTTTTGCACATTTATTTTGATTTCAGCCATCCCACACGTGTGCTAGGGTCGTCAGTTTATATGAAAATCACTGAGAATAATACATAAAGGCGTGTCCCTCACCATGACACAGCTCCTTTAACTAAACGAAGACAATGGTTTAGCCAATTAAAGTCTATCCTTATTGTTGTCGACGAATCACACACCGTATAAACCCGGTAAGAAGACCGTTTTAAACCCTATTTTGATTTTCAGGATCTTAGATTGCTGTTAACTCCAAACGGTTTAGGAACATATTTAGAACAATTTTCGAGGTGTTTGTATCTAAGTTTAGTCCACGCACTGCGTCAAGACTGCGCCGCCAGTGAGCACTACACTCAGACAGGGGCGTCGCTAAACACTTACAAGGTGTGACTGAGGTATTTTAATTAACATTCAAAAGGCGCCGATTTTCTGGTATGTTAACATAACTGCTAAGGCCATTTCTGTATTAACATGACTCAGTTTATATAACATAGACTTTATCAGTGGTAGCGCGTTTCTCGAGCTTTTGATAGTAAATGTTCAATGCACTACATGTATAGGAAAATAATTTTCCTTGCAAAGGCCCCTTTGTGTTAACATGACTCGTATGTATTTATATTTTAAGGGGCTTTTCCTGTGAGTACCCGCTACTCCACACTCCTGCCCATGTTTAGTTCTCAATGACACTTCGCTTTCTCCCTTAAGTCTTGCGTAGCCAGTTAATAGCTAGACGTGCTCGCCTAGTTTCTTTCCTCTCTCATCAAGATTTATCTACCTTTTTTATATAATCAAAATCTGAAATGCTATGCGGAAATGTAGTTGATTCGGTCTGCTGCGACCTAGTGCAAAGCTAAAGTGCCTTGCACAGCTACCACCATCGAGTTAATATATCGATGAATGTGAATTTCACTTGGCTACATTTATTTTAAAAGCGCGTTTTATACAAATGCATGGAACCAAGGTTTGAATGTGGTAAAGTAATAAAAGCCATTCACTTACGAAGACATCTGAAACTAAGAGTAGTCCATCCATTCTGCTTACACGTCTGTCTCTTCAGGCCAACAGGATAGAATCCAACTATGCACTTGTATGACACGAGGTCGTTGTATTGGTATATGTTTTTTCTCATGTCAGATTCGAGAAATGCGGCGTTTTGCGGTAGAGGGGGTTTACTACACACATGTGCTACAAATGAAGGTAACGAAAAATAAAATGGTGTATTAGATTAGCCGAGGTTAGTACACGAATATCCCTCGTTAAAAAACATGACAATTTTTTCTCTCGCGTGATTGGCGGAATGCGTCAGATGATCCGATATTTTCTCTCTGCCAGAAGACAAATATCAGCGAATCACCCCCTGTGAGCGTAAGTGTGCGTCAAAGAAAATATTTGAAGGAGGGTAACAGCAGTAACCTACATTGTGGCGTCGAAATATTCCCATGGTATTTCTCCTTGTACATTATCTGATCCTCGAAACTCACAGTTTCCCTTGAGCTTTATTCTCGGGAACTGTTCTCTTCTCGAAACAGATAATATCCGCGCACGAAAGATTAGAGCTTATTTCGACGCCACAAATAGGAAACGATAATTCGAGATTGAGATTGTCACACTTGATAATCACCGAAAATTTGAGTGATATGATAAATATATTTTGAGGAATGAGCGTTTTAAAATCTCAAAATTTACAAGCAACTCTTGCCCCCCAGCTTATTTTACAATTTTTGAAAAGTCAACTTCTCCGTAAATATTTAACCTATCAACTCAAATTTTCGGTTATTACTAATTTTAAAATTCTCTTTGTTTGTTTGTAGCTTGAAGTTTAATTGATGCTAATGAAGCCAAAACGTAAACAATGACGTCAGGAAGGTTCGCCTATTGCAGACAGTATCCTAGTCATTGACAATGCTTAGGCTCTTTTCAGCCAATCAGAAAGGAGATTCTGATTTTAATGTACAATATGTTTTGTTATCAGTCGACTCTCTCATTCCGAATTCTGATTGGTTGATTCACTTGCAAATAACTAACTGCAAATAATGCTCTGAACATGTGCACTACTGACCGATTCATTTTGTAAACAGCTCGATTTGCAGAGCGGTGGGAGCCTCAAATGTCAACTCTGAACAAAAGTAATGTTATAGTTGTCGAATAATATAATAAAATAATTATTGAAGTCGGTTTGATTGGAAAATATCATGATCTGTCCGTGTCTCGCTATCAGGTATTTGCCTCTGTCTTCGGCATCTTCAAATAACTGACAACTCGCCACGAACAAATAATAATATTTCGCTCAGCCCCGTCCAATAATTGCTTCATATCACGCTAACCCTCATCCAATAACTATTTAATAACATGGACGTATTTCAAGGTACAATTCGTCGTAATCGAGACATTTATTTTTCAATTTCTTCCTTTTTCTCGTAGAAGTCACTGAATTTCACGGTAAAGATAATTTCCTGAAAAATAACAACATTATCTGAAACAATTTCATTAAATTACCTTGGCAAATTGCTGGTTTTTTACCACTTAGTCTTCCTTTCCTACAGCGCCTTGATGTACTTGTTTTACCGTCGGCAAACGAGAATCCTTCAACACACTTGTACACAACACGTGAATAGCCACGCCCACGGAAAAAGATGTTTGTTTTCCGAGGTCGCGAACGAGTAAGCTTTGCCCGAATCGTCTTGCATGTCTCCTTTAAATAGACTATGAAACAAGATTTAAAAGTCTTTAAGTAACATGTAACGGAATAGCGTTGTAGAAGTAAATAATGCTCACTATATTTGGAACTATTGATTTGAAACAAGTGCATATTGATCTATTTTCCACAGTTCAAAAATATAATCGCATTCTTAAAGGGAGCCTCCACTGAAAAGCAGTGTTTGCTCTCAAGTGTAAATTGTTATTATTACCTAAATCTAATGCTGTTTTTGGTTCCAGTAAATTGTACAATAGCTGAGAGTTATGGACCAATTTTCCTGTCCATCAAATTCATTTGAATTTCCTGGCAGCCATCTTCGATCTGATGAAATCACACGGTTGCCCCCAACCTCATTCCCAGGTGTCTTTACGCGCCTAAACCAAGATGGCGTCGAAAGTACAGCCTAGCGCTGGTGGGATTAGCCCACTGGTTGGCTAGACGTTTCGCGCGCGCTGATTCGAGAATTTCGAATAGCGCGTGAATTTTTGATTTAAAAAAACTTTATTAGTATGTACCACACCAGTGAATATCACTTTTCGCGCTCTGATTGGCTACTCAAGCAGTGAATATGATTTCATATTCACCTGCGAACGCAGCAGCGATCACCTCGCGCGCGTTTTTGTCTATTTGACCATAGTTAATAGAGTGGAATGGTTATGAAACCCGGCAAACTTCAAAGGGGCTAACTAAGGCGCTGCGATTTATGTTGGAAGGGTGCAAGACAAAAGATTGTGCAGGGTCATAGTTCATTAGCGTCCCTTGAACGACTGAACTCACACTTTCTATTGGCTGATTGATTAACACATTGGAATTTCTATTGTGTTTTGTGCAGGGTAGTGGTTGAAAAAAGCTAACAAAGACAAAGAATGTCGCTGGGTTTCATAACCATTCCACTCTATTAACTATGATTTGACAGAAAATAAAATAACTATTCACCTCCGAGCAAATCAGCGATCACTTCGCACGAGTTTTTGTCCATTTAACAGAAAATCAAATACCGATTTGGTGCTGGCTATTCACCTGCAGTGTGGTATATACTAAAACAATTATTTACCTCAGTGTCGGTGATCATGAATAGTGATAATAAACTAGTGATGTCGTCTTTCGCAAATTGTTGTTTATATTTTCGTAATTAGTATTCTAATTCTTAGTGTTTTCCCAGTAATCTAAACTAGTTTTTAAATTTCCTTCCCGATTTCCTTTCTCCGTTTATAATTGCTGGAGGCTAACTCGATAACTTCACAGTTTAATTAGCCTCCAGACTCAAATATTACTTTTAAAATCTGTATTGCCCATCACATTGTATTTATATTAGTTATTTTCTTTTTATATTGTATACATGTCATGATAAGAACAATAAAGATTGATTGATTGATTGCGCGTTCAAAATTCGTCGAAAACAACTATAAATTCATCAGAACTTAGCGTTTTTTTCCTTTTTAAATACTCACTTCGCAACTGGGTACAAGTAGAATAATGTATGGTTGGAATTCATTAAGATCACACTTCAAAAGCTAACCGTTCTTCAGCTGAGCGATGATGAATCCAAGATGGCGGATATTCTTCAAAATATGCCCATATATTGGGCATATCTTTGGGTCGCATGACCAGCCTTTACTAGGGGTTCTTTCGACGCCATCTTGGATTAGGCGCGTAAAGACCCCCTGGGAACGAGATTGGGTTGCCCCTATTGTCGTGTAACAAAACGGAAACCGTGTGATGTCATAATATCCAAGATGGCGGCGCCTGGGGAATTAAAATGAGTTTTATGGACAAGACAATCGGTCCATAACTGGCATCCACAGTGTACAATTTAAAGGAAAAATGCAAACGCAGCAACAGATTTAGGTTTAGGCATCCATAACGAACATTTGAGAGCAAACATTACGTTTCATTGTAGGTTCCCTTTAACTGGAAAAAGTACGTTAGAACGTTTAGCATTTCCCTCTGTACATTTTTTTTTTTGCTTAAACGGTTTCAAATCTTTATTGTAACTGTTTGAAATCTAGCGGTAACTAGTACAGGCTAAGCCGTGTATCGTTTTGTATTTGTCAACATAACATGTATAACATGTCTCTAAACTTTATATTTCGCAAGCTATTGTGAACTTCAGAAATAAAAAACGAAAACAATATTGCTGCTATAGATGGGTTGAAGTCAATCCCCAAAGATTAAAATGACAAAGGGCATGGCGGCTATGTTTTTATACCTAACAAAAGAAGCTAACGAAGAATCTACTTTTAAAGGTACACCAACATGGCCGCCGTGACGTCATGTGCAACCCATCTATTGTAGCAACTCAGCAGGAAACTAACAGTAACTAGGCGATAATGGGGCTATGTCATGGTGTTGCACATTCGACGCTTGATTTAAATTAAAAGCAATATTTTCCTGGAATAATATACGTGTACATACAGTTCATATTTGCATTGATTTTAACCATCCCACATGTGCGCGAGGTTCTTCAGTTGATATGAAAATCGCTGAAAATAATTGTGTCCGATATGAAAGCCCATCATGACCAGAACAATTTATCACTTAAACTAATATTAATAAAAAATGGTTCACGAACTTTTCTCGCAGGTTGGAGCTCTCGTCCACTTTCCACTTCGTTTGCATTTTCGTTGAGCTTTCCCTCGTAGTCTGTATCCTTGGTTACATCTGTACGTCACTACAGATCTTATTGAGAAGTTGCTTCCCTTGAAACTGCCATGAGCAATACGGCTAGGACCACCACAGCTTGTTTTAACTATTGTAAGTCAAATGGAAAAACTGAAGTCAACGTGTTATTTTCTTTCTTTCAAAAAAACGTTTCGGAAATATTTCAAAGGCATTCGATCTATGGGAACATACAATGATGCTTTACAATAAATTGCTTTAATAAGGTAAATATTACATGCAATCTGTTAATAATCTATTAAACAATAAGACCTGTATTTTGAACACATACCAATAACCAATAAACGTATTTTTCTTGGCGCACGATTTTAATAGCGTAAATAGGAGTGAGATAGTTTTGTGCATTTGTTTTATTCGATTCGTCCGACTTGCGAGAGTCAGTTATTGCTTCTTTAATCGCTTTTATTAATAAGTCTTCTTTAATAGGGAAAAGAAGTGCGATTTTCACCTTTTTATACTAATGATACCTTTGTAATTGTTTTCTCTGTTCGCGATATACAAAAGGAAAATCACATGCCTGACGAAATAATTCCACGGAAAATTGCACGAGTCCGATACAGTCCGATGAATTACTTGATGATTTATTACTTTTGTTGATATATATTTTGAAGTTATACAAATAGCACGCGCGTAGCCTACAGTCGATCACCACTCCTCTCAGCCAATCAGCGTTTGATTTCGCAAACTCAGCTGTGACTATGCGATACAGAAACAAATTATGCGCGGGCTACTGTAGATCTTTGAATTCAGCTTTCAAGTTTCAAATCACTGAATTTCACGCTGAATATTACGCTTCGTGGTCGCCTCTCAGCGCACGAGTTTGCATCGGGCTATGGGATTCCATAGTCTGCCAGGGCA
The DNA here is from genome assembly GCA_030867875.1 of Actinernus sp. WN-2022. NCBI lineage: Eukaryota > Metazoa > Cnidaria > Anthozoa > Actiniaria > Actinernidae > Actinernus > Actinernus sp. WN-2022. The sequence continues at coordinate 60,746,061 of JAOWCC010000936.1, forward strand.
ACTTCATCGTACGTTTTTGTATGCTTACCCTTTATCGTTATTTTCTTTCTTATCCACTCAATATACCGCTCGACTCTGGTGTAGTAACCGTATTTTCCTTTTAACGCACAACCCTCTCCCCAGCTCACAAGTCCAACGATCACCCACTGTAGAGTTCCATTTCTCATAACCTGTCTGGTAAAACCGCCCCCACTATCCCCTTGACAGGTGTCATTTCCACCTTTACCATCTCCTGCACAGAACGCAACTGACGAGTTGAAATAATAATCAGTTGCTCTGTCGCACAAGTCGTCAGTTTGGATCCTAAATGCCGAGTGACGCAACACATCTGAAAAGAGGCTTTGTCTGGTTCTACCCCAACCAGCTACGACACCAAATGTACCAGGCCGTGTGAAGTTCTCTCCGTTCCTCGGCACACATACTGTTCGTACATATGGACCAGGTTTAACAGCTCGCCCAAGCTTAACTAGTGCAATGTCGTTCTCGTAATAAGGCCATGGTCGATAAGCAGAATGTATAATAATTTCCTCTGCTGTTTGTTCTTGTTCTGTTGATTCTTTGGAAAACATACTGTGATCACCAGCTTTTAAAGTGTACCTTGGTTGAAAAGAAAATAACTTACGTTATAATTATATTATAAAGCTAACAAAAGCAACAACTCAACATAACGTTCGTAAGATGGTCCCTTTTCATATGCTGTTTCTTGTAAGTTTTAAAATTGTCAAACATAGAGCGGTTTTCGATGTGTCATTAACCAAAACCCAACTAATTGCAGGAATAATCACGGGTGCAAATAAAATGCAATGAGTCAATCACGAACTGAAGTAATTCGTGATTGCTTTTACATGCACTTGAACTATATAATCACGCGGAAAAGTAAACGCAATCGTGTATAACTCTCGCTAAAACGAAAATTGATTTCGTTAACGACCATTACAATGATTCGTTCTAGTTAAGAACTTGATTAAAAACTGCTAATATTAACAAAACATTTACTTCACAGCCAATAGAAAAGTTAAGCAAACGTAAAACCACAGCAATCACTTTCGTCACTCAATCGAAAGACGCTATATTTGCAACACGACTTTGCTTCTCAGTTCATGCGAATACTTTTGTGAATAAAATATAGAAAATACTGTGCCCTGCCAATGTTAGAAGGCTCATGGGAGGAGAAAAAATTATATTTATGAATTTCCTCGGCCAGAGGCTCAAAAGATATATTATGACAATATTGCCGTAACACATGTGTAACAGCCCACTTTCGATATATGCTTCACTTGTCACGCACAAATTTTTCAATATGACACTGAAGGGCACCCAACGAAGTTTTCGGTTAAAAAGCTGTTCGGGAGAGTAAGTTAGCCTAAATCTTTCGGATTTGAAAAAATTGTCCCTAGAAAATTGTTTTCTAAAATACTGGCTAGAAAATTTATTTTCAATCCCTAGAAAATTATAGAAGAAAAGGGAGCCACTAAAAGGTTTCCCCTAAAATATTCGTACGTCCCAATTCGTCTGATCAATAGAGTCAGAACGATCCGGAAAAAAACACATTGGTTGGAATGAAAAAACAACCACATATTATCACAAATCATTTAGTGAAGCGGTCACCTAAAGTTTTCGAAAACACATTTTCATTCCCTAAGAAATTCTGACATCTAAAATCCGAAAGAATAAACCTTTAGCAAATGGAGGTCACCTAAAAGAATTGCCTAAAGGAAAAAAGAACCCCTATAAAAATTGTACCTCCACAAATCTTTGCAACATGAAATTACTTGGGCTAAACAAATATTGTTTATGTTCTAGACTACTAACAAATTCGTAGGCCGGGAATATTTTGCCATAGTATTTTCGGTTGACGCGATTTCCACCTAGAAAATCCGAACAGCTAATAGCTTTCTAGAATACGTCAAAAGACATAGTGGGCGCCTTAAAATGGCTAGATAAGCTGCATACAACTGGTTTCAAACGAATTTCAAAAAGTACTCGTTGGGTGCCCTTGATATGAGTAAAGTAAAGTTTAATTAACGTCGGTAACTCGTGACAGTCTGGCGAGACTGATAAACTTGAGGCCGACGGGAGACCTACGATTTTACGTCCTTATCCGAGAAGACGTGAAGGTCCAACCATTTGCAGTTGTTTCACAAAGGCAGCACCTTCTACTCAGTTATTTTAAGACCCTGAGTGTTGGTCCAGCCGGGGTTTGAACCCTAGCCTGATTTTCACTGAGGCGGTCGAGGTCGTCCGCTCACTTCCTCCCACCTCCCCGTCTGATGGACTTTGGCAGAAACCGTGTTCCTGACGTCATTTCATTTCGACCAATCAGAGCGAAGGTTTAATATTTGAGAACTGAGGTATGCGTGGAATGTCTAGTGGAGCCTGCATGAAGGAGAAGCCAAATGGCGGACGATACAAACGGACTTGATATTGCTTTGGAGAAAGCGTGCGAAACTTTCGGCATTTCTGAATTATTTCCCGAACAGCGAAAGGCAATATTACCCCTCGTTTCCCGGAAGGATCTTGGCCATCACAGCTGCATCTATAGGCGACGACCAGGTTGAGAATCGAGAGAGGAGAAATTATGTAACCTTCTAGTACAGTTCGCCAGAATCACGCACTTTCCTGCACTGCAGAATTCTTATGTTTTACAGCTTCAAACTTATGTTAATATCTCAGAACTAAACCTAACCATATCCTGTTTGAATTGATATGGTTTTTTGGGCAGCAGGAACTTTTTAAATAGGATTTTGCGTACAGTATTTCAAGCGCATGGTCACAACACTGATCTTTGTTGTACTTTACAATTTGTCAAAATCAAGACTGTTCAAAATTCTGATAACATAAATATTTAGGCAAATGTAATCCAACTTGTACCATGACATATTCACTATATGTGTTCACTCCTGTAAAGATTTCATGCCATTCCATGAAAGATTTAGTCTTCTTAAGGCGAAAAAGCTTTTAGGACAGCAAAATTGTCAAAATAAAGTGTGTTAAAAATTTTGCAAACATAAATAATTGCCCAAAAGTTGTGAAACTATTACCATGACATACTCGATATGTGTGTTCCCTGCTGTAAAAATCATTACATTTCATGAAATATTTGGTCTTCTAAATGCCAACATAGGAGACATTACATTTTAATACCGCATATACAAAGCGGTCGAGGAAGATTAATGATTTTCCAAAGCCCGTAGCTAGTAGATTCATAAACATCGCGATATCGATAGCGCTTCCTATCAGATTTTACCGGTACACGTCTGAGGACAACATGTTTCTCCACGTTATGTTTCTATAAGTTTGAAACTGTAGAACATATTCTGCAGTGCATGAAAGAGCCGTGATTCTGACGATCTGTAGAAGTTGTAGAAGACTACATAATTTCTCCTCTCTCGATTCTTGACCTGGTCGTCGCCTTATAGATGCAGCTGTGGTAGCAAAGGTCGTTCCGGGAAACGAAGTATAATAATGCCTTTCTCTGTTCGGGAAATAATTCAGAAATGTCGAAAAGTTTCGCACGCTTTCTCCAAAGCCATATCAAGTCTGTTTGTACCGTCCGCCATTTGGCTTCACCTTCATTGCAGGCTGCACTAAACATTCCATGCATACCTCAGTTCTCTAAAAATGAAACCTTCGCTCTGATTGGGCGAAATGAAACAATGACCAGAACACGATTTCTGTCAAAGTCCATCAGACGGGGAGGCGGGAGGAAGTGAGCGGCGACCTCGACCGTCTGAAAATCAGGCTATTTGAACCCGCGACCTCCCGCTCAACAGACCGGAGCCCAACCAATGAGCTAACCGGGAGGCTTCGGGGGAAATTAAATGTATTCCATTCTTCAAGTCAAGAATATATTTAAAACTACTATATAAAAGCTACTCCGTACGGAGAAAATACAAGTTATTATAGCTAACTTAGGCCATCCCAATAACTTGTTTCGTTTACTTTCGTTTACCGACCGACCCATTCTTTTTAACCAAAAAAAATGAAAGGTTTAGACCGACCTAACCTTTTAGAACAAAAACGGTTGAAGAAAAAATTGTTTTTAAACTATCTTTTCTCGTGCAAATTGTCAATCCGCAAATTGTCAATCCGCAGTAGAGGATAAAGTAGTCGAGGAATACATGATTTTTTACGCGAGCCTTCAAGCTGACTTGGTTCCCTTATGTTTTATTTTTCAACCCACCATCATGAACCAGAGGGCGATGGTAAACGAAACAATTGATTCGGAAGGCCTTACTTGCTGGTAGGATTTATGTCTTCTTCAAACCGGTATCTCCCATGATGTAATTCTGCTTTATAAAAGCAGTGCGCTGCTGTCAAAACCCATCTCGGGTTGATTAATGCTCCACCGCATTGAAATTTCTTTGCTAGTTTTCCTGTGGCAACGGAAAAATAAAGTATTGTATCAAGGGTTAATTACGGTGGCTTATAAGGGCCATCATGAGAAACCGAGAATGCGAGATACGAGGATGCGAGAATCCGACATGTGAGATACGAGAATGCGAGATGCGAGAATGCGAGATGCGAGAATGCGAGATACGAGAATGCGAGATGCGAGAATCCGAGATGCGAGAATTCGACATGCGAGAATGCGAGATGCGAGAATCCGACATGCGAGAATCCGACATGCGAGAATCCGACATGCGAGAATCCGACATGCGAGAATCCGACATGCGAGAATCCGACATGCGAGAATCCGAGATAGGAATAGCGGAGAGGCCTGGGACCTAATTACAGTCCACCCCCGCGATACCGTGTCCTAGCTTCTCCCATCCCTCGCTTTCTTTGGATTGGCCGAGGAATTAACAACATGCACAATTTGCGAGGAAATCTAGCGGTGATTTGCGAAGGCCGAAAGATGGAATCTCGTATAGCCGAATAGAGTTAAGTTATCTTGTTCAATAGTATGGTAAATCAGGATGCTGACTACTTACTCAGTATAACGAACAAGCAACTTACTTCTGTATAATAGTCGTCCTATTATGCACCAGTTAAGTGAAACCACGACATAACGGGCCATTTAACATTTTCTCTTCACGGTCAATAACAGTTCTTTCCCCTGCCCCAAAAAACCCTTGTTCCTGTTAAAAACATTAGACTACCCCTACCCCGGGGACCCTTGGGTCACCATGTATACTATTAATAGCTCAGATTTGGGAATTATTTTTAGTACTCCGTGGGAACGTTTTGAGAAGTTTGCAATCATTCAGAAATGTGTCGCTCGCATGGAGAGTGGTTGCCATATACAATTACGCTACGCTCGCCGAGATATACCTATAGCCTAACCCAAAGCTTTGAATATGTTAAATCCGCACAGTTTGAGTGGAGAAATTCGTCGAAATAGCGCGGATTTAACATTTTCAGAGCTTTGGGTTAGGCTATAGGTGATCTCGGATTGTATATGGCAACCACTCTCCAGCGATCGACACATTTCTGAATGATTGCAAACTTCTGTTATTGTTATTACCAAGAAAACAAATTAAATGCCCCGCTATAATAGGCCGACTCTTGTACAGAAGTAAGTTGCTTTAATCTATCTTGTTCGTTATACTAAGTAAGTAGTCAGCATATCCTGATTTACCATACTATTGAACAAGATAACTTAATATTTCATCTTTCGGCCTTCGCAAATCACCGCTAGATTTCCTCGCAAATTGTGCACGTTGTTAATTCCTCGGCCAATCCAAAGAAAGCGAGGGATGGGAGAAGGACACTATATCGCGGGGGTCGAGGGCCAACGTACTGTACAATTACCACATGGACTGTAATTAGGTCCTAGGCCTCCCCGCTATTCCTATCTCGGATTCTCGCATGTCGGATTCTCGCATGTCGGATTCTCGCATGTCGGATTCTCGCATGTCGGATTCTCGCATGTCGGATTCTCGCATGTCGGATTCTCGCATGTCGGATTCTCGCATGTCGGATTCTCGCGTGTCGGATTCTCGCATGTCGGATTCTCGCATGTCGGATTCTCGCATGTCGGATTCTCGCATGTCGGATTCTCGCATCTCGGATTCTCGCATCTCGGATTCTCGCATCTCGGATTCTCGCATCTCGGATTCTCGCATCTCGGATTCTCGCATCTCACATGTCGGATTATCGTATCTCGCATTCTCGGTTTCTCATGATGGCCCTCATAGGCCACCGTAGTTAATGAAATACAAAGTTGAAATCGTTTGAAAACCATTTCCAAATGAGAAAGGATGGTAGTTCCGTTTGTCAATACATCATATCATTCTAGAGATATTCAGGTGTTTGCAATATGCAAATATAACAGATTGATATTACTTCCCAGATGTGTTGGCATACCCGCAAATATATCATTTCATTCACGGATTAGCCATTGGCAACCTTTGATTTTTATTTGTCTCCAAGCTGTGTACATGTTTCTACGTCATAGATCATCTCATTTGCATATTGTACAACCAGAATATATCTAGAATAGGATGAGATACTGAAAAACAGTAAATGTAATCCTTTATCATTTCAAAGGGTTTTCAAATGAGATCGACTTAAATTTCATTGAATTCCATAGATACTTTATCTCCTTTTTATTATATGAAGACTTTTGTAATTAGTGAGAAAAGCTTGTAAAATAATGCTAAAAGTAGTATTTGTTTGGATACTTGCGCTTCACACTGCTCATTAAAATTTGTTATAACAACTCTCTCTCTCTCTCTGTATCGCCAGTTACCATTGAGGTAAACGTTAAAGAGGAACTGATAAAATAACCAATGAAATCCAGGTCATCGATTTATTTTTACATATTCTCTTTGTATCCATTCAATAAACTGCTCTCTCTTAATTGTGTAGTAACCATGCAAATCGCTTACAATTCAGGAAATAATCAATGTAATTTTCATAGCGTAAAAAATACCATCTTAGCATCACAATTATTTTCCTATCAACATTATTAGCATCGTTTTCAAAGAAGTATTCATCTCAATAATTGATAGGCATTTTAAAGTTATACAACAACACCACGAGAGCACGCCTTGAAGTTGTTTACCAGATATTTAAACAAGTTAATCTTTCTGCACCCTAACCATGACTCTAGATAACGTATAATTGTAACTAATTTATTTCTAATGACTTTAGGCATATTTAAATATTAATGTTTTTCTTACTAGCTTTGTAGATGCCCACTTGCCACGGCCACATTCCACGACGGGATACCACCCCTCCGATTATTCTACCTCGCATGCTTCGTGCGCTCTCGCCACAACGACTGTAATCTAGACGACCATATTGTGAAAACAAGACATAGTTACATGAATTAATTAATTCAACATGGTATTACCTATACAAAATGACTGAAAAAAGTACAAATCCAAACAGTACAAATCGATGTTTTCCCACTGGAGAGATATTAACTACAGATAACTAATATATACATGTATATATATTTAGGCAAGTCTAAATGCGGAGTTCCCAATTATCTGAACTGACGGTACGTAACGACCCGAAATAACGATAAATTATATAAAGAAAAAGAAAAAGAAGAACAAATGACGTGTAGAATCAAGGGAATTCAGTACAACAGGTTTAGAAGAAAAAAAGAAAATAACGGAAACTGAAAGCAAGAGAAAGAAAATATGATCAGTAGCTATTGGCCAAGATTTCGATCCGGGCCACCGAGTTTCAACAGTGCGCGTGCGAAGGTGCAGCACTTCGTTCAGGCACGTCGCTCCAGTTCGCGCGCGGACAGCCAATGTTTGCTCTCATCCTTTATCCAGACGGTGTGCGTCACGAGCTGGCACAGCATCATGGGTAAATTTGTGGAAGACCTCATTGTTATCATGACACGATCGAGCTGCCAAAATAAAGTATCTCGTTTCTATCGAGATTTTGACGTAAATCTACCTTTGTATTGAATACCCGGTATATAACCGGAAAGAAACAGAAAATGGGGGAAACTGCAGAAATTTGGAGGGCTACTAAGTTTATTCTCCTGTTGCCCTTCCAAACAGACATCTCCTACAAATCTAGACTCTTAACTCTAAAGCTTTTACCTTTATGTTACTGGTATGCATGAATATCTTGATCGACCTCATCTTCTCGTATAAGGCGAAACACGGTTTAGTAACCTTAGCTCCAGATGTTTTGCCAAAGCTTGTAAACAGGGCGAATTTAAGCATCTCTCTACGTTCGATGGATAACTCACTTAATCTTATTATTTATCAGATTCCTAATGTCAAGACCCTATGTTACCAAAATGGTTATTTTTTAAGAGCTTCCCGAACTTGGAACAGTTATAAGAGCTTTACCGAAGTTTAGAGCATTATACTTTTTAAATATTACGTGTCTGCCATCACTTCTGTATTTAATTTGACATCGAGAACCCTAGGTCTTGGAAGTCTGTATGTCTGAAATGTCACCAGGCAAGACAGTTAACCGCACCTATTAAATGCTGCTTTTAGGTTGCATTAAGTATTGTAATTAAGACACTTAATGTACTTTTATTTTTCACATGAAACCAACGTAATTGGCTAACGCTGTGTTGGTTCTCCTGGGCTCTATGTTTTATTTGTTGTATATTTTAGTAAAAGTTTCAATTTTTGTACGCGCGCGCTGTTGACGGAATTATCACGCCATTTTCGAACAGAGCGCGCGCGCTAGTATCCCAGTACCTGGCAGAATATACAAAATGACGGTACAGTTTGAGCTAGGACGATCTTTTCATCGGCTTTTACTACGAAAGCCACTTGGGGTAGACCCGGTAGACCCAGATATTTTATCATAAGAAGGGTTAAATTAACTACACATCCATACAGAATGACCAAAGACGATAAGTACAGCGAATTTTAAGTAGACTCTTTCAAAAACAAAGTGGCCATCCTTAGTGACTAGTAAGGCATAGGGTCTTATTGTACAGTAATTATATTTTTATATTTTATTTTTTCAATAATTAGTATAGGCATGACACAATAGGCATTCTGCCCTATGGGAGAAATTTAGTAAACTTAGTTGATCAAATGTTGCATTCTCGACACCAAGACTTTTATTATTATGGAGCCCCTCTGATTGGCCAAAACTCGTCAGATCTCGTGGCGCACACCGCCTGTCCTATATCTATGGTGCTTCTCTCGCGCAGGCATTCGATCCGCGCGGGAGCTCCGCTATAAATTCAGTTGCAGCTTCCCTGTAATACCTGAATAACAAAACTGTACTTTATTCGACCCGAAAGAAACGGTAAATTAGATAAAGAAAACAAAGATTAAAAACACAAAAATAACTGGTAGAATCAAGGGAAATCAGTGCAAAAGGTTTAGAAGCAAAAAAAAGAAGATAACGAAAAATGAAATCAAAAAAGAAGATGTTGAGTTTCACACATATTAGTAGTAGATATGTGTGCGCAGATGGAATTACGAAAAGAAATACTGCAGTGTAGATCAGTTGTACGTGCATATGTCACAGAGAAAGATGATGGCCAGAGGGTGACGGCATACAACAGAAAGAAAACGACGCGTATGCGTGCACGCGGCGATGTAAGGAATGTCAGTTGGAAATTGAATATTTGACGCGTTAAGGCAAATATCCAGACTGATCATTTAGATAATTTGGAAAATCAAAAATTTTCATAAAAGGGTCAGGATCGGGACGGCGTTAAATAGCCAAACAAAATCGAGGCCGATTCAGGACTCAAAAACTTTATGTGTTTCACGTACTGATGGCGGGTTGTCGAGCGGGCAAGAACATCCAACAACACCTCACTCTCATGCTATATGTTATTGTACGGTGCTCCGCTCGAGCTCCGGTAATACATATAAAGCAAAACCGTACTTTATGTGTCCCACGTACTGATAGCGGGTGGTCGAGCGGACAAGAACATTCAACAACACCTCACTCTCATGCTATATGTTATTGTACGGTGCTCCGCTCGAGCTCCGGTAATACATATAAAGCAAAACCGTACTTTTATTATGTGTCCCACGTACTGATGGCGGGTGGTCGAGCGGGCAAGAACATCCAACAGTACCTCACTCTCATGCTATATGTTATTGTATGGTGCTCCGCTCGAGCTCCGGTAATACATATAAAGCAAAACCTTACTTTATGTGTTCCACGTACTCATGGCGGGTGGTCGAGTGGGCGAGAACATCCAACAACACCTCACTCTCATGCTATATATAAAGCAAAACCGTACTTTATTCTACAGTTTCATAAATCAAGAAATCTTACCTTCAGCTTGGGACTTTCTTGCAAAATTCAGCGAAGCGAAAATCAGAAGAAAAACAATGCTATTCTGTAATAAAAAGGATATCATGATATTATCAAGTATATCGTACCATTAATGATAGAGGACTCACTGTAATGTATGTATCAGGAGCCCATTACCAGTAGCGTACCTATGTGATGGGTAGCGTACCTATGTGATGGGTAGCGTACCTATGTGATGGGTAGCGTACCTATGTGATGGGTAGCGTACCTATGTGATGGGTAGCGTACCTATGTGATGGGTAGCGTACCTATGTGATGGGTAGCGTACCTACGTGATGGGTAGCGTACCTACGTGATGGGTAGCGTACCTATGTGATGGGTAGCGTACCTATGTGATGGGTAGCGTACCTATGTGATGGGTAGCGTACCTATGTGATGGGTAGCGTACCTATGTGATGGGTAGCGTACCTATGTGATGGGTAGCGTACCTATGTGATGGGTAGCGTACCTATGTGATGGGTAGCGTACCTATGTGATGGGTAGCGTACCTATGTGATGGGTAGCGTACCTATGTGATGGGTAGCGTACCTATGTGATGGGTAGCGTACCTATGTGATGGGCAGCGCCCACAGTACACGATGTGGCTATTTATAGTCGCGAAGTTCTGGTATGCGATTACGTTGTCTTTTGTTCTCTTGCGCTTTATTATTTTTTAGCAGTTTGAACCATGTTAATTGCATGCGCAATTTTTCAGTGCATCCTGATTGGATAAAAGTGACGGTCTTTGTTTATTCTCGTGGGACATACAAAGTTAAAAATAGCTAAATCATCTGTTCTGCTGTTGGACATACCTACTCTGGGAGATGCACGCTCCTGGTAATGAGGTTTTGATGTATTAGTGATTTTAATCTAAGAGCGGGATTTTAGAAAAGACATTCACCTTTCATAACCCGATCGTTCGAGTATAAACGTTTGGTTACTGTAAGGCCTACGGCAAACGTCGAACTTAAGTCGCGCCGATCCATCCTAGTCCCTAGGCCTTCTGGCTTGGTATTTTGTCTGAGTGGGGTAATGGGATCCCTGTGGTTTTTAATGGCTTGTGACGTCACTGCTCACTGTTACCAGAATTGAAGGCCTAGCAGAATTCGATCCATCATGGTGGCCACGGATTCGGTATGCATTTTCTCGTGAAGAGTTTGAACAGATATCAAAGCATGGGTTTGATTCTTTAAGAGAGTTTTGCTTGGATTTGAAAAGCAATTTGCCTGATTTGGCATGGAGGAAACTCGCTCTAGGTGAATATTGCGTTGAGTTTCACGGCTCAACAACTTCTATCCGTTTGACGAAGCACAATGAGTTCATTCTACTGGTAAAAACTGAAGATAGCTCTTGCTGCTGTCGGTCTATCTTCTCAGCTAACATCGGGCAGCGAATCCAAATCTGTAAGATGAACAGCTTGGAAGCGAAGTGCCAGGTATTTTGTTGAATAAAGGTGAATAAAATATTACTTCACGAGTGAGTTTGTTTTACTTTAAAAAATACACGATATTCGATAATTTAAAATTACTACATTTTGCCAGGTTTTACCATTTGAAATTACAGAAACGTCAAACATTTTAGAATAAGAAAACTCAATGTGATTTTCCTCAGTATCACCTGATGCATGCAAGTCTTTCAACTATCTTCCCCCTTGTCATCAAGAGCGGTCGCCATCTTTGGCCCATTTTTGCGATTTTTTGGGCCCAGCTGGGCGAACTCTGCTAGGCCTTCTGGTTGACAGTTGGTCGGTGACGTCACAAGCCATTACAATCCACAGGAATCCCATTAATCCACAGTCAAAATACCAGCCAGAAGGTCTAGGGACTAGGCTGGTGCCGATCCTATTAAAAAGAGGTTCGCTAGAAGATAGCCTTAGGGCCGACGTGGCAGAAAACGTCGATCATATGTCGATCTTAATAGCACGGAGCCTCGTATTGAAACCTTTGTGCGTGACAACTGAGTAAAGCATATCGCGGAAGTGGGCTATTCACTTGCGCCTAATTAAATCACGGAAACTAACACGTGTCCTGGCGCATTTCACCCGCGGGTGGTGATATGGCGAAATACAGCGCTCGGTCGAATCTAAGAAGGGCTTTTCTGTGGAAAATTATTGTCCAAAACAGAAACAGAAGAATGGCGTTCTACACAGCACTCGGTGCCGTATATAGGAGACGATGGTTGTTACTGCAAGTGGCGTTATTGGCCGTGTTTCTAGCGGTTGCGATTCACACATTGAAACCTTTGTCGATCATGCCACATATAGTACGTTTCAAAGCGAGCTATATCGCAACATTCGCAATTATATCCAATGCTTCTTTCGGCATCCAGCCAGGCGCGTCTTCATTACTTTCGAATACCGAGCATTTATTACAAAGGGGCATTTCTCATTTAAGGCAAATGAATTTTGTGACGTTAAGGACGAACTACACATTTCCGGCAGAGCGCCACGCGGCAATGACTTCCCCTTCGAAATCGCCTTTGTACAGCGAATGCTCACCAGGGGGGAAATCAGTGTTTGGGAGATGGGGGAGATGTTGTTTTCACGGTTTAATTTAGCACAATGCATACGATTTGCACGATTTATTTATTATTTTACATAATGTATGAATTTAGTTCGGCGCGTGTTAAGAACGACGTTTCCCGTAATGTCGCACCAGAGTCGTAATTCCTGACTTGTCAACTCGAACCTCGTGCAGTAGTACGGTAGTAGCATCAGCGGCTCGGATCCGTGCATATACCGAAAGAACGCAGCCGTTCATTGTAAATAGTACGTAAACTGTAAACATTTCTCTTGTAAACTATGAACCGCTCTGTAAATCTCTACATTTGCAAACTGCTTTTGAAACTACATAGAAAGTAGTTTGGTATTTACTGGATAAAATGTCTGTAAAATCTCCATTCCCTTCTCAGAATGTCTATAAAAGTTTCCGTTATTAAATGTCTGTTAGCCTGCGTTGCGGCTCTGGAGTATCAGAGGGCAGCGAGCGGATATTAGGGGGATTGGGGCGAGGAAAAAAAAGAGGGGGTGGGGGTGGGAGGAGAGGAAGAGAGAGCCAGCCGGCAAGCCATGGTTATTTTGATAACTCTCGTATTGCTATTGGCTAAATTGGCGACAAACACACCGAGAATCCCTCAGCGATGAATTTAAAGAAAGAATCGGAACTCCACAAGCGTCTTGATTGTATTGTCGTCGGTGTGTTCGAGGAACAGGCTTGTACTTTCGAAAATACGAGCTGCGTTGATGATTTCGTGTCGCTGCGTGGATGGTTTTTAGCGCTTGATTTGGCAGAACTCAGTTCGTTCCGGTGTTATTGTGGCCGGCAGGGTCTTTTCTGATTTGGTAGCGACTTTATACAGCTCACTTTATATTCAGCAGCAACGAGTTCTCTTTATCTTAGTTATTTTTATCCTGCAAACTTTCTCGAACAAAGGTGTAGTTCTCTACTGCATTTCGAATCTTCCTTCCACAGGAACGACAGACTCGCTCTGATAGAGCAGCAGATTTCGGAATATGAAGACCAATACTTTTGCAGGCACCAGCTAGAATTAAGCCTCGGCTCTCTTTTCTTTCTGAACTTGAACAGATTCTCGCCGTGGAAATATTTGAATTCCAAAACGCTACCTTAAATTATATATCCTGCAAAAGTCATGAACATTTACAGGTTTGGGTTTAGGCCCTGTCTTCGTTTTTTTTTCGGAGTTGCAGCTGAAATTCTCCAAGTTCGTATAGTTTTTGTTTTGAATTTTACGCTCGAGTTGAGATTCCTTGAGATACCACGCGTGAGTTTGACAGATATTAAACATGATTTTCACTTCCACCGCATGGTGATTGGATGAATCGATTGAATGACTTACTAATTGTATGCATTTTAAGTAGTGGGTGGATACCAAAATCTGACCATGGCTTGTCGGCAGGCTCTCTCTTCCTCTCCTCCCCACCCCCTCCCCCTCTCTTTTTTCCTCGCACCAAACCCGCTATTCTCCGCTCGCTGCGCTCCGATACTCCAGAACCGCAACGCAGGCTAAATATCTCTATATTTGGAGTAGTGCCGGAAATGTCACAAATGCCATCTGTAAAATGCCTGTAAATAAGTGGGTAGATTTTTCCAGTGTTAGAGGGATTGCATTGTACATGTGTTTGAGTTACAGTGCAAGTAGCGTCATAAAACAACACGAACTCTTTTTGCCCAAAATTCTATTCTAATATAATTACTTCTGTTGTCGAAATTAGGTTTCTAATTTCGAGAGACTGAAACAGCAATTAAACTAGAATAAAAGCTACCCGAATAGGCCCTTTCCAGCTAACAGTCACGTGCTGATATAATACTTCATTAACGAATGAATTGAGCTCGTGATCCCCGTGGGAAAGACGTTGCCATGGATGATGGAGAGCAAGCTATCTTTAAAATCGCTGTTTTTAAAAGATTGGAGGTGGAAAATAGCATTTACAAATAGCAATACCGATCTTGTACGATGCATTTAATAAATGAAGTCAGATATTTGTTTGCTCTCCAGTACAACCACGTGATGTGTTAGCTGCAAAGGGCCTATTGCGGGACTGTTTCATCTTGTGATGTCACAATGGAACGTTGTAGTAGAGCAATATTTCCTTTCGTATTATTAGTAGTAGTGTTCTCTTGGGAGGGAGTTGATTCATCTTATGACGTCAAAAGGTTCGCGAAAAGTAATCAAAGCCAGAAATGTTACAAAATTTGCAAGATGTGAGAAACTAACACAGCAGTACGATATTAACTTCTTATTAACCAAGAGCGAGGTCTTTACGGGAGTATATCAGACCGAGGTTTTGACAGTACGGACCGAGCGATAGCGAGTTTCGTACATAAAAGACCTATAGGTTTGATATTGCCCGTAAAGACCGAGCGGATGAGGTTAATAAGATGTTTATTATATGGAACTTTTTAGGTGGAAAACAAAAACAAATTTATAAAGCTGGAAGTTTATATTTTACATCCCGTTGGCGCGCGCGTCTTGATTGTAGTTTTCGCGACCCTTTGGAGTTTTGTTTCACGACTCAAACTACAAAATGAACACAGTCGTGGTAGGTTCTAATCTAAGGCTCAAATCAACGTTATTTTGAAGAATTTACCCGTATGATTAGAACAAAATTTAATTTCTGAAGGCAACACTGTTTTGTTGTTGTTGATGAATTGAGACTGAATAAGATTTTCTAAAGAAAACATACGGGCGAAGGGACGAAAAGATCTGTCAAACTGAAGTCAGTCTTCTCGATCAACACGTCGACACCTGTTTTGCGAACCTTGAACAATTTCTACCTGGCTATCACTGGAAAATCTGTAAGTGGCATCTTGAGACATCGAGGACAACGAGGAACGAGTTGGAGCTTTGTAAGTTTGATATTTTCGCTTTGCAGCAAAAAATTGGATGTGACTTTTCGAAGCCCTTATTCCAAACGATATTGACTAGTCTTGGGGAATTTTCATCAGAGAGGAACCTTTGGAAGGCTCGTAAAGTCGTATACTTCGCCGCTAATGTTGGGAATGTCCGATGAAGAACTTGGATAACAGGTGGTCGAAGCCAGCTGGAGGTAAGGTTGCAAATATTACGTTTTCCTTGTTTATCGACTCCAGTATTATTGCTTTTATATTTTTAATTTATTTATGTATATATATATATATTTTCTCTTTACTTTTTCTATGTTCCTGCAGGGCCTCACTGAAAATCACTATTGTGAGTGGGTTCCCTGGCAAAAGAACTTAATAAAAAAAAAAAAAAAAAGAAGGTTTCTATGTCACTAGCGAAACTTTTCTGTTTATTTACGAACCTCTCGATTCCTTGCTGGCTGTTCGGAGCCTCCATCGGCCTTTGCCGTTGGCCATGTTGTTTTTGTTCACTATAACGTTGCTTTCTATTTCAGTAGGGTAATAAATTTCACTTTCGGAATATTCTTCCTTGCTCATTTTGCACTTTCTCTTCGTTTTTCTCTAAAATGATGACAGTTCAGCTGTTTTTAGGGCTATCAAAGTTTGCTGGGCATTAACATATCTCATATTGCACGTGGGCATTACGGGGAACGACTGCTAAACAGCCAATCAGAATTTGAACGCGCACTTTTACCGGAAGTAGCTCTTGCCATATAATAAATAAATATAATATATATTTTTACATGATATTTGAACTTATTTTAAAATCAAACAATTTGACAGAGCTTACCTTCTCCAAATGTAACATCATGATTCTTTTACTCAGCTGAATCAACCTTTAGTGTGACTGTGAAAACATCCCATAAGATATTAATAGTGCCTTAACAGTGAATAGATTGTAACACGAGAGTATTTAGTGACTAGTATACTTAACAGGTAGTGAATGCTGCCGCCCAGTTAAGGAAATATATTAGAAGAAAACCTACAGTAGCTCTTTGGCTAGGCTCAGCTTCTGCTGCGGGTTCACCGAAAGCCCCCACGGCTGGAAACCGAGCCTACTCTTTGGCAGGAAGGTAACACAATTGTCAAGGTGTGATATGTGTTAGCCGCACTGATGAATCTATTGTGTAGCTTTGGGGCTAGAGTTGCGATTGTTCAAAGTCTGTTTGAGCTGTAGCGTGTTTTCTCAAAAGTTGTTCCGATTTATGTTAGTTTGTCCCGATATATCAATAATTTCCCGGTAAATTCTCTGGATCTACCAATTCCCGGCATGTTCTTAGGATTCCCAATGAAAACAATGCTGTTCTACGGAAACAGGCACGCACATAATTAGAGTCCGATGAAATCAATTCATATTCTTGGGTTGCAATCATTCCTAAGGGAATACGATCACAAAAGCGTAGCGGCCATCTTGGTTGGTACGGAATAAAAGAAGCAAATGTGGTTTATTTTGTTCCTATCAACCAACATATGGCCGCCAGTGCAACCCACCACTTGAGATATGCTAATTTGTGTGTTTTGAACACCGCTGTCACTTTTCAAATTGTAACTCGAAGGTAATAGAAGAAAATTATGTGTTGCTAATCATGTTGATAAGAGAAGAGAACTTGCTCTTTGGAAAATAGTCATTATATCCGCCCCATACGACTCCAGTGACACGTGGAGTTGTCAATTTAGCATGCTCATCAAGACAGTTACAAAACATATTTTGTAGGTTAGTAAACTTCACTGACATCAAAATACGACACTAATGAGGAGCACTGAAGGAATTGTAATACAAATATAAACGAAGACGATTGCAATTTATTTACACCCGTCGTAGTAAACGCTCAGATTGCATTTTGGTCCGCGCATTGATTTGTAATGTCCTTGCGCATAACCATAATACAATTTGCTGACAATGCGCCAAAAATTCGGTCCCAGGACTGCTGCCATGCTCGTTCGCTTCAGGCTCGCTCGCTGCGGCAGCAATTAACAATAACTGATCCGTCATTAAGACGTTATTCTCACTCATCTAGATTCTTACATATGAGTAACGCTGAGCTGAGGGATATTAAACCACAAGAATAAATACTCCAAACCCTTAAGTATCTGTGAGAGCGTCCTATCCAGACGTAAACGAACCTCACACTATCTTGACAAAGATAAGGTTGCCCGTAGCGTTCAGTAAAACGATACATCAATTAGATGTCAACGCCATATCAGTTGTCGTCGTTTCAACGAAAGTAATCTTCTTCCTTGTTCAGAATTTGAGAATATTTCACTTAGGCAGAGCGAGAAAGCGAAATATATATGTTGTGATACTTTGAGCGAGCAATTGAGAGCGATGTCTAACTGCCATCCTGTCCAAACGCAAACTAACCATGTAGTTCTGTATTTGCTTTGAGATTCCGGAGTTATTACGATTGAGATTTAATGACCCTGAAAGTATGAATCCGGTTGCGCATGAGTATTTTAACTATTACAACGTTCTATTAAATCTTATGCCTGACTCTGTGCAAGGATTCGAATCAATACGAAAACTGAGACATCAATAAGAAGGCTCAAGAATTAATCCATGAGCTTCACTAGTGTAAAGCATGATGTGGTTTGATCCTTTCAAACATCAAAAATTATGCTCTTCATGTGATCAAAAATGAATATGTACGAATTAAAAGATAAAACTTACCCACAATTCTGAGATCACCAAAATACTATCCGGCATACACACCTCGCTCGTCTTCTCGTGAATAAACTGAGATAACTTACAGAACGTAACTTACGCTAAAGCAACATAAATAGCGATGAAATTCCAGCCCAGGTCATCGTGCCAAGTTTCCGTTCTTACTGCCTGTCGTTAAGAAACGGAGTGGTCCTGAGGAATGTCTAGTATTGAGTTAATACATCTTCAACAGCACGTTGGAATAACCTTATGACATTCTCCAAGGTCCTGAAGAATGTCTTTTAAGCATTGGCTTGTTAAATACATTTTTATAATACGCATTACTCTCAGTTCAAGATTTCATGGAATCTAAAAATGGTTCAACTAATTTGAAGAGCAAGGTCTCATCAAGTTATCAGAATGTTTTTGGAGATTTTTGGAGAATAAGTTGGGAACAAAAATAAGGGGGCAGTGCTCTCTGCTCTCCCACCTCCTCACCCCATGTGGGTGACACAGCCTCGTTCTGATGTTAATCTAGTTTATCTTCTTATAGCTTCCCGAAATAAATGAATAGACCTTTCCTGCATTCCGCTTCAATGCCCACGAACAATTGCAATGGCACAAAGTCGAGATTGGAGACATTTTCATACAGTCATTTATTGTATTTTTGTCTACCCCAGTCTCGACTTGGCTGACTTGGTGCCATTGTTCCCCCCCGGGGTACTTACATGAAAAATGGGTATGTATGTGAGGCCAAGAGGCTCAAACCCTGACCCTGTTTGACCCAATCCGAGCTCCAAAACCCTGATTGCGCCTTTTTTGGGAAAAAAAACCTAGGCCTGATTGCCCCTTCTTTAAATTGTTTTAAAAACACGGTCGGATATGATACCCCGGCCGGTATACCGCGTACCCGGATTGCATGCAAAATACGGAACATTTCAAGTCGGGACGTGTCATTGGGTAAACAAATCAGCAGATGAAGTACATAGATAAGTACTGAAGTACAAATTAGCGGCGTCACGATGTATGGGAACCTCAGTGCTTGCATGTGGGCAGGCGATCAAAATGCGGCAACAGAATGTCTTTTTTTGACATAGTAGCTAAAGAAAACTGAACCCTAACTGCCTAAAAAAAAACTGAACCCTAACTGCCTAAAAATTACTGAACCCCGACCCAGACTGCACCCAAATTATAATCAAATCCTGACCCTGATCTGCCCAAATCAGGTCAAAACCCTGACCGCCCCTACCTGCCCAAACCGAGCTCAAAACCCTGACCCACCCCCCGCGGCACATACATAATACGTCACAAACAGGAGTACCCCCCCCCCCCCCCCACCTTTAGTACCGATTACTTTCATGTGATTTTAGCCTAATGTTCGAATTATTATGTTGTTGTCTTATTCCAGGAGTATCTTAATGGCTAGCCTATATTGGTTTATAATATATAAAGACTGCAAGGCTGATCGCACGGCTGTATGATGTTATTTATTGTACTCTATATTTCGGTTCGGCAAAAGAACCTTCTGCAGAAGTTATATATGTGCTAAGTAAGGAATACAAGTAACTTGTTTGTATGTCTCTGGAATCAAGTTGGTGCTGTATTTTGGCTTTAAACCAATTTCAATAACGAACATTAATAATTCAAGAGAGAACCGACGACTCTTTATACCGTTAAAACATGCACTAGGGTCTTTCTACGAGTTTCACTAGTAAGAGTGAAATATATGTAAAGATACACGGTTGACAATTTAATGCGATCCGTTAACTATAGTTACAACATAGTAGGAGAGAAAAAAACGACAGGGAAGTTCACTGGAGTATATAGAACTTCTTGCCATCTCTAATGCCGTTTTTCTCCTTCACTCCTTCCTTAATTCTCTTCCTACTTCAATTAACCAGAATGACCCCTTCACCGGTATCGTGGTTGAGCCCGGCCAGAGACACGTTTCAAGTTCCGGCCAAGCTCAAGCCTCTTGAATTTAATTCGAAGGAAACCTGAAAATCTATTTTCGTAGAAAAAAGGTCTTTAAGATTGGGTTAAAATTCCTGTCAGGTTTGTTTTGTATATTCTACAAACACATCATCACTCTGGCTATAGAGATCATATTCTAGAGTGTTTCTTAAGTTGCAGTTGAAAGTTCTCTTAGTTTATTATAATTATTTGTCTTGATGTTTTTATGGAAAAATTGGAGTTCGGGGATTTGATTTATTTTGAGTAAATAGGAAAAAAGAATGTTTTATGAACAATTAAAATTGAGAGTTTTGGTTAATAATTAATAGATGGGCACCAAATGTGTCTGCTGATCAACCCGATATGCTCTCGAGTGGTAGTCAAGTAATTAGTTGTGTACTAATTTCTTTTTTTCCTCTTTTTATTTCATCCTCCATTCTCACCCCTTTTCCTACAAATTCAACTGTAATCCCCCTTAAGGGCTATCTTCGTTACTATTGTAATGCCATGATCCCCTCGGTTTCGTTTGTTTGTTCAGGGGATAGGGTATGGCTTTTCTTTTGCTGTCATTAACCGCGGCTTGCCCCAACATTTCCCTCATCTCCAAAGCCCTTCCCGCTTGATTGACATTAGTTTATTTTCACCAATATCTAATTTTATACTAGTATACCTAACAGGTAGTGAATGCTGCTCCGCTCAGTTAAGGAAGTGTATTAGAAGAGAACCTACAGTAGCACTTTGGTAGGAAAAATAGCTACTGGGTGATAAAAATGCCAAGGTGTTAGATGAATATATTTTGTAGTTTTGAGGCTATCGTGCGACTGAATCCTGACTGAGCTGTGGTGTGTAACTCAAAAGTTGTCGCGATTTATTTTCATTTTGTCCCGACATATCAACGATCTCCCGGAAAATTCCCTGAGCCTACCAATTCCCAACATCTTAAGATTTCCGGCACAATAATCTGCTCTTCTCCCGGTGAAGTTTAAACACCGGAAATCAACTGTAATTGAGAATGTAATTGTAAATGCTAATTGTAATTTGAACCGGCTGCTAGACTTTATATGAAGCCAATAGAAGAAAATTATTTGCTGCTCACAATCTTGATAACAGGAGAGATCTTGCTCTTTGGAAACTGATAGTTCACACAGAGTTAGAAAGAGTTCGCCTACACGTCTACACTTCAACAAATTCATGATCACACAATGGTTGCATACACAGAAATGCAAAAAGCTAGAACTGTATTTACTAGATAGGGTTACTACCGCTTAAGTCTCCCAAACAGGAAGACGCAACTTTTGGCTTGCAATTCTCAGTTTCATTGATTAAAAACACTTAAAGATGGTGCTACATTTAAAGAACTCCCCGGAGTAAAGATTCTTAAAGTAAGTAAGCAAGTGACTTTATTTATTAAAGTGTCAATGTATTTAGCTTTGCAGCTAATTGGAGACACTAGTCCTACGATCCGAGAAGACGTGAAGGTCTAACCGTTTACTGTATTATGTAAAGGTAGCACCTTCTACTCAGTTATTTCAGTTAAGACCCTGTGAGTTGGTCCGGCCGGGGTTTGAACCCGCGACCTCCCGCGACCTCCCGCTCGACAGACTGGACACGTATTTGAGAAAAGCTTACAGGAAAGCAGCTAAAAACATTGATAAATAGATACACTTTTACTTTAACGCATAATATTTGCCATGTGAACAATTGACCTTTGCAATCTGATATTCCAAAGGCACTAAATTATGTAACTCAATTTTTTTTTACTTTGAACACCCTGCGCGCCCTGCACCCTGCGTTTTACTCCGTCCGGGCCGGCCGAGGTTTGAACCCGCGATCTCCCGCTCGACAGACTGGAGCTTAACCACTGAGCTAACCGGGAGGCATTTAAGAACTTACGTTACTAGAGAGTACCTTAAAGAAATCCCTTAAACTGATTAACTAAATCCACTATTGCATTTAACCGGATTTAAGGTGATATTACGGTTTTCTTAAAGCTCCATTAAATTCATGTTTGGACCTAATGGATTGTGCATACAACAAAAGCATCAATTCACAAGTGAGATATCCACGGCAAAGCATTGCATAACTATTTTATCTCATGCCTATATAACGTACTGAAAATAAAATAGGATTTCATAAGGAAATTACTCGCCTCTTCCGCAGGCAACTCCTAATTAAAATCGAAAAAATCGAGAAAAAAGATGTTAAACCGGGCTTCCTGTGGTATAAGAGAGACGAGCAAGGGTCTGAGGATGAAACAAATGAGGGGGGAGGGGGAGGGGAAGAATGACATTATTTATGGTAAATAATTCTAAGCGGCATGCACTCACGTCCGTTTCACGCTGTTTCCTGTTTCACGGCATGTTGGCTTTGGTGTAAGTCACAAGCTAGTAACTACAACGATTTATTCACACTCTATAAATATTTTACAGTGAATTAGAATTGACAAGATATATAGAGTGCTGGGATGCCAGAAGTAACTCTCGATCTCATCCAAAACACAATAATTTTAAATTGTAACCTGTATTGAATATTCATAACGTATTGACTTTGTAGATGGCCGTATATTTGTCATTTTTAGATACATGTCGTGTTATACACTATCCTGCACTATATACTATACTGGCTTGTATGGAAGTTTCTACACCACAACCGTTCAAACTGAAAGTTAGGCAAAGGCCTCAAGGAGGCCAATTTCTCACACGGTTGAACTGGAGCTGTTGAACTGAACACTTCTTCGTTTATCGACGCCATTATTTTCGCTGTTGTCCCACCCTAGTGAGTATTTTTTGTCTAAAACATATAAGAGTTGCCTGCGGAGGAGGCTAGGAAATTACAAATATGTAAAACTGCACTGAGTTGAGAAAGCTGAATGAAATATACCTGGTGCGCGCGCTGCATGACGAGTTTTTTAAAAGCGGGAAACAACTAAGCTGCGACAGACGCACGCGACACATTATGGCGGGGAAAACCCGTTGCATAAAATTAAACTCGTGGCATCCCGCCTAATATCCAACGTTGGATAAAATAAACTCGTGGCATACCGCCTAATATCTAACGTTAGATAAAATTAAAATCGTGGCATACCGCCTAATATCCAACGTTGGATAATATTAAACTCGTGGCATACCGCCTATAGTTTATACTAAAACAATTAGACCTCTCGCCCTCATGGGCTACGAGTTAAATAGCCCATTCGGCTGCGCCTCATGGGCTATTGACTCGTAGCCCATTCGGGCTGCGGGTCTAATTGTTAAATATCCAACGTTGGATAATATTAAACTCGTGGCAGACCGCCTAATATCCAACGTTGGATAATATTAAACTCGTGGCATACCGCCTAATATCCAACGTTGGATAATATTAAACTCGAGGCATACCGCCTAATATCCAACGTTGGATATTATTAACCCTTGTCCTGCGGAGGTTTTAAAAGTGACTTTTTAGCTACTTTAGACAGAACAGAACCCTCCCCTAAAACAATGGTAATAACTGCTCTCATGGAAATTTCAACTGACCATTAACACTGAGGGCTCAACTTATTTAGCCCGCCATTTTGCTGACATCATTAGCTCATCCAACGGACCACACAGCAAAGTTTGTTTGAGGAAGGACTCAGAAGTTACATTAAAGGCTTAGTGCATTTTTCCATTTATAGAGTGCTGGAGGACATCATTAAGTCTGATGAAATTTCTCGAAGAACTGAGTCTGTGCAATGTTATTGCTTCATTTCACACTCGTAGAATGGGGGCTAGGACTTCTTTTGTCACTTTAGCATGGGCTTTATAAATGGAGGTCTGGTGCCACCTATCATAGCTTTTTGGAATATTGGCCGGGACAACATTTACTTGCCATTGATTCCAATATGAAGCTATTGAAGAATGAAGATGGGGAAGGGTCATGTCGCTGTTTGGTAGGATTTCCCGACATGCTTTGCGGTCATTATGGATGAATTTAGCTTGTTGTGAAGTGCTTATGGCTTATGGCTTGGTGATGGGCAAGTTTAGGTGTTGGGAAACAGAAAGTGAGGTTAGTGCAAACGTGAAACTCTAAATTGTATGTGAAATATGCATTTTTTGTGAATTTAGAATCCGAGGAGAAAATTGTTTTTTTGAGTGCTATTTTAGTCTTTTTTTTTCTGATGTGAAATAATGTTAACTGAAGTGAACTTATGCAAAGAAGGGAGGATGTAGATGAAATTATTCCTTTTTAAAATGCCTAATGCAATTCAATAGGATCATTTGTCTATACATTATGCTCTGTAGGAATCTCAGGGCTTTGCTCTTTAAACTTTGTAAGATTGAAACCCTCAAAGTGAGTAACCATTAAAAAAGAGTATATTCGTGTTTAGCAGTACAAGGGTTAAACTAGTGGCATCCCGCCTAATATCCAACGTTGGATAATATTAAACTCGTGGCATACCGCCTATTAGTATAAACCAACTAGTGGACTATTACAAATCCTGCGTTCTGATTGGCTACCCTACTATAGGTCTATTTGTGATAGCCCATGGTAGAGAAAAACCGCACGCATTTTCACGAAATAATAACATTTCTTCTACTTCAATTTGATTCTTTCTATTATTTTCTACTGTCCGACTAGTTAGTTTATACTAAAACTATTAGACCTCTCGCCCTCATGGGCTACGAGGTAAATAGCTATTGCCACGTAGCCCATTCGGGCTACGGGTCTAATTGTTAAATATCCAACTTTGGATAATATTAAACTCGTGGCATACCGCCTAATATCCAACGTTGGATAATATTAAACTCGTGGCAGACACCCTGATATCCAACGTTGGATAATATTAAACTCGTGGCATACCGCCTAATATCCAACGTTGGATAATATTAAACTCGTGGCAGACACCCTGATATCCAACGTTGGATAATATTAAACTCGTGGCATCCCGCCTAATATCCAACGTTGGATAATATTAAATTCGTGGCATACCGCCTATTAGTATATGCCACACCAGTGAATATCACTTTTCGCGCGCTCTGATTGGCTACTCAAACAGTAAATATGATTTCATATTCACCTCCGAGCGAAGCAGCGATCACCTCGCGCGAGTTTTTGTCCATTTGACAGAAAATAAAAAAACTATTCGGTGTTGGCTATTTACCTGCAGTGTGGAATATACTAATTAAAAACAATTATTCATCTCAGTGTCGGTGATTACCTCGCCGAAGCGGTTTGGTAAATATCCACCACTATATATTCACCTCCACTTCGGTGAATAATTGTTAAATATCCAACGTTGGATAATATTAAACTCGTGGTATACCGCCTAATATCCAACGTTGGATAAAATTAAACTCGTGGCATACCGCCTAATATCCAACGTTGGATAAAATTAAACTCGTGGCATACCGCCTAATATTCAGCGTTGGATAATATTAAACTTGTGGCATACCGCCTAATATCCAACGTTGGATAATATTAAACTCGTGGCAAATTCAAAACAAACAAATGATATGAAACATCCGGTTATTTTAACCTGGCGTGTCGGTACCATTTCTGAGGAATCTATCTTCATTTAATTAAAGTGGAGATGACAACTAGAAGCAACTATGAATACTACTCATTTTTAAGCCAGTTAGTAGGAAATAAATATTTGCGGAGAACTGATATATGCAATTCGAGAGTTCGATAAAGTGAAATAATTAATGTCAAAATTTCATTCTTTAAATTCGGCGTAAACCCGAGAGTAGTTATTTTTCTGCAATTTTTGCTATTCCACCGTGCGTGCTTTTGTCTGAGTGTGCATTACATTTTCTCCTCGGAACATTTAAATTTGGTTTTGAAAATAAAGTTGAAAAATTTGAAAACCTAAAAGCATATTTTATATTTTTCATCGAAAACAATAACCCTAATTAACGTACTGGAAAAAAGGATTTTGCACGCAATATCATTGTATTATATCAGTGCAGAGAACTAAACTAAGAGCTAACTAAAGCTTTGAGAACTGTTTCTTGTTAAACCAGATCGCCGAAGTATCCTTGAAAAGTAAGTAGACAATACCGGCGCTGTTCCAGTAGTATAGATGGTTTGCACTCAATCCCCAGAGATTCAAATGAGAAAGGGCATGGCGGCCATGTTGGTGTACAGAATATAAGAAGCTGAACGAAGAATCTATTGTTAACTGTTACACTAACATGGTGGCTATGACGTCATGTGCAAAGGGTCCATTCTGTAATTTCTCTTCCATAATATTTCTGGTAGCGACAGAACAACGGATTCTCTAAGATTTGTGCCATCAACAACGCGTTAGGAAATAAATATATTTATTATCTAACAAAGAAAAATGCTTCGGTTAAAATATAATATAGAAAAAAGCCTCCGTTAAACGCTTGGTTTGGCTACCGGTCTGATATCTCTACATCTCATAGTCATTTACCCACAATGCACCAAATATAGTTGAGTGGGGTCATAATTTTTGCAATTCGCTGTATATATATATATGCTAGTAATTCAAAATGGCTAAACCTAGTATATATAGCCTAGCTAAGAATTATAAACAAAGGTTATTGACCCTTTTACTTTCAATTGCCCGTTTTGAAACTGCACAGTTCGAGATTGAACAGTGAATAATGTACAAATCAAAACGAAACACTAACATCTTTCCCACCGACAACCCTCTGGCATTTGCATTTTGTGGACTTTGGATTGTTCAAATTCCCGTACCCCGGCCGGGCAATTTTTTTTTTTGGGCCCCAGTTCAGATCAGTGAGCAACTTTACCATGAGGCCTTGCGCGCCCAATCCAAGATGGCGGACAAAGATGGCGGACTTGGCGAAAGGAAATTGGTCTCGGGTGGTGCTAGTAAAATTTTGACAACTGCGATGACGTAATTCAAGAAACACGTAATATTGCCATAATAAAGGGAGGAGTGGGTCAGTAAGAAATAATACGCAGTGGGTGGCTGGCGGGAATATGATTACGAATCGGCACCGGCTTTTGCACGGATCGGTGGATTTTTATTATTCTTACTAAACTGGATTTCTAAATGGAGCCGAATAAGGGTTTGAAAAATCTCGGAAACTCTTGTTTCCTGAACAGTGCAATTTTGTTCGGGTTGCGATACCTAGTTTGACACATTTTGGTGCGTTTTCCGGACATCAACCGAAAAGCCTGAAAAGCTGCAAGTTGAAGGTGAGAATTTTAAGTTTCCTTATTAAAAATTATTAGACCTTGCAATCTTTAATTACTTATGATTCTTTTCCCGATTGTGCAAAGCAATTATTCTCTTTCTGAGAGAGAACAAGGCGATCAAGCTTAATAAATACCCTAAGTGCTATTACGGTAAAACAAAGTGAATGTTAAAAAACTAATTTCCTTACGCAAGAACAAAGTATATTTTATAAACATTTTGTCGTATAAATTCATAAGAAAATATTATATTATTTTTAATTTGTATAATATATTTAAATATAATTTTAAAAGTATAGCACTCCCTGAGGACCACCCCCCCCCCCCCCCCCCCCCCCCCCCCCCCCCCCCCTAGTTCTACCATCCATATGTATGTATTTGTGATATTTGTACCAGGTAGAGAAAGAGCAGTATGGTACTAATTGTAATTTTGGGTGACTAACAATTGCACTTATTAAATCATAAACCCTACCCCACATGTATACTGATTTGTTTCAGTTCAACCCTTTGACTTAGTTGAGTCTCGTATTTCTTTACAGTAACAATAAATACAATAAAATGTACTTCTTTAATTATTAACAACACATGCTTGAACTCATTTTTTTGTGCCAGCCAACAAGTCTCAGGATGTATATAGTGACATGACCTCATGACTTCCTTCATAAATAAGCTACCCCATGGAGCTTTTGAACTTTTCTAGTTGTGATGTTGGAAGTAAAAGGTAAATTAGTTGGATTTTAAGAATAAAAAACCCTAGCTGTAATACTGGTAATTGTCAGAAAACATAATTTATTATAAAACACAGTATTTTCAAGTGTTAGAAGGCCACACGTATGTTGCCCATTTTATATATAATCACTGATAAATACTAGAACACACTTAACATGCATTTTAAATTTAAAAGTTGTGTTAAATAATAATGATCAATTCATTGGTAATCAAAACCTTTAAACACGTGCAGCCATATGTAAATGTGAAAGTGTTTTAATCAGCAAATAAAAATGTACATGCATGCTTTTATATAACAAGTGTGCTAGTATATATATAATTTTAAATAACTGGCAACATACAATTTGTGGTCATATTACTGCTTCTAAACACTTGAAAAATACTGTTGGTTTTCTGACAAAAACAATTGTGACAAAATTGCAACCCAAGAATTACAGGGTTCTTTTTATTCCTTTAGGCTGCATCATTATGTATACCACCAGGGGAGGGGGGGGGGGGGGGGGGGGGGGGGCAGCTGATTGTTAAGGGGGATCCCAAAGTTTTTTAACAGAAGGAAGGGAGATTGTTTTTAAATGTTTGTCAAATAAAGACCTACACTTAAAATGGTAGGTGTATAGAATGGCTGAATGCACTAAACTGAAATGTAAAAACTTTCCCGCCCTCCCTAAAAATATTTTTTCCTAAGGGTGCATGCAGCTAGGTTGTCTGATGTAAAGAATTAATGAATGTTTTATATCAAAGAACAATATATTCTTGTGTAGTTTTGGAATACCAGCAACAAATACTTTTTTACATACACCAAAGACAGGTACTGATAACAGTAATTTTATGGTTATTCTTAGCTTTTCTGTGGTATACTTAATGAACACAGCCTTAGTACAACTAATTTACATGCTGTACATTTACTTCAAATATCACAATTGAAAAGTTCAAAAGCTCCATAGGTAGCTTATTTATAAAGAGATCACGAAGTCATGCATCCTCTTGTTGACCAGGCACAAATAATCAGTTCAGTGTTGGATAATAAAGAAGTACATTTTGTTGTATTTTTTGCAAATGTTGTTACTGTAAAGAAATACTAGACTTCAACTAAGGAAAGAGGTGGAACTGAAACAAATCAGTATAACCTGCATAACCCTACCCTCCCTCTCTCCCCCACCCCATCTCCACCCAACCCTTATAAAATATTCCTAAAGCATACTCAAAATATATCATAAGTCTAAAATTTACAAGTACTCCACCTCAAATATTTTGATTGAAAATGACTACCAAAAAAAAAAAAGTTGTTGGATAACCCATATTCCCTGAAGAAATTATAAATTATAAATTATAGATTAGTACCCTTGCCTTTCTCTACCTGGTACAACTGTAACAAATACATAAATATATATGACTGTTGTTTTACAACTGCACCATGGATTGGAAAGTTAAAAAGGCTTCATATAAAATTGGGCACTCCCTCTCTGTTGACCCCGAAAATAATTTTACGCGCAAAAACGTCCCGTCAAGTGCGTGAATTAAGACGTGAAAGGCGAACACGAAACTTAAAGCAAATTAACTTGCGTTGATCTTTGTGCTTTGCGTAAGGAAATTCGTTTTTGTATTAAACATTCACTTTATTTTACATTAGCACTTACGGGTATTTATTACCTTTCATATTCGAAAAGATCAGAGAATAATATATACCGGGATATATAAATCGCTTCGCACATTACCAACAAAAACATATCCTAATGTTTTTATATCGGGAAAAGAATCAAGGGCTTATAATTTTTAATTAGGAAACTTAAAATTTGCAGCTTTTCGATTGATGTCCGGAAACTACGCAAAAAATGTCTCAAAGGTATAAACCAGATAAACGATCGAGTACTGAATTGCACTGTTCAGGAAATAAGTTTCCGAGATTTTTCGAACCCTTATTCGGCTCCATTTAGAAAAATCCAGGTTAGTAAGAATACTAAAAATCCCACGATCCGTGCAAAAGCCGGTCCCGAATTCGTAATAATCTTCCGTAAAGTGACACCTGAACCGTAAGTTGCCGCCAGCCACCCACAGCGTATTATTTCTTACTGACCCACTCCTCCCTTTATTATGGCAATACACGTGGTTTCTTGGATTACGTCATCGCAGTTGTCAAAATTTTACTAGCACCACCCCGAGAACAATTTCCTTTCCCCAAGTCCGCCATCTTTGTCCGCCATCTTGGATTGGGCGCGCAAGGCCTCATGGTAAAGTTGCTCACTGATCTGAACTGGGGCCCAAAAAAAAAATTGCCCAGCCGGGGCCAAAAATGTTGTTCAAATGCCCCACCCCAACGTCGTATTAGGCGGATCAAATGCTCCTACCCCCCAGACATAGTATTAGTTGTGACACCGCATTTTGATCTTAACAGACAGTTTAAATATTCGTAAGCAATTTACGTTTATATTTTAATACCTTCAAATACCGAGCACAAAGCTTTTGGAGTCCCTTTGTTTTTAAGCCAGTCGCTTACAAAAGCAGAATTGTGTCCTTTGAAGTCGTCTAAAGTGACCTCCCGGCTCAAATTCTGCAATGATTTCGATCGAGGAAACCACGCAGCACATAGCATGATGTTCAGATCCCCCACCCCAAGGACAGTTAGCTACCGATGTCAAATTCCCTACTCCCCGGGCACGAAAACGAATAAAATGCCCGAGGGCTGCCAGGGGGAGGGGGGATGTTGATGTTTCGATTTGATCGGTACATAAGGGTCAATTAAGACGGTTATATGTAATCCATGACAAAATGCAAAGAATGGTATGTATTGGCTAAATGGAATTTAATTTGTAAATGACAAGGTAGTTGTGAGGAATTTAAACAGCTATATAGCGCATGCGATTCTTAATTAGATTACTGTAGAGAGCATGAAAGTATGCGGCCCAATATAGGCCTTTCTTGTTAACATTTTTTATCTAATTCCTCTAAGTCATTAATGTTTTTATGACTTAGAGAAATTTAATTTGACATTCCTCTCTTTTAAATTTGTCGTTCATATAAACCCGAATACATTAACATTGTGGAATTCAAAAACAAAGGTAATTTGTAAATTAATATTAACATAAAAACGAAAAACTCGAAAGGCATACAAATGTTGCAGTTACGGACAGGAATGGAAGTGCCTTTAAACAATCATGGAATAGTTTACAGATGGCGTTGTGTGATATGTTGAACAGAGCCCTTAATTTATGCAGCGTATCCATCTACTGATGATCATCAGAGGAGCACAATCTCGGAGGAACATACATCAGAACATTTTCCCCAATACGTGCAGCCTTCCTTACACTGTTTTCTTGATGCACACCGACATAGTCACCATTGGTGGTATACTTGTAGATTGTACCCGGTACAAACAGTTTATTGTGTAAGACAAGGACACGGGTACCGATTTTGATCATATCACTTGGTAGTAGCTGTTCTAGTACCATGGAACTGCTGTCATTGAGCTCGTAGATACTACTCTTACTCAGGGAAGGAACATCAACTGTCCCTGTCATTGAGGTTGTGTTGATTGCAGTGAGGATTCCAGGGCGGTAATACAGGGACTGATTGTTGCGCGCTAATACTGTGGATCCAACCGTTAAGCAGTCTGGAAAAAGAGAACAAACAACATCTAAATATTTTAGGTACATATGCATGTATCTGAAAAAGCATATTGTTTTAGATTACAGCCCTATTATAAACCGTTTAACACATCATGTCATGCTCTAAAAAAATTACATAAAGGCAAGGTATATGCGTTCCAATACTTAGCATGACTGCATGTTTAGTACCCCATTTTGGACGATGTTGGACGAAGATTTCTTTGTTGGAAGAAAGTTTGGTTTTGATCAAACATTTCGTCCAACAAAAACTGTTTGTCCAGCATCGCCGTCTACTTTGGGTGTTAGTTTCACATTGTTGGAACCAATAATTAATGTTGGACCTACGCTGTACGATGGTCGGACGTTTAGCCCTAGCAATAGACAGCCATACCGATAACGTCCAATACTGACTACAGCGATTTAATAAAAACTCTTACAAGAGATGTATGGAAGCTAATATGAAGCTACCTGTCTGTGTTCCAGAGGCTTCCTCGGGCGTTTCTGTTGTTATGATAGGTTTATGAATAAATCCAATTAGCGTTTTAATAAAATTCTAGACTGTAAATCAATTTTGCACGAAAGTGAGATTGGTACTGAGCGTTTAACCAGAGGTTCTCTTCCTCTCGTCACTTCGCTGCTTCCCGATCTTTCACGATGAGAACCTCTGGCACCCGGGGTACTGTAAAGCATGCTGAAGATGAACAAATATGAAAGTCGTAGACAATACAGGAACTAAAACCGCTAGGGACACGACGGACACATCGACAAGAGGGCGTGATCTGTATCTGTCAAAAAGGTTATAGAAAGTGATCGAGCGAGTTAAAACTACATAACCATTAACCATATGTACTAAGTGTTTCGTCTCCTACTGGAATCGAATTCCTATTTACTTGATAATTTGACATTGACCGCCTCACTGGTTAGCTCAGTTTAGAGTGCGGTAGGTCGGGGGTTCGTATATCCCTGCCGCGTACTTGGGCAGCTGGGACGCTGGTATAAGCCGTTGGCCATGTCTCCTTCTACTTCTAATCAGCATTTGAAGGTGACTTGAAAGAAAATGTTGTACTATTTGAAAAAGAGCAGGGGATTGTCACCCGGTACAGCAGCCTGGCTATTGCACTAACCACACACTCAACATTGTAAACTGCGTGACAGCTAGTAGCGTACAGACAGGTTATGTCAGTACGTAAAGCGCCACGAGACTGTGGCCATTATTATTATTATTATTGTTATTATTATTATCAATTTGTGATCCACCATCTCATCTCACGAACCATTAGTTTAACAAACTCATCCGCTTGCCCCTTTGTTGTCCCAATAGCCCACTTCCGCGATATGCTTTACTTGTCACGTACAAAGGTTTCAATACGAGGCCCCGTGCTAAATTAAACTTTATTATTTTCACAGAGAAAAGAATAAATTTAATTTGGCACGGATCCTCGTATTGAAATCTTTGTGCGTGACAAGTAAAGCATATCGCGGAAGTGGGCTATTCAGGTCACCTGTCTTTGCCATTGAATAATGTTTTCTTGTTTTTCTGTATCCCAAGAGGAAATGTATACATTTATCTAATTGGAAAACAATCCTCTGGAGAGCTGTCACATGATCTGAATTGGGACAACAAATGTAGAAGACCGATTTAGCTTTCCTCAATGTTGTCCCGATACAGATCATGTGACAGCTATCCAGAGGTTCAGTAGTTTGTTCTCAAGTTTTATAATTGCATGCATTTCCTCTTGGGATTCAGGGAAACAAAAAAACATTACTCAAGGGAAAAGTCAGGTGATCTGATATTAAATATTTTGATTAGTGCCTTCCAATACTTTTGCCACGTTATCAGACACTGTGTCTAATAATAATTTAAACTAAGGGTTACTCTCCATATGCGTGACCATTACACAACCTCATGAAAATTGGAGAGTATTAATTGCTCAGAGAATACAGGAAATAGAAAGCTCTGATGGGCAGATTTGAAAATACGTTACGACCTAAATAGGAAAAGTTAAAAGAAGTACAGTGTAGTGTTTAGCATGTTGCCACCGAAATCGATATATAAGATTTTGCAACATTACATTACATTACATTATATCCTGAAACATTGTTTTTACAACAGCCGCCAATTTTCTCGCAATCTGATTGGCTAATTTTCATATGCAATATTTTAACAGACGCGCGGCCGGCTTTCGAAGCGGGCTTTGCAGAGATTTGTGAATTCAGGTTGTGTACACATCTGTTCCAAAAATCAAGAAAATGAGGATTTTAAAAGCATTTCATCACTGGGAAAAGTTAATCGGCGAGTCAAACTTCCTTCTGTGGTGCCATTTATCAAAATTTGAGCTTTCTCTCGAGTCGAACAAAGCATGTTCGGCTAATTTGTGATCGACTTTGTGACAAGTTCTACCGATCTTTTAGAACTAGAACTGAGAAATTGTCTTGAATTAAATACATAATCTTCTAGTTCGTGATTAAAATCTCTTATTCAGGATATTTACATAACGTTCTTAAGTAGAAACAAACAGTTTAGAGTAGATTATGTATTTTTATAGAGTTCGGGAAAGCAGAAAGACGTGTTTACGTTTTGGACTTTTCGACTCGAAAGGCAGTTTGTACGTGCACTCGTTTGAAGCTAAAAGTGTTTTGTTGTTGTAAAAAACAAATTGACATATGTCGTCACTGAATGGACCTCCCACGAACACATAATGGGCCTTTAGCAGGAATACAATCACGTGGCTGTACTGGTGGCAAAAATGACTTCATATATTTGACGGCACTCGTACGAGGTCGATAGTGTTATTAGCAAAACCTGTTTGTAAATGCTATTTCCACCTCCAATCGATTGTCGATATTTCTGAAAGAGCGTTTTCTAGGTTGTTTGCCTTTCAGTAAAGCATTTCCCATGGGATCACGAGCGCAATGCATTGGTTATTGAAGTGATATATCAGCACGTGACTATATATATATTGCTTTTGATTAATATATATATATACCTTTTGTTATCCATTGTTTTAACTGTCAAATTTGACAAGAATACAAAAGTGCAATGTTTTTGAAAACGAGTGTATATATATATATATATATGGTGTTATTGACATCACAAAACACAATCAGTGTCAGCCTTTTGTAGATTTTCTTGCATCGCCAACTATTCCGGCATTTTTCACATACCGGAGGCTTTTGACACTGTCAATACTCATGTGATACTTAAAATCTTTCAAAGTTGTAAATATTGAGAACGTCGAACATTTGGAAAAATAGTGATTTACGCTCCTGAGTGAGATGGAAATCATGCGGTTATTTTTGTTTTCGCGCATTTCGAACATTTTACCGGAAGTGAAATGTTCGCAGGTTTAACTGCTGACCAAATCTATCGTTTTTACAGCTATCCCGCGATTATATGATATGCATGCTTGGATAGCTGAGTTTTCGGTGTAAAG
Source organism: Actinernus sp. WN-2022 (assembly GCA_030867875.1). Lineage (NCBI taxonomy): Eukaryota > Metazoa > Cnidaria > Anthozoa > Actiniaria > Actinernidae > Actinernus > Actinernus sp. WN-2022. Next base: position 60,781,171 of record JAOWCC010000936.1, read on the forward strand.
TTTGATATACCAAATATGTGAACCTTCGAGCGATTTTCTGTGTAAAATCACCGGCTGAGATTCTCATCAATTTGCGAACCGGAAACAACTATGACGAATGGAGCATCATGTTGGATTTTAGTTCGATTTGTAGCGACTTTACGGGAGAACAGAAAAAGGAAATCTCAGTCTTAAGTGTATATTTTTGGATTACGAACCGCGAGAACCAGGTCTAGTATAGGCTTTGGTAGATTGTGCTCGAAAAAAAAGCATATTATGCTTTTAGCAGTGAAATTAGAAATTATGCCAAAATTATGCTACTTTTTGAAAATTATGCTCTCTGTCACCGAAATTATGCTACTTAGATTTTAAGGAAAATAAAGATCACCAGTAGCTTAACTCTATCAATTTTGACTTTAATGAACATTCATATTGTCCAACTTCCAGTCTTACAGTCTTTAGCATCGCAAATACGCATGTGCGCACCTCGAAAAGCCATATGATTAACAAATGATATCAAAATCAACCGTTTCTGGGTTCTGAATCCGGGTCAGAAAGTTATAGCCCGCATACTTGTTTTAGACGCCATCCAGGCGTGATAAAGCCCTCAGTTCAGTATAAAGACAACTATGCATGTTGTTAATCTCTGTGTTATCGGTTATTGTACTGAAGCATTACACAAGCCTGTAAATAGTCCACGAGAGCATGCTCTTGTGAATCGTTGAACGATGAGTTAAGAATTTAGAATACTCTTTCAGCGGCTGCAACGCCATCTTTGATCTGAGGCCTGAGGGGCCGAGCCGCCGAGCCATAAGTGTGGTGGCCTGAGGAGAGTCTCAGTCTCTCAGATATGCTGACCCCAGGGTGACCGCCTTGACACACCTGGAGTCTGCCAGACCATATTTGACCATGGGCCTTAGCACAGACCTCAATATTTTCCAAAAACAATACAGAAATAAAATACAAACTGAATTATTCTAGAACTATGATGGTTTTTTTTTGTTTTCAACGCATAAAAGCTCGGATTATGCTAGCAGTGCTAAACTGAAATAAAAGCTTAAAATAATGCTCTTTTTGCTAAATTATGCATAAAATTATGCTAGCACAATCTACCAAAGCCTAGTCTAGTATGTGTATCTAGTCCGGTAAACTGAGTAATCGATATTGGTATAGAGATATAAACTTGTGAACTGTTTGTGTTTAGCGTGTTTATGCTCGTCCATAAGAAGGATTGAATGGCGACTTTTTTCATAGTAAGGATAGTGGAATGGAAAAGCATAACACAAGCAATTGATCTAAATTTTTGCAACAATCAGATGATTTTGGCTTGTATACGGGCTGCTGGTCTGGCAAAGTGAGAATATTAATTACGTTCGCTTGTATTTGCAAAATGGTGAAGTCGTTCCATACATTCTTTGTAAAATCTGAGAACATTTTAAAGTCATTTATGGTAGAAACCGCTTATGTACAGCTGGCGCAATGTCCGTAATTGTTGGCGATGTGAGCATTGCATTCAGCTAAACGTAACATATTATTATGGTATCATTACAAGCATTTCGCTATTGTAAGAAGAAAAACGTTTTTTTTCTAATGAATTAACTTCACATAAGAACAATTACTCTACTCAAGAGAGCCGGTCAATTACCTTTTGGTATGGGGCATCCGTACAGCTCAACTTTTATACAAGGTGTCTTCCCTTTATCTCGTGTGGGATATATCCTGATTGTCTTAGCGATAATCGGCTGTTCAAATCTTTGCCTCAAACCTGAGTTGGAATCAGTACTTCCATCGAAAATCTAAATAATATATATTATTTGTTAAGCAACACATTCAAGTCATTCGTCTTAATTTTCTTAATATTGTGAAATGGAGAGTGATGTGTGTCACTTTTATATACTTATCATATGTTCAAGGAAACCTAACGTTCTAAAGAATGAGAGAGCATCACCTACACATTTTATTATGAACAAAAATACATAGGAAATTGTCAATCACCTTTACTTTCACAGGGCATGCCAAACACACTGCATCCTTCATATATTTTTCCAAATTTCATAGCTAGGTTCACACAAGCGACATAAGCCATGGGTGACCCTTCATGTAGGCACACATCAATAATTGCTATCAAAAATACAATAGGATTAAACACAATGCTACACAATTGCAATTGCTGGTTTTCACTTGACGTCAATGCCGCCATGTTGGTGCCCTTAAACAATAGATTCCTCGTTAGCTTCTTTTGTTTGGGCACCAACATGGCCGCCATGCCCTTTGTCATTTGAATCCATGGGGATTGAGTGAAAACCAGCAATACACAATTACAATAGAACGCAACACACAATACAATTTGGTAGCAATTCATGTGTGCTAACATGAAGGGATGACCCATAAGTACAAGCAATATACGCAGATGTAGTGAATGCAGCGCATTAATTAATCATTAGCGGCGCTTGTTCTTCTCACAGATGTGATTACTGTTACTGCGTATTGCTGGCTTTCACTTGACGTCATAGCCGCCATGTTGGTGCCCTTAAGTAAGTAAGTAAGTAACTTTATTTAAGTGTCAAATGTATTTAGCTTTGCAACTAACTGGGGACACTAGTACTACGATTTTACGTCCTTATCCGAGAAGACGTGAAGGTCTAACCATTTGCAGTTGTTTCACAAAGGCAGCACCTTCTACTCAGTTATTTTAAGACCCTGAGTGGTGGTCCGGCCGGGGTTTGAACCCGCGACCTCCAGCTCAACAGACCGGAGCTTAACCACTGAGCTAACCGGGAGGCGGTAAACAATAGATTCCTCGTTAGCTTCTTTTGTTGGGGCACCAACATGGGCGCAATAGACCCTAAGCACAAGTCCTGGTAACTAGCATGTCAACGAGGCAGGTAGGTCCTCTCGAATGTTGAAATTGAAGCGCCCGGGGAGATTGTGAAATGCACTGAACGAATAATCAGTGAAACAATGCCGCTAATTTTCTGTGCGCCTGGCTGATTGTAAAAAAAAAAAAGGATAAATGAGGACAGATTAGCAACATTTTTCAACTAAACAATCATGTTCAACACGTTTCACACCTCCTGCTAGTATTTCAACTTCATATTTCAACTTCAACATTCCAGAGGACCTATACCGGCCTCTTTTTCGTGTTGTGACCGCGCGAGTGATGCATAGTGTGTATTCCCTTTGTCATTTGTCATTTGAATCTCTGGAGATTGAGTGAAAACCAGCAATATATGTTGCTTTTGTCTATGCTTATATATATATATGTCTTATGTGAACCAGACCTAACCGCTATATATTTGGGGGGAATAGACATGTGAATGTCTTGCTTCACAAAGAAAAATATAAATAAGGAAAGAAAAAGGAAAATATTGAAAGGTTTGTCTTACGAAAAAAGAAATAAAAGAACAATGAAGCATATCAGTCTATTCACAAGTCATACTTTCGTCGCCTGCGACTTTTAACAGGTATTTGTTAATATTTTAATTAAGAACGAGACTACCGTTGTGTATTCATCGCACACAGTATGTTGTTCTTGTTCACTTTTATTTAATACAGAACTGGACTATTTCAGGAGCTTATAACCAGGAGCGTCCATCTTCCCCACTGTGTCTGTACCCCAGCACAGAGGTAGATGAGGCTATTTTTAGCATTGCGTTTCGCGCGAAAAAGAACAAAGGTAGGCTATTCTTAGCCAATCAGATAGCTAACGTCACTTTTCATTATCATTCTTCTCACTTTCAACGCGGGAATTCGAATTGCTGGTTTTCACTCAATCCCTAGATATTCAAATGTTGGTGCCCCAACAAAAGAAGCTAACGAGGAATCTATTGTTTAAGGGCACCAACATGGCGGCAACCTCTTTTCGCGGGAATTTCGAATCTAAAAATAGCCTCATCTACTCCTGTGCTGGGGACCCAACCCATAACAGAGGAACGCTCCTGGTAATGGCTCCTGACTATTTCAAGGAAACTAGAAATCCCTGACAATAAAGGCTGTATGATCGCTTACTCTAACCTCTTGCTACGTTTTTGATCAAGTGTGATTAAAGTATACATGCTTACCTTTTTGTTAGTTCCCAGGCCTATATAAGTCCTAAAACGCGACGCAAGCTTGTATGTAACGCTGTACTGTGGAACCAACCATTTGTCCACGTGACTTACACGTGTTTTAATTCCTGTGATTTTGTAAACCCCATTAAGTTTTACTTGTAAGAACTGGCGATGCTTAGGACCACGACACCAGGCCGCTTGGCCATCGATACTTGCATGCTTTGTAGGTCTGACTGCATTACCAAGAGGTTTGGCACAGGCTAACGTAAACAAAACAATATAATGGTAAACGGTTGTCACTGAAAGAGACATATATATATGATCATTTTTGTTTGAAGCAGTATAACTCACATCCATTATTATAGTGACTATAGTAAAGTCAAGTCAAGTCATTTTATTTATAGAGGGTATTAAACACATTTACCAGTTAACAATCATGAAGTTCACAAATATACGTGGCCCTCTGTTGGCTTATTCACTATGGTGTCCTTATCAGAGAAGATAAGAAGGTCCAACCGATTACTGTTGGATTATGTAAAGGAAGCACCTTCTACTCAGTTATTAGTTAAGACCCTTACCATCCGCAGACCGGCGCTTTAACCACTGAGCTAACCGGGAGGCGGTAGCATTGTGGCATTCCCAAGCAAAGAAAGAAACCTTACTCTAGGATATGATACAACAATTATTTTAAGGTGGATCGCAGGTATTATGATAGCCGAATTGGCATAATAAAGATTTGCACTTTTCAGTCAACGTGAAGTTTTAGGCCGAACGATATTTCCTAATATTGAGCAATAACAGGAGGCCATTACCAGGAGCTTCCATATATACTATACCCGTGAGTCAGCGTATGACCGGTTTGAGCTATTTTTAGAACATGTTTCCCGGGTATCTGTCTTCTGACTCTGCTGCGATCGTGAATATGCTTGCCGTAATTGTCGAGATTAAGAATGATCTATTGTTCTTTGAGGTGATTTTACTAACGCTGCATTGTCCTGACTATGGTTTGATTGGATTCCCAAAGTGTGGGCACGTGATCTCCTGTGAGTTCGAAATATAGCTCAATCCGGTAATACGCTGACTCACAGACCTGGTATGGGAGATGGACGCTTCCAGGTAATGGGCTCCTGGCAATAGTAAACACAAAACAGAATATACAAAATATTTTGGAAGATATAAAATGCGAACATCTTCAAAGCGACACAACAAAATCGATGGAATGGCAACTTGATATAAATGTTACCCCAAAATATTATGTTTGCCAATTTCTTGCAAACCGTCAGGCAACTATGTTCGCCGCCTCCAATTCTAACCCGTAATTTACAGTTTAACACCATGGGAAAGTACTGTGTTAACTACAAGAAAATCGAGAAAGCGGGACGGAGTATACCACAAGATGAAGGAGGTAAGGTTAATTGAGAATATTTGGTGAAAAGCTCTCAATATTTCAAAAATCTAAACGAAAACTTGGCCTCGTCCGCGGGTATGTCGTAGGACACTATACGATATTTTATTTCGTTTCATAAAAACGTTTTTTACGCACTGGATTCGGAAATGTAGCTGGTTGAAAGCTTCAAAATCACTCCAAGCCTTTCCTCCACCGAGCTTTCTAATTATGCGCAAAATCGTACGTTTCAACAGCGCGCTTTCAAATTCCTGCGTGTATTCAGTTACCCATTCACGACGAAAACTAAAACATTAGCATATTGTAAGGTATTTTATTTTTGGGGGCATTTGTTTCAGATTTAAAAACAACTGAACGGTTCAATATGTTTTTCTTACTTAAAGCACAACTCAGTTAAATGTTTTCCATCATCATGACTATAACTGAAATGAAAAATATATTACTGCTATTGGACGCGTGACTGAATTTGAAAACAAGCTTATGAGATGTACGATTTTGCGCATAATTAGATAGCTCAGATTAGGCTAGGAGGGTTTTGAATGTTTCAACCACCCAAATTCCCGACCTCAGTGCGGAAAAACGTATTTGCATATGGTATCACAAAATATGTTGTCCTACAACATACTCGCAAATGAGGCCAAAGTTTTCGTTTAGATTATTAAATATTTAGATCAATTCAAAATTGGTACTTTTCACCAAATAATCACAATCGACCTTTCGTCATTCATCTAGTAATAACACTTGGCATGCATATACTAATGACAGATAGCGGTATAGGAAGTTAGGGGAGAGAAAGATCCCTAAAGCGTAAAGGAGGCGAACTCTCTAAAGGGGGGACGAATTACTAGGGATTTCCTCCCCATCCCTGAGGGGAGGGGCGAAATCCCTGTGACACACAAAGGAGCACTATAGACCCATTCGAAAAATGGCGTCCAATTTAAAAAGCTATTGTCCTGGTAAGGTGAACACGAGGCTAGTCAGTACACACAAAAGCTTTTGAACATGTAAGCGAGACTAGTCAGTACTGAACAATAGTTAGTTAAATTGGACGCCATTTTTCGAATGGGTCTATACGTATAGTATTTTACCAGGTTTAAAAACACTATATGTCTTTTGAGAGCTGATAAAAAACTAACTGCGAGTTTAAGGCTAGTTTTCATCAAGCACAAGCAACATACGAAGAGGCAGTAATGCATTATTGTTCATTAGCTGCGCTTGTTCTTATCTCACATTTTTGAGTACAACAAGTACAACCAGTGATTAGTGCATTACAGCGTTACTTTTTGTATGTTGCTTATAATGCTGTTATCGCTAGGCTTTATTGAACGGCTTAAAAAAATTGAGTGAAACAGTCTATGCATCAAGACAGGGGTTTCACAGTGAATCATTATAAAAACAGGATTTAGTCCTTTATCGGGTATAAAGGGTAAGCATGTGATCTGTGGTCATTTGGTTCATAACTAGTAAATGAGTATTTAAATATACAACAGAATAAAACCTGGAAAATGATCAGATACGTCTGTGTATATATAGTAGTATCTCGATCTCAACATAATTCGTTCAATATATTATATAATCCAGAAGTATTTATCAATGGCTTTAGGACTAGTTGTCATGGTTCACACAGACTCCCAATCATTTTCTTTAAATACATTTCAAGGACTTATTAAGGACGATCCGCACTTTTCAAGGACTTGTTTTCGATGGGTTCACACATTTAATGACCTTGCAATTTAGACCCGATGGTATAGACCCTTTCTTTCATTGCCTTACTTGCGCTGCTGAATCTAACGATCTTTTGGAGGCTAAAACGACCCTTTAGTACGCCCGTGATGTTTTGCGCGAAACAAGTACTATTTTCGTGGACCACGAAATTCAGTTCTGGGACGTACAGCAATGTATACATGAGAATCTGCTTGCATCGTTGTTGTTACTCCTGATAGTTTCTGTTATATACGCACATACGATGAATAGTCTTCTTAAGAACTTATTTAGGGCATTCTTTTTAATTGAACCGAAATTTGCTGACACTTTTTGTGTGACATCCAACGGCCTAGAAAAGCCGAGATGGCGCCAGCGAACTGAGAACAACCGCCGAGAATATTGTTACGCTCTGTCCGAAGTAATCAGTTTACTCGGCGATAGTTCGCTTCCTTCCTAAAACTAAGATAATTCGCCGATAATTCTTCGATCTACCAGCTAGGGAAACACAAGCAACTGCGGTGAGTTTGGAGAGTACTCTGAGTACTAATGTTTGCGATCTGAGTTAGCCGGCGGCTCAGCGGATGTCTGGCTGTGCAAATACGTTGCCGTTCCTCCGCTGTATCCGTGCTACTACATCCAATATTTAGTAGCTTGTAAGTGTTCAAACCGAAGTCAAGTCAATGCAAATATTTATTAAATCGAAGAACTTTACAGCAATCGATCAGTACACACCAAAGATAGAGAACGCATACTAATCTTGCAGTGGACTCCCTGTGGTCATATGTCGGCTACCTATGATTTCCCAGGCGAAAGAAATCTAGATTCGTGTATGTCCTCATGTCCTTATGTTTGTACGTTTTAGAAACTGGTAACTACACAATGCTCGCTCGCTCGAAGTTGCTCAACATTCTGTGCATGGTTTCTTTGTCTTATTTTCCCCATTCAAACGCACTGATGTTAAAAAAATTCGCAAGTACGATTTATCAATGCCCAAGGAAAGTGTGTACTACTTCTGGCGCATTGGTAAAGTCTGATGTCCAAACTATATCAAGTCAACCATGGTCTGTTTTGTCGGCACGTGAAGACGTACATGTACATGTACTGATTCATACGAAGTTGGACAGTCGAACCACTCGGCCGCCATATATAATTTCCGTTCGCTTTCTCGCTGTATAGGATTGTGCTTTTCACTGAACAGATACGAAAACTACAAACATCAAGATACTATAAATATATTCATAGTACCTGAAGTGAAATATTTGACAGTGTCTTGTGTGAGTTATGAAGATTTAGCTTTTTAAACACTAAACGTGTGTGCACCTTTCCGTTTCATATTAACAATTTTTTTAGGCAAATTAAGAGTTGATCCAAAATCACACTTGGAGTTGGATAAGTCAAGGAACACAAGGTGAGGGAAATTTAAAGTACTCTTTATTGCTGTGTACGTGCATATACTCTAATCAATAGCAAAGATCATGTGTGCATAACATTGATCAGAAATTATTCTACAATAACAATGGACACTCCATATTCTGTAGGCAGCCTTGACCTCACTTGAAGAATAATTTGAATGCTCTGAAGGAACTGGAGTGTAGTTTATACACATGGGTATATAGGTTAAGTTCTACATTGGAGTGTAATCACCAACATTAAGTCAGTATTGTGAAGCCAGCCAGTTGGTCCACATGGTTAAACTATCAATGTACATTATACCTGTTGAATTTGTTAAAACTTTCTTCAAGATCCACATTAATTTCCAGTCATTTGATTACCTATTTAACTGAAGAGGTCCATCCCGTTGAATAACTTATAAGTCAAGACATTCAAATCTGTTTACATTCATTTAAAGACAGACATTTTTGACCAGGATATTAATTGTTTATACACACAGCAATAAAGGGTGTGTCACCATAGGATGCCCAGTCCTTTCTCATACAAAAATATATGTCGAACGAACTTTGATAATCTATGATACTTCTAGTATAATCAATATTTTCCTCAGCGAGCAAATAAAGATATTGCTGCTATTGATTTTCTATTGCTGTATGTTGTTGCTTGACTTATTCCTCATCTAGATTATTAGTTAGATATGTATTTGATCAAGCATCGAACTGTTTGTGTTCTAATCTCATGCATGAAAATGCATATGTACATGTGTTCATGCATTCAGTTTTAAAATCCCAGAACGCGCTGAATAATAACGTCCTGCATCCAGGTCTCTCTTGCAACAACAACAACAACAACAACGATTTTATTCATACCATAACGAAATGTTTTACATATAAAAGGGAGGGAGAATTAAACAATTTAATGGTATGGGTTACCTAGAAATAACTTAAAAGCTAATCAAGCTAGGTAACGCAAATATATTGATATAATGGAAATATATATATATACGGTCGGATACAAGATACACAAATAATTAAATAAATATATAACTACATACATGAAGTGAAGAAACTAAAGATGATATGTAGATTTGGTTACCATAGATACTGACACAAACGATTATACTTAAGAAAAGAGAGAAAAATCATATATGTTATACAGTGTTACGAAGTTACATAAAATATTGAAGTTAACCTAGTAATTAAATGGTTGCACATGGAAACGAGTATAAGACTAGTAGGATGTTATAAATGAAGACTTCAGCTTATTTTTAAAGGACGATTTTTTGGAAGATTTTATTTTATCATCTAATGAATTCCAGACTTTTGCTCCTTGATATCTTATATTAAATTTTCCATAATTAGTTCTTACTTGAGGAATAAAAAAAGAGAACTTAGAAGCAAGTCTTGTGTTGTACGAGTGAATTCTATTAATAGGGGTAAAGAAATCATTGAATACTGCAGGAAGGGCTTTGTTATGATATTGATGCATTAGCAGAGCATTATGAAGAAATATTAGGTCCTTAAACTTTAAAATGTTGAGAGATTTGAACAGGGGGCTAGAGTGCTCATCATACTTAGAATGAGTGATGATTCGAATTGCTTTCTTTTGTAAAACTACGATTGGATGAATAGTACTTTCATATGTGTTCCCCCAAACTACTAACCCATAAGTTAGATATGGATATATAAGAGAGTAATATAGCTGTATTAATATATTTATATTAAGATAATATCTTATTTTAGAGAGTATACCTATGCCTTTGGCAATTTTTTTGGTAATTTGATGAATATGGCTTTTCCAATTTAGATTTGAGTCAATTAGCACTCCAAGATATTTGGTATTCTGTTTATGCTCTAAGATTTTCTTATTAATGGTAATGTTTAATTTATAATTAACTTTCTTCTGGTGTGAGTGAAATATTACAAAATTAGATTTATTAACATTCAGTGATAATTTATTGGCACTTAGCCAGTCATTAACTTTTATTAATTCGCTGTTTACAACATTCTCAAGACTATGTAGATTATTATGAGCATAAAAGAGGTTAGAATCATCAGCAAAGAGGTGAATGTCAAAATTTTTAGAGCAATTTGAAAAGTCATTAATATAAAGGAGGAACAGTAGAGGCCCGAGGACTGATCCTTGGGGAACCCCACAAGAAATGTATTGGTGATCGGATGAGGCATTTCCAATAGAAACAAATTGTTTTCTGTTATTTAGATAAGAGACAAACCAGTCAATGGCAATACCACGAATGCCAAGCCTTTGTAACTTATTAATTAAAATGTCATGGTTGACAGTATCAAATGCTTTACTCAAGTCGAGGAAAATTCCACATGCATACTTACCTTCATCAATAGCTTTTTGAATTTTATCAGTAATAAGAAGTATGGCTTGAATAGTAGAGTGGTTTGAGCGAAAGCCAAATTGTTTATTGTAGAGGCAATTTATTTTATCTAGATATCTAATTAATCTTTTGTACATTAATTTTTCAAGGATTTTATTAAAGACTGAAAGGAGTGAGATTGGACGATAATTTGATAAGATCAGTTGAGATCCATTTTTAAAAACTGGACAAACTCTAGCAATCTTGAAGTTATCAGGAACAGTACCCGTGTTAAATGAGCAATTATACAATATTTCTAATGGCTTAGAAAGAAGACATTTGAGCAGCTTAAGAATTTTAATTGGGATACTAAAAGGCCCAACAGATTTACCAGTCTTAATTTCAGAAATTATGTTTACAATTTCATCAGAAGTTGTTGGATACAGATAAAAACTGTTAACTTGTGGTGGATCCATATAATCAAGACATGATGTATTAGGATTAGATTTACTGATAGAGCTAGCTAATTTATTACCAATGTTTGCAAAGTAATAATTAAATTCATCAGCTATTTCTTTTGAATTTACTATTACTTTACTATCATTGACTAATTTGGTTGGAAAATTTAATTTCTGAGGTTTTAGGGTTATAATTTGTTTGATTCCTTTCCAGATGTTCTTGGTGTTGGTTTTATTTTCATCAAAGTAATTTTGATAATATAATCTTTTGCTTATTTTAATTAAGTGATTTAATTTATTACGATAGGTTTTATATTTGAGATGATACATCTCAGACATTGTCTAAAGATATTTATTAAACAATTTATTCTTTACATTAATTGACACTTTTATTGCAGGAGTTATCCATGGTTTCATCATAAATTTCATTTCCTTTTTTGTTAGCTGTTTTATAGGAATATGATTATTTATAATGCCATTGATTTTGGAATAGAAAATATCATTAACATCATTAGATTGGGGAAGAGTTTGATGCCAGTCAATAGACTGGACCTCATCTGAGTAAGAGCTAATTCATCAAGTCTAGAGTAATCTCTCTTAAGGATTTTAATCTTATTTGAGAGAGTTGAAAGTTTATTAATGATTAGAAAGTTAGGAAGATGGTCAGAGATATCAGATAGTATATTACCACTCAATGTATAATGTTCTAATGAGTTAAAGAATATATTATCTATTAATGTTGCAGAATAGTTTGTTATCCTAGTAGGCTGCAAAATATGGGGCTGGAAAAGGAAAGATCCTAGTGTATTTATAAAGTCTTCAGTGGGAGAATGACAATCATAATTCAGCAGATTGATATTAAAGTCACCTGAAATAATACAATACTTGGATTCTTTTTGGACCTTATCAACATTGGCATAAACTGAATTTAGAAATGAATCAAGATTAGTATTTGGATGTCTATAAAATATACCACAGAGTATGTTTCTATTTTTGGAATTATCAATTTCAATCCATAGTGATTCAAGATCATCTGAGACAACACTTAGGTCATCTCTTAAATTGAATTTTAAATCATTATGAACATAGAAACCAACCCCTCCTGCTTGAGATCTGCTTGGTTGAGATATAAAAGTGTAATTAGGCAAGGAGGTATTTGCAACATGTTCTTTATCTATATTAAATCTGATTTCAGACAACCCAATGATGCTAAATGAATGTTGAAGTTCATCCAGCCAGCCAGTTTTACTTTTGTGGATGTTTGATTAATGAATACGTTTCAGCTTTCAACACAATCGATTTTAGGGCTTTCTTAAACTTAAGGCGCCATTGCCGTGTATATAAAGTTTCATAGAGTTGACGGTTGTTGAGTTATTAGGCGTTCGTCACAGTCAGTGAACACGAAATCAAAACAAAAACACGGGTTTCGCGCAGAGTATCACGAGGCGTGCTAAAGGGTCTTTGATGTATTCTTAAACATCCAAGGTTTCAACAACATTGAAGAGTTTGGGTAAAAAATAAAGGACTTTTCAAGGAGAAAATCTAATCTGCGAAAATGCAAGGACTTTTCAAGAACCTGGTAGTATTTCAAGGACTTTTCACGGCCGGTGCGAACCATGTGTTTCTTCTTAGCTTTACCATCAGAGCAGTAAAATCAAAGAGAAATTCGTTTCTCTGTGAATATCACTTTTTTAAACAAATCGATATGGAAGTTAGCAACACCAAAGGATTTTCTGTTTGTTCTTTTCATTTTACGTTTCGTGGCCGGGCTCGAGTGGATGGAAAATGGTCTATATATGTACTAGGCTGCAGTTTATATCCTTCCTCGGCTTAATAGACCCTTTCAGGTTGCCTGTTTTTGTCCCTTTGCAAACCACGTGACGTTTCCTTGAATAATGCGTTTTTGTTTTTATGTATCCCAAGAGGAAATGTACTAATTTCTATAACTGGAAAACAAAGCACTGAATCCTCTAGAGAACTATCATGTGGTCTGAAATGGGGCAACAAACAGGAAAGTTGAAAGGGTCTATTAAAATCACAACAAAACACAATATGGCAAATTAAAACCACCTTTATTTTGAATCGTGTTACTTTTCTTAAATGTGTTGTAGCTCTTTCTTTCTTGTTTTTTTACGTATACGTAATCACGGGGACCTTAAGCAAGCAGGACAACGACACCAGGTATCAAGTATCGTGTGTTCGTACATCGTATTCAGTCTACAGCGTATTTATTTACTGTGTACATTACAAAGTTTGAATATGACTTTTTTTTTGTAGTAGAACGCAGTTTAGTAGGCTGTAATTGTAACTGTTTCTAATTCACTTCTATTATTTTGTGCCTTGTTTCTAGACATCGACGTTACTGCTATTTAAGGTCCATTTGTGGTCGTGAGCATCGATTCTAGAATACGTCGAGTGGCAACGATACTAATTTCTTCACAACTACGACTAGCCAACCAATTATAGAACTGACGACCTCAGCCACAATACACTGATTCCTTTCTGCTTCTTCTACTCTATGTTTACATAGAACGATCACTTAATATTTCAGGATGTTGCTGATTGGCCGAAAAAAGGTTCTGTGTCAAAAATGCGCGAGATTGTGTTATAATTAAGCCAACTAACTCATGCAAACGTTTGGAATCTTCAACAGACGGATAGACTGTATTAGGAAATCTAATTTATCATTATCATCAGCTTGCACACGATATCTATTGCCCCGAATCGCAATGATAGTTCCTGCGTAGTATATTTTGCGCCAAGGTGCTACGACTCTTGTCCCAACACGTAGTTCACTTGCCTTGGGAATAACATCAAGAACATATGATGGCACTGAGTCTCTATTAAACCTGCGATAGTGAGTGGGGCTGACAGATGAGTCCTCTAATTCCACTTGCAAATATGAGCTGTCGATAGTTGTAACGTAAGACTTGTAGTAGTAATCAACACCGTAATAGCTTCGTCCCCATTTTCCAAGTACTCTCGAACCAACCATGACACATGCTGAGAAAGGATGTTTGTCAAGACAATTAGTATATTGTATGCACGCAATGCAATGTAATTTAATACAATAATTTATTTACCCACGTATCACTACAGAGCTTACAAAGAAGTTCGTTCAAACGTGAACTAAAGAAACTATACAATTAAACAGAAGATACCGAAGCACCAAAATTTTGTAGGAACATAAAATATACGCACATTATTTAAATTCTACAACTATATTGGATAGAAATGCAAACTACAGGTATGGAGAAAGAATTGGTTGAAGAAATCATGCAAAGTAAGTGTTAATTAATAAAACTTGACGCTTTTGGAGATTCTCAACATGTACGACTCTTTTGCATCCAAATTTAATTGTTATTAAAGATGAATAAAGGTTGTCAGATAAACGGTACCCTTGGTGACCTATGGATGATTATGTTACATAAAACACTAAAAAAGCACTTAGATGTACGTGGCTGAGGATAAAAAAGGGAGCATCCCATTAATTTAATAAGGAATGTTTTAGTCAAAATTATCTTTTATTTTACCAAATAAATAACTGCGTATGCATGAGAAACCATACAAACTCTTATAAACGATTAAGCCGTTGAATGTAACCAAAGATTGGAGTGCATTTGTTCCTTGTGTATCGCTTCCGTTTCAAATGTCATGTGTTACGAAGAACACTATAACGAGAATCGAATTCTTCCATAACCTCACGGTATCAACTCAGTCATCCTTTCTTCGTGCACGAGATCGTACAATTTGTTTTACATCTCATGACTGTGTTTTTAAACCTGTTTTATCAGGTTAATAAAAAGTTTGCAAAGCATATATATATATTTGTTTACTTACATGAAGGAATATCGCACCCATATATCTCCACTCTCATACAGGCTGGATCTCTTGTTGTATAGCCGTAGTACTCAAACGGTTGAAATCGTAGTCTCCTCGCAAAAAACGGCTCCTTTAGCTGATACCTTTTGACCGACGAAGCATCTCTATTGCCTGTGAACAACTGTTATGCATATGAAAAAAAAGTCTTAGAATTGTGCAAGATTGTAATGAAGAAATAATGGATGCATGACTAGTCCCTGCACAAAACTAGTGGGTATAGTCAACTGAACGTCGATTAAGGTATGGTAACCGCTGCGAGAAGCGAGTATCAGCTGACGTTTAGAGCGTTAGTCCTTCGTGACACCACACGGCGCATCTCGCATCGTGTGGACGATGTTATCTTGCCACCTTTTATTGCATCGTTCTCCATCCCAAGAGAGGTGCGCCGCCACATGCTTGTTTCATAGAAAACGTAGAAAGAAATTAATATATTTTTTGCTCTGACGAAGGGCTCGAAACGTCAGCTGTTACTCGCTTCTCGCGGCGGTTAGCATGCCTTAACCGTCTTTCAGTTGATAAAACCAGTGTTTGTAATGAGGAAAATATGTTTGGCAAGTGACGTCAACAGAATACGTGGATAAAATCACATATGAGACAGTTAACCTTTTTTATATTGAAGAACAGGCAGCCAATGTTTACGCAAGGGTAAGTGATTCTCTCGACTCCTCCACATATAAGCCTCGATAAAAAATATATATAGAATATTGGGTCACGACCAACTACCAGTATTTGTTTCTCAATGCACTCCATCATCCTTTTTTTCAATGTTATGCACATTTACCGTAAAGGTATTGAGCAATCGACAACAAACAACTCATTCTGAGTATACCTAGTACGTTATACCGAGACTTAGTTTTGTATCGTTTTAGCTCATATCGAATATAAACATGCCCGGCCATAAAATTCGGTTGATCCATTTAAACTAGGAAGGTTTTTTCACCTTAGAAAAATCTATATCTCAATAAAAGTAAACTAGAATAAACCTGATGAATATGCAAGCAAGCCTAAATTAAATGTCTCACTTATAAATATTTTAAATACACAGATCGACAGACGTATAGTTACCCGTTCTGAGTCATCTTCTCTGTAGCCAACAAACCGCGAACCTGCCAGGTTGATGCTGACAACAAACCATTTCACCCATTTGTTATCAACAGCACTTCCCTGTGTAGCCAGGGCCGTTATCCTGTAGGGTTTGCTGAAGTCGATCTGCAGGAAAGGTCTACTTTCAGTTCCTGAGCACCATGCCGCTTGTCCGTTCAGTCTTCCCAAACTTGCTGTGCGATTCCGTTCTCTTTGTGTGGAGGATGTTATCTTGTCATCTTTAATTGCGTTGTTTTCCATCCCAAGAGGTGAGCCACATGCTTGTGTTCATAGAGAACGTATAAGTAAATTAATATCGATATTGTAATAATAAAAATATGAAAAACAAGTATCTAGGATTTGACAGGGTAAAGAAAGATAACTATTACGGTTTTGTATAATTTTATGTATAAATTCTACAGACATCGTAAGACTGCAATGTTAAACTCTTCTACCACCGCTGGAAGATACCAACTTTTGTTAACTGATGCAAGCTCAAAAATGATAATAAATATAATATTATAATAATATAGTACATGTTTCCTTTGCTTATAATAATAACAAGAGCCCATATGGGCTTTCACTCGGGCCACATGAGATTGAAGATGAAATACGCTTTCATTTGAAATCCTCTTAGTAATATTAACCAAAGGGAATAATTATTAGCTGAATTTAGCAGTCTTATAGGAGTGGCCGGTAGCGCTGTGACTTTCATTCTCTGCTCCCCTAGTATATATGTAATTTAATATTTTTGTTTTTCTCGTATGTTAGTGACCTTTTAATTTAAACACTACTTATTCATGTAACACACGTTTACAATTTAGTCTGCTGTTCTGTTATACTGCAGGTTCCGAGTACTAATAGATGATTGTCTCAAATGTATGTTTATATGTGTACCATATTATAAGTGGTATCCTGTCCATCCTGTCAATTTGTGTGCCTATATATGACTATCTGCTGTTCTTCCCATTACGAGTCCATCTTGGTCAGTATTTGTTGGATTAAAGATTATTAACTGAAATGCATGTTGGTTATCTATATTTGAAAGCTTTACTAACATTCCCAAAACTTCAGCCTGCTCATTGTATTAAAGAACTATAAAGGGAATTGTTGGAAGCCTTTAATTTCTCGAACCAAAACCTCGGCCGTGAGAGGTTTCTTGTTTAAGTTTACCTTGAGAGTTAAATATTGCTTGGGTCATCATAAATTATTCTGTGCTGGCGAGCGACAACTGCTCTCACAGTTCAGGAGTTCAGATGTCTTCAGACTTCGATAGAGGATAGTAACCCATAACTGTTCAACCACAGTATATATATATTCACTAGTAAATCGCTATATTTCGCTATAAATCAGCTATTCAGTATATAGAGAATACTACGTGGAAAGTGCGCGCGTACGGAATTTACGCACGAGTTGGTTCGTATCAGAAATCGAACGAACGAGCCTTTGCGAGGCTTTGCACATACAAATAGTGAATAAATTATCAAAGAAAAACGGCATAAGATTTTAATACATAACTGTATTGCAGAAGAAAAGTTGTAGCTAGAATCTGTATTCAACCCTAAATAGGAATTAAGTTGTGATTATGAAGTGCAAAAAGAATCCGTGAGAGTGAAAGTCGCTGCTTTGAACGGAAGATACTCGGAAAATTAATCTGAATCTGACTCGTCTAGTGGTCTGATTCTTTTCCATTTTCTTTTCGTTTCAATGACGGAGCTCTCACTTTGACTGGCAATCATAGTAGGCGAAGAATTTACAGTGTTTACTGAAATGTTAAAATGACCTCCAGTTATATTTGCTCTCTAGCATTGCAGTGTTTGGTGAGCTCGTGCCATGACTGAAAGTGCGTTTTTGCAGTGTTTTTGATTCGGTGCAACTCAGAATTTGTGACATGTTACGTTGTTGCTCTAGGTTAACAGTACTGTAGTTATTGACACTTTGTAAGTTTTTATGGCCACTTAACTGCATAATATGCGTCGGAGGGATGTCATTATCGTTGAGTTTTTGCATCATGCGTTTGCGAGTACTGTGATTTGTAAGCCGCTCGTTGGAAAGATCAGCTTTCGCCGCCATTGTCTTCATAAGAGAATTCAGTTTATTGACTCCCATCGGGGCAGACTTGAATCAGTTCTTGTTTGACATTTCCTGTTGAGAATTCCTCGTGTGATTAATCCCCACGGATAAAACGGTGAATCGGCATCGAGCATATTTTCTGGCGCTTTTGACGATAGATTTTGTATACAGCCACTGGATCACGCTCTGTTTCCGTCGAGAACATTTTCGGAGTCACTTTACGGACATTAGATGTGTCTTCCCCTGTCCTTGTTTTGGTTTGCCTTTCATTATATTCTAGGTATTCTTCTCCTTTTGAATCCTGGCAAAGTTTTACATCTCCCCAGCACATTTCTGTGTGTTCTTGACAACCACGTAATCCGAAATGGACGGTATTGTTCAGCCACAGTGTGTTCAACATTGACTCAACTGATGAAACACCCAGGACATTTTAGTCGTAGAGAATATCAAGTTCACTGTCAGTTAACGGTACTGCGGCTTTACCTTTGTTCCCTTTGCCTGATTTTTTCAATTCTTTTTGCTTTGACTGCAAAGATTTTGGAGTGAGCTCAAATTCTCTATCTGTGATAATATTCGCAGGATAATTATTTCGTTTTAGGTGTCTCTCGAAGCTCGCTATCAAACTTCTCAGGCTTGTTGGTTCGTATTCTGCTCCATCTTTACGCCTGACGGAACTCTGCTAGGTATCTATTCAGCTCTTGCGGGGCTATTTCGTGGAGTTCTCGTTCTTCGTTTTGAGATGTCAAAAACTTTTTAACTAATCTTACGTCTCGCTCCGTTTTTTCCTTCGTGTTTCTGTTTTCAAGGCTATACACGTAATCCTCCACGGAAATATCGAAGTTGGCGAATCGATTCTCTTCCATTTTTCTTTAGTCAAACAAACAACAACTTCCCTCCAAACAAATCTCGTTGAATGAATGAATGAATGAATGAAGCGAAGCGAAGCGCCGCCGCTGAGACACAGCACAGTTAGCTGGAAACCCCCCGGCAGTGAAGAAATATCGTTCGCGAATTCTGATTGAACGAACGATAATTGTCACATGTGAAAAATGTCGTTCGCGGCCTCTGATTGGCTAGAACCCATTTCCGTACTAACATTTACAGCATAGCTTTTCAGTGAGTATGTCTCAGTATGTATATAATAAACCTGTATATAAACGCGGTACACACAGAGATCGTACGAGATCGGTAAACCAGCCAAAAACGCGGTCAAAATTATATATGTGTTGGCCTACCGATCACGGTGTTTGTGCTGGTATGTATTATGACCGAGAGTAAAATGAAATGTGGCATAAAACCTACGAAACGTACCTCAAACAAGCTGATAGCGTCCGCAGAAGCTGGCGACTCGCCAACAATTAATTCATAATTTAACGCATGCGCAGAAATTTTGTTGCACCGAACAAAATCAAAAACGGCCTGCAGATTTAGACTCGTGCTGCCATAGGCAGCCCGAGTAATAACTAAGCAAAGAAGAACTTTCTAAATTTAGTGATATAAAGGGACTGGACATGGTGTAAAAGGAAACCAGACATGGCATGTTGAAGGTTTTTGCTTTGGAAATTTTTCCTTTTTTCGCATTCTACGTGAGGGTTGCAAACTGGATTACAGAGACTCTAAGAAATCAGATGCGAGAGATAGGAGAGAAGGAAAAATAAGAGCTTCTGGTGTTATCCGTTGTGAATCTCACCTCCATGCACTGAGTTGCAAATATATAAAAAAAAAAGTCAAACTGGTAAGCCAATGAAAACTACATCCAGCACTCACAGCTACGCCTCGTAATGAGTATATTATCCAATCAGGGATAAGGTACAAATTGTCAACCTAATGTTCGCATGGGAGTGATGTTCTCGACGGGTAACTCCAGATAATCTTCTCTTTCTTCTCTCCTCTTCCCTCTCTCGCCTTTTATTTCTTCGAACCTCTGGTACCCAGAGTATGAGGGATGGCATATCGTTTACATGAATTAGTTCATGCGAGAACTGGTCTTTGTATTGGTTGTACTTTTAAGCCAACTGCCAATGTACCAGACTAGCTAGAGCATTTGCCATCGAGGTTTCCTCCCTTGTCTCATTATATACATTATATACAGCTATCTGACCCATCTCCCACTAAAAGTCTTTATTTTACTATAATTCTAGCAATTCAAATATTTAAAGTCGTTATTTAACTCTAATTCGTGATATCAACTCAGGAAACACAACTTACTAACTAGTTATTAGTTGGACACATGCAATAGTTAATGCTCTACCTCTGCAGACTGGTAGTTTATAACTCCATGTGCTATTGACACCGCACACGAGAGAATATGGTCCCTTTAGTTCATATCCTTTGTTGCACCTAAACCTCACAACAGCTCTATACGAAAAGTCATTATCAAGTCGTTGGCCGTTGAGAGGTACTCTGAGGACTGGGCAGCTGCGGCCTGGAAATGGATTCGTATAATAATATGCGTTAATTGAACACCTGAATGGGTTTAATTCTATAATTATGATATATTATAAAGGCACGCATTAGCCATTTACGCTAGAGGACGTTATCCACTAGTCGTTTGCATCAAACATAACTGTTTCGCATATTCTGAGCCTCACGGTTAAAATTTAGGCACGCGCAGTACGGATTTTCATATTAGGTAAGCAGCGATTGGAATGTTTTTCAGGTCGTTTATATGTGCAACTCCTCGACTAACGTAAGCTGTCAGTGGCTTTAAGTTAGACGAGCTCAAATCCCACGCCGCATGTGTGACCTTGCACTGCAGTGGTTTTAGCTAACAGTTGTTACATGATGGCAATATATACAGTCATAAACACAGATTGGTAACGGTAACAGGTAACATATGTTACTTTTTACGCCTTGTTTACCATGTGTTTTCTATATAATGAGGTTCTGGTTTATAATTCCTATCTGATGTTGACCTATATCAGTTGGGTCAGTAGTACATTGTACGTAAAAGGATTTCACAAGAGCTTATAAAGCAAAAGGGAAAACTCGAGAGGTTACTCTCTTATCCATAACCATACGCTCACACGTCTTGACAGGAAAATATCTCGGGCCACTTTAGGGTTACAACATTAGTTTCCCTTCAATGGATGCGATTATAAAAACGCCGGTTTCCTGTCCGCAAGAAGCAATACAGTTTACTTCTGAACTTTCAAGATACCACTCCTTGACAAAATAATAAGTGCGCAAAAATAATAAGTCCGACATTTATGTGCTACTGATTGGTAATACTGCAAAGCTTAATATTTCTGAGAAATGCACCAAATCTCACCTACGCATCGTGGTTTGCTACTATTCCACCTTCCTCCATCACAGTAAACATTTTGCTCGCCTAGCAAGTCGTAGTTTGGATTACATCCATAACGTATTATACTACCACTGGTATAGTGATGGCCTATTACAAAGCCATTTTGGGGGATTTCAGGAGAAGGACAGACCACTGCAACCATAAAAGATGAAAAAAAAAAAATGAAAAAGTGCTTCAATGATTATTTCTGTAAATTAGTACGAATAAAACATTTCAGCAAAAAGCAAAGACTATTTTGAATAATAACAATAAAAACACGGGTGTGCAATATTGCAGAAAATGCATGCCCCAATCAATAGTAAGAAAGACATTTGAAAGCTCCTTTTCGATTAATAGGTAAAATGTAATGAAATCCCGTCAATAACAATATAATGCACCTTTGAATATATTTACCCGGCGAATAGGGGTTCTTCTCCAAGGTAAATATATTTCTAATGTTATAATGCCATCGCTGTTGATCGTTTCCTAAGGACAGGAAATGCTCAGCTGATACCCAGACTACGCATGGCCGCTAAAGGACTAGGCACTAATCAAGCACTGAGCTGAGAATGGGCCTTTTGCAGGAATGCAATCACGTGGTTGTACAGGGTGGCAAAATATAATCTTAATTCACATATTTAAAGGCACTTGTACGAGATCAGTAGTGTTATTTGCAAACCATGTTTGTAAATGTGATTTTCCACCTCCGATTGATTGTCGATCTTATAGGCAGCTTTCTAAAACGTTTTTAAAGATAGCTTGCCGTCCAGCATCCATGGCAACGCCTTTCCCATGGGGATCACGAGCTCAATTCATTCGTTAACGAAGTATTATATCAGCACGTGACTGTTTCCTGCAAATGTCCTTTTTGTCATAGTTCAAGAGTGGATGTTCGCTTAGTATAGTGGTTATCACGTTCGCTTTGATAACAGAAGGTTATTAGTTTGGTACCCATAAAAACCTCGCATTTTTCTCTCTCGCTACTTTTTTTCTGTTCACTTGTAACCCTAGTTCACCTTGAACCCTAGCCCTAAATCCTCGTCCTTTACCTGGAAACCTGTTTTAGAAGTGGTTAGGGAAAGCCATATTTTATGGTTCGGGTCAGGGTTAGAGATTGGGGTTGAAGTCTATCGAGCGATTCCTGTCATTAGGAGCGCGTCCATCGCTGCCATCTCACAACAGCTCCATTCTAATCTTAATATTCAAAATGTTTAACCTATGCTTGCCGGCACACACTACTTCTTTCCCGCCACCATCGAGTCCATGTTATACAGTTAGTGCTCGTATACCAAGACAAGTAGCATCGAACCTTACCAACACATGAAGGAACCTCATTGGTCCATTTACCATCCAGACACTGTGACGTCTCCTTGCCAACCAGCTTTGTTCTTACACCACAGCTGTATGTTACTTGCTGCCTGTGCTGAAAATTGTTGCCTCTTCTGAAACCCTTCGATGGGGAACCAGGATCAAGACAATTTGCTACCAACAAAAACGGAAACAAGAAACATAACTGTCAAATTCACGCATGGCACATAAGTTACCTCAAAAGCGAGCCAAAAATATATAAACCAGCACATTTTGTTTAATTCGCTGTCAAATTTAACGAAATTTTCGTATGTTAATATTAAAATGAAATAACGTCTTTAGGATCAAACAGGTTTGTATATTGACGTTATTGTGACGTCATCACGAACGACTCCTTTTAAGGTCAAATTCTGCATTACCTATACGTTTGAAATAAAGCATGTTTTTGATTGCCGCAATTTTGAAGTCTCTACGATAAATATATGCTGAGTTATTAAGAACTGAAGATTCCTGTGACGTCACATTTTCTGACGTCATGGGTCTGACATCAGTCATGCTTTCTAAATTGAAGAAACATAGAAAGACCATATCGCGGCTATTCAGTGTACAGTAAGTGCATTTCCTATTTAAAATCCAAGAAATTCTCGAATAGTTATTGTTAAAAGACGTTTTCAAAAATATATGACGTCAAAATGACGTATCCTCTTTTTCACTGTGAATTTTAAAGCATTTCCTATCAAAAATTGAAAATTCTAAAAACTGGAAAATTACCGAAATTCACAATTTAATAACTTTTCTCCCTCTTAACCAATCGAACTCGGGTTTTCGGTTTCTTTGTTGTCAACATGGAAAATATAAAATATTAAATTTACTGATGTTAAAGGTAATTGAAAACATCGAGAATTGTGACGTCATCAAAATGTCTACGGTAGTTCAAATCATCGGATTTTGTTTTGGTCATCGGTCTTCATCCTGCTCCAAAAAATATAGCAAAGTGATAGATTTTAGGATCATTTGTGCCAAACGTGAAAATAAGTATTCTGGGTTTTTTTTAAGTAAGGGTTATATCGGCGGCATGAAACGAGGGGATATGTGATATATATGTGATAGATGACTATATAACATATCCCCAAGTTTCAGGCCGATAAAATGCTTATTTTTTTACAGTGGCGAAGGTTTCTCATTAACAAGTTCAATACAAAGGGAAAGATAAACAAAGAGAATAGATCTTGAGCATGCGTAGATGTTTCTATTTGACCCACATGGACTACTGCCCTGGGACCACCAACATAGCGGATGATATTGTTGCCAATGGTAAGAGTACAGAGGAACATGACAAGAACCTGGTAATCTTGCTGAACAGGCTAGAGGAGAAAAACCTAGCACTCAACAAGGGCAAGTGTAGAATGGGAATGGATAAAATTGTGTTCATGGGTCTGCTTCTGAGTAACCACGCAGTAGGCCCAACGGAGGAGGAAGTCAGGGCTGTTCGAGAAACTAAGGCGCCTACTAACGTTGGGCAGCTACGGAGTTTTCTCGGGCTGCAAGTTTTCGTTCGCGATTTCTACCAGATTTTGCAACAACAGCAGAGCCATTACGGAGGTTAACACGGCAAAGCGCGAACTGGCATTGGAGAAGAGAAGAGTACACAGTACAGGGGACATCGCGTACAATTGCCCCTAAAATCAGGTCATGACCGTGTGGAAGACTGAGAACAAGCACACAACAACTCTATTGCTTTTCTCGTTTTAGTAAACTGGTTTTGTCAACAAACTCGAATAAAATTTGTATATTTACTATTGAAACAGGGAAGGAACATTTTTCACGAGCGAGAGAAAACTATTTTATTTCCCGCAAAAAATATTGGACTCAGGTCCCACGCGTCCAAGTCGCCAGTCCTCGGAAGCGCTCTTTGGCTGAGTTTTACCGTGTTTGAACTTGAAACTAGGTACGAAGCAGCTCGGTTTCTGTAGTAACGGAGGCCTGGCTACTATATTTTCCAATATGGCTGACGAAGAAAGCCTTCTGGCAAGAGAAAAACGCTCGCGAACTTGGGCAATTTGGGGTACTTATACAGTTCTGTCTAATACAAACGGCCCTTACAGCGACCCCAAAAAACCTTGAGAAATCGCATAATGCGTTTAATTTATTGGCAAACAAATACAAGTATCTTGAATGGCTTTAGAAGTACATCAGATTCCCGATGTTAACTATTTTATTGTGGCCCTTCGTAAAGCACAACAAGCTGGTTTTCTTCGCGACGGACTCATTTCCATACAAGATGCGGCCATTTCGGGGCCATATTCATGGGAAGAAAATCGCTAGATAGACCTACAGTACAGAGGTAAGGATTAAATTAAGTTGTGTTATTGTCGTAATGATTTTATTTCCCGATGTTAACTTTTCTTCGATACGTGCTGTTATCTTGCCATACGTTTATGAAAGTACGGCTGCACGCGTGTTTACTGTAAAATTTCGGAGTTAATGAGCTTGAAACTTGAAATTTGACGCCAAGATATTATGCAAATTAGAAAATACACCGGAAATGACCTCCAATTTTATGCGATGATTTGAGGCACTCAAACAACAGTTAGCGGAGACATCAATGATGGCCTTCTACGATAGAGAGGCACCAACAGAAGTCGTTACTGATGGTAGCCCTGTCGGGCTTGGGGCTAAACTCGTCCAAGAACAGGAGGGAGTGAAAAGAGCAGTTTCTTTCGCAAGCCGTAGTTTGAGTGATGTCGAACGCAGATACAGCCGGAGAAGGAGGCTTTAGCAGACGTCTGGGCCTGTGAGAGATTCCACCTTTATTGATCAGGATTAGAGCCATTTCAACTAGTTACTGATTGTAAGGCCCTCGAGGTGATCTATGGCTCGAAATCAAAACAATCAGCGGTGGAGAGGTGGGTGCTGCGTCTGATGCCTTTTAAGTATACCGTGAGACATGTAAATTCTGGGCAGAAAATCGCTGACTACTTAAGTCGGCTGACAAAGATACCAGCCTAGGCGCACAACAGCCGAGTAACAGAGGAATATGTTCGGATGGTAACTAACAGTGCGACTCCTCGGGCAATGACAACCAAGGAGATTGAAGAGGCATCGGCCAAGGATGAGGTGCTTATGGAGATCCGCCAGTGTTGGAGGACAGGTGACTGGTCTTCTGCTCAAGGGGCCTACAAAGTACTGCGTGATGAGATCACAGTGATAGGAAAGTTGGTAATGAGAGGTACACGAATTGTTGTGCCAGCAGATTTACGTAACCGAGTCTTGGATTTAGCCCACGAACGTCATCAAGGTGTCGTAAAGACCAAGGACAGCCTGCGAAGTAAAGAATGGTAGCCGGGAATGAGTAGTATGTTTGAAAGGCATTGCAGGAAATGCCTGGGATGCCAGGCGGTGACTGCTCTCACCACCACTTCCCCAGTGAAGGCAACAACAATGCCAACCAAACCTTGGAGGGATCTTGCAGTGGACATCATGGGACCCTACCAACAGGAGAAAACCTTCTTGTTACTGTAGACTACTATAGTAGATGGGTAGAAGTAGATGTGATCAGGAAACACATCCAGTAGTGTTATCATCAGGTGCTTAGAGAAGCACTTCACACGCTACGGTATACCCGAGAACTTACGTATACGAACGGACAATGGGTCAAATCTAGTGAGCCAGGAGATAGAGGATTTATTAGATGAACTAGGAGTCAGGCACAAGACAACTATTCCTCTTTGGCCCAGGGCTAATGGGGAAGTGGAGCGCCAGAACCGGTCATTACTCAAGACATTGCGTGCTGCTCAAGCCGAGGGTAATTCATGGCAACATGAATTACAGACATGCCTACTGGCATACCGGTCAACACCTAACACTACAACGGGTGTCAGTCCAGAAGAGCTGTTGTATGGCAGAAAAATCCGGACCAAGATGCCCGAGTTTGAAAGAATCGAGGAGGAAGTGAGACCTGCTACCGATCTACAGGTACGAGATCAGGATGCGGAACACAACCAGCGAGCAGCAGACAGTGCGAACAAACGAGCTATGGAGTCTGATGTACTAGAAGGAGATAAAGTACTGCTCATGAAACAGCGACAGAACAAACTATCAGCAACGTATATTTTATCGGTGATTCATTAAAGACATTATTATTATTATTAAAGGGGCCGTCTCACCCACAGTGCTTAGCGTGCTTTTGTTATTGTTTATATCCGGGACTTTGACCCTTTGTTCACGGCGGGAACCTCACGAACTAAGCGTATTCTTTATGTTGGTGACATGATAATTTTGATTTGAACATGGATGACCTTGATGAAACTAATAGGTCAACAAAGTGTCAACAAAGTGTTATACAGCAGTACTTGGCTGTACTACAACATTTACCGCTCAACCCGTCGCTGCTATAAACAGAGAACACCCTCTCCGGGTAATACTAATAATTATGAAAGTGAGAGGTCTCTCTGGGATTTCTCTCCTCGGTTTTATTTTTACTTGCAGACAGAGAGAGAGAGAGACAGAGACAGAGAGAGATCTGCTAGCAGGCAATCTTGTTGCTGGCAGTAGCAGAGAACCAGTTCAAGAGAGACCAGTGAACGAATTACAGCTCGTTTCAATGGGAAATTATTATCACGGCGGCTCTGTTGTCAAATTTCGTGCGAGTATGGCAAACTTTGATCGATCCGGTGAATTCGAAAATCTCGGCGACACCACTGTGTGAAAGCCCTTCGAAACCAGTCGCTGCTATAAACAGAGAACACACTCCGGTTAATACTAATAATTATGAAAGCGAGAGGTTTCTCTCCTCGGTTTTATTTTTACTTGCAGACAGAGAGAGAGAGAGAGAGAGAGAGATCTGCTAGCAGGCAATCTCGTTGCTGGCAGTAGCAGAAAACCAGTTCAAGAGAGAACAGTGAACGAAAAGCCCTTCGAAACCAGAGAGAGAGACCTGTTTCCACAAGTTAAACGCCGAAGCCCTCACAATGATTTTTAGGAAATTGCTCAATTATTTTCAAGTCGACCAAGCGGAGTTTCGTTGCCTATAATATTTACCGCTCACCCGTCGCTTCCGAACGCTGTCATCAGTACTATAAACAGAGAATACTAATAATTATGAAAAGAGAGGTTTCTCCCCTCGGTTTTATTTTTCCCTGCAGAGAGAGAGAGAGAGATCATCTGCTTGCAGGCAATCTCGTTGCTGGTGCCAGAGAACCAGTTCAAGAGAGAACAGTTAACTAATAACAGCTCGCTTAAATAGGAAATTGTTATCATGCAGTCTCGGCGGCTCGGCGTCTTTGTTTGTCAAATTTCGTGCGACTATAAACTTCAAATGCTCAACCCGGTGAATCCGAAAATCTCGGCAAAATCACTGTCTAAAAGCTCGAATTCCGCCCTTCGAACCAGAGAGAGACCTGTTTCCACAAGTCAAACGCCAAAGCCCTGAAAATTATTTTAGGAAACTGTAAATCTCTTCAAGTGGAGTTTTGTTGCAAATTGTGGTCACGTAAGCCAGCCACGGTGTTCAAAATCCCAAATCGGCTCATAGATAGTAGATACTCGCGCTAATATATATTTACATATAAAGATTAATGGTCAGAATTGTTTCTCCATGTTGTAGGTGGAAATCGTGGGAACAAACGGACAATTGTTTCCTTTCGTTGAGGAAGAACGAGACTGGCATCCATCAGAGAACTACGGCCACCTGAAATAAAACTAAAATTTACATCACCAAATAATTAAAAACACTTAAATAAGAAGCCCAATAGGAAGGACAATAAAAAAGGTTAAACCTAGAATGATTTTTCTGACGATAGCTGAAAGGATGGCAGAGATGTAGAGAAGATTAAGACCACTGCCATAAAACCCTGGATTTCGATGGCATCGAAAATGGCCGCTATGCTATGTGAGCGCGCTAAGCACTGTGGGTGAGACGGCCCCTTTAAAGCCCAACATGAAAAGCCCATGAACTATTGTGATAGCTCAGCAGTCAATCAAATTCGGAAATCTGAGGATCAACATGCACATGCTTATGCCAAGGGAAAAAAGTGCTGTAGATGTGGTCAGACTGACAGTCCTAATTGCAAGGCAAGGAATGCGAAATCAGGAAATGTGAGAAGGTTGGGCATTTTGAGAGGTGCTGCAATTCCAAAGTCAGAGACACACAAAGGGATAATGTAAACACTGTGTATGAGCTAGGATACAGGTGATATGGGAGACACACAAAGGGATAATGTACACTGTAAACACTGTGTATGAGGATACAGGAGATATGGGAGACACACAAAGGGATAATGTAAACACTGTGTATGAGGATGCAGGAGATATGGGAGACACACAAAGGGATAATGTAAACACTGTGTATGAGGATGCAGGAGACATGGGAGACACACAAAGGGATAATGTAAACACTGTGTATGAGGATACAGGAGATATGGAGTCTGAGTATGTGTGCCTGACCTCAAAGGATAAAGGAGGCGACTTGACAGTAGATGCTGAGATTAATGGAGAACACTTGGAAATGATTGTGATACTGGGTGTGTTAAAACCCTGAATTCCTGAACACTGGTTTAAATCCAATATTAACTGTCACTTAGCAGAGTCCCCCTACAAATACAGTAAACTTGACTTCTGCGGATCAATTGTGTTAGATCATTTGCTGGAAAGATTGGCTGTAATGGACGAAAAACCGAGGAAACTATATACTTGTTGTTGGTGGTCCACCACTGATGGGTAGAAGTGCAATTACAGCATAAAGTCTAATTAGCATTCAGGCAGTTGGAGCAATGTGTGAATCAGACATGCAAGGAGAGTTAATGCAGGAGTTCGAAGAAGTATTTAGAGATGAGTTGGGGGACTTTAATGGGTATAAATACAAAGTGAAAGTGAATGAAGATGTTGGCCCTAAGGTGCAGAGGCAAAGGCCCATTCCAGTTACACAAACTTGAGGTTGACAAGATGCTAAAGGACGGTGTTATTGAAGAAGCAGAGGGTACCTCTTGGATTTCTCCTGTTCTGATTGTTGAGAAACCTAATGAAGAACTTAGATTTTGTGTAGATCTGAGAGAAGTGAACCAAGCAGTAATCAGCGAGAGGTTCCCAATTCCTCATATCCATGACATTATCCGTCAGCCAAGTGGGGCCCAAATGTTCTCCACTAGTAGCTTGAGGGAAGGTCTACAGATTTAAGTGCCTACCGTTCGGACTTGCAGCTGCACCCGACGCATATCAACGAATCGATGATGAATATTGTATGCGATGGGTTACCAGGTGTCATGAATTATTTTGATGACATCCCTTTATATGGAGTTATCCCAGAGGAACACTGGAACAATCTGAGACAGATACTAGATCTAGCTATAGAGAGGCTAAAATAATTTGGGCTCAGGCTAAACAAAGCTAAATGTAGATTTGGAGCCTTAGAACTGAAATTCCTAGGACACATCATCACAGCAGATGGTATCAAGCCCGACCCTCAGAGGGTGAAGGCTATCTCGGAGGCGCCATTTTCAAAGGATGTTGCACAGCTCAGATCGTTTCTTGGTGGTATCACGTACCTGTTACAGTACCTGCCAAAGTTGGCAACTGTTGTCGCTCCACTCAGAAGGCTAACACAGAAGAATGTGCCTTTGAACTGGACAAGGAAAGAAGCCACAGCATACAGAGAAGCCAAATAACGTCTACCAGCAGCTCCATGTTTGGCCCACTATTCCATGGAGGACGAGACAAAACTTGTCGTTGATGCGAGCTAGTTCCTATGGACTTGGGACGGTGTTACTCCAGAAGACATTTTGCAACTTTCGTCCAGTGGCATACGGCCCACGTGGCTTAACCGACGTGGAGAACAGATATGCACAAATCGATCGTAAGGCGCTGGTGGTGTTATTTGGGTTACAGAAGATGCACACCTATATTTACGGTCATAAGCCTTTTCATTTTCGATTTTTGCTAAGTCAACACTGTCGTTGAGGCTGTAGCGTCTTGCATTGAGAGTCCTAGACTATGACGTTACTTTTGTGTAAGGAGAGGGCAACGTTGAAGATGGATTGTCACGTTTACTTGTCAAAGAAGACAACCCCACAGCAAGGTTTGTGGAAGAACATGTAAACTGTGCTGCTAAGGATATTGACCTGCTGACATTCATGGCAATTTAGGAAGCGAGCAAGAGCGATAAGGAGGTGCAACGTGTTGTTTCTGCAATGGAAATGTTTGGAGCCGAAAAGAGGACAAATGATTGTCAACGTGGTACCATTTAAAAGATGAACTGAGTGACCTTTGCACAAGGATTACTGTGGCGAGGTCGTTCTGTGTTTGTGCCAGCAGCATTGCGAAAGAAGGCGCTTAAACTAGCTCATGCGGCTCACTAATTAATTGTAAGGAGCAAACAGCGCCTGCGCGCTAGTCTGTTTTGGTCAGTAATGGATAACTACTTTGAACAATTATGTCGCAACTGCGAGACTATGTCCGCTTACAACCCTACACAGGGATACAGACGTTCCCATTACCTGAGCACGTCTGGGAAAAGTGTGATACTGATCTGGTGGGACCATTTTCGGGACAAGTGTATATCTTAACACTGGTTGATTATAGGAGTAAGTGGCCTGAGGCCACTGTACTGACAAGTGCCACTTCGCAAGAAGTCATCAAAGCTCTTACAAATTTATTTGCATGCTTTGGTAATCCAAAGGAACGTGTTACTGATAATGGAAGCCAGTTCACATCCAAAGAGTTTGAGTGTTTTTTTAAGTCGAATGGTATCAGGCACATTCGGTCATCGCCATATTACTCACAATCCAATGGCCAAGTTTACAGGCAGCGGAGATTGACGGCATTCCTTGGGAGGAAGCGTTGCACAGTATTCTGCAAGTTTACTGATTAGCACCCATGCTGGTACTGGGATCACCCCAGCTAAGTCGATGTTTGGTAGAGAAATAAACAACTAAGCTACCTGTGCTTCAGGATGAAAGTGGACAAGAGCCTGAGCAGCGATATCGCAGCTACCAGAAGAAGTATGCTGACCAGAAAAAAGGAGCTCGACAACATGGGTTTGCGGTAAGGGATGTTGTGTTCATGGCAAACATGCAGGTGTATAAACTGTCTGCGAGGTATTTAGGGAACAGATTTGTGATCATCAAGAAGATAAGAGCTGATACATTTGAGTTGGTCCATGTGGAAACAGGGAAGATGTACACCCGCAATGCAAAGTTTCTCAGACGAGCTCCACCGAAAGTAAACCAGGATTCCGAGATGGAACGAGGGACACAGCAACTACAATGATAAATGCAGAAGGAACTGAGAAGCCAGAGAGCTCTACACCTAAGTCAGTTGAAGTGGCGGAAAGCTTTGAGTTCTCTTCTCTTCAAAAGGACAATTGTTTCCTTTCGTTGTGGACGAACGACTGGTATTCATCAGAGAACTACGGCCACCTGAAATAAAACTATAATTTCCATGACCAAATAATTTAAAAGACTTAAATAAGAGGCTCAACAGGAAGACCAATGAAAAAGGTTCAGCCCAGTATGATTTTTTGTGACGATAGCTTGAAGGATGGCAGAGATGTAGAGAATATTAAAACCACTGCCATAATTAAAACTTTGTGTTTTGATGGAATCGAAAATAGCCGCTATACAATGTGAGCGCGCTAAGCACTGTGGGTTAGACGACTCCTTAAAGCTTTAACTCTCAACACAAGTGTGCGAAGGTCACGCTCGCTTGAAGTCACGGGCTTTCGGCCGACGTGACTGCAAGGTGTTTTAATTTTGTGTGGGAATTTTCTTCGATAGGCTATGTTTGATCCAAAATAAGGATGTCGATAGACATTAATTAAACCTTAAGCCAAGTCGAAAATTGAGACTGACTGAAAGATAGGAATGCTTTATCTATTAACTTGACCTTAAAGTCTGGGAAAAAAACGTTGGAAAGTTTGGCAAGGCACTTCGGCCGCCATGTTTTTTTTACTCGCGAAAGTAATTTGAGCGTCGTTCTAAACTAGATTTATACCGTAAGCCGTGACTGATAATGTTGGGCCGCGTTACATTACTTATGGAAACTTCTGGTTATGGACATAGGTATGGTTGTACCATATATTTGGATGGAGAAACTTGTGGGCAACTTACATAATCGGGTCAAAACAATTTGAT
The DNA here is from genome assembly GCA_030867875.1 of Actinernus sp. WN-2022. Taxonomy (NCBI): domain Eukaryota; kingdom Metazoa; phylum Cnidaria; class Anthozoa; order Actiniaria; family Actinernidae; genus Actinernus; species Actinernus sp. WN-2022. The sequence goes on from JAOWCC010000936.1 coordinate 60,814,240, forward strand.
ATTAGTTTTCCACTGAGGTATTTATGTGGTTTTGTATAAGAAAACTCCTCAACTCAATAAAGCCGGAATACGCATGCATCCTTATACATCCTTGTATGTCCTTACCGCGGCATGTCGGTGGATTGGGATTCCACCTTCCGTCTTGACAGGTTATTTGATGTGATCCTTCTAGAGTGTACCCAGCTTTGCACCTGTAACCCAAAACTCCCCCGTGCCTGAATACTTGACCTCGTTTTTGGCCATGTGTGATCAATCCTGGATCGGCGCAAGATCCTGCACAAAAATAAACACAAAAAACGTTAAAAAAGGTACGGTGAGGCGCAGTGAGTGAAATCCCGTATCAATTTGCAAATTCTGATCTATTCAACAGTCAGGATAATACATTCCATAAGAAATATTTTAGAACTATAGACTCACTAATGCTAATGAGTTGAAGAGCACTAGGCTTTACTGACTGCGATGTCTAACCATGTTCCTACATCGAGTTTTATACTTATAACCACCATAGATTTCTATAATTATATTTCATTTTTTTACTCAATAAAGCCGGAATACGCATACATCCTATTATCATATGACCCGTACGGCCTCGCGCGCGCTTTCCTTTCAAAACTATTCACAAAAGTCACGTGATGAGGGCCGGACGTGTATGGCGTGAGGGGGCCGGACAAGGCCGTCCGACCCTGCACAATTTTTTCTTGCTGTTTTGCGGTTTGATCTACAAAAAAATATGGTCATATGATAAAAAACCTATTGACCGAGTTAGGTCGGGCAGGATGGGAAAATATTTGGCTCTCGGTCATTTTGTATACGTCATGACCTTGAGGCAAATATTTTTTCCGTCCGGCCCTCCCACTCAGTCAACAAGTACCTAGTATGTCCTTACCGCGGCATGTCGGTGGATTGGGATTCCACCTTCCGTCTTGACAGCTTATTTGATGGGATCCTTCTAGAGTGTACCCAGCTTTGCACCTATAATTCAAGACTTCTCCGTGTCTGAATACTTGACCTCGTTGTTGGCCATGTGTGATCAATCCTGGATCGGCGCAAGATGCTGCACAAAAATAAACACAAAACGTTCAAAAAGGTACGGTGAGGCGCAGTGAGTGAAATCCCGTATCAATTTGCAAATTCAGTTGATGCACTTCGACGCTAGAAAGCATAATTATGTACGTTCTATATAATTCCTCGACCTTCGTCTCGTAGATGAGGCGGCGAATGAACAGAAGATAAAACGTATTGCAAAGATAATATTTTAAGCTGCTAAAATTGTACCTCTACAGACGGGGACGTTGTCACTCCAAGCACCATTGTTACAGCTGATCTCACTAGCACCGTCCAGGACAGTTCCTGGATTACACACATATCTGATCCTGTCTCCATGTTTCACAAAGCTACCACTTCCAAGACGTTTATGGTTATACCCATTCCTAGGATTATTTGGCAGACGGCAACGACCTGGATGCACAATTAACGTTATTTGATTACCATTATTAGTGTACATGTCTTCTTTGATAACAGTTGGCAATGGCAAGCTGGATAATACTGATAGTTACTTTTCTCGCAGGATAGTATCCACTATCTTTCATCAGCTCATGAAGGTTGGTCACGTGACAGCCGTGACAACGGTTTCCTTGTATGATTATTACCTTCAGTCAATCGTACTATATTAAACACTTCAGTACTGATTCCAAGAGAAATAGCGAGTTTTGTTTTCCGGGAATCTCGATCATTTCCGAGGAGAAGTCGAGGGAAACATCGAGATTCAAGGAAAACTAAATAAATGGTGCTATTTAACAATATAACTTAAATAAGCATAGCCACTGGGTAATTAAACAAAATTAACCAATAATAAGTAATTTCATTAAGGATATACGGTTTTGAATCTACCACTGATTTCATCGAAAATTTCTTTTTTTATAAAGTTGCCAAGTTTTTTTACTGTTAAAGTTTTTTATTTATTTACCCAACCATTGTCAATAATTAGCCAACCAAATATGAAAATGTACAAACAAAACTACAACTCACCGAAGCACTTTGGTGCGCTGGTATTCCACGTTCCTCTGTCACAGTAAACCTCTTCAACGCCTACCAAGTCATAGTTTCCATAACATACATAACGTACTTTACTTCCACTTGTATAGTGGTTTCCTATTACGTCGCCATTTCTTGGGCGTTGAGGACGAGGACAGACCTCTGAATAAAAAAATAAAAATGAAACCCTCTAAAAATCTTAATAAATAAATAGAAAATGCCTCTCCATGGCCATGTTCTATGTACATGCACTGTTTAATACACGAGTAGCAGTGTTTTATCAGAGTTACAAACACGAGGGCGTAGCTTGAGTGTTTCTAGCACTGTTTAATACACGAGCAGCAGTGTTTTATCAGATTTACAAACACGAGGGCGTAGCTTGAGTGTTTCTAGTACTGTTTAATACACGAGTAGCAGTGTTTTATCAGATTTACAAACACGAGGGCGTAGCTTGGGTGTTTCTAGTACTGTTTAATACACGAGCAGCAGTGTTTTATCAGAGTTACAAACACGAGGGCGTAGCTTGAGTGTTTCTAGTACTGTTTAATACACGAGCAGCAGTGTTTTATCAGAGTTACAAACACGAGGGCGTAGCTTGAGTGTTTCTATAGCACTGTTTAATACAGGAGTAGCAGTGTTTTATCAGAGTTACAAACACGAGGGCGTAGATTGAGTGTTTCTAGTACTGTTTAATACACGAGTAGCAGTGTTTTATCAGATTTACAAACACGAGGGAGTAGCTTGAGTGTTTCTAGCACTGTTTAATACACGAGCAGCAGTGTTTTATCAGGGTTACAAACACGAGGGAGTAGCATGAGTGTTTCTAGTACTGTTTAATACACGAGCAGCAGTGTTTTATCAGAGTTACAAACACGAGGGCGTAGCTTGAGTGTTTCTAGTACTGTTGAATACACGAGCAGCAGTGTTTTATCAGAGTTACAGACACGAGGGCGTAGCCGAGTGTTTTTAGATCTGATAAAACACGTGATGCGAGCTTATTGAACGGCTTAAAAAACATTGATGTATAGAGTCATGTTAGACAAACTTGCCCCCAATCCAAATTTCCATTCAAACGTCTGTAAAAAAATCCGAAATTTCCGAGTTTGCAGGCCTGTATCTTTGCTCCTATTGAACATATAATTCTCAAATTTGGGATTTCGACTAACTTCGAGGTACTCTTTCAGCAGTATCGACGGTTTTGCTGTTATACGTATATATCAAAAGTTTAGAAAACCGTGGAGGGGTCTATTGTCTCGCGGGTGATTGTATTAAATAAAAAATATATAAGTTTACTGCTGAAGAAAGTTTTTTCGCTGCTGATGAGCTCAAAATGTTTAGCCAGTCTTTAGTATGCGCCCGTAATCTATATCATAAAGCCGGATAAATAAAAGCATGTCATACTGATATCGTTACTTCTAAAAAATGTTATCCTTCTCGTCTTAAACCCGTAATTAACTGTCAGTTTCTTGAAGAGCACAGAATTCTAAACAACTGTGGAACAGGACTGATTTATCGCCCATTTATTATTTTACTCATCCTAACGCAGCTCAATCTGGTGCTTCTTATTCAATAATACTTTTACAATTTGCAATATTCGTGTACCATTTGCAAAGGGTTTATTCTCTGAAAGAAGGAGTTATTACGTTCCAACACAAGTAGGCACTTCAATGGTCCATCGGCCGTCCTGACACTGTGCCGTTCTCTGGCCAACAAGCTGTGTCGCACCAATACAGGTGAATGTAACTCGCTGACTATGGCGAAAGTCGTTCCCTACTTTGCGGCCTTTAGGTGGAATACCAGGATCTTGACAATTTGCTACCAAAAAAAACGAAACAAGAAACACAGCTTTGAAAATATTTGTTTTTAATCCCTAATGAATAGATGATATCTCCTTATCAATCACAAAAAGACGTAGGCGGCAGTTTGGGAAATAAGGTTAATATCAGACGATTATAACCAGAATACGCCGAAACATATGAACATATTTATTTTAAGTTAAGAACTGGTAAATGCGCCACAGTCGAAACCATTAATCGCTTATGCCCTCTCCATGCAGGGCTTGTGATGAAAGAAGTATTTGATATGTGATAAGTATTGCGCAGTACACATGTAATGCTTGTAGGTAAAAAAGAATGGTTCGATTTTGACACAATGGATAGTCGAAGTAATATTTCTCGTCTGTTTTCTTTCCGCCGATAGTTTAAGTTTCAATGATATGAGCAGGTGTTAAAATGCGGTACTGGAAGAAAGCATGTAAGATGTGAGCCGAGAGGTATTCGATTGAATATCTAAAAATAATTATATTAGGTGGTTTCTATCGAGTTTGATTGGATTGCGTTTACTTTTCCTCGTGTTTTTTTCAAGTAAAGACTGGCCGTAACGAAATGCTTCGGTTCGTGATTGGTTCACTGAGTTTTACTTGCTCCTGTGAGACAACTTGATCGAAATCCGTATAACAGCATCCTGGGTGCCAGAGCGTCGATCCTAAACTTTGGCGTAGAGAGGGCAGTAGAACCTCTGGCACCCAGGGTAGTATAACAGGAGCGGCGCGCGGGAAATTCAAATGAGTTTTAAGGACAGTCCATGAAGTATTGTATACGGGGAATTTACATCAGACAACACAGGAATATATTTACACATCCATAAGGAACATTTAAGAGCAAACATTGTCTTTTCAGCCAAGATCCCTTTAAATACTAGAACGAAGATACTATAGCTTGCATACCCCCTACCCCCCCCCCCCCCCCCCCCCCCCCCTCCACCAAATTCCGGAGGGGTGAGGGGTTCCCTATATTGAAGTTGTAGGGGTGATTGGCTGGGGCTTCAAAAATGACCCCTAAAAGATAAATTAAAAGAGCCTAGAAAGTCAAAAAGATTTTGAGACCATATAACGTCTGTTAAAATAGTTATGTTTAATAAAAATACATGTAACTACATCAAACACTAAACTTGTCAATCAGTTTGAGAAATGAAATGACACCCATAAAGGGAAAGGGTGTGTGTTGCATAATTAGCTTTTATCAAAGGTCCCCTTAAATGGTACAGGGGCGACGGAGACGATCCCTAAAAGGTACGGCCGATTACCTCTATCACTTCAATATAGGAGCCCCCCTCTCCCGGGTTGCATACCTTTGCATGATGGCTTGTTAGGAGACCATCGTCCGTTGTTGCATGTCAAACGAGATGATCCCACCAATGTGAAGGCATTCCGACATGTAAAAGTGACGTCTTCACGATGCATATATAGGTTTCTTTGAGTAATACTGAAGCCATTGTTAATGCTTCCCGGATGAGTACATGAAGCTAAGAAAAGAAATATAAACTGTCTCAGCGATCTGAATGGGGACATTACTATACATTACTACTCTTAGTTTGATTTCAGTCTTAACAAGGTTTATACAACGAAACAGGAAAATAACAAGGCAAAACAATACCGATGAAAATATAACTTAAATAACAAATAGATAAATAAAATATTATTTTAGCATATTGCGTATTGTAAAATGCAGAGCGATTTTTTTAAATATTGTGAAAGAGCAAATAAAAACTGTATATAATTTTGGAAGTTTGTTACAGAAACTAAACACCAATAATCGAAAACAACGAAGAAATTTATCACATATTTGAGTAATGTTCAGTGATTGAGAACGGAAGATTAGCGTTTTAAAGGAATATTCAAGCTTTTACAGCCTGTTTATGCTGAAAGGGCACTTTTAGTTCCAATTTCTAATACAAATGTTCCCATGTACAAGTTTGAAAAACAGTATATAAATAGTGTACTAAAGTAATGACGTTATAAATAATAAAGTTTCGCTTTATGAACATTTGACCACAGCTTTGGAACCAATACAAATATACAGTGATTTGTTAAAGAACATTTTGCATTACAATGCCCATATCTCGGCCGCTATTGATCGTATACAACTCAATCCATTTTTGGTGTGTAACGTTCTATCATATCGGTGGCCCAAATATTCTAAATCGAAATTTTGCAAATATGTGACGTCACACTTTACCACGCACAATATGAAAATTGTATTTCTAGAAAATTTCCAGCATATTTCCATGATAATAGCCCACTTCCGCGATATGCTTTACTTGTCACACACAAAGGTTTTCATACGAGGCCCCGTGCTAAATCATATTTTTTTTTAAAAGAGAAACTAATAAATTTTATTCAGCACAGGGAAAGCATATCGCGGAAGTGGGCTATTTCCATAGTTCCTAATTAGTATGCATGCAATGAAAAAACTATTCAAATTTTAATGTCCAACTTTTTTCTAGAATATTTCAAAGTTATTTCCATACTATATGGAAATTGACCAATTTTTCCAGCAAAAACACGTCTTACAATACGTTTTAAAACTAAATTATTAGGTTGACAATTAGCAGGTTACTGTAATATAGTATACTAGCAGGGACCCGCGGGAACTCACATGAAATCAACAAATATGATAAATTATAGTAACATAGTCTAGCAATACAACGTATTTTTCCACTTCTTACTATAGTGATCTCATAACTTATGATAGTATTATTTTTAATACACATAAAGCAATTCATTATGTAATCACATAATTATAACTTAATCTACCTTTTTTCATTGTAATGTTGTTCAGTTGCCTTTGATTAGATTTTGCTGGAATGTGGTCACATGTATCGCCAATTGTTATGTATATAGTTTTTTCCTATTTCAATAAACGTTGTCGGAAGAAAATAACGAGAGGCAAGTTCACTAATTTAAACAATAGGTGAGAGACTAAACAAAAGAAAGATCCCTAAACTTAAGATAACAATGACCCATTAGAAAGACGTTCATCCTATTCAAGTGAATACAATGGAGCCAGACAGAACACAATAGACTGCCATGATTCAACAATGACTCCATTAGAAAGACGTTCATCCTATTTAAGTGAATACAATGGAGTCAGACAGAACACAATAGACTCCCATGATTCAACAATGACTCCATTAGAAAGATGTTCATCCTATTCAAGTGAATACAATGGAGCCAGACTGTCTGACAGAACACAATAGACTCCCATGATTCAACAATGACCCATTAGAATGACGTTCATCCTATTCAAGTGAATACAATGGAGCCAGACAGACCACAAGAGACTCCCATGATTCAACAATGACTCCATTAGAAAGACGTTCATCCTATTCAAGTGAATACAATGGAGTCAGACAGAACACAATAGACTCCAATGATTCAACAATGACGTCATTAGAAAGACGTTCATCCTATTCAAGTGAATACAATGGAGTCAGACAGAACACAAGAGACTCCCATGATTCAACAATGACTCCTTTAGAAAAATGTTCATTCTATTTAAGTGAATACAATGGAGCCAGACAGAACACAATAGACTCCCATGATTCAACAATGACTCCATTAGAAAGACGTTCATCCTATTCAAGTGAATACAATGGAGCCAGACAGAACACAATAGACTCCCATGATGCAACAATGACTTCATTAGAAAGACGTTCATCCTATTCAAGTGAATACAATAGAGTCAGACAGAACACATTTAATAGACTCCAATGATTAAACAATGACGTCATTAGAAAGATGTTCATCCTATTTAAGTGAATACAATGGAGCCAGACAGAACGCAATAGACTCCCATGATTCAACAATGACTCCATTAGAAAGACGTTCATCCTATTTAAGTGAATACAATGGAGTCAGACAGAACACAATAGACTCCCATGATTCAACAATGACTCCATTAGAAAGATGTTCATCCTATTCAAGTGAATACAATGGAGCCAGACAGAACACAATAGACTCCCATGATTCAACAATTGTTCCCGCCACTCCTTCGATGTTATAATGTAAGCTTGGGAACACTAGCATTGATTTTTTAAACGATATTTTTACTAGTACACCGAGCACTGAACAACACAACGTCCGAAAACGTTTTCAATACGTTTTTCCGTTCTGGTAACCAGGCCTCGCACGGCCCTGGTGACCGGCCTCCACAGCGAGCCAATCGGTCGGAACATCCTCCCCCCGTGTTGGCTTAATCCGACGAACACTCCTCCAAAAGGGCGAGCTTCACCACAGGACGCTTAAATAATCCAAACTTCGTCTGCACTTCAGCAGCTCTAACGACATTGTCATCTCCCGGAAATACTATGACAATCCTGCCGAGGGGCCAGGAGCCTCTTGGGGCTGAGTAATCCACCACAAGAACTAAATCTCCAATTGCTAAGTTGACCGTATCTTGACACCATTTCTTGCGTGCGATAAGACTTGGCAGGTACTCACGCAACCAGCGGCTCCAAATGTGACTTGTGATCACCTGTGCTTGACGCCAACGTTTGCGACTGGAAACTTCCTAATCGACGAATATGTCAGGAGGTAAGTTGGGGTTCTCTCTTCCAAGGATGAAATGTTTAGGAGTAAGTGCTTCCAAACTATCAATTTCTGCACTAACTTCAGTTAAATGACGACTGTTCACCAATGATTCCACCTCAGCCATTGCCGTGTAGAGAACTTCATCTGTTGTCACTTGACCCTGTAGAACAACCTGCGACGCTTTTTTGCACGACCGCACTAGACGTTCCCACACTCCCCCATGTGGGGTGAGGCGGGAGGGTTGAATACCCACAGTATTCCCTCTTGACTGAGTGTGTTCGCAATCTTTTCCTGATTCCAATGTCGAAGACACTCCTTGAGCTCTGTATTAGCGCCCACAAAGTTAGTTCCATTGTCAGAATGAATAACACCGGGTCGTCCTCGCCTGGAGATAAACCGTCAAAGACACATAATGAGCGAGTCAGTTGAGAGGTCAAAAGCAACTTCGAGATGTACTGCTCGGGTAACTAAACACGTGAATAAACAACCATATCTCTTCTCTTGTTTCCTGAGATGTTTTACTTTTAGCGGTCCAAAGTAGTCTACTCCGACCTTAGAAAACACCGGTGCAACTTGAAGACGATCTCGTGGTAGCCCAGCCATCTTGGGCGCTTCTGGCTTTGTTCACCGGCTCTTGCAATATGCGCAACTATGTAACAACTTGATTACTGTCGCTCGACCACGCAGTATCCAATACTCCTGTCTCAGCACATTCCTTACGTGGTCGACGCCTTCATGTCGAGACTTCTCATGGCAGTTCATGATAATCAAACGAGTAAGTTCGTGATCTGGTTTCAGCACAATCGGGTGACAAGTGGTGAAAGGAACGTCGGCTTTCTCAAGGCGCCCGCCAACAGGAATTATCTCATCTTCATCCAGAAATGGAGATAAAGTCACCAACTTGCTTTTCTTGTGTACTTGGTGGTTGTCTCGAAGAGCTTGCAGCTCATCTGGAAAAGACTGTGTTCCTCGACCAATAACGGACCAGTAAGTTGTTGGGACTTTGGACATCGACAATTATTCGAAAACCTGTTAATGAAGGCATTGACACGAATCAACTTTGTCATCGACGAGTACTTTGATAGCCCTATTGGATCCGAATTTAACTCCTGGCCAGAGTTACTCCACACAGTACTTAGCTCATTTTCTTGCATGCCATCAACAGAGCTGGAAGTTGATTCAGGCTTGGAACTTTCCCTTGGCAACGTATCTAGAATCTCTCCAACTCGATTAGCAATGAAGGATTGATGACGCTTGGACGATCCTTGGATCCACTGAAGTACTGTGCTACTGTCCGTCCAATAAACTACATCCTGAATGACATAGGCATGCTCTTTAAAGACCGTAGCGGATAATCTTACGCTCAAAACTTTAGCCTGTAGCTCGAGTTTTGGAATACTTAGCTGCTTCTGCGGCGCCACTCGTGTCTTCGCAGTAACAAAAGTACACCTCACCGCTCCATCTGGATAGGCGAATCTGAAGTAGGCCACCGAGCAGAACGCACGTTCACTCGCATCGCCAAAGACATGAAGCTGGATGACAATTGGCTTCTCTGCAACATGCCGGTAGCATCGCGGAACCGAGAACTCGGACAAACAATGAAGCTCATCTAACCACTTCGACCATTCTCTCATAAACTCTGGTGGTAATGAATCATCCCAGCTGATACCAAGATGCCATACTTGCTGAAGGAAAACCTTCGCCCGTACCAGGAAGGGAGCCAAGAAGCCAATGGGATCAAACAATGAGGCGATCATACTGAGACTCTTCCTCCGGGTGTCAGCTATTCCTCTATCCTTCACTTGATAGACAAGGCAGTCTGTCTCGGTGTTCCAAGTAACACCAAGTGCTCCTTCTGTTGGCATGACAATCTCACCACCAACAACCTTGAGATAAGGTGCTCGTTCAGGCTTGGGTATGTGCTTAATCACATCTTTCTCGTTCGAGATCCACTTAGTTAAATGAAAGCCTCCTAACTCAAGCATCCTGACCAACTGCTGCTGCAACTCTAGTGCCTTCTCTACTGATTCCACAGATTTGAAGAAATCATCCATATAGAAGTTCCGCTCAACTGCGAGAGCAGCTTCCGGAAATTCAGTCATATTATCTCTAGCATTTCTGACTAGGGCATAGTTAGCACACGTAGGAGCGCATTTTGCTCCAAAAATATGACACAAGTATTGATAGACTTCTGACTCAGCTTGTGGCGATCCACGCCACAGGAAACGGAGAACACTTTGATCTGCTTCGGGGACCTTCACCTGATTAAACATGGCTTCGATGTCCGCGGACAAGGCAACCCTTTCTTCACGGAAACGCATGAAGACACCTGTCAAGGAATTCAACAGATCTGGGCCAGTGATTAGATGGTCATTCAGCGATGAACCACGGAACTTAGAAGCGGCATCACACACCCGTATCACCTTGCCAGGTTTATTCACATTCAGTACTGGGTGATGAGGAAGTTACCACTGTTGCCTCACAGGAGCAGCAAGTTCACTCTTAGTAAGCTTCTTGACATAGCCTTTTGCCACATCATTCTCGATAGTCTTCTCATAGCTGGCAGCTAACTCTGGATCACGCGTTGTAACCTTTTCTCAAGTAAGTTCAGGCGATGTTCAGCAATAATTCGATTACTCGGAAGAATACTGCTCCGCTCCTTCCACAACAGTGGGATCTCATAACACCCATCCACCTTTTCGGTTTCTTCATCAAGGAATTTGACAGTTCTTTCATCTTCCACAGAGCGTTGGACTTCGCTGTCATATTTACAACCGAAATCTTCCGTCCGCCACCAGAACTTGACTGATTCCTGTAGCGCTTCGTCTTTTGAAGAAATGTGAACCTTGAAAATAGACTCACTCTCACTGAGATAATCCGGCAGCCGACCCGTAATGGTCCATCCAAGCTTTGTGCGGACAGCAATAGGTGCTCCCCTGCCACCTGACCTAACTTCAAGAGGTACAATTATCTCGGCTACATCACTCCCAATGAGTACTGTGACTTGAGAGCCATATACTTCTGGTAAATCCAGGTCTGCTAAGTGTGACCACTTTGATTTCAGTTTTCCTAGATTCACGTTATTCTCCGGAACATTCAGGCGATCTACAACGAGGACTCCATAGACATTGTAGTGCTTTCCACAATTTTCTGCAGGGCTAATTGTCAAGTTAACACGCTTAGTTGACAGCTCTGAAACCCTTTGAATTCCGTTCAGTGTAATGTTCTCACGAGGACCATCCAATCCAAGCTTATCAGCAACAGTAGACAGTATCAAACTGCATGTACTACCAGTGTCTAGCATTGCATATGTGTCAACCTGGCCCTTTGGACCATGCAATGTAACAGGTAGTACTTGTAATAATACTGAGGAATTGCACACCACGTGCAAGGTATTAGAATGCTCAGCTGTAGCTGCCTCTTGAGCTGGTGTGTTAGTCACCGCGTTATCACTTCCACTGCTATCACTGTTGTCATGGGAGATATTCCATACTTTGTGTAACATTGGGTTATGAAACCTCATGCAACCATCAGTTCCACATTCTTTCTTTGACCGACAGTCGTCCTATCTATGTCGCCTTCTAAAGCAGCAGAAACATAAGTTGTGTTTCTTGACTTCCTTAAAACGATCCTTTACACTCAAATACTTGAACTTTGGACAGTCACTTAGCTTGTGATTACCATCCCCTATAACACATGATGGTACTGTTTTCCTTGATTGACGCATGGCGGTACTGGCTAAAGTGGTTTGTGCACCAGCATTACCACTCTGACTGGAAGGCCTGAACCTATGAACTCGAGGCTGTGCCTTAGCAGCTGGCTGGCAATCATCATAGATTTCTGCCTGGTCTTTCAACCAATCAGAAAAGTCAATGAGTGTGGGGTGTTGTAAATCATTACGCTTTGCATACTCCTTCCATTTAATCTTAAGCTCACGCGACAGCTTATCTACCACAAGACCAAGGTTGGCTTCTGCTGCAAGATCATGTGTGTATCCAAATCTCTTAAGTGTCCACACTGCTGTCGAAACAGTGTCTGATAAAACTCTTACTTCATGCAGCTTATCATCTTGTAATTGACCAGACGTTCTTATTTTATCCAGTGTTGCCTGGACTACAATTGACGGTTTTCCAAACCTTGACTCTAATTCACTTAAAGCTCTGCAATAGGAACCTCTATCATAACAAAACCCTTCTATTGCAGTTTTTGCTTTTCCCATCACAGAATTCTGGAGGTGCTGCATCTTAGCATTGAATGGTATATTAGCATCATGTACAATTGACTTAAACATTGATGACCAGTCAGACCAGTGGAGTGGGTCACCAACAAACTTGCTTAGGCTAACCTTTGGTAGGGAGTTACGAGGCGGATGAGCATGGACACAGTTTTTCATGTCTGGGCTATGGGGTATCTGGGAAATCCATGACTTGGGATTCTGTGTTGCTGCACTGATGTGATCAGGATATAAATGGGTAGCAACTGGCTTTGCTGTCTTATCTGGGATAGAGCTACATAATGGCTTACTGTTAACTACCGTAGCTGAAACCTGTGTTATAGCTGGTGCCAGTGATACCAAGGGACATGTTGCCATCTGAGGAACTTGAACTGTTGAATTTACCATAGGGGTATCTTCTGGGGGTAACCCATTGTCAAAGTCATGAAGTCTGTTTACCAGACTTTCGGGATCATTCTGAGCATGTTCAAGAACAGATGCCTCAGTCACAAGTACAGCCACTTCATTTCTTGCTTCTCTAATTTTTCTGCTTTCTTCGAATTTGAAACTAGCTAATTCAGCTTCCTCTTCAGCCTTTTGGATTTTCCTTTTTAGCTCTAACTTGGTTTCAAACTCTTGTTTTCGTTTCTGTCCTCTTCAACTAACTGTTCAGCTTTCAGCTCTGCAGCATAAGCTATGTCACGGATTTCTACTGCTTTAGAACCTCTGCTTGAACATGACATTTTCGATCTCCCTGAGCGAGACTCAATAATCGACGGCTCGGTTATCCTCTTCGTTCCTTTGCTCCAGATGAGCTTGAGCCTGTAATATACTATCCTGGACCCTCTCAAACTGTTCCGCGTACCATTTACGAGCACTGAACTGGTCATTTTCAGGGATAAAATTAATAAACTGTTCATTGAGCTCTTCCGCTTGTTTGAGATAAACATTTACATTCGCAATGTAGCCTTTTATCATCGTCTTGCTACCGTATTCCTCGACTACCGTATTCCTTAGACTGACGAGTCTAACTTTTTTACGGTAATTGTGACTTTTCTCTTAGCGGTGGCTCTCAGATTCCTCAGTTTATTAATCGAGCTGATCTCAACCTGAGTCTCGTTGCTCTTCTAGTCCAAGCGAAGCCTCCGTCTTGGTTGTATCTGAGTCAGACATGATTTTCATCCAACGATGAAACACTCCAAATTCAGTGATAAACCACTCCAAAAAACTCTAAATTCGGATCCCGAAATCCGGCTCGAAGGACCAAATAATGTTCCCGTCACTCCTTCGATGTGATAATGTAAGCTTAGGAACACTAGCATTGATTTTTTTTAAACGATATTTTTACTAGTACACCGAGCACTTAACAATACGACGTCCGACAACGTTTTCAACACGTTTTTCCGTTCTGGTAACCAGGCCTCGCACGGCCCTGGTGACCCGGCCTCCACAGGGAGCCAAGCGGCCGGAACAACAATGACCCCATTTGAAAGATGTTCATTCTATTCAAGTGAATACAATGGAGCCAGACTGTCTGACAGAACACAATAGACTCCCATGATTCAACAATGACTCATTAGAAAGACGTTCATCCTATTCAAGTGAATACAATGGAGTCAGACAGAACACAAGAGACTCCAATGATTCAACAATAACTTCATTAGAAAGACGTTCATCCTATTCAAGTGAAAACAATGGAGCCAGACAGAACACAATAGACTCCCATGATTCAACAATGACTCCATTAGAAAGACGTAGAGTCCCATGATTCAACTCGGTCTCAGCTTTCCTATTTTTCTTATCCCTCAGACAACGTTTATTGAAATAGGTAAGTATTTCGTGATTGGTTTTACTTTAGCCAATCACGAGGAAAAGTAAACGCAATTGTTGATAACTCTCGCAAAAACGAAAACTGATTGAGTGACGGACCAAAACAATGTTTGGTTTTAGGTTTGAATTTCATTGGCTGATAATTACACAACATTTTTCACAGCCAATAGTAACGGCAAACGCAAAATCAAAGCAAGACTTAATTATTACTTTCGACAATCAATCGAAACTCGCTCTATAGTGCCACGGTGTAATTACCTTTACATTCGGGTAGTCGTCCACTCCACCGTCCATTGTCACAGCGAATGGTGCTTTGTCCTTGTAATGAATACCTGGCATTGCACTCGAATGTAACTGAAGTGCGATGCTTAATGGTTTGCCCCTTACGAAACATTCTTCCCTTAACGAATCCATTGAAAGGGACACCTACATTGCATCCTCCTTGTGAAACAAAATGCAAAAAATATTAACAAGTAGTTAAATATCAGATGTTTTTTGTAGTGGAATCATGAAATTCAATAACACACAGAAGGGTATACCCGAAGGCATCATCACGAAACATTGTATCCTACATCTAAATTAAATTATTAGTATCTTCTGCGTGAATGTTTTAATTTGACAACTATAAGTATATAGATGGGTTGCACATGACGTCATGGCGGCCATGTTGGTGTACCGTTAACAATAGATTCTTCGTTAGCTTCTTTTGTTACACCAACATGGCCGCCATGCCCTTTGTCATTTGAATCTCTGGGGATTGAGTGCAACCCATCTATTGTTAATGGAATAACAAATAAATATCACTAATTGAAATTAATACTTTAACCATTAACAGATCATACATCAACTAACTTTTGCATTCTGGTTTTCCATTATTCCATCTTCTCCCTTCGCATCGTATGCGTTTGGAACCAAATAAGTCATATCCATCCCGACACGTGAATACGACTTCCATTCCATCCAGAAAGTCGTCTCCAATCCGATTACCATTCCCTGGTGTGCCAGGATCTCTACATACAGCTTGAATTTAAATAAATGATATATTCAAGTTACACGAACAATAGACGCTTGGAGTGTCTTTAAACTGATAGGTTATAACTATTGTTTGACCGTTATTTCATAAGTTGTCTGTAAAGTGTTTTCATCTAAGGAAAAGACGGGAAATGATAACATTAAAACAATGAATGAAAAAAACATATTGTGAGTCACTTAAAACTTGTTTACTCACGTTTACACGTTGGAAGCTCGCTACTCCATTTTCCATTGGTGCAAAGCAGTCTTGCAGCACCGATTCTTCTGTAGCCAGAGAAGCACCGTACGTTAAGTTGACCTCCATGACTGAAGTCTCTGCCTTGAACCCAGCCATGTTGGAGTTTTCCTGGGTATGTACATGGCGCTGAGGATCCAACCAGCAAGTTCCGATAACCATGGTGAGATTAAAACTCAATGGATAATCCAGGGGGAAATGGGCAGGCTTTCCTTCTCTTTCTGAACTTTTTGTTTATTAGTTTTTTTCTTGTGTGTATGTTTTTTGCTGGCAAAAGATTGACACGAATGATGACATTCGGAGTTTATTATTCGCCCGGAGCAACTATAATAAGTAACCTTGCATATTTATACTGCTTGGGAGGTCAGTACTAACAACATCGTTCCGCTGTAGCGCGTAGCACGAGGAACAGAAAACTTTGATCGGAAATTTCATTCAGTAAAAGCACTTCACTTGCTTCATTTTAATATAACTCAATTGTTGATTTAGTTTTAGTTTTACGCAATAATCGTTTACAATGTTATGAATATATGTCGATAAAAAGAATGATCAAGGTTTAGGAAGCTGTAATGATTAACATTAGGTTCATCTATACAACTTCAATTCTGTGACACTGGCTTAATAGCCTAACCTAAATCATGCAAATATAAATGGTATCTTCCAGAGCTGGCAAGAGCAACACGTTTGCACATTTTATACAATCAGTTACCATATATGCATATACAAAATGTATAAATGTGATCATAAATATATTGTGACTATTTATTGTATATATCGCATTCAACTACATGTGCAGGTTAAAGTGCTCATAAGCCATAGCCAGAAATCGTTGATTTGGGGCGATTTATTATAGCAATATTATTATTGCTTTAAAATGCATTGCAGGTCCTTGAAATGACCTCATTTAATGAATATTATGCTAATTACTTTTTAAATGATTTGAGTCATAGCATTGAATTTGTATATTTTTCAATTGTTTTTAGACGTCAGATTTGATCTTTGAATTCTTGGGGTCCATTAAAATTTTTTTTAATAAGTGGAGCTGACATAAAAACAGAGCACAAGGAACTAGAATTAGGCCGCGTTCAGACCTGGTGCCGTGGGACAGTGCCAGAGCACCGGGTAGATAAGGTCCCGATCTTGTACTCAGGCACCGGATCAGGCACGGGCTCCAGTCTGCACACAATGGTCGCGAGTGCCCAGACATATTACCCACAAACCCCCTGCTCTAATTTTCAAAATGGCAGAACGGTGGAGATGATCGAAGGAGGATTTAAATGCGATAATGTGAACACTGCGCACAGGTATTCTGAACGACCCATAGTATCGTGCCGGTGCTCGGGCTCTGTACTCGGGTACCATGCAAGTGTGAACGCGACCTTAGTTTATGACTTGTATGACGTCATTATTGAAATTTGATTCCTTGATAAACTATAATGGCGGGCGTTAATTATTTTTTACCCATGGCGGCCATTATTTTCAGTTTGACCTTTCAAGCAAAGATAACTGGCTAGGGCTTCTAGCACTTTGGAATGTCAGCTACCCGGCTATACGAATATATCGACTTGATATTTGTTTACCCAATCTCTTCATCTATATGTATGCCGACGATTACCATAGTTGATTGTGTTCAGTTATTCTTCAGCGCGAAGCCGGCAATTTGTAATCTACCGTAAGGAAAATATCAGGGCAAAACCAGCTAAAGGTTTTCAAACATAAATATTCTCGAAAACGTATAACTTATTTCACGATAATAAGCCATTTGCCTAAATTCTGATTTCGTTCTTCTATTAGGACTACATTCAATGGTTTATCAATTGAATAATATAATTACTTATAATTGTAGTTTTATGGCAGCACTTACCCAGACACTTTGGAGCAGGATGGTCCCATCTGCCGTTGTTACATCTGATGATGCCAACACCTTCCAAATCCCAACCGCGTCGACACTTGAACCTAACCTGCTTCCCATGCCTAAAGTCGTGGTCCCATCGTGTGCCACCAGCAGGACAATTGGGGTCTGGACAAGGAGCTGGAGAAATATGATAGGTTATGCGAGAATAAGCTACTGTAGTATTATGCCTTCACACAGGCAAAGGACGCCATCTGGGTCAAATGCGATATACATTCCTTACATGTATTCATGTATTCAGATATCCTTAAAACCGCTTCGTTTACTATATTGGCCAACTCGAGTTAGAAGCGGAAATATCAGCCAATTTTCACTCACTGTTAATTTTCTGTTGTTATAATAGAAACTGTAATCTAATTATTAAAAATTATTATAAATGACATCCAATACATATTGTCAACTATTCGTCCAAAATGCAACTGAACTCATTAATATTTTGTCGGTCTCTTCTTCGATATTACTTGTTTAAGCAAATACGCTATATAAAATGGCCAGCGCTGTATGCTTCTATGCCATGTGGGAGACGTATGGGGACGTTTTCTTAGAAAGTTTCCCTCGTGTGTGAATGTTTGACTTGGTTTACAATGTTATCCAGTCAAACATTTGCCACGTTTGCCACCTTTTTCTAAGCGGTTTTTTAGGAGAAAACCATATGAGCCAAGATGGAGGTAAAAAGAGGAGCGTGATCCCATGTGCCTGGAAAATATATACCGGAAGTCTCCCTCCCAGAAGATAGAAACACATTCCTTTCCAAATTGCCTTTTCTTACCGAGACAAGTAGGTAGTATTCCTGTCCATGTTTTATCCTTTTGACAGACTATTACATGTTCACCACTTCTCGTAAAGTTCGTCTTGCATTCAAATCTTACTCTGTCACCAAACACGTATTTATTCTGGTCTGGATTCCTGCCTCCGTATCGCGGTTTACCAGGATCATCGCATTCAACCACTGTTAAAAGTAAAATCCGTTAAATCAGTGGAGTATAAGTAAGCGAAGGAATCTCCAATACGCGCGCTTCTGCTATTAATGACTTATAAAATCATTTTTTAGTAACCGGAGGCAGCTGAAAAGTGCGCAAGCGCGCGTCAAACTCATGGCGGCAAAACATGTTCGCGCCCTTTCACGCCATGACAATGTTGTCATACACGCGCGCACTTTGCTTCAGCTGCTTCGGTATAGAACAAATACGACTTGTACTACGAGTACGACTTTTAGACAGAAAATATCTCAGTCGCAAGAAAGTAGCCGGGATCTTCTATTTCTGCCAAACAATGCTGCAGACACGAGAAGAAGCTACTAATAAGCAATTACGGCATTGTTTCACTGAACATTCGTTCAGTGCATTTCACAATCTCCCCGGGAGCTCCAATTTCAATATTACAGAGGACCTACCGGCCTCGTTGACATGCTAGTTACCAGGACTTATGCATGGGGTCTATAGAGGTAATCGGCTAAAGCTTACCTCGGGCTATTCTATTCTCTGGAGAATTGACTCTTTGAAAATTAATTTTATTCAGATAGGTATGACTGTATTATGAGTACAATGAAAAAGGAATTATTCCCCAGAGTAGCATCTGTTTACATCACATGATATGAATTGGGTGGCAACAGCGTTAGCCGATTACCTATATTCCTGAGAGATATGTTCATATTATATATGATTAAAACTCGCCGGAACCACTTTCCATACAAGGAAAACAACATCAACCCCGGCTTGAAGAGGGTGGGAGAATAGGGCGGCAAGATCTTTCAGTATGGGTTTCTTGCAAATGACACGGAAGCATGCATCACCAGCCACCAATGGTAGGTGGGCCTTATGGCAACAAACATCTTTGCACGTACAGAGAGTCATGAATGAACTCCTCTCGGCAGAATATAGATATTCAATGCTTTCAGGAGCCATTAGCCAGGAGCGGCAATTGTTATGCCGGCATTCGTTAGCCAGTGTGTTCCCAGATCAGGTTATTCTTAGAATCTGTGAACAGTAATTTTATGGAACAATATACTAGGCAAACAATGCTTCCAAACGATTTATGAAAATATATATTGTAATTAGGTACAATGAGAAAACCTCGCCATTGTGAAAAAAAAATCATTTTATCGGCCTTCCACTCGTGGGTATGGGATTATTCACCTCGAGTGAAATAACCTGAAATAAGCTGATCTGGGAATGTACTGATTCACAGACCAAGTATGGGAGATGGACGCTCCTGGTAATGGGCTCCTGGTGCTTTAGCATAGAAAAGCAGTTTAGAATCCTATATAAATACAACGTAGTACATGTAGTTATGCATCAATTACTTACGCTGACATGTTGTGTTGGTTCCGTCCCAGTTTCCATTCTCTTGGCAGACACGGACTTTGGACCCTTTTAATTCATAGCCATCTTTCGTACACTCAAAAACCACTTTCCCCTGGTATGCCGTTTTTGTTTCTTCCATTTTTCGTCCGTACTGAGGCTCAGCCAGACTGCCACAGTCAACAGCTGAAGACCGATAAAATCAGGGGATCAGTAAACTAGGATCTCTAACATGAAAATAACAACTGCTATCTCAAAAAGCACCTATAAATCATATTTTGGAATTTTTTAATAGTATAGGACGAAATCCCGAAATGATATGAGGATGAGATTTATAGCCTTTGTATGGGATTTTGCAGTCATGCGTACAGAGCCTCGTTTTGATGTTTTGTTTTATATTCAAAAGCGTTGATAAATACGCAGAGAAATATAATTTAATTTTCAAACTTCTACAGATGACTTACATAACCATCCTCAGATTAAAGGAAAGAGTAATTTCTCTTTGAAGCCTTTAACTTTGATATTAAGCAAATCATGAAAATTAGGTGTGAATATGTTGTACGTTTAAACTTATCGCGCGTAATCTCAGACAAAATGCAGAAAGATTTCAAGATTACTAAATATTTCTTAATCAGTAAAGTAGCTTTGGCTTTCATACCTTTACAACGCGGCTTAATTCCACTCCACCTCTGATTAGACTGACACTGCCGGAATAATGGTCCTTGGAGCATAAACCCACGATTACATTGGAAGGACACTCGCCTCTTGAATGTGAATACATAACCATTACGCTTCCCATTTTGTGGAAGGCCAGGATCTCCACAACTCTTTGCTGGAATGAGTCAAAGGAAAATGTCATTAGATATTATGCACCAGTCAATTGAAACCATGTCCTACGACCCCCGCGACATAGCGGGCAATTTAACATTGTCCCTTGTTAAATATCGGTTCTTTTCCAGGCCATAAACACTAGATTCCTTTAAAAAAAAAAAGGATACCTGTACTCCGGATACTATTGGATAACCACGTATACTGTTACTAGCTGAGACTTTGGTATTTCTTAAAGTACATATACTCGGCGGCCTTTTGGAATGTACGCAGCTACAGTGTCGATTGTGTTTGCAATTTAAAATTCATAATCACTACGATATCGCCGAGATAGACCAGTAGCCTAATCCAGAGCTGTGAACTGTGTTCTATTAAAAAAAACGCATTCTTCTCCCGCTATAGCTATACATTGTTAGGTGACCACTGTATAATAGCGACCGACACCAGAACTGTTTCTGCAATACTTTCTGCTCAGTCCGCTTACCGCGAATTTCATAGCACTGAAACTGCACTTCTTCGTGTAAAAAACGATATCTAGTACTACTTGACCTAAGCGCCGCCTTCGACACTGTCGATCACCCCATATTACTGGACCGTCTGTATTCTGATTTTGGCATCTCAGGACAAGTACTTTCCTGGTTTAAGTCTTATTTACATAATAGACACCAATACATATCTATACAAGAGGGGACATCCAGGAAGTTTAAAATGAAGTACGGTGTTCCACAAGGTTCTTGCCTTGGCCCCCTCCTGTTTGTCATCTACGCAAGCAAGCTGTTTACTATTCTGGAACGTCATCTACCAGACGTCCACGCATATGCTGACGATACACAGCTGTATATTTCATTCAAACCGGACTTAAGTGTCAAGCAATCTGCTGCTGTTGAGGCCATGCAAAACTGCATCGCAGACATCAGGAAGTGGATGCTAGCGGATAGGCTAAAACTAAATGATGACAAAACAGAGTTTGTTATCATCGGGACAAGACAGCAGCTGGCAAAAGTGAACGTTAACTCACTGCGCGTCGGAGATGTAACCACAGCACCCTCTAGTGAGGCAAAAAACCTTGGTTGCTGGTTCGATGCGCAGCTGAAAATGGACACCCACATTAACAAGACTTGTAAATCAGCTTTCTTTCACTTATTTAACATTAGGAGAATTAGAAAATTTCTTAGTTTTGACACTGTGCGAATCTTAATTAACGCCTTCGTTACTAGTCGACTAGACTATTGTAATAGCCTTCTCTATGGCCTGCCAGCCAATCAGCTGCACAAACTTCAGCGTGTGCAGAATGCTGCGGCTAGACTCATTTGTAATATCAGTAGGTTCGATCACATTACTCCCATTTTATATAAACTACACTGGCTACCCGTTAAACATAGAATTGATTTTAAAATCTTACTTATTACCTACAAAGCTATAAATGGACTCGCTCCGGCATATATAACTGAACTTATCAAATGTAAGACTACTTCAAGATATAACTTTAGATCGTCTAAAGAACTTCTGCTAGAGCGACCAAGAATGAGAACATTGATCACATTGGGTGACCGCTCTTTTGCGGTAGCGGCACCCACACTGTGGAATGTCCTGCCCGCTAAAATTCGTAGTGCTTCTAGTGTTACGACTTTTAAGAAGTTGCTAAAAACCTATCTTTTTGGCAAAGCATTTCAACAATAGTATCGTATTACCATTGTTATACAACACGTCTATATTTATATACTGTATATATTCAATTATGATAGATTTAGATATACTAGCACATTACTTAGTTAGGATTAGTATATACGTAAGCCTATAGGCATTTGTAATGCGCATGTGAACATCTGCCAATGGAACACGCGCAATATAAATACTAAATTTATTATTATTATTATTGTTCTGTCAGCGGTATACTTCATACTAGGTAGAGTCTCAAGACTCACTGCCTCTCTCACTCTATGACCACAAATTAGCCCTAAAACCTCGTCGTTTATCTAGGAACATATGCTTTCGGAGTGGTTAGGGTATTTTTATGGTTAGGATTAGGGGTTGTGTTAGTCTATTGCATACCCTGCGAGCAGAGCCTCTTCAACTCCACGAAACGAGAAGAAAAGAAAAGAAGGCCCTGAGGTATTCGTGTTGTTTTCGTATTGAGCACTCACCACGGTTCACCCAAGATTCTGGGTGATTCTGGTCTGCAATAATGGCGGGCTCAGTGGGCTCAGGTTTGGTTATCAGCGTAAAACAAAATATTAGCCGCGCGCTGATAAACCGGTTTAATAATATTGCGCCTAGTTATCTTAAGGAACTTTTGGAGCCATACATACCGCAGCGCTGCCTTCGCTCTGCAAACAAGATGCTTTTAAGGGAGCCGTCTTATAATTTACAGACATACGGTCACCGTGCTTTTTCAGTGTGTGCGCCGCGTCTATGGAATGCGTTGCCGTTAGAATTGAAACGTAGCCCATCAGTTTCTAGTTTTAAGAACAATCTGAAGACATTTCTTTTTAAGAAAGCTTATTGCTGAATTTTATTTTATTTTAATAGCCAAATGTTTTTATATTAATTATATTAGTTATATTTATCAATTTTTTATCAATCACCATTTCTTAACTTACAAATTTTAGCATCAATTTTTAACATTAGTTAGTGTGGTTTTAGATTATAGTTCTATATATTCATTTATTTAGCCAAACATTGTAAAGCGCTCTTGGACATTTTGGAAATAGCGCTATATAAATATTTTATTATTATTATTATTATAACAGGCTTGACTTGTGGGCGAACCGTTTGCGCATGCTCAATATGAAAACAACACGAATACTACAGAGCCTTCCTTTCTTCTCGTTTCGTGGAGTTGAAGAAGGCTCTGCTTGCAGGGTATGTATTGTACTGGTTTCTTTGATCAGCCCCATGGTTGTTTCAGGTCTCGTTGGAAATTCGGAGAGCAGAAAGTTACCGGTGGTCCTGGTAACTAGCATGTCAACGAGGCCGGTAGGTCCTCTGGAATGTTGAAATTGAAGCGCCGGGGGAGATTGTGAAATGTTCAGTGAAACAATGCCGTTAATTTGCTATGCGCCTGGCTGGTTGTACTATAAAGAAACATTGTTCAACTAAGCAATCATGTTCAACACGTTTCACACCTCCTGCTAGTATTTCAACTTCAACATTCCAGAGGACCTACCGGCTCTTTTTCGTGCTGTGACCGCGCGAGTTATGCATAGTGTGTTTACATTGTTAGGTTTTAGACGTAGGTTCTGCACGCTGTTAATTCCCCGACCAATCCAACGAAAGCGAGTTGTTAGAGAAGGCGTTTGCCACGGCCTGGCCATCCCTTCATGTAGGACGACACGAATTGCTGCAAAATTGTATTCTATTCTATTGTATTGTGTTGCGTTCTATTGTTGTATTGATTGTATTGTATCGTATTCTATTGTATTTTTGGTAAAAATTCGTGTCGTCCTACATAAAGGGATTGCCCACGGCCTAGTCCCTGATCTGGATTTCAATTGAATGGCGCATATAGATCGTTTGCACTGACGTGACACCAAAAATGTCTCAACCAAGAAAAAAAAAGATATTAGTAAAATATGTTTAATGTTGTGTATAGAGCAGGTAAAATTATAGAAATGACCGAAAGTTTGGAGCAACAGAGTACTCGTAACCGAGCTGTCGGACATTTGATAGTCGAAAAGTTTTAGTGTAATTAATATTCGGCGGCCATGTTGGTACACAAAAACGTATGAAAACGGACTCTACAAATAAATCTGTCTTTCCCATCAGTATGATTATCGTTCACTTCAAACCACTTACTGAAACTGGTATCGACGTAAAATTTCTAAATCATATTAAAAGAACAGCTTTATAGCTTTTATAGTTTAAATTTTATATTTTTTAAACGTCACTTGGAAAGGATATATACCAAGAGAGAATAATGGCTCTATCAATTCCAAACCTGCCCATCCCCCCCCCCCCCCCGGGAATTTGTGGGGCATTTGACATTTTTGAATCAGATCGTTGCAAATGCCCCACCGTGGGATCAGCTAAGCTATGCAAATGCCCCATCGTGGGGTCAACTAAGCTATGCAAATGCCGCACCGTGGGGCTTTGGAACGAGTAAAATTTATTTTTTTATAAACATTCGCAATCATATCAAAATCATTGCACACAGAAGAGGACATTTGGTAATCGCTTTGAAGTAAATGCGATTTTATTTGAGAGAGATAACAACTTCAGTCGCATTACAAGTTTATAACTGATGGCTTACCTGTTGATACCAGAACTATACGAAGGATAATTCTCTGCTTTCGTTTTGACCGCTCCAAAATCTCTCCTACTGCAGCTCCCGCCATTACAAAAATCACACAAGAAAAAATAGCACGAAATGGAAATTTAACAGCATTTTGTACCACTTTAAACTCGAGAAACCTCGATGATCTATACATCAAAACACTGGAAATGTATTCTCCTATCTATCTTCAGCGATAGAAAGTCAGTTCAGACATGCGTATTCAAGCTAAATCCAGTTTTCTTCTGCTTGGTTGTCCATAAACGATTAACGCCTTGTAAAAATTCACTTCACTCGCGAAAAAGCAAATTCAAATTTGTTCAATCGAAATCTTAATATAATAACTCCAAACAGTTACCAGTTTCAGATTAGATATTACTTAACTTTGATTTGAAGGTAGACATTTTTCATAAGTCATTTTATTTCTTTTAGAAGGCAAAATAGCTCCCAAAGCCATATATTTTCGAGTGATTTGACTGGGCCGATACCGGAAGTGAGTCACCGGATATCGATATGTAGGCTTTGATATGTTGACTTTTTTTACCAATTCCCCACCCTCCAACTTTTCATTGCTGGCAAATGACCCACTCCGGGACAGAAAATCAGTCAAATGCCCCACGTATGCCCGGGGAGGATGTGCTGGTTTGGAATTTATAGAGCCATACGCATACTATATTGGAAGAAGAAGAAGTAATAGAGGGAATCTCCAATACACGCGCTTGTGCGATAAACGATGTCTAATAAATATATATTTTAGTAACCGAAAGCGCGACAACAATCTCCATAGCGGCAAAATATTTTCGCGCCCTTTCATCCAATGAGATTGTTGTCGGACACTCGCGCACTTTGCTCTAGCTGCTTCCGGTTTAGCCTGAATTTCAGCCTTCTCCTCCGGTTCGTTCCTCCCGAGAGAAACGTCTCAACTCATTCGACGATAATGCCGTCCAGTGACGTCAAAGCGGATTAAAATTTTAATTTATGCAAATTAAACTGCCACGGCGGCTGTAAAGAGTTCGTTGGGTCACAAAAACAAAGCTCTTGCCTTGAGAAATTATTTGAGATTATGTCAAATTAAGATCATACCTATCTACATCCCATTTGCTTCTCAAGTGCCTCTTAAATGTATGCTGTGAAAACCTTTTTGAAGCAACAAATCGTTCAATAACATTTGAGGCCTTCAATTCGTCTCAGTCCGGTTAACTAGTAAAGTCTCGATCTGCCGTTCGGTTCGATACAGGGATAGATAGATACCTTTGTATAAATAATGCAGCAGTAGAAAAGCATCGAAGGATATTTGGAGAATTTACAAAGAAGTTCGAAGACTCTTTTACGGGAAAGAACAGTTCCTTGAAGAGAGTAGCGACAGTTTTACCACTGAGTGTGAACGACTAATCGATTATCAACAACCTCGCGAACGTGACTGGCGACGTGAAAAACGTACATGTTTACAGGACAGCCGGCCGGTTATTTTGCAGGGCACTTTCAATCCATTTCCAGTTGTTTTCCTTACGACTTTAAGGTCTTTGCCAAAGACAAGCACCCCGTTGAAACTCATCAACGATCAACCATCGAGAGTCCAATACAGAAACTTCACGGACTTCACGCTTCGTTGATATAACTCTTCATTGCCCTAGATATACATCTTGTTAATATTTTAAATTTAGCTTATTTATTCATAATATTTATTATTCATTGTATTAATATAGTTGACTTTATAGCTTTTATCTATTTTAGTGTTGGCAGCTTTATCTAGCACTCAGTAGAACTTACATTTGCATAGTTTTGTAACATATTTTAATATATTAAGAGGGCCACTAGTTTATCAGTCTGTGACTGTAAAGTGTTTAAACCCTCGTTAAATAAAGTTATTATTATTATTATTATTATATAACAAACAATCCTGCCGTATTCTCTGATGAGTTACTTATGATAATTATGCGAAATTATAAAATATGAACCAATCAAAGATCACTACCAGGTTTTCTGGTAGTGACGTCACTGGACGGCATTCCTCTCTCTCGGTAGGAACGAACCAGAGGATACGGCTGAAATTCAGGCTACTTCCGGTTACTAAAATATATTTTATTATACATTATCATCGCACTTTTTATTTATACTCTCTTATTAATATATATATTTAGGCAAGTCTAAAAGCAATTACCTGAACTGGGGTAACTACCCGAAGAAAATGATAAAATAATATAAAGAAACAAAGATAAAATCACAAAAATAACTGATATAATCAAGGGAAATCAGTGCGAAAAGTTTAGAAGAAGACAGAAGATAACAGAAAATGAAAAAAATTACCAAGAAAACAGTTATAACTAGCTACTGGTCAAGGTTTCGATCCGGGCCGCCTGGTTTCAACAGTGCGGTCGTTCGCCGCTCGCCGCGCGTCGGGGTTCAGGGTTCTGGGTTCGGGCGCGAGGGGTTCGGGGTTCGGGCGCGAGGTAAACCGGAAGTCAGCCAAGTTTTGCTCTCATCCTATATCTACTGTCTCCGGGCCTTCGGTGGGAGCTCCGCTAACCCTTAAAGTGCCTATATACCAAACAATTATTTTTATACATCGATTCTGTATAGCGCCCTGACTAAGAATTCGAATAAATAAAAGTGAAAAACTAAACTTCGACGATTTTAGTGGCGTAAAAGGTAGCGAAAACATCCGTTTTGAGCTTCCTGTTTCCAGTTGGTAGTCAGTGCGAGTCTTGGTGAGGGCCTGGAATTATGACGTCAATCGGGCGTCATTTTATTACAACTACCAGAATCCTTTCACGGTTTCTTTTGTTCCTCTAATTTAGAGCATTGTCTTGCTATTCTCAAAGGAGTTGGAAAATCTGAATAAGAAAAAGAATTCAAAAAGGAAAAACGTCCTATTATAGTCTAATCAGTATGAAATAAACTCTATCATAAGAAAGAGCACATCGAAATTAGTAAATTTACCAAGTTTGGTGATATTTCATTGGATATTTATCATGTGGTGAGCTTGCAAGAGTCGCAGAAATAAGAGATGTTTGTATGGAATTAATTGGAAGGACGCCTTACTACATACTTGACCGCAGCAAAACGTCACGTGCATGCGCCTTAGATGAGCCCAGCGCGCGCACGTCCGCGTTGGGTATAAGCTTGGTTATGGGCGGCCGTTACCACCAAAAATACAGAACAGGAATCATTTAACAAAGAATTGTGGAATGATCAATACAAAACACGAACGGAATAGACAGAAATGAAACCATCTAACTATCTCTTGTCAAATGGAATAGACAAAACACAAATGATAAAGACAAAACACGAACGATCTAACTACCGACGTAGAAATGATTCAACCAAGTATCAAATGATCAATACAAAACACGAACGAAATAGACAGAAATGAAATCATCTAACTATCTCTTGTCAAATGGAACAGACAAAACACAAATGGTAAAGACAAAACACGAACGATCTAACTACCGACGTAGAAATGGTTCAACCAAGTATCAAATGATCAATACAAAACACGAACGGAATAGACAGAAATGAAGTCATCTAACTATCTCTTGTCAAATGGAACAGACAAAACACAAATGGTAAAGACAAAACACGAACGATCTAACTACCGACGTAGAAATGATTCAACCAAGTATCAAATGATCAATACAAAACACGAACGAAATAGACAGAAATGAAATCATCTAACTATCTCTTGTCAAATGGAACAGACAAAACACAAATGGTAAAGACAAAACACGAACGATCTAACTACCGACGTAGAAATGATTCAACCAAGTATCAAATGATCAATACAAAACACGAATGATCCAACTCGCTTATGTCAAATGGAAAGATAATAATGAAATGATCCAACCTAAATACAAACGATCCAACGCAAAGTAATTCAATTCAACGTAAACACGAATGGTTTGGCGTGATGTCAAATGATCAAGTCAACAGTCGAATGGTTCAGTCAACAGTCGAATGGTTCAGTCGACGGGGGGTCTCCATGACGTCACGCACTGCAAAATTGGCGGCAAAACAAAGCTGCCATGTTTGGACATGTTTGTCTCCTGAGTTGGTTCTACTATAAATCGATTCTGGTACTAAGTGTTTATTGCTATTTTACATCATCCTGAGAAGTTGTTAATAATATTTTATCAGATTGTTTAGCTAGTCACCCAAATTAGTCCGGTTGCAAAGTGGGCTTGAACTGATCTATATTACAGGCGCGGATCCAGAAAAAAATCTGACCGGTTTCCGACTTCCCAATTCAAACTCCAAAATTGGAAATTTTACTGAACCCCCCTCCCCCTTAAATCTGGACATTTTGACCGGTTTCCGTAAACCGTTTAAACCGGTCTGGATCCGCGCCTGTATTATGATTCCTCTTAGACTTTAATAGTTCTTAATTACATCATTGATTATAACACAAAAATATCCGAACATTTAACTTTCATTTGGAATGTTCTGTCATGGTTCAGTTCAAAGAGAAATCAGACGCCTCTATACTTACGGATTTCCGGCCTCGGACTTTAAATGCATGCATACCTGGAGCCATTAGCTCCTGCATGTGCATACCTCGTTCAAACTGCTACAAGTTCGCATCGAAATTTTCACCGGAATACAACACTTCACATATGTAATTGTTGTGAGCCTCTGTAAATCCGCCTAAGCAGATGTTCTCAAGTGGAAAAGTACATGTATGTGATATTTTTTGAAATCCAGTTAACATACTCTCTTTGTCAGTAGAAATGATCCACGAAATACTCACTCAACATCTTTATCAATCGCCACTGACATTTGACTCAGAAATCCATCAAAACCTCGCGAAAACCGTTACCTTATTGTGATGCTACAAAAATCAAATTTAAGGGCATTTCCGCTCAAAATAAGTGCCGATACTATTGTTCGAAAAAATCACTATGATAGACAGAGGATTCTTTTCCCATTTACTACATCAAAGTCCATCAAAACCTCACGAAATGACAATATACTTTGAATTTTGTTACACAAGATCATACGTTTTAACACAAAAGGAGGCTTACTTGCTAAGCCCTACCTCGGATACCCAGGGGCGAAGAGAAAGGGGTGAAGAGCGGGCGAAGAAAAGGAGAGGGAGCAGGAGGGAAAAGAAGAAAAGGAGAAGGAAGAAGAAGAGCCCTGGGAACACTATAAAGTCTAGTTCCAAAGCGGCTCTAGTTGCTCTCGTCTGATTTGGCACAAATCAGGAATGTGTTCCACATTCCCGGCTGATTTGTTGTGCCCAATCAGCGACGTTGTTACTGTATTGGCTACGGACAATAGCCCGTCTGAAAATCAAGCTGCTTTAGCTGCGTTCGCTGCAGCAGTTTCCTTACAACGTCGATCTGAAGTGTCATCGAACCCGCCTCATAAGCTTTCACGATGCGGTATCAGTTTCACGTATTGCAAACGCAAGAACTATATGATGTTATTCGCTCAGCCTAGTGGCATTCAAAACTTTTTCAAAATGTAAATACATTATCCTGCGATATTACTTTTCCTTTTAGGCTTGTCGATGAATTAAAATAATTTCTGCCACACACTCGGCAGAAATATAGGACTATCTTTTTTGGAGAACTGCCGGCTCTTTTTCTTCCTTCCCTTTACTTTCCTCACCTCCCCCCTCTTAGCCCCAGCTGGGTAGCCGAGGATGACTAAGCCCATTTTTGAGTAAATTAAAAAACCCTGATAGAATATCATGCGGTTATATCATAGTGAAAGGTATTGTAGTTTGGGTACTGGCGTGAATTTTTTTTTTTTTTTATAATTAGTAAACAAACTATCTCTAAATCTATATCAGCTATAGCGATAAAATCAGCCATCCGAAGAGCAGAAGTGATCAATAATATCTGGTGCGATATAATACAAGTAAGAAACGATACGAGAATACAGTATATACATTAATTTGTTTTTACAAATTGATATTTTGCAGGCGCTTTTATTTAAAGCCGGCCTGTTAAATTTCCGGTATCCTAGTGGTTTGGTCCCCGTGAATCCGATCTGCAGTAGTATAGATGTGATCACAGTTTAAGCAAAATCTGTTGAATAATATTTAAATGTGTTTGGTTTCTCTGTATTCTCCAAAGTTTGATTTATGGACTTTTTGGAATGCCACTTAGCCGGAAGTATAATATCTGTAAATATTTTGCTCCAACAGCATCTCATGCACGGTGAACAATACCCTCTATTTCTTGTTACTCGCGATGTTAGTTTTCTAATTTGGCCATTTACATGGTCAAGGAGCTGGTTAATAAACAAAACGTGCGCAAACATCGGTTGTGTCTTCATCATAAGTTATCATATAAAACCGGAATTTCTATCTTCCTCGTACAAGTATGAAAATGCAATAAAAACTAAGGGTTCTCAATGGTATTTTTTAAGTAGTGAAACTAGAAGTAAATCCGGCGGAACTTACCAGATCTAGGAAAGTTGGCGACTATGCACTTAATAAAGGTTTCCAGCATTTCGTCACATATTGCTATAACGAGAACTATTCGTCATTTCATATTCTGCCATTCTATTCTCCACAGTCCGCTGACTAACTCCAAGCATCAATGCCATATCTTGATAGATAAAGTTGTTTTCTGTTTTGAAATATGAACCGGCAAGAAAAAAAGGACATTAAATCGAGTTTCAGTGCTTTCTATTTTATTTATTTTATTTATTTGCGTATTAGTAGAGTACAGGCCTTTAAAGTGCAAGTATCGCCATAAAACAACATGAACTCTTTTTGCCCCAAATTATATTTCTGATATTTTCCATGATAGATAAATTATGCTTTGTACATGTAAGTTACAGTACCAGGAAAATGATAGTGTATATATTTTTATTTTTTTATTAGTGGTACAGGTTTATTGTTGAAAATTAGATATCACCCCCCTCCTTTGCATAGAGTAATTTACATGTTGCCCCCTCTCTTGGGATATGATTTCACATTGTGCCCCCCCCCCCCTCCCGTTTCTCGACCCCCTCCCCCCTCCTGCTTTTGCACAGTCCCTTATCTCATGTTAACACAGTACAGTGTAGTACGTAGCACTATTACAGAGGTTATTACCTTTAGGCGAGCGTTCTTCATATTTTGCGGTGCGTTATTGGCAGAATTATATAATACATAAATGCATAAAAAATACAAATACATATATACAAATACACACTCTGTGGGTAAATAAAGAGATACAACATTCCCAAGGCCAGCCATATGAATTCTGCTCCATAATATATAGAGCATATGGCTTATCTATCGGCTAAGTATCTAATACGGCTAGGTTTATTATATAAATCTGCAAAGAACGCACCTAATATGAGAACGTATTCGCCGGCAGTAAAAATAAAATGGCTTCTCGATTGCCATTTTCTGCAGTTTTGGTATATTTATATATAATAAACAACTTATAAAGGCTCGCCAAAATACAAATGACTCGTAAAACTACAATGAGCCGAGTTAGCTGCTTAGCCGACTGATGACTTCTGTGTATTTCCAAGAGTCATTGATATGGAGCCTTTAGGCGATACAAACTACGAACTGAATAAAAATACACAACCGTATTAGGCCATCCCAATAAAATGTTTCGTTTCCCATCGCCATCTGTCCCATCTGGCTCGTGATGGTGGGTCGGTCGGCCGGTAAAAACGTTAGGGGATCTGGAACCAAGTCGGCTTGAAGACACATTTTCCTCTATTAGTTGTGGATTGACAACTTGCACGAGAAAAGTAAGAAACTTTTCCACAAAATTGGGTCGGTCTTTATAAACTTTGAATTTCTTTTGGATTTCCCCCCAAAAAGAGTCGGTCGGATGATGGTAAACAAAACATTTATTGGGATGGCCTTAGCATGGTCGAGGCAAATTGCCGTATCAGATGTTTCAACAGAGAAGTTTGTATTACATTTGCATGTATATAAATTGTGCAAATAAATATTATTTTCTTTCCATAATAAGCAAAAATCTTATATGCTCGCTCGAGAAATGGGATTTACTATATATGGTGATGAAAAGCCATTTCACTGTAACTACCTGAAATAGTCTCATATTCGGTGCCCTCTTATGCATATTTCGTGCATTCTTGGTAGAACTGGTATTCTGATTCTGAGTCAAATGTAAGTGGCGATTGATAAAGATGTTGAGTGAGTATTTCGTGGATCATTTCTACTGACAAAGAGAGTATGTTAACTGGATTTCCAAAAAAATCACATACATGTACTTTTCCACTTGAGAACATCTGCTTAGGCGGATTTACAGAGGCTCACAACAATTACATATGTGAAGTGTTGTATTCCGGTGAAAATTTCGATGCGAACTTGTAGCAGTTTGAACGAGGTATGCACATGCAGGAGCTAATGGCTCCAGGTATGCATGCATTTAAAGTCCGAGGCCGGAAATCCGTAAGTATAGAGGCGTCTGATTTCTCTTTGAACTGAACAATGACAGAACATTCCAAATGAAAGTTAAATGTTCGGATATTTTTGTGTTATAATCAATGATGTAATTAAGAACTATTAAAGTCTAAGAGGAATCATAATACAGGCGCGGATCCAGACCGGTTTAAACGGTTTACGGAAACCGGTCAAAATGTCCAGATTTAAGGGGGAGGGGGGTTCAGTAAAATTTCCAATTTTGGAGTTTGAATTGGGAAGTCGGAAACCGGTCAGATTTTTTTCTGGATCCGCGCCTGTAATATAGATCAGTTCAAGCCCACTTTGCAACCGGACTAATTTGGGTGACTAGCTAAACAAGCTGATAAAATATTATTAACAACTTCTCAGGATGATGTAAAATAGCAATAAACACTTAGTACCAGAATCGATTCATAGTAGAACCAACTCAGGAGACAAACATGTCCAAACATGGCAGCTTTGTTTTGCCGCCAATTTTGCAGTGCGTGACGTCATGGAGACCCCCCGTCGACTGAACCATTCGACTGTTGACTTGATCATTTGACATCACGCCAAACCATTCGTGTTTACGTTGAATTGAATTACTTTGCGTTGGATCGTTTGTATTTAGGTTGGATCATTTCATTATTATCTTTCCATTTGACATAAGCGAGTTGGATCATTCGTGTTTTGTATTGATCATTTGATACTTGGTTGAATCATTTCTACGTCGGTAGTTAGATCGTTCGTGTTTTGTCTTTACCATTTGTGTTTTGTCTGTTCCATTTGACAAGAGATAGTTAGATGATTTCATTTCTGTCTATTTCGTTCGTGTTTTGTATTGATCATTTGATACTTGGTTGAATCATTTCTACGTCGGTAGTTAGATCGTTCGTGTTTTGTCTTTACCATTTGTGTTTTGTCTGTTCCATTTGACAAGAGATAGTTAGATGACTTCATTTCTGTCTATTCCGTTCGTGTTTTGTATTGATCATTTGATACTTGGTTGAATCATTTCTACGTCGGTAGTTAGATCGTTCGTGTTTTGTCTTTACCATTTGTGTTTTGTCTGTTCCATTTGACAAGAGATAGTTAGATGATTTCATTTCTGTCTATTCCGTTCGTGTTTTGTATTGATCATTTGATACTTGGTTGAATCATTTCTACGTCGGTAGTTAGATCGTTCGTGTTTTGTCTTTATCATTTGTGTTTTGTCTATTCCATTTGGCAAGCGATAGTTAGATGGTTTCATTTCTGTCTATTCCGTTCGTGTTTTGTATCGATCATTCCACAATTCTTTGTTAAATGATTCCTGTTCTGTATTTTTGGTGGTAACGGCCGCCCATACTTGGTAGCTACAAATAATTGATACAGACGGAAACACATAATTACTAAGGCAAGACAAAAACAACATTGAAAGCAAAAAAGCTATAGGAGATAAAAAAAAAGTAGTATTTTGTATCAACTTGAATATTTGCTACCCTTGATCAAAATTGTCTCGTATTGTCTCCAGTATACTTGAACAACAACAACAACCATTACTTAATACCACACATATTACAGGGGTTTAATGATAAATAAATTTAATTAAAACAAGAGTTGGGTATAAGCTACCTAGAATAACCATAAAGCTAATCTAGCGGCTAGGTAGCTACAAATATTTGATTAGTGAATGGATCTACTATAAACTATAAAAGCAAGACCAAAAAAAAAATGAAAGCAAAAAAGCTATAGAAAATACTACAGACTGTTGTTAGTGTAAGTAACTAACAAGAAAACAAGAAAACAAGAAAACAAGAAAACAAGAAAACAAGAAAACAAGAAAACAAGAAAACAAGAAAACAAGAAAACAAGAAAACAAGAAAGCATACTCTGTTAATATGAGTACCGTAGTTATTTTTGTTTTTCGTCATGAAAACGTTTATCACTTGGGAGTTGATATAGCCCCATAGCATTAATATCGGTTCGCACTTACTGCAGCCACATACATGAAAAAGATATCGACCTATCCCTGTAGCGTGAACAGTCATGATCAATTAAGCAATTAGGGGAGTGTTATACTTACGAAGGCATTTAAACGTAGCAGCAGTCCATTTACTGTTCAAACACTTTTGACCTCGTAGTCCAACAGCATAGAATCCATAACCACACTTATACGTGACGACTTCGTTGTAATTGTATCTGTCCTTATCCATACTGCTTCTTGAAAACGCAGCGTTTGCTGGGATGGTAGGCTTACCACACGTCGGCGCTAGAATAGAAATAAAAAGTAAAGTAACGTGCAGCATCACCCGTGGGTATTTGATTACGTTTCCCCGTATCGGAAAACAGGCAAACTGATTGCTTACGTAGGTATTGTACATTGATCGACGAAAATTTCGCATTTTCCAACATTTTTCACAGGTATTTCTTCTATACAAATTCACACTCAGTTGGAAAGAGCCGTAGCTTAGTTATTCTAAAACAAAATAACTTCTCGCTCTTAGTTTATATGGACGCCTCTCGCCAGCTATCAGCTGTTATAGTTCACCATTAAATTCTGTCCGATTCTGATTGGATATAAATTGATCTGCGGTTGCAATCTATCAGGCGTTATAGTTCACCACGAAATTTTGGCGTGCGCTCATTGGCCAATAGCGATCACGTGACGTAATAGTTCTCCGCAGAAGCAAACAATCAGGCGATATAATAGTGCCCGCTGAGAGCGGAAAACATTTGTGTGATGAACAATAACGAAAAATAGTGTCTGTTTCGGAACTATCAACAGATAGCTTCGATTGGAAATGTTCTTAAAACTAGCATTATCGGGCTTATATTTGTTTTAAGACAACATTTCCGCGGGCAACTATCAAATATTTTCTCTCGCGCGTGATTTGGTTGAATGCGTCACGTGATCCGATATTTTCTCTCCGCGAGCGGAAAATATCAGCGAATACACCCCTTGTACACCCTCTGTGAGCGTATAAGCGCGCGTCAAAGAAAATATTTGAAGGATGATAATAACAATAACCTAGATTATGGCGTCGAAAGATTCCCTAATATTTGTCCTTGGACATTATCTGATCCTCGAAGCTCACAGTTTACCTCGAGCAACTGTTCTCTTCTCGGAATCAGATAATGTCCGCGGACGAAATATCAGGGCATATTTCGATGCCACAAATAGGATATTGTATTTATAGTTTCTCGACGGACATACTCTATTTGTATAATGGTACTCGACAGGCACACTCTATTTGTATAATGGTACTCGACAGTTTAATAGAAACCTTGAGCACGCAGTCTAATTGTTAGAGTACACATCTCTAAGTAATAGATACAGAATGAGTAGCCGTGCTTTATTGGATTTAAAAGCTCGAGCTGGAAGCGAGTTTGTATATCCGATTAAGCACAGACACGAATTCTGTATATAGCTTATCAAACATCTAGGTGTATAGCGATGTTTCGTGTGTCGTCATCTATTGTCATTAATGTGCCAACCAGAGATCCATTGGTTCCTAACACAAAACGGGCTTTACAAATCATGGTTGGCACATTAGCATAACAATTGCAATGTTTATCAACACGAAACATCGCTATAGAGTTGTGTTTTTCAGTTATTTTGGCGATACGACCTATTTTGGCCGAGAAAATCGAAGCAAAAGGTTATGCAAATCAGGACGAAATCTGTATTAGATCACATCGCACATTGATTTCTTTTCTTCTTCCTTCATGAATTATTAATGAGTTTGATAATAAAATATATCAAAAATTGCTTCAATCTAGCATGCGTAGCTGGCGGTGTTAGTAGTTTTCGCGAAAAGTCCCAGAGCCAATCAGAAAGCGGAAATCTGGGTTTTGTTGTAAACTATTATGGATCAGACAGACAGACAGAGACAGGGCATTTTATTGGCACCTTGTAAAAATATTTTACATGAGTGTATATCCAATAAAGATCGTGGACGTAAAAATAATGTCTGGTGAAATGCTATATGTATATAAGATGTAGATACTATGTACCAGCGGTTGGTAAATTGTTGGTGTTAGTTGCTTGTGAATTGAGGCAGAGGTGCCTTTTCTCTTTTTTGGAAACAGTCATAATAATAATAGCAGTTCTTCGAACGCGTTATGAAAGCCTCAATGCGTTTACAGTAAGTGAAAAAAAGTACACACTAAGCTAAGAAAATATATAAAATACAATAACTAATAATCTGAGTAATTCTGAGATCAGTCAACGCTCTATGAGCTCAGACATTCTGTATTAATAAATATCCTAAAAGGCAGCGCAGTCTTAAGATGTAACTTGAAGGAGATGATAACGATGTCGCATTCCTAATCGCGGGTGGCGATCACCATATGTATTGAGGAATCGATAATAATAGCCCTTGCTATACAGAACAAAGGTTGCGGGTAGGAGGGTAGGGCGTAATTAGGTCAATAATATAACAGGGCGCAAGCCTATTGATACCCATAAGCAAAACGTTACCTTAAAAGCGATGCGTTCCTTAAGTGGTTGCCAGTGGAGGCACAGGCAGCCCAATCTCAAGATTTGTGTATTTATACGCTTACAAATATCGCTTGAATAGTTCATATTATAAATCCTTCCAAAACGTGTATGTTAGACAAATAAATACACGACTTCATCCTACAATGTTTCAGTTGTGGTTATTCATACCTCTGAGCTCTTCTAGGGTCGTTTCCGCTGTTTTTTTCGAACCTCTTTCCCTCACCTCCTAATATAATGAAAAGGCTGGAGACAACCGACAAATATACGATGCATAACCTGTAATCTTTGCCACGAAAATCACACTTCGCTCACTCCAAATAACTCCAAACTACGGCAGGCCATAGAATGATAAATGAACTAATCCCTACCCCAATTTTAAGATCCAGCGATACCACAGTCTGGAGAAATCAAACAATTTGTCGCCCATTTTCAAGTCCTTCGAGGTTGGCAGCCAACGAAGTTGGACGCCGGAAGTGGGACCTTACGCAACCAGGACGGCAACGTCTAGGACGACGGCATAAAACAATACCCTTAATTACAAAATACAATACCTGCACGTGAAAATACACGCAGTCGACTACATTTCAACCGTTGTCTGGAAAAACACAACGTGAAAACCCCAAAGTTACGTTTACAAGAGAGCGCAAACGTAAGAAAGTAAATCACTCTGTTTTTCGTTCGGCGTGAGCAAAACTTTATGCTTATCATATTTTTCGAAGACCTGGTTGTGAAACGTAATTAAAAGTGAATAAAGGAACTAGTAAACACCAGATTTCGGGAGAAAACACTTCTCTAC
Source organism: Actinernus sp. WN-2022 (assembly GCA_030867875.1). Classification (NCBI taxonomy): domain Eukaryota; kingdom Metazoa; phylum Cnidaria; class Anthozoa; order Actiniaria; family Actinernidae; genus Actinernus; species Actinernus sp. WN-2022. The sequence continues at coordinate 60,852,908 of JAOWCC010000936.1, forward strand.
CTCCCGTCGTCACTGCCGTCGCCGTCCTGGTTGCGTAAGTCCCAGACCACCGGCACTTCCGGCGTCCAACTTCGTTGGCTGCCAACCTCGAAGGACTTGAAAATGGGCGACAAATTGTTTGATTTCTCCAGACTGTGGTATCGCTGGATCTTAAAATTGGGGTAGGGATGAGTTCATTTATCATTCTATGGCCTGCCGTAGTTTGGAGTTATTTGGAGTGAGCGAAGTGTGATTTTCGTGGCAAAGATTACAGGTTATGCATCGTATATTTGTCGGTTGTCTCCAGCCTTTTCATTATATTAGGAGGTGAGGGAAAGAGGTTCGAAAAAAACAGCGAAAACGACCCTAGGAGAGCTCAGAAGTATGAATAACCACAACTGAAACATTGTAGGATGAAGTCGTGTATTTATTTGTCTAACATACATGTTTTGGAAGGATTTATAATATGAACTATTCAAGCGATATTTGTAAGCGTATAAATACACAAATCTTGAGATTGGGCTTCCTGTGGTGGAGGTTATACAAAGATAGGCGATATATATGCAGAACGCTTAGCTCTAACAACTAATCTAGCGGCTGTCTTGTAAACGCTGAAGTTTCTGAATCTGCACGGTATACAGCCCATACATAAGGCTATTACAATAATCTAGTAACTTATAATTTAACTCATAGACATATTTAGAGACAGTTGTCATAAATTTCGTTAGCGGATTTATCGTGAGCAAAAATTGCCTGTCAGCATTTAGATTTTGAAGCTGCAGGTTGGCTGTTCTTTTCTCTTAGATCTTTAACAAGTTGACCTTTTAAAATCATCGTAGATACCACACGGTTTCTAAGTAATACCCCAAGGTAGGGGTGGATAGGTAGTTTCCCAGAAACTGTAATTGTGTCATTATTATTTACCAGCTATACTTACTATTGCAGGATGGTTTTCTGGCATCCCATCTTCCGTTTTCCTTACAAGTTAACATTGAACTGCCCGTCATGATAAAGTTAGGAAAACATCGATAACGAATCCTGGATCCAGCCCGATGGTATGACTTGCTAACATCTCTGTTTCCAAGATTTATATCTCCTGGATCCTTGCAAAAAATCCCTTAAAATAAGAAAAAGATTACAAGAGTTTCTAAGAGGATAAACTAACAACATCACATTGTTTGAGCGTTATTCCCCCCCCCCCCCCCGGTTTTGACCTGATTTGGGCAGATCAGGGTCAGGATTTGAGTATAATTTGGATGCAGTCAGGGTCGGGGTTCAGTATTTTTTAGGCAGTTAGAGTTCAGTTTTTTTAGCTACTATGTCAAAAAAAAGACATTCTGTTGCCGCATTTTGATCGCCTGCCCACATGCAAGCACTGAGGTTCCCATACATCGTGACGCCGCTAATTCGTACTTCAGTACTTATCTATGTACTTCATCTGCTTGAAATGTTCCGTATTTTGCATGCAATCCCGGTACGCGGTATACCGGCCGGGGTATATATCCGACAATTTAAAGAAGGGGCAATCAATTTTTTTTTTCAAAAGGGGGCAATCAGGATTTTGGAGCTCGGATTGGGCGAAACAGGGTCAGGGTTTGAGCCTCTTGGCCTCACATACATACCCACATATACACACTGTATTTCGCGCCATGTTTGCATCTCATTCAAAAAATCGAAATTAGCCGTGAATTAGTCTATTGATTTCAACCTACTGCAGCGTGTATTTCTTCCATCCCATTTCCCGATGGCCCTGCAGACCCTCTTCTTTGGTCCTCGACGTTGGTGAGGTTTTCTGCATGTATAAGTCACGGTATCGTTAAATCGCATCCCTGTTAAACTCCATGGTCTACTATTTCTTACTGATGGAGGCTTGCCACAGCTCAAACCTGTCAAAACAAAATGATATTTTACTATTCGTAATAAATAGGATACCCAACACATGTATCACATCAAAACTATGTTTACAGGACAGCGCTGAATAACGTGCCGCGCGGGGACTAAGTATAAGACAGCAGCGTATTTAAAAATCGAGGAAATGTTGAGATGTTGCGACCGAGTACAATGAAACGTCCCCAGCTTCGTGACTTACGTATTTCGATGTGTTCTTTCTTGTGCATGTGATGGAGTTTATTTCTTGATTAGATTAACTATACAAACTCTGCCCCATGCCAGTCGTCGCGCCTTGAATATGATCAATGTACTTATATAACTAGAAGTAATCATAGATTATCAAAGTGCGTTTGACATATTTTTTGTAAGAGAAAGGACTGGATTTCTTGTGGTAATACAAAAGGCTGAAAGATTGCTGCAATGATGTGGACGGTGTAAATGATCTTGATCAAAAATGCTTGTTTTTAATTAATTTTGAATGTCTTGACTTATATGTTAATGTCTGGGTATAAAACTGTAATTATCTTTGTGTAACATTAAATCATTGGATGCGATGCTTATGTGGCTATATACATGTACATGTGTTTCATATGGTTATCATTCATTTGAGCATTCGTAGCACATTTTGCTGTATAAAATACAGTGTAAAGCAATAGCTGGAGTTAGTGTAGAACACAATCAACCCTATAGCTAGCTACGGCTATTCAGATGTGTATAAACTGCATTCCAGTTCCTAGCATTCACAATACTAAGTGCAATCCAGTGTAGAACATAAACTATATATGCATGTGTATAAACAATTAACTGCACCCCATGCAGTTCCTTTAGAGCTTCAGAACAAGGTTGACTGCAGAATATTGAGTGCCATTGTTAGTTGCAGAATAATTTATGATCAATGTTGGTCGCCGGGTCCTGGCTTTGATCAGCCTTGTTTCAGGTCCCGGCCCAACAGAAATTCAGTGTAGATTAATATTGATTAGTGAACACAGCAATGAACTCAGTACTTTAAATTTTCCTCACCTAGTACTGTCGGTTGATATTCAAGTTCCTTGGCATATCAAAGTGCCGTTATAGATTAACTCTGCCTAAATGTATAGTGTTAATTTGTATAATCAAGATATACACTCGGAATATGCATGGTCACTCTGATGTGTCACAACTCATGAACTGTAGTTTTGGTATTTGTATGTACAGCGAAAAGCAGAATCCAATACAGCGAGAAAGCCAACACCATTTTCGATCGCAGATTCACTCGGTTGTTACTGGATAGTTCAACACAAATTATGACCGAGTTGATGTTCAACTTCGCTAGTGTCGTCTTCAAAACAAACCATGTTTGACTTGATATAGTTTGGACGGAATAATTATAGAATACCCCGCAACTTGGATCATTAATAATTCATTTTCTCAAATTTTCATACAAACCTTCTAAAAACCTAACCCTGAAATAAAAAAAAACCTAACCATTCTCGACCAAAATTTCATAGAACGACACTACATACACCTGCACTATATAAATGGAGGAGAATTTGGCACAGTTTTGGAACAGTTTTTAAGTGATCTTTCGACATGCGGGGTTTAATTGTTCCGTTTGGACATCAGACTTTGTCGAATTCAGGCTTTGATATATCGTACTTGCGAACTTTTAAACATTATTGCATTGGATTGGGAAAATAAGACACTTACTCGACGTTCACATGGCGGTTTTCATTTTTCTCCGAGCATCATGTAGTTACCAGTTCCCCGGCACTTTATGCGAAAAGGTGAACTCTCCGGATGACTACAAGTATGACGCGTATTTCTTGTCAAAATTCAATTCGACATGCGTTATCAAAGTTCAACATTCGTCATTATAGTTTAGTCACCGATCGTTATTAAAGTTCGACATTCGTTGTTAGAGTTCGACATTCGTTGTTAGAGTTCGACATTCGTTATTAAAGCTCGACATTCATTATTTAAGTCGATATTAGAGTTCGACATTCGTTATTAAAGCTCGACATTCATTATTTAAGTCGTTATTAAAGTTCGACATTCATTATTTAAGTCGATATTAGAGTTCGACATTCGTTATTAAAGTTCGACATTCGTTGTTAGAGTTCGACATTCGTTATTAAAGCTCGACATTCGTTATTAGAGTTCGAAGTTCGTTATTAGAGTATTCAATGAGACTGGGTCCGACCGCGCGAAATTTGGCAGAGCGAGGAAACTGGGAATGTACTTAACACGCATGCGCAAACTTCAATATTCTTTCACTTCTTTTCTTGTCTGCCATTTTGTACGTGTGCATCATGTAAACGCTAGAAAAATGTAAGAGCCTGCTCGAGGAAGTAGTGCGCGAGCTGCAAAGCACAAGTGCAACTACTATTACTCCTTCATCGTCAATATCTCCAGGGATATCCACAACTTCTACTAGGACTTTCTGCAATGCCAACAGCAGCGCCCTCGACCTCTGCCGGCTCAGACTGGAAACCGCAACGACTGGTCGCATCTGTACAGGAGGAGCATCAGCGTTTGTTTGGATTTAATCCACGGTCAAGGGCTCGGTACCATCCATTTAGCCATGGGGGTTCTAGAAATACTAAAGTGAAACATGTGTCCACCTGGACTAGAAGTGGTGTGTTTGTCTAAGAGAGATGCCTGCTGTCCGCCTAGCTCCGCCGTCCGCGGAGTAATTTTATCTCAAAAATGCAGGTTTGGGCGAAAAGAAAATAACGCTCAATGTACAAGATGGAGCGCTGGACGTTGATTTGAAGCTCAAAGAAACGTTTCTGAAGCTGGAAACTTCGGGAGGATATTATTTGATGAGAACGTTTGAGCGAGAACGAACACTTGCACTGATAAATGGGCCTTATAGTTCTGTGACGATAAAAGATGCCATGGGTATGGGACAGGGCAAGGTGTTCATTATAAGGCCCTTGTAATGTGACCTCCCAATGGATGCAGTGGGAAGTGGCAGCACTAATGATGTATGTTTTTATTAAATCTAAAAAAAAAATGTTTTAATATCATTACAAGATTTAGGGAGGGTTCATAACTTATGTAGGGGAAGGGAGGGTTCATAATTTATGTAGGGGGTATAGTACTATTGTGGTGTTTGAAGTCGTATTCTTTTCAATATACATCTGGGAAATGGAAAACAAATGTTATGTTGTGCCTATCATTTTATTTGGGAAGGGGGGGGGGATGTATTGCAAGTTGGGGCATCAAAAAAGAAAGAGACAAAATGAAATATCACCATAGCGAGTTTAAAATCACTTGAAATGACAATGTGCCATTTTATATTTCAGCAGGATATGTTGGAAAAATGTTTCCATTGTGAAAAAATGTTTCTTTTCTAGCAGAATTACCAAACAATGTGGAACACTGTTGGCAATTCAATATTAAAATGAAACTTGGATGAAAATTAATATTACCCTGACATTTTCTTTAAATTGTCTATTACCAGTCTATATATAAAGGTTATTGACTAAGCGTGTGGTCAAGATGGTGGGAGTTAATTTTTTTAGTGTTTATGGACCAAGACAAAGACAAGGTCCATAAAAAAAATACAAAAAATGAACTTGGCCAATATTCCCCCATCTTGACCCTCATGCTTAGTCAATAACCATTGACTAAGCATTTCTATTGTTGGCACACTTTTCTTTGATCACAATTGATCCGAGCACATGTTTTCTCAGCGGTAATCATGCATTGGTGCAATTTCCTTTGATCCCAATTCATCCGAGTACATGTTTCCTCAGCGGTAATCATGCACTCGACACTATATTAACCGTTTCCCCACCCACAATTCCCTCTTCTGCTCTGACGAAGGGCGAGCGCTCGAAACGTCAGCTGCTACTCGCTTTCCACGGCGGTTAGCATACCTCAATCGACTTTAGTTGATTACATACCAGTGGTTATCTTCCCCGCCGACGCAGACCAACACTAGTTTTTACAGGAACTAGTTGCCTATCGTATCTACAACCCCTATATATAGACTGGTAATAGACAATTTAAAGAAAATGTCAGGGTAATATTAATTTTCATCGAAGTTTCATTTTATTATTGAATTGCCAACAGTGTTCCACATTGTTTGGTAATTCTGCCAGAAAAGATTATTTTTTTCACAATGGAAACATTTTTCCAAAATATCGTGCTGAAATATAAAATGGAACATTGTCATTTCAAGTGTTTTTAAACTCGCTATGGTGATATTGCATTTTGTCCCTTTCTTTTTTTAAGCCCCAACTTACAATACATCCCCCCCCCCTTCCCCAAAAAAATGTTAGGCACAACATAACATTTGTTTTCCATTTCCCGATGTATATTGAAAAGAATACAACTTCAAACACCACCATAGTACTATACCCATCTAAATATATAATGAACCCTCCCTCTTCCCCAACGTAAATTATGAACCCTCTTTGAGCTTCAAATCAACGTCCAACGCTCCATCTTGTACATTGAGCGTTATTTTTTCCACCCAAACCTGCATTTTTCAGATAAAAATACTTAGCGGAGCTAGGCGGACAGCAGACATCTCTCTTAGACAAACACACCAAACTTCTAGTCCAGGTGGACACACGTTTCTAGAACCACCATCGCTAAATGGGTGGTACCGAGCCCTTGACCGTAGATTAAATCTAAACAAACGCTGATGCTCCTCCTGTACAGATGCGACCGGTCGTTGCGGTTTCCAGGCTGAGCCGACAGAGGTCGAGGGCATTGCTGTTGGCGTTGCAGAAGCCGGAGTAGAAGTGGAAGCCCTAGTAGAAGTTGCCGATATCCCTGCTTTGCAGCTCGCACACTACTTCCTCGAGCAGGCTCTTACATTTTTCTAGCGTTGGCATGATGCACACGTACAAAATGGCAGACAAGAAAAGAAGTGATGGAATATTGAAGTTTGCGCATGCGTGTTAAGTACATTTCCCAGTTTCCTCGCTCTGCCCAATTTCGCGCGGTCGGACCCAGTCTCATTGAATAATGAAACTCTAATAAATGTCGAACTTTAATAACGAATGTCGAACTCTAACAACGAATGTCGAGCTCTAATATCGACTTAAATAACGAATGTCGAACTTTAATTACGAATGTCGAACTCTAACAACGAATGTCGAACGGTGACTAAACTATAATGACGAATGTTGAACTTTGATAACGCATGTCAAATTGAATTTTGACAAGAAATACGCGCCATATTTAGGATGCATTTTCCTTCGTCGAACGCAATTACAATATGACGATGAAATGTCAATATCAGTTGTCAATACTCTATTCAATAATAATTTCGGACCTTGACAAAATAATAATATTGTAATAATATTGAAAGCTGAAATGCAATCATGATGTTTTTCGTTTATTATCTCGAGAAAATAAAACGTACATGTATATTTCATTTATAATCATGCTGAAAAAACAATACCGTGATGACGAAATGAGCAAATTTTATCTGTGTTTCTCGATCGTCAATGTAAAAATATAGTAAGAGAAACTAATTACGTGTTGCCTTAGTTTTGCTAAAGGCTCTCTTAGGAGCTATTTACCTTGTTTGACACAGCTCATGCCACAGTCGCCATCACACCGACACGTTTGCCTCGACGGACAGTTATTATTTGAGGAGCAGGGCTTCGTACAGTAACGGTAAGGCTTTTTGTTTGTCCGCTTACAGCCACTCACTCTTATTCCAACAGCTACACATACAAATAAAAAAGTACATATTAGCATATAATAACTAGCAAGAATGATCAACTGAAGGTGATAATGATAGTTCGGACTAATAGTGAAGCAATGACTTGTAACCTCTGTTCAATATTAAGGACGTTGACGATTATTTTTAAACAGACGATACAACTTTCTGCATTATGTAGCTACGTAAAATAATTTTGGATAGAAATAAGAGTAAAGCACAACACAAACATCGATAATTACTGAAATTAATTGTGAACGACTTCATAAAAAATTACGATGAAGACTTCAAGATTAGTCACCTTCGTGGCAGTAACACGCACAAAACAATACCAGAAAGATTCCTGTCGTCTTCATCTCGATGTAAAGCGACGCGATTCCCCCTGACTAATCTGTATCTATAGTTCGTTCTTGTAGAAGATATTCTTTACGCCTTCAAAAGAGGAAGTTAGTCAATATTTTCCTGGTGGCGTTCTTGCAACATGAAACGTGAGGACTTGAAATCAAATACGATCAAATTACGAAAGTGTGCGGATCGGAGCGGAAAGTTCGAGATTTGACAGACGTGCATACAGCTCGTATACGTAATGGTAATACAATATTTATTAAGACGATGTCCTGTGGTTAACATCAACACAGGAAAAATGTAGCAGACTACTTCCCATTCCGAGTTGCTGAAAGCATGCATCTATTGGAGTCGGGCCAGAACACTCCCTTTCGATCTTGACCTTCGGTCACGCCCCAATTACTGTTGGGCTCGTTAAAAGAGGAGAAAACAAAACAAAACGAAGTTGCAAACCCAGAGGAGATGGGCAAGTGCTACTGTGTAATTTTGACTCTCGCTGGGAGGGTGTGTAATTTTTACTCTCGCCGGGAGGGTAAGGTTAAATGGATAGTTATGTGGGAGGAGGGGTGGCTCTAGATTTTTTTAATCGCCGCTTGAGTGAATCTTATATCCGGTTACTGACTTCCTCTAGTGCTGTGTCTGAAGGCTCCTATTGATAACAGTGAAACTTTGTAATTTTACTGAAGGGATTACCCTGTTTTGAATAAAAGTAACCAGATTCTGATGCCTATGATCTTTAGTGACGCTGATGGTCTTGGGAGCTATGCCATGCTGATGAGTCGTAATAAAGACGAAACAGCTGAGAAAGTGCAACAATGACTATAATCTCTTAGAAGTCCTTAAATTGGAAAATGTCTTCAACCTTAAAATTATCTCAGCTCTTGTCTACAAAATTAAGTACGTTAAAGTTAATATCCCATCAGCTTTCCTTGACCTCATACCATCTGCTTCTGATATTCACAATTATAACACTAGATATTCTACCAATCAAAATCCGTACAGACCAGTATCCCGAACAAATCATGGGCTAACTATAGATTTAAAGCCGTTTCACCAAAATCCCACTAGCAATTAAACGCCTCCCCTACAATAGCTTTAAAAACCAATACAAAATATTGTTACTTGATAATCAGAACTAACCATGTATGGCATACCCAAATTCTATCTGAAGCAGTAATAGCATATTAACCAATATTGTATGTACAATATTTTATCACCTTTTTTCTCTCTATTATATAATATTGATTATTTTCCTCGACTATCTATTTTCACTGTGGTAGCGGCCAACACGAAAGCTTCAGCTACTTTGGCCACTACGCACATATCCGTCTAAAATTAAAATAATTATGTTCTGTAATCTATTAAGTTTTCTACTGCTGTAACGACGTTTTGTACAATTATGAAAATAGTGCGAATAAAATGAATCTTGAATCTTGGTTACCACTCCACGGGTAATAAGATGTGAGCATGCGTGTTAGACACTAGCTACGTCATAGTGCCATGCAATGTGCTTGGTTTGTGTAGAACGTTCATGCAGCCTGACGTTAGCCTGCGTAGCAAGCGTTTCCGTAGTTTTTTTTGAAGCGTAGGAAGACTTTTTCGCTATTTGTTGTCATGTACTCTGTCAGCCGATAAAAAAAATCCAAATATGTTTCAGCGACACTTCCTTCTCTTTTCAGCTTGATGTGAGACGTACTGTTACTAAAGGAAGTGTTGATCCACTTAATTAACTAATACTTTACATCCTGTCCAGCCCTGAGTGAGGGTGTTGCGTTTTCCGCTTCAGAGTTCTGGTATCTTTGTATTAATTACAGATTCATGATGTTAATAGGTTAAATTATAGTTACTCATGTTTCACACTTGCACACAGACCGCTCGAAACGAGCCACAGTATTGGCAGGTTAGGTCAGCTTTATTCCGGTCCGTGGACCTTCCTTTACAGAGCCGTTACATTATGGAACGTTATGTCATACGCTATACGATATGAAGGACTGTAGTGAAATTAAAAACATTAAGCACAAACTTAAGTGTTTGCTTTGGGAGGAGATTTAATCAAATTGAATTGACTGTACATATATACTTAAATTTTAAATTATCAGATCAATATAAGTCTTTGTACCCAATTCACCTGATTCAACTGGAAAAATATTTATCTTTTACCTTTAATTCTACTTTAGATTCCTATCTTAGAGCTCTGCAATATAAAATATAAAATCTTAAATCGAATCTTATATACAAATAAAGTTTTTATGTAAAATGAAGTTAGTTACGTCTCCTCTTTGTACTTTCTGCGGCTTATTCGACGAATCCCTCGAGCATTTGCTGTATCAATGCACTTTTTCGATGCCTTTCTGGGCTTCCATTCAAGTTTGGCTAGGAAGCATCGATTTCAAAGTAGCCCAATTCTTGGAAGAATATGTATTCTTTGGCCTGTGGGAAGACTCCAAAACAATAAATCTTTAGATTTCATTATTTTGGTCGCAAAGCAAATAATTTATAGATGCTGTCAATCAAATGGCAAGCCATGCTCATTGCAAGACTGAAATATGTCAGATCCTTAGAATATATTATAGCCTCAAACAACGGAAACCTATCTAAACATTATAATAAATGGCAGACAATAGTCCTATAAAACCCTACCCTTACATGTCGATTATGTGTGAATGTGTGCGTGTTTTCTTTATTTATAACGACAAAAAAAACATGTAAACAAGAGTTTAACCAAATGTAAAAAAATGTATATTGAAAGGCTGGAAAAAAAGCGTTAAATAGAAAACAAAACAATACAAAACACCCTAACCTTTAGAACGTGCAGTACCAAAACAATATAAAGTATAATGATCCTATCAGAATACAAGTCTCGCGCGGTATTGTATTACTCTAACATTTAGAACGATCGAGCAGTACAACAACAATAGAGCTACAGTATAATAATGGTCAAATCAGAATACAGGTCTCGAGCGGTGCTCGGTATTCCTCTAACTTTCAGAACGAGCAGTACAAAAACAATAGAGCTACAGTGTAATGGCCCAATCAAAATACAGGTCTCGAGCGGTACTATGGGTTCTAACCTTTAGAACGAACGGTACACATGCAAACAATAGAGCTAGGGTATACCACAGGTAGCCCAAACTTACGATCTGTATAATCGATTCTGATAGAATGTTTGGAATTTTCTTTATTTATATTGCTGTAATGCTCGTAAATCTAATAAACTATTTCATAAACACCAGTTCCCTTGTAATGATTACCTTTAATATATGTGGCGAGTTCTGGGCAGTTTAGCTTTGCCGGGTGGTAGAGGGGGATTTTGATTGATTAAATACGGATCAAAAACTTGCATGGGACACCTGTGAGTATACGAGTTCAATATTGCTGGTTTTCACTCAATCCCCAGAGATTCAAGTGACAAAGGACATGGCGGCCATGTTGGTGCCCCAACAAAAGAAGCTAAAGAGAAATCTATTGTTTAAGGGCACCAACATGGCGGCTATGACGTCAAGTGAAAGTCAGCAATTGGTATTAAAATCGGAATATCAGTTCAGTGATGGCTCCGAAGGATACATTGCTGTTTTCCCCTTAATTATAAGTCTGTTGAAAATTGCGGTTCACTTTCGGCGCCGCGTCAGCAAATTTAAGATATCAGAACTAGCCTCGTTATCATGTTCTTATCTACTAGAAAGAATGACCGACGACTCATTTGCTAGATTTTATAGAATAAATCGCTGATCTTTAAAGTGCCACTACGATCAAATTTTGCCCTATTATTATTTTTACGTATTTATAAAGTAGAGCTGCTAAATATTACTCGGTCCAAACCGTTTTGCGATACGACGACGGGAAGTCTTATTTTTCGGACTCCGAAACTGGAGTAATTACGTCCGCCATTAATCGAGCATGTTCCTGGCCGCGCAAAAGACTGGGCAACCAGATAGAGGAATAAGAGAATAAGAGCGATTTCAGAGCTCAAAATACTTACTTTAAAAAACTTTTTTAAAGATTTTTTCTACATCGATGGTTATTTTCGACCCTGAAATACTATTTTATGCTAAGAAAAAGCTAAAAAAAGGGAAGAATTTTCATCGTAGTGGCACTTTAAAGGTTTTCAAATTCATTCATATAGACAAATGTACCGGCTAGCACAGGAGCCCAATCACGTGATTCTACTGGATGGCACAACAAATCTGACTTAGCAAAACTGTTTGTAAACGGCTATATTTCACCTCCAATCGATTGTCGATCTTTCTACAACTGTATGCGTTTTTGAAGATTGTTTGCCATCCAGTAAAGCCCAATTACCCATGGGATCACGAGCACGATTCATTGGGTATCGAAGTATTATTATCAGCACGTCATTGTTTCCTGTAAAAGGCCACGCCGGGCACAAATTAATGACCGTGAAAATGCCGGAGTTTCTATATTTTAAAAAGTATTCGGCATAGAGGAATGGATTTTTGTAAGTGTATAAAGGAGTGTCAACAGAACATAACCTGATACGTTAAGTTAATGTAGCCATCATTATTATGACGTCACAACGACTTCATTTGTTCATCTCTCAGATAGGTTTCTTATAATTAGCTCTAAAAACGTTTGATTATATCTTTTTTAAATCTCTTGTTCATGAGAATGAAGGAATTGAAAACCCGTTCTCGGTTGGTTGATCATGAGGTTTTCTCAGCTTCCACAATCAAATTATGGAACGAGCTCCCTGAGCTAATTCAATCGTCGCCGTCTTTAGAAATTTTTAAATCAAAGTTAATCAATCGTGTCCGACCCATACCACCCAAGTACTACAAAGTTGGTATCCACTTATTTTACTCACCGGCCGTATGAGACTAAGGTTTTGTGCTCTCATTATTTTTTGTACAAACGTAATATTGTAGAGAGCCCAGGATGCGTATGTGGAGCTGCATGTGAAAACCTTGCTCATGTTTTCTTGCACTGCCCTCTTCATGCCCAACCACGTACTCAGCTCATGGCTGCCTTCAGCGCTGTTTCCCAAAACGAAACCAATCTTATTGATATAACAGATAAACGTTTCGTGGAGCTTTTTATCTGTGGCTCACAATTATTAAATTTGGAAAATAATACTGAATTCCTTAATGAAAGTATGAATTTTATTGTGTCTACCAAACGGTTTCTTTTCTCTAGTGACGTCCTGATCATGACTTGACTTGACGTTTGTTAATAATGCTCCGTATCTACTGCTGTTGTTAATGAAATGTTTGCCAACTTCTTCCTCATCTTACACGGCTTTTTCAATTTGAACCAATTATCGTATATAATGTATTTGACGCGTTTTCTATAAACGAATAGCTTTACTTTTTACTTTCATTACCTTACATTTAGACAACTGAGAGAGAGCCAACGGTTTCTGATAACTCGAGTAAACCCGATCCATGAAAGACAACAACGTTTTTGGTATTTAATTGGCTTTTCTCTCAGTTTCTGATTGGCTACTTTGCTACTACCATTGGCTACTGCCATTAGCCATTCCGGAGTTGAGGACGATTGGTTTGATAATAAAATAAAAATGTGGCGAGATTTCAAAAATCTGGACGATGTCCCCCAAAACCATACGTTCTCTCTTATTTTTACCCCAAAACCATACGTTCTCTCTTATTTTTACCCCAAAACCATACGTTCTCTCTTATTTTTACCCCAAAACCATACGTTCTCTCTTATTTTTACCCCAAAACCATACGTTCTCTCTATTCAGTTCGTATTTACCCAAACATTATCAATCTCGATAAACGTGATCTCACTCGGTCCCAGTCCTTTTCTCAACTCCGAAATTATGACCCTCCCTTTTTCTCTTTTGCTCCTTGGAGGCAGAATAACCAGAATATTCTTATTTCGGAATAAGAATATCCAGGAATATCCCAAACAAACGCGGCCTAAGATGCACTTTTTAATCACAGGAAACAAAAGAAGGTTTGAGTTGAAAACCCGCAGCTTGTTGAATGCAAGAACTTACAGATGCAGATCGAATCTGACAAAAGGAGCTGTTCAATATACGTCGAGTAAACTTGTGCATGTGAGTATTAAGTATTCTTACTTTATAAGCAAATTAACAAATATGAATGCCAAGTTTCTCAGTCTCACAATAAAAAAGCTTCTTTCTTTGAAACTGTGCACGTCGTATGTTATGTTCACTCGTCTTTACGTACCACGATTTTAGTAGCGTAGTGATGTAGCCGTTCTTTTCTTCACGATTTGAGAAGCAATTTTGCATGTTTCTTTAATTTTCAGGCAGTCATTTAAGCTTCTGCATGTGTATAGTATGTAGTAACTACAGGGTTTAACTCAGCAAATCTATCAATACCTCGGCTAGCTTCTCCATGCAATTCACCTTTTTTTTTGGTTGTAGTTGTTTTCATATGCGTTAATCGCTCTAGAAAATCAAATTTCACCTCAAAAGAAAACAAGAGAGTTGTTCATTTTTTAGACTACTATAATGACTTTGTGAATCACCTCGTTCGAATTTTTTTACACTATTTTTTCTTTGCTCGCGATACAAAGGAATAAAAACAAAAATTAGTGCGGGTTTCCTGTGGATGGTTGAAATCAGCTTTTCAGACCATTGAATTCCACGCTGGATGTTACTCTTCGTTAGCCAATCATCACGCGAGTGTAATTTGCGTCGGGCTGTGGGATTTAAACAGGAAAAAATAGAAAAACGATTGAATATAACGAGTCAACCTCGCCCTATTACTACGAACAAGTTTCGAACGGCTTTGCAAACTTCTTGTAAGGAAACAGTGAGTTTTGTTTCCCCGAGACCCTCGATGTTCGCCGACAGTCATTTAAGTATTTTGTTATACCTCCCTAGTCAAACATAAAACGACGTATATACGTATGGTTTTCGAATTTCATTTAACATTGAGGACCTTACGCACGATCGACGACGTAAAGCAATCGTCTATAAACTACAATAGATATATAGGCACAAAATAGTTTTAAGTCAACCTCGACAAAAAGTTACCTTGAAAACGATAGCTCACCTTCTTCTTTATACTAATTTGTGGGGTAATTTAGAACGAAATACACTCGTACTTTTTAGGCGTATTTGGTACTTATTGATTGAGTGGGAGGGCCGGACGGGAAAATATTTGGCTCAAGGTCATGACGTACGGACCGAGCGCACGTACAAAATAACCGAGAGCCAAATATTTCCCGTCCGGGCCTACCTAACTCAGTCAATAGGTTTTTTATCGTATGACCATAATTTTTTTGTAGAACAAACCGCAAAACAGCAAGAAAAAATTGTGCAGGGCCGGAGGGATTTTTCCGGCCCGCTCACGCCATACACGTCCGGACCTCATCACGTGACTTTTGTAAATGGTTTTGAAAGGAAAGCGCGCGCGGGGCCGTACGGGTCATATGACAAGTACTCGTATGTTAGACGTATAAACACTGGTATGGCTGATCAACTAAAAGTCGACTAAGGTATGCTAATCGCAGTAGGGCCATCCTGTACCGCTCGAAACGAGACACAGTATTGGCTTACCCAACAATACAAAACACCCTAATCTTTTGAACGTGCAGTACAAAAACAATAGAGCTACAGGATAATGGGTGCAATCACTCGCTCCCCCGCGGCGGTTAGCATACCTTAGTCGACTTTAAGTTGGACATACCAGTGTTTATATTTCCCGTCGATGTTAGTTGTACGTACTCGTATGCTACTGAATCGTATGTACTCGTATGTACGACGACGTACGTTTAGTAGAGGATGGAAATCTTAGGAAACTGAATCTAATTCTGTCATTCGAAAAATCTAGATGTGAAAAGCGTAAAGGTGCGAACAAGAGAAACAATAAGCACCTAATTTCGCGAGAAAACACTTTCGGACCAGCTCGACGCGACGCGACGTACCACAAATTTCCAGACGGTCTCAAGCTAGGCGCACGTGCAAGTCCAAAGGTCAAGAAGGATTGGAGGCCTGTCATGTGATACGTTCTCGTCCAATCGAGAACGGCGTTTGACTTGGGATGAATAACAATCAACACTTAACTGATTGGTCCAGAGGGAAATATAATGTTCAGCGAGTTTTGGTTCCCCTCGATGTTCCCCTCGACTTCCTCTCGGGAAACATCGAGGATCGATGGGAAACAAAACTTACTGATTCCCGAGGGGTCAGTCAACAAAAAACGTGATGTTATATAGCAACTTTTCCCCGGAGTTTTTGTCCGCCATTAGTAAGTCAGTGGCGCGCACGACACATCACACCATGTTCTGTCGTCACGATGTGATCACGTGGCGGGATACAATTGCGTCCCGCGCGGGATACATTGGATTTTGATAACTGCCACGTGACCCCGGTTCAACCGATGAGAGCGTGCGTTGTATCTGGAAAACTTATGGCTATGTAAGCAACTCCTTTTGTTCTATATTACATTAGCGCGGCGGGAGAGTGATAGCCTGGTACGTACTTAGGACAAGTCAAGAAATCGAGAAGCTTTTAACGCTTTAATAGTTGAACCAACGTTCATGACGTGTTACATCCCACATGGATGGAAGTGAAAAGATAAGGTTAATAACGTATTTACTTATTACTACCAATCATAAAATATTTTACCCCCCTTCCGTACTCCGATCACTTAATGTACTTCAAGGTAAGACCCTGTTTATTTATTCCCATACAAACCAGAGTTTATTTATTGTGGGTTTTATTTACTATGCTTGCTCTCCTCAAGTTTCAAAAATACTTTTGCCATTGGAGTGCCTTGTCTAACTGGGATTCCACAAATTGTCGCTAGTGCATATGGATCCCGCACCACTAACATCTTAAATCCAATCGTCTAACTCATGTGGGATCCGTAAATGTCGAAAGACAACTGGGCTGCAAATTCAAAATCAAAATGGTTTGTTTTACGTCAAGATACATGACCGTTACCGGGTCTCCCAAGCCAGTGGGTTATGTTTAAGTATTGGACGAATTCAAGGGTCCAATTACATCTGACTTTAACTTACAATTCCTTGTTGAAGAAACTCATACAAACAGAGCCTTACGCTTGCCTAAGTGTACGATATATTACAATAATCCAACGAATGATGATTATTTTGCTAAATAACAAATCAGTGTGATTTGATTAACCCAGGCCCGATTGTTCAAATAGTAGATAACGCTATCCACCCAGACAATTCCCTAGCCCGTACATAAAATAAGCTAGTTTGGTTAAAACTTATCCACTGGATAGGGATTTATCCACTGGATAGTGTTATCCACCCTTTGAACAACCAGACCCAGACATTTAATTCGCGAGTAAACCTTTTTACGTAGTCATTGTAAAGAGGCCCCGTCTTACAGTAAACTTGTTCATGAACTTTTTGCTCTATAAGACACACAGATTTTACGTTCATGGTTGTTTTTTAACTTTAATACAGTCATATATAATTTATGGCTTACTTAAGTAAATGTTGTATTTTCCTATTTGGGAAGGACCATATAGTTTACTCTGTAGATGCCGTTGGTGAACTGAATTGCGACTAGTCCTTAACGTTTTGAGAGATGGATAGTAGTAGAAGAGCGTTCGCATATATTTTTACTTTTCTTTCCCGTATTTCTTTCTTTCTTTCTCTCTGTTTTCTTTCTTTCACACTTTGTTTCCTTTCTTTAGTTCAGTTTTTTGTGGTTGGCTGATTAATAACTTGTTTTCTAATGTATCTACCATTCGTCATGTTCAATCAGTTTTCTCTAGTATTTCACAGTTTGTTGACAAGCCATGCCTTAGAAGCCATGGAGCAATACGACGGTCACTGACGATGAAGATAACGCATTGGAACAGTCCATAGTCGGCAACTGAGTAACAAACAATGTGATGTACAGATGTGCCAACACAAAATAGAAATTCATTAGATCGTGTACGTTCCATAAAGCTTCTGCAGCTCGAAACCGGAGCGGAACTCCCTTCCTCGCCACCGTTTTGTATCAGCTTTGTCGCCTTCTTTTTCTCAGTCCGCAGTTACCCATTGCTTCATTTTGAACTCTGAAGTGATCATGTGAGTATATTGAAGCTGAAGATTTTCAAAGAAAGGAAGAAGAAAACTGCGAATTTACATTAGCTGTGATGGCTTAATAGCCAGTGACCTCATTCTGTGGTCTTTTGATAAGAGTTAACAATAAATGAAAATATTCCTCCCACTGAATCGGATTTTAAGATACACTTGCTTATAATAACAGACCCGCGAGCCACAAGCAAGAACTTCTATGGCGGATTTTGAAATCTGGTGCCACAAACCGATGATCCGCGATGGGATAAAAACAGAGCAAAACAAAATAAAAATGAGCGAAAATTATTTTCTTACTGACGGTATTAAAAGTCCGCTCGTGGAGTAATATCATGGCGGGCGCAACATGTACAATCCATTTTTCAGTAGTCGGAATCCAAACGTTTTAATTTCGCCTTCTTCTTACAATAGAAAGGATCCAACGTCTGTATTTCGACACTCGTGTGTAGTATGCATATTTCCGCGGCATCCCACAGCCTTCACTCCAACCAAAAAGTCCAATAACTACCCATCGTCCCGTGCGAGGGTTCTTTATCACTAGCGGGCTTCCAATATCACCGAAACAAGGATCTTTTGGTTTCTTCCTAAAACCTGCGCAGAGGGTCAGGGAGCTGTCATAACTATAAATTGAGGATCTTTCACATTCTCTGTTGGAAACAAGAGGGACCGTAACTTGAAGAAGCTTGGCTGAGAGTGGTCCTACCATGTGACCTAGCCTTATTTTCCTAGTCGTTCCCCAGCCAGCGACCGTGCCGTAATTTGGAGGTCTCTCAAATCTAGAGTCGCGCTTGCGTCTTGGAATGCAGACCTACAAGAAATAAAAAGTGGAATTTCAGATACAAATTAATAGGGGAGATATCATGTCTTGATAGAGCGGTTTTCGATTGAGTGTCGAAAATAATAAGTGATTGCTTTGGTTTTGCGTTTGGTTAGCTTTTCTACTGGCTGAGAAAATGTTTTCTAATTATCAACCAATCAAGTTCTAAATTAAAACCAAACGCAATCACGCAGTCAGGTTTTGTTTTAGAGACAGTTTACTTTGCGTTTACTTTTCCTCGTGATTGGTTCAAGTAAAACCAATCGTGAATTACTTTAGTTCGTGATTGGCTCATTGTGTTTTCACTTGCTCCTGTGATTGGCTATGTAATTACTTTGGTTTTGGTTTTACTACACTCAACTGAAAACCGCTCTATGTATTAGTAACAACCGCTATGTAAGTACAGAAGAGCGGCTATCCACCTGCGTGTTATTTCAGCTAGAAGATTTGATTCCCAGCCGGATTGTCATTAGGTGATCTCGCGAAATCCTGTCAGCCAATCAAATTGCGAATCGCGTTTCCGAAAAAAAGAATCAATCCCGTTTATCACTGCGCACCCACTTATCAATGGTTTCGACGTGTTATTTAAACGGGTAAATAACTGCAGTGTTTTGTTTTGTTTTGTTTTTCTGCATGGAGACCAGATCGTAATAAAATCTCTACCCGGGCTGACTGAGTGCTTGGAAACAAGATCATTATTCAAACAAACATAAATGATTTTCTTCTAGAGGTTTCAGTTCATTGATGTGATTTTTACATTTCCCCGGCTTTAACTTGAAGACTAACGAGTAAATAATAATGCTCAACAGAAAGATAACGGATATTCAGAGACTGACTACATGAAATTGCCAGCTCCATTGTGAGTATACAAGCTGTAAACAGTGATAGTTCGGCCGTATTTCCAGTATACCATCGGCCGCCTTAGTAAATTAAAAATACACTCGTGAGACAAATCAATTGACAAAGTTACAACAATTTGAAGAAACATAAAGCGATTTATTCGGTTAAATGTCATGAGACATATGATGAAAATTGTTTCCCAAACCTGAATTAAGAATTAATCCAGTATTTTCTCAAACTTTATCCAATTGTTTGGGCGCAAAATGTTAATGTTGTTGCTCCATGCTGACATTAAAATTCCAGCACTGGAAGAATAGTTTATCCGTGTCACAGTTTAGTCGTTGCATTGTTGTATCAAATGCAATTCCAACACGCTGGATTTCTCTCGGAACTGTCTCAGTATATTCGGCTTCCATTTTAAAGGAAAACCACTTTCCATTTCATGATATTTCTTTGGAAATAATTCCCCGAAAACAAAACTCCGTTCATCATGGCCGTCAGATTTTCGTATTTCCAAGCGTGCGGTCGTGTTAGGGATTGATTCTTTAACGAACAATCATGCATTGCGCACTTTCCGAGATCACCTGGTGAGTAGAAGAGTTTGCACCGTAAATGGCCCGTGTTCTCGATCCAAACATCCCATCTGTTTATTATTGCTGTTATAAAACCAATATATATATATAATCAGAGAACACAGACATGGGAAATGAATGTTATTGATTTATCTATATTGATTTCTTCCTAAGCCATTAATACGACACTTGTGAAATGCACTTGGCCTCATGCATAGACCTGACTACAGAATAACTTCTCATCGTCGTCATCATTATCATAATAGCGGCGCACCACAGATATAGGATAACAGCAAACATTGGCTGACGTACGGTTTTCCTCGCGCCCGAACCCCGACGCGCGGCAAGCGACCGCACTGTTGAAACTCCGACACGCGACAAGCGACCGCACTGTTGAAACCCCGAAACGCAGCAAGCGACCGCACTGTTGAAACCCCGACGCAAACGACCGCACTGTTGAAACCCCGAACCCCGACGCGCGGCAAGCGACCGCACTGTTGAAACCCCGAACCCCGACACGCGACAAGCGACCGCACTGTTAAAACCCCGAACCCCGACACGGGACAAGCGACCGCACTGTTGAAACCCCGAACCTCGACACGCGGCAAGCGACCGCACTGATAAAATCCCGACACGCGACAACCGACCGCACTGTTGAAACCCCGAACCCCGACGCGCGACAAGCGACCGCACTGTTGAAACCCCGAACCCTGACACGCGACAAGCGACTGCACTGTTAAAACCCCAAACCCCGACACGGGACAAGCGACCGCACTGTTGAAACCCCCGAACCTCGACACGCGGCAAGCGACCGCACTGTTAAAACCCCGACACGCGACAAGCGACCGCACTGTTGAAACGCCGAACCCCGACACGCGGCAAGCGACCGCACTGTTGAAATCCCGAACCCCGACACGCGATAAGCGACAAGCGACCGCACTGTTGAAACCCCGAACCCCGACACGCGACAAGCGACCGCACTGTTAAAACCCCGAACCCCGACACGGGACAAGCGACCGCACTGTTGAAACCCCGAACCTCGACACGCGGCAAGAGACCGCACTGTTAAAACCCCGACACGCGACCGCACTGTTGAAACCCCGAACCCCGACGCGCGGCAAGCGACCGCACTGTTGAAACCCCGAACTCCGACACGCGACAAGCGACCGCACTGTTAAAACCCCGAACACCGACACGGGACAAGCGACCGCACTGTTGAAACCCCGACACGCGACAAGCGACCGCACTGTTGAAACCCCGACACGCGGCAAGCGACCGCACTGTTGAAACCACGAACCCCGACACGCGACAAGCGACCGCACTGTTGAAACCCCGAACCTCGACACGCGGCAAGCGACCGCACTGATAAAATCCCGACACGCGACAACCGACCGCACTGTTGAAACCCCGAACCCCGACGCGCGGCAAGCGACCGCACTGTTGAAACCCCGAACCCTGACACGCGACAAGCGACTGCACTGTTAAAACCCCAAACCCCGACACGGGACAAGCGACCGCACTGTTGAAACCCCCGCACCTCGACACGCGGCAAGCGACCGCACTGTTAAAACCCCGACACGCGACAAGCGACCGCACTGTTAAAACCAGGCGGCCCGGATCGAAACCTTGGCCAGTAGCTAGCTAGTGATAATGTTGCTCTTTCTTTTCTTTTTCCGTTATCTTCTTTTTTCTTGTAAACCTTTTACTTTGATTTCCCTCGATTTCAACAGTCATTTTGTGTTTTATCTTTGATCTCTTCGTATAATTTATCGTTGTTTTCGGGTCGTTACCTCAGATCTGATAATTGGGAACTCCGCTTTTAGGCTTGCCTAAATATATACAAATGTTTATTAATAATATTTAACCACGGTAAACCCTTCAGCTAACGCTGTTATCAATGGGTGCCCTTATTAAATCCAATTAAGCTGGTTTTAATAATGTGCATGAAACATCCATAACAGCAACTTACCATTCTGATGAAGTTGTTTGGTTTAACCGGTTTGGCGAGCTCGAGGAGAGCTATGTTGTTCGAATGGTTAGTTCTACTGTAACCTGGATGAATTATGATGCGCTTGACTCTGATAAACTTCTCTGTGCCGTCAAACCTCTCTCTGTTGAACTCTCCTTCAAGAATGCAAACCGCATTAATATTATAATTTGCATGCGTGCTTCAATTCTGGTAACAACAAGTAAGTAGACAAAGACTTGTGCTCCGAGTATATATATTAAAGAAAGCAATAAAAGGTTTGGAATATTCGCTTAAATAGACAAGAGCTTAGTCGTAATCAGTTCATCAAATAACTTAGGCATGCACAGTGATTAAGCGCCGGTCTGACGATCGGGATGGGTTTAAAACCCCAGCCGGTAGCCGGGCCAACCCTCAAGGTTTTAAAATAACTGAGTAGAAGGAGCTGCTTTACATAATTCAACAGTAAATGGTTAGACCTTCACGTTTTCTTGTTTGATGACGTATAATCGTGGGACTAAGTCAGCGGTAGCCTCCTAAAGCAGATCCCCGCGGCGAAAACGGAGGACCATGTGGAAGATTACTGAGCTACATTGTTAGCGGGAAACGTGTTACCTTCTAAAATAAGATATGACTACCTCGATAGGTCTGTAGAATGTTTGCGCATGCGTGCATCGCGCATAATTCTATTGTTCTCGGCGACATGTACTTACGGCCGAGAGGTTAAAGTGAGGACGGAATAATTATAACATTGCTAATTAATTCTGCGGGAGAGCAATTGTGATTGGCTTTTGACAAATTGGTTTGGGAATACTCTACTTCCACATCACATGAAGCACATGTCAATCACTGTCAACTGCTCGCTTCATGGGAATAGTGGACTCCGAAAGCTCGATAAAGAAGGTCATCACACTAACTGATGTTGTTATATCAGAAGCCCATTTGTCATTACCGCCCCTGAAGTTTAAAAGCAAAGCCTTTCGTCTGTTCGATCTTGTTATTTCCTTGGTGAGCCAATTACACAGATACAGACTTAAAACTTATCAATTCAAAGTTTAAGATACGTATACCTTGTCTTTGTAAAAGTTTTGGGTTAAATCCATGGTTCGAATCGCCGCTTAGTTTGTCTCTGAGAAATTAAACAATCGTGTTGGTTTACTTTTTTTCCTATGAATCGTATAAAACGGAGAAAGTTATAACTTTGAGGTCGCCGGTGCGATGTTTTTAGCTTTTAAATACTTCTAGAGCACATACGAAACATGAGCAACGTCTCAATTTGAAGTTTGAATTATTCTGAATACAACGTTATGATTTGCGTTTGGCGCGCTAAGTTTATAGTTATTTATTTAATGCTCACTAAGCTTTGTTTTGTCGCGGTTGCCTTTACACAGCTTTAGATTGAATGCACTTTGCCGCCAACTCCGCCGGGAAGATTTTTCTTTGCATTTAAGTACTTTTAGAGCACATACGAACACGAGCAACGTCTCAATTTGAAGCTTGAATTATTCTGAATACAACGTTATGATTTGCTTTTGACACGCTAAGTTTATAGTTTTTATTTAATGCTCACTAAGATTTGTTTTGTCGCGGTTGCCTTTCAGTACTCAGCTTCAGTTTGAAAGTACTTTGCCGCCAATTCGGCTGCATGGGCGATGTTTTTTAGCTTTTAAATACTTCTAGAGCACGTACGAACATGAGCAACGTCTCAATTTGAAGCTTGAATTATTCTGAATACAACGTTATTATTTGTTTTTGACGCGTTAGATGAATGACCAGTCAGTTCCAAATGGCATCAGTGAGATATTAACATATCGTCTTTAGGAGGCGGAGCCTACAACTGAAGGAGGCGGAGGCAGACTAACTGAAGCGTAGAAGCGCGCATATTCAAATGAGGATTTCAGTAGCCATCTTTGAGAGATTTCATGAAGGTGAAATTAAACCTTCAAAACATATTACTAATCGTGGTCGGTTGGCGCTGAAACATGGCAGTAAAGGCCTTCAGGATATGTTCATGATTTTGCGCCCTTTTGGTTTTTAGAAGAAGTTTTTATTTGTTCGTAAATCGCTCTCGCATATCACTAGTAGTAAATTTCCCCTTTAAAACACACGAAAAACCCTGAGGTTCCGTGTCATTTTCGTACTCGTAAAATACCTGTTAGGTGAAATATTTTGGCGGGATGGTAAAGTTTATCATCTTATCTTCATTTTGCGCCCTTTTGGTTTTTTGTAGCGATTTTCTTTCCTGTTTAAAAGAACCAAACCTCAAGCTACTATCGCCATTTTGTACTTTTTTCTTTGTAAACTGGCCGTCCTGTTCAAATTAATTTTTGAATTTGGCTGCGTACTGTAATTTTTAAGACCTGGATGTGTCGCGCTATTCTGCCCGATGTGAATTTCACGCCGGAAATCACGATCGCGCACATTATTTTGGTTGAATTTTCACTCGAAATGTCGACTTCAAAACGTTGTTACAGAAAAGTACAAATGAGCCTCGAATTTTAAGTGATCACCAAGCATGAACCAGTCCCAAATTTAATTTGCTTGATGACTAAACTAATAAACTCTAGTAATAGTCCAGATAAGAACTGTAGTAGAATCCATTGTTCTGCGGCAATGAGCCTCCCCCGCATACGATTTTGCTTGAATATGCCTTAAATGCTTTAGGGGGTATCTACAGTCCAAACTACATCTCGAAAATAAAGTATTTTTTATGCTATTGGCTCTTTTCTCTGTGAAAATGCAGAGGCCGGAGCCATTATCCAGCCAATCGGATTCAGAGAAAACAAAGGTTTTTTCAATCACAAATTTGAGGTAGTTTGATCAAAAATAAATTTAAACCAAAAAAACAAATATCGAATGAAAATGCATTATTTCAATGTATTTCTATTGAATTTATAAGTACCAACCAATAAAATTACGAGAAAGAATAATAGAAAATTAACCCTTTTAACATTCCTTGCCGTTGACACTACAGTTCTTATCTGGACCATTACTTAATAACATATTATTAATAGCGATGAGAAATAACTATTAAGATTTTCTCCTTAACCCCCGGACTTTTTTGCGATGTGTTGAGTTTTTAAAACAGAAACCATTTAGGAGCGATTTCTACCGCTAATTGGATATGCGCAGTATTTTTCAGACTTGTCGCCTACCTCAGAAAGGAGTACCTACCTAGTGTTACTTGGAGCTTGCGTGGTTTAATTGGTCTTCCTCTGGGTAGGAGTATGTTGGCGACTGTAACAACCCAACGCGTCCGTATCAGGGCGCCGTTGAAGAGGTACCCTGAATCTAGAACAGAAACATGTAAATAAATAATTAAGTAAATAAAGCATGATAACTGCCCTTCGTCGCTGGCGTTTCTTCGGGTAAAAAAATCTAAGATGAAAAAAACATTATCTATTAGCAGACATTAAAAATTATCCAAGAATCATCGCGTTCTAGCTCCTCGAGTTCATGACGTTTACCAATCTCAGCCCCTGAGACCGCGTGGTTTCTTGGCCAGCGGTGCATTGGACCATTTCCTGGCGCTGAGTAAAAGAATCGCGAGCTGTTTACATCCTTATTTTTTTCGTTACTTGCGTACTTATTTACTAAACGCCATACTTTATAAGTTGCCATAAAAATACTGAAAATAAAACAATTTCTCCACTATAGAAACTACTTCCAAATTGAAAAAAGGACTGGGACTGAAAATCGTTTTTGACGAGATTCTTACTAACGTAAATATAACTTAGCATTGAACATCTTCTATTGAAATCCTTGAAAAAATGTGGAAACTGCAGAAATTGGTAGTGATTTGAGTGAAACAAAGAGCATACACCCAAGACTGACAATACATCGCTTCTGTACGAGCGCGTGACTGAATTAACGAAAGCAAAGAAAAGAAAAGAAATTGATAAGGGAGAAAACAGCCTGCGTAAAACGTTTTTCTCCATACAGATCATTTTCTTGAATTTTATATTTATATTTTCTATACTTCTAATACATTTACAAGACAAGAAAAAAAGATAGTACAGTTCAAACCATAACACACTAAAACTACTTTCAAACTTTACATGTAAAAGAAACACACATGGAGAAATTGTTTCTACAAAACTATTGACGATTGAGTTTTACTCAACGATTGACTTAAAGAAAGAGTATGTATTTAAATTAATTGGTAATTGTTGAGGTAACAACTAGTTTAAGATGACACGAGAGGGAGCACAGGCTCCCACTTATTATAATAGTAACTAAGTTTATCTTTTTCTTGATTCTCTCCAACAACCTTAAGGATAACGGTTTGTTGTTTAATTTGCAATATGAAATAGTTATAATTGTCTTCTAGATTTTCTATGAACCTCCCTGGCGGGAAAATAACATACAGCTATTTCAAATAAAATGGTCACGGACGATCGACAAGCGACAAAGGTTGTCATTAAATAACTGGCGGCAGCTATGCGGAATGGAATACGGTGTAATTCGAAAATCCATTCAAAGGAACCATCAATAGTCTTCTTAAAGCCTTTGCCTCAATTCACACGACGTCACCCGACGTTTAGCAACAACCACAATCCATGTCGGGCAGGGTATACACGACTTTCATAATGGCCGCCTCCTAATTTGCATAATTTGGAAGACCAATCTGTAGAGGAAAACTAATCCTACCACATGAAAGATCACATTAAAACTAGCTGTTGAGCTACGAGCATTTCTAATGCAGAAAAACATGAAAGCGAGGCTAGAAAGGCTTCCGTTGTTTTTCTCATACAAATCTCTCTAATTTCAACTGGCTGTAATTTCATTGTGTTTTAAGCTACAGCACTCAACTTTCACAAGTTCATTAATGTCAACATGCTCTTTCACATGGCAATGTTCATATTTTCTATACATGTAGAAAAACTACCGAAACGGGAAATCACATATGTAAATTAGGAGGCGGCCATTATGAAAGTCGTGTATGTTGTTGTCTGGGACAACCTTATTTGAAACAGGTGTATGTATTTTGTCCATACATCATGATTTCGTTTCCAATGACAGTTTGTCAAAAAAGAATTACCCTGCGAGAAGAGCGTTCTTCAACTCCACGGCGAAAAGCGAAAAGAAGGCTCAGCAGCATTTGTGTATTGAGCATGCGCCAACGGTTTTGTCTCATACCAGACTCATTCGGTCACTCAGTCGTGTCACCTTTGTCTGCCATTGTTACAGTGGGCTCAGATTTGGTCATCAGTTTAAAACAAAAATTTAGCCGTGCGCTGATAAACCGGTTTTAACAGGCTTGACAAGCCCAGAATCTTGGGCGAATACAACTCGGATGCTGCTTCTTTTCTCTTCGCTTTTCGTGGAGTTGTAGGAGTCTCCGCTCTCAGGGTATCAAAAAATGTTACCCTCTATATTAATGACCAATTATGTCCTCGTAAAATTGAGGATTCAGTTAATTAATCCTTAATGAAATTAATGAAATTAATCTTTAATTTACTCGACCCCATGCGATTACACATACTAAATTTATCAACCCATATAAATAGAGATTATTAGTCCGCTAACCATCTAATGCGGCTGTGTATTTTTATGAGTCAGTCGTATTTTCAATTGGCGAGCCTTTGCCAAGAATCGCAATTTTCGTTCCCGATAATATAGCCCAAAACCTTGCGCATGCGTGCTCGCTCGAGAAATGGTCTTCACGGGCTCATCTTGGTCCGTTCTTATAAATAGTTATTTTGTGCGTTCTTGGCAGAATTATATAATAATTAGAAGTAGTTTTCAAACAAGAAAGTATTCTGGACTACTTTCCAACACACCGAGACACGTGTACTGTCAAATAAGGCCGGTACTGCGCAAACTTCACTGGTTACCTGTACGATGCCGTAATTTATTTCAAAGTTTTGTTATTAACATTTAAGGCCTTATACGAATTATCAACACACTATATTAGAGATTTAATCACAGTTATGATCAGTCAGGTCTAATGCTAACCCAAGGGGAAAATGCTGCCGACGCTTGGTGACAGAACTTTTTCTTTAGCAGCTCCCAGGTTGTGGAATGCATTGGCTTCAGTAATACGAAATATTAAGTAATAGTTGCTTAGTTCTTTTAAACGTAATGTTAAAACTAATCGTTTCCAAATAGCATTCAGTTAAGAAGTTTATGTAAGCTTTCCTTACAAGGCACGTTTTTAGTGATGGTATTACCATATTTTTACGGGTATATTTAGCTTTGTGAAGCGTTTTGATCAGCATATGTAAATAGCGCAATATAAGTCATTAAATTATTATTGTAATACCATAGAGGACAAATTAATCCCTAATTTCAACTTGAAATTTCACGCGTAATTTGTAATTTCACATGTGAAATTTCAAACGCAGCCTACGCGCGCTTAAAATAATGTTTTTCTGGATTATAATTTGTCCTCCATAATATTAATTGGTAATCAAATAGTGACTCGTGAAATTAGAGATAAATTCCACTTGTGTTTGTCAAAATCTACGTAATTTCCATCGCCGAAGCGGCTCGGGAAATTAATTCGATGTTGACAAACCCGCGTGAAATTTAAACCTAATTTCACGAGTCCCCATTTGATTACCTATACTGTATATTCGGCAGAACTTCTTACTTTCATCTCTGTAGTATATAGCAGCTTGCCAGGGCCATGCGCCTTGACCAGCTATCGTACCGCCAACGATACGACGGACGCGTGACGTGTTTCCGAGTGTCCCACATGCGTAAGATGAAAGTCGCAGTTTTCCTTCATAGAAAAAAGAGGAAATCTGTTATTCTGTAATTCTGTACTACAAGGAACGTATCCTTTTAAACTAAATTTCCGGGGTAGTGTTTTTCGTTTTCATTCCATGGCTTAGATTCAGTTAAAAAACTTTTGTCAGGGACTGTAACAGCAAAACCGTAGATACTGCTGAAAAGAGCAAGTTTGTGACCCCAGTCGAAATTTCCATACAAACGTTTGTAAAATGTTCCGAAATTTTCCTAGTTTGCGGGCCTATAACTTTGCTCCTATTCAATATATAACTCTCAAATATGGGATTTTGACTAACTTCGAGGTGCTCTTTTCAGCAGTATCGACGGTTTTGCTGTTATACGTATATATCAAAAGTTCAAAACCGTGGAAGGGTCTATTTGGAACTACAATCTCGGTCAAATCTGTCGAAAATTTAACACTTCCCCTACCCCCATTTCTATGGGGTGCCAAGTGTACAAAAATTATATGTCACAATTATATGAAAATTATATGGAAATTATATATATAATCGTTATTATATCATATAATTTATTTTCCTCCTGCGTTCATTATTTCAAATAATGTTCGTGTTGTTATTTCATTGTCATTCATTATCTATTATTTCATATAATGCAAGACTGCTTTTTAAATTATATGAAACCATGATCGTCATCCGTTATCTATTATTTCAAATACTGCAACACTGCTTTATAAATTATATGAAACCATGATCCTAAGCCAAATTCGTTATTTCAAACAAGTTAATGCTTCAATTTTGCTATAATCCATTATTTGATATAATAGATTATATGATTTAAATCCATTATATGATATAAATCCCATTATGTGATATAAATCAAATATATGATATATATCTCATGATATGATACAATCCCATTATATGATCACATAAATCCATTATATCATATAATCCCATTATATGATGATATAAAGCCATTATATGAAAGAAACCATTGTATCATATAATATGAATTGTATGCGCCATTGTATGCGCAGTTAGCAAATTTCAGTGTCGGTGTAATATTTAACTTAAGCCTCGATATTGTGTTAACGTATCTGTCGCCTCAAAGATCAACTATCATCACCTTTTCGAAATTAATACTGTGACAATCTGCTGTACTCTCTTTCGGTTTCCTTGACAAATAACGGACCAAGAGGCCAACGATTTGGCTTCGGCGTTAAGCCGAACAATTGTAGCTTGTCTACGATCGGGGATTGCTGTTCAAGTCAACGGCGTGACCCTATAAAATACCACTACTAGTGCAAACGCCAACTCGTCGAGATCAAATATCACACTCTCCTAGCCTCTCAGTCTCAGACGTTACGCGAAAACCGAATTTCTGTTCGAACTATTCTTGATTAATGAGGTTATTTTGCCTTTCTCTTTGAATTTGACGCATGAAGTTAATCTCTATGATATATAATTAAACGTTTGATAAGTCAGATACAGAATTCGTGTCCGTGCTTTATGGTATTTACAAACTCTTTCAGCTTGAGTTTGTAAACATAAAGCACGGCCACTCATTCTAATAGGGAAACGTCAAGTGTAGACGACGAAGAATTACTGTTTCTTGCGTTACTGCTTAACCAACAAATAAGCGATAAGCGACTCAGAACACCCGAAAAAAAAAGAGGAAAAAAGAGAGGAAATATACACTTACACAAACGTACATAATTAAATAAAAAAACATATTCATATAGTTGTACCTGAATAGACCTGCTACACACAGACACCCCCTTCGTCGGTTTTACAGTATCGAAAATTACGTAACGAAAAACGAATATGTAAAGACATCTTCAGAAACATACGAATTAGGGAATTGAGGGACACGAGGGTGTGGCTTAGAAGGGGTACGGTCAGCCCATGAAAAAAGTCGGCAAGTAATAAGGAATAGCTCACATTCTTAGGAAATAGCAGACGCCTGGTTACAATATTGTAAATTAAGGAAGCCAGAAAGAATATGAACCAGTGCACCTTGGAAAAGAGACAAACTATGAAAATTAGGCAAATCAGGGTGAGGGTGCCGTGAGCCCTTGAAAAAAAAGTGGAAAAAGAAAAGAAAATGGTACTATGAACATGCATGTCTCATGAAAACGAGCAATTTAATTTGTTCCGGGGTGTCCGGGCATGTTCCGCAGTGTTCCGCAGTGTTCCTACTTTTACAGACACCCGAAATTTCTCATGCACTTAGTTGAAAATAACAAATGCATCAGTTTGTAGTGCTTCAGGTTGATTGTTTGACATACATGACAAAAACCATGACCAAGATAAAGCGCACGAATTGTAAGACAACTTCGTTCGTAATGGTATCCAATATTATCCTTACAAGGACTGCATGAAATAAAGCAAAATCACTTTTGGAATACACTAGATTTATACTGTGAATTTGCTTTCCTGACTTTCTGCAGCGGTTGACGAGGAGGCCGTGGAACTTGGCTGTTTGACCTCGGCGAGTTGGCGTTTGTACTAGTAGAGGTATTTTAGGGTCTCGCCGTTGTCTTGAACAGCAATCCCCGACCGTAGACAAGCTTAACGCCGAAGCCAAATCCTTGGCCACTTGGTCCGTCATTTGTTAAGGAAACCGAAAGAGAGTACAGCAGATTGTCACAGTATTCATTTCGAAAAGGTGATGATAGTTGAACTTTAAGACGACAGATACGTTAAGGTTACCGTATACCTTTTGAAATTGATGGATTGATCTTCATCTTTCCTAATGCAAAAGTTTGCGAGATATTAGAAAAAAAACGTAATTTGAAGGAAAGTAAATAAATCGCTTAGGCGTGATAAATCCCTCTGATCCCATTACGTGCCACAGGCACCCCGGTGAATTTTTGCGGGAAACTACATCCGGAGCTTCAGACTCTCAGTGAGCCGTGACTCGCGTTTAATTTACCGGTATATCGATGTCCAGAAGAGAAAAGAATAATCCTTGGATAAAAGGTAAAAAAAGAAGACAGGCCCCAAGAAGATTCAAGAGAATGAGCTCGAGAAGGAGCACAGTTTCAATACGGAGAAGAAAGTGATGCTCGCGGAAAGTGACAAAGGCTCGTGGTTCGAACAGCCTTCATGTTCGACGATTCCCACTTCGAGTTTTATTAGTACTGCTACAACTCCGACGGAAAGCTGCTCAGCTAATGGGCTTAAACTTTTGCCAGGTACAAGAAAAGAGACGGAAGATTCAGAGAGTAGTAGCGAGTCCGCATCGGACTCCGATTCTAATGTCTTGGGTGACTCGCAGTTTCCAACCTGGGCCGTGGTCAATCCAGGAGTTCTAAATCGTGAACTTGAGCGAAGTTCAGCCTGTCGATTTTGCGGAAATGAAGGAATCATCGCAGCTAACATATCAGGTTTAGGATCAACATCAACGTTCGGAGCACGAGGTTGCCTGCCACTCGCTTTTCCCTTCGCTCTTGTTTGCGGCGTTGCCTTTCGACGCGATTTAGTTTTCTATATCCGGCCCTCTCCCTTCTTGGTACAACCCGTTGATTTACCTTTCTTTTTCCCCTTTTGCACATTATCTCTAGTTTTGGCTATAACACAACGCTCTTTTGAATATTTGTGACATGACACTAGTATGTATGTTTCTTATGCAATTTGAGCCACGTACTAATTTCCCGCGAATTTCTGGACTTGATTCATAAGCTCCGGGGATCCTTACATATAATTGGCTGGTTGGTTTAAGTGTTGACGTTTGCTTTGATGAGGTGTGATGTGTTTCCTAACCTTCAGAAGCCAAAAACGCCGATAGATTTGTATGCCGGCGTATTCACTGTTTTTGGATGAATTTATAGGGTATGGAGACTTGTCAGATCTTGATGAAACTTGGCCTAGTGTTAGAAGAGCTATATATGAACCAAAATTTGTGAGCGTTTAGCGATATTTTAATTATTTTTCTCATAAGAGTACTTGCCGTGATGAAACACAGAAACTATTTCGATTGAAACTTTGAAGATGAATTGCATTTGAACAAAGTAAAATATTAAAAAACGCTCACATACTTTGACAGGCCATCATGTGCTGATTGACATTATGCAGCCGAATCGTCCGTAGGCGCGAACGCGGAGGGACATATATTCACTTCTGTGAGACTCGTCTTTTTGCGTTTGTTGCCTTAGCATTTACTGAAAATGTAATATTTGTGCAAAAAAAAAATTTCAGCGCATTCTACATTATATAACCTTTCCAGTGATATATAGGTTTCTATACTTTCCTTTAAAATGATGCGCGTGCGATTTTATTTGCGAGAGACACCCGCGAAGGTATACGGTAACCTTAACACAATATCGAGGCTTAAGTTAAATATTACACCGACACTGAAATTTGCTAACTGCGCATACAATCGCGCATACAATTCATATTATATGATACAATAGTTTCTTTCATATATATAATGGCTTTATATCAAATAATAATGGCTTTATATGATCATATAATGGGATTATATCATATAATGAGATTTATATCATATAATGAGATTTATATCATATAATGAGATTTATATCATATAAAGTATTTATATCATATAATGGATTTATTTCATATAAATGTTTTATATCATATAATGGTTTTAAATCATATAATCTATTATATCAAATAATGGTTATAGCAAAATTGAAGCATTAACTTTTGGCTTAGGATCATGGTTTCATATAATTTATAAAGCAGTGTTGCACTATATGAAATAATAGATAATGAATGACGATCATGGTTTCATACAATGCGAAAGGCAGTGTTGCATTATATGAAACAATGAAATAACAACACGAACCTTATTTGAAATAATGAACGCAGGAGGAAAAGAAATTATATGATATCATAACGATTATATATATAATTTCCATATAATTTTCATATAATTGTGAGATATAATTTTTGGACAATTGGCACCCCATACATTTCAATGTCGTTATATATATGGTCCATTTCAATTAGGTAACGGCACTGAAACGGGGGGAGGGGAGGATTCTCTTTCCAACTCAATTTGACCGAGATTGTAGTCCTTACAGGGGCCGTCCAAATTGGTAGGCGCTAACAAATAAAATGAACTACCAAAACGTAAAATATATATTCTTAACGCTTTCCAAATTGTATCACCAAGTTTATCCGATACGATAAAACAATAAAGCAGTTGTTTATTATTATTGTCATGTCATTTGTTTTACACGTCCATTACGTACTGAGTACTGGCCAGGCCCAGAGGGGGAGAGGGAGGGGAGAGGGAGGGAAGAGGGAGGGGAGAAGAAGAGTGAGACTCAGGTTATCTTCGATACGGCCACCATGGTTGGTCGGCCCAGCATGTCATATCCAAACTTGCGTACGTATCATGTGTTTCGGATACTGAGAGATTCCAAAACCGACTCGCACCATTATTTTTGTTTTGATAAATATCCATAAAAATACTTCGAGAGTTTTCACAAGGCACTGGAAGATCGGTTGGTTAGAACAACAGGATGCTCAGCCGTGTTTATCGGGTTGTAAAAGCAATATCCATATATATCTCAAAGAAAAGCCGACTGCTTCACTATTGCCAAAGGGTACAGAGCAAAGTGGTAATAATCGCTTAATTTAGAACACGGACATTCCAGAAAGGGTTACTGTGTATTTATTCATACGAAGCGGAAATATCCCGTCTTGGTAAATAGAAGGCACTCGTTTATTAGTCATAATCTCTCTGTAGGGGGAATCATCGAGTTACCTAATCAGGAACTTTGAAAACATCTTTGTGACAGACAGGAATGCGACATAAAGCTTTAGCGATATCCATAGCGTGCTTATTATTAAAGCAAAGTTGTACCAGATGACCCTCACAATAGGTTACTTATGTCCAGTGAATTACATTTCAATGTTGAAGTCAGTGGCACTGTTAACGTCAAAATTAGGAAACTTTCTCATGACCAACGTATTTATTTTCCAGGTATCCGATCCTGGTAAAAAGGATGCAATACACCTCTATATATAGCTTGGCTCAATGTTGTCCATTTCAGATCACGTGACCATCCCCTTGTGCATTGTTTTATTTCTGGCTAACGCATGACGAAACAAAACAAATGCATGCTCAGTATTTTATTTGCACATGCACATTAAGGAAAACACTGACCAATCCTGATTTTAATCTGTTAGGAGCGTTAACTCTTGATAATATTTCTAAATTAACAATATCTAATACTCGACATATTTTTATCTAGATACGTTATACATGCATCTGAAATCCATACTCACAATACCAGGTGTGCAAAAATATAAAAAAAAAATTTTGACACCTTGCGAAAATGAACTATGGCTTACGTTACGTGGCAGTGGTTAACTCCAAAGCTTAGCTCTTTTAACCACTGCACACCTTTCCTCTATATATCAGTTATATATAATCAAATTAACTTAAGCAATTTCATATTAATATTCTGTTTATACTTTGTATTAAATAGTGTTTAATAAAGAAATCTGAAGGAACTAGTCACCACTTTAACCAAACAGTTTCGAAAGCGTACCAGGACATCCACACATTATTTCTCTTTGGTCGCAGGGTTTCATTTTTGTAGTTTTGTTTGAGAGAAACTTGATTGTTCAAATAATGTTTTTGAAATATTTCAGAAACATTTGTTACTTGCGCTTCCACAGCAAATTAAATGTTACGCGCGGGAGCAAACGAAGAAACAAACATTTTTTGAGAAACATTATATTCTCAAGTGCTCCCGCATTAGTGTTTCCTCGTTTCCCTAGGCGTTTACGATATGGCATCATCTGTCTTTAAACAAACAAACCAACCAGGAACTTACTTTTCATAAGTGCCTTTGATAATCCATACACATTCTTAGGGTTGCACTTCCTGCCATCTCCATGGTAACCAGCATTGCACTTGCACATGTAGGAGCCAATACTGTTAATGCATTGGGCGTGTGGATTGCAGAAGTTACCGCCTTCTAGCTGGACATCATTGGTAAATGCTCCAGACGCGAGGTCTCTGTACTCCAGACACTCATTCACGTCTATTCAGTCACGAGTTTACACAAAGTGAAAAGATTGTATGAGACTACGTGCGTAAAGATTGTGGTTGTAAAATGAATTGGATCAAATTAAAGCATATCGAGGTAAATTTGTGAACATGTCTTCGATTCCTAGGTTAGAATGGTAGGAGAACCTTACTTGAAATGCATGACATTTGACGAATAGCTGCCATTTTAGTTTGCCGTATGTCTGCCCTCTTATAGATGAACAACTGACGTCAAAACGTGACGATAACAAAACATTATGCCACGAGACGTAGTCGAGTGACCTGACTGTTGTTCTCGTCACGTTGTGACGTCATCTGTGCAACTATAAGAGAACACTCCACGGCAAAATTACATCTATTTGTTTTATAAAATAGCCAGACAAGTAGGATACAAAATGGTTCCATGCATGCAAAACGTGACGTCAACTGTGCATCTGTCCGTTTATAACACATGGCTATCGACCAATCAGAGCACGCGTTTCGCATTGTTCATTCGTTCACTGTTAAGGACATAGCTTTTTCTGTAAGGCGAAAACGATCAGTTAAAATTATGTCTTGGTAGCTTTGCTTCATAGTTCATTAAGACTTTAACCAGGGAAGGGAAAAATCATGCATGTTATGATGTCAATTTCCATGCCAAGAGTTTGAGCTTTGAGCTTTGCTCGGTCAAGAAATTAGATAGCTCAGTATTCATGCGATGAAGCCGTAAAAGTCGACCTGATCGAGTATTGTACAATTGCGGTTGGAAATAACGAGGCATTTTCTTATTTTTATCCCTCTATCTCTTGTTGCTTCCAGGGTAACTGAACCCTAAAATCAACCCGACGACTATACTAAGCTGTATTCCAAACAACTAAGTGATGCTATTTTATTTCTCTGTGTTCCTCGTCTATGAAGAGAAAGTTAGTTTCCAGGTAAGAAAAATAACCGATTCTCCGCTGATACATCGATCTAGCTTGTGTGGCGGCTCAATTCAGTGCATAATGGTACGTCACACAACAATGAGAAAACACTGTGGTTCGCAATCCACCGTACCGAAAAATATGGCGGATTGTACTTTTTCCCACGATCCTTTGCGCGCAAAAATATTAAATCCGTTATAAAATCGCGGTAGAGAGGTTTTCAATCTTTAAAACAAGCCAGTACAAGTGCTGTTGCCAATACACTGTTATTGAAGAGAATAGAGGATTTCTACGTGTTATTTTGAGTGTGTTAGGTTCGCAAGGGATTGTGGTCAAATTACAGCCGCCATCTTTTCCGTAATGTCGGGACAGCATGGCAAAACTAATCTATCAAATGACGTCACAAATTACAAGACTTGAGCTTGAGGTTGTGAGGAAGGTTCTTCATAGACGCGCAACACAGAAATAAAATAGCAGAACTTATTTATTTCGAATACATCTTTGTATAGACGTTGGACTTTCCCCTTTGACATGGAAAAGCAAAGATGATGTGTGTGACTACGAATGTGAGAAGTGAATGACTGAAGAGCAGTACAGCGACTGGATGAGTCATCGTCTTGATGCATGTGCACGGCTAGCTACCATAAAGAGGGCAGGAACTGAGCAGCCTGAAATCCTACTTAAGGCAAAGGAATGTTCATGAAACGTCCAGATAAGAAATAAGTTCCATGGAATGTTCACATGGTTCCACACAAAACTATTTTGGATACTTTCCTTAGTATTCGTGATACCTCATTATCGCCATGTTAGTTATCATGGGTGTCAGAGGCACGAAGAAATAATAAAAGGCCCAAAATCGAAGAGGCGAGGAGACAATAACAAGAAGAGCTTATGGTAGTGTTATCCGGCCGTTGAGAATCTCACTTCCATGCGCTGAGTTTCAAATCAAGAAAACACGTCAAACCGAATTTCCTGGGCCATTCGTAAGCCAATGAAAATTACCAGTACTGACGGTTGAGCCTGGTAATGAGTAGATTATCCAATCAGGGACGAGGTTCAACTTTTGAACGTAATGTTCGCATGGAAGTGAGATTCTCAACGGATAACTCCAGAGACTCTTTCATTCTCCTCTTCTTTCTCCCCAGCCTCTTCGCCTTTTGTATATTCGAGCCACTGGAACTCAGTATACATTTTGTTTGAATTGAACATAAGATAATTAATCAGTTTTTTGTAAGTTCAATCAACACGGCGGCCATGTTTTCATCATTCGTATCGTAGATAATTTTAAACCAAAACTTTAATTCGTAATTAAAAAGTAAACTCTATCATATTTTTAGTTTTATGATTAATACATAGAGGATTTGACATGGCCGAGCGGCGATACGCTTTTGATCTTGGAGTGGTGAATGTCGTAATAGACAAATCACCACGAGAAGAACAGAAAACCGTGTCTCCAAGCTGCCATGTAACATTCTATTTACCAGTCAGCAAGTTGTACATTTCTGGGTTTTATGCGCGACCTCAACGTGTGACGTCACATCCGTGTAATATTTGTTATAATCACGTTTATGTCGCGTGAAAAACCCGGTATTTTACGGCTTAGTGGATAATAAATTATCTTATGTTTGTTTTTCATAAGGCAACACCGCCGCTATTTTTACAAATAAGTAACAGCAGATTCGGCCCCCATAATTTTCCAGTCTAGCACTAAAGTATAAAAATAAATGATAAAAAAAAAATTATATACAATTTGGAAACTTAAGGCCAATCAGCGCCTTTTTCTAGTTTTCATTTGCAAGTAGTCATTAGTCGGTTTGATTCCAAAACAAAATTTATCTTAAAATGGCGAACAATAATAGGGAAAATTGTGGATGCAACCATTTTGAATCCGAATTAAAATGAATGGAATGCAGGTCATCTGAGGTCGATTCTAATGACTCGAAATGAGGCGACGTGGCCGAGCGGTTTACACGGCGGACTCGTAATCCACAGACCCCTGCTGAGTTCGATTCCCCGTGCGTTCGGTAACGTTTGTACATAACCAGTCGATTTGCCTCCTCATCGATTTTATTTGACTAATACACGACCCCACAAGCTGTTAGCTTAAAACACTATCGTGTTAAAATAGGGTCATTTTTTAAATTCTAATAGGTGGCGTTGACAAATTTTTGGGTGGCCGAGTGGTGAAAGCCTCTCACTTCCGTGGCCCGGGTTCATTCGATCCCCGTACTCGGCGTCATATGTGAGTTGAGTTTGTTAGTATCTCACCCTTGCTTCGAGAGATTTTCTCCGGGTTCTCCGGTTTTCCTTTCTCCTCAAAAACCAACGCCTAAATTCCAATTGGATCTCGGAATGCACGTGCAGGGTTTAAAACACTTGAAGCTCCTAAGTTGGTAAATTATACGATTACACTGAAATATTCATGTATTTTCGCATCTCGGAGCAAACTCATTTGGTTTAGGTATAGAACAATATTAATGATCTTACCCCTGCATTTTGGTAAGGTTCCTGTCCATTTGCCATTTACACTGCACTTGCGCAGTCGAGTCCCTCTTACAATGCGAAATCCAGGATCACAGAAATACTCGACTGTTGCACCGATGGTGAAGTCAGTACCAATTCTGTACCCTCGCTTAGGCGTTCTCGGATTACCACATCCTGTAAAGAGTATGAAATAACTCAATAAACCTTTATTCGAATGCTCTGAGTTCTGAATATAGATATACCCCCCCCCCCCCCCCCCCTAAGTAACTCAACGGAAAAAGTAGTAACGGTTGCCTCCCAAAACAAATTAAGAACAATTAGTAAATACAAATTCAATTTTACCTATGATCGGTATCTAAATTTTGACATAGGTAATAAATATATAGACCCTCCCTCCGAACCTCTCTGGGCGAGCCAACTTTTCATACATTTCTTATAACACGCAGTCAACCGTTTATCTGATAATCCCAAACTTGGCTCGGGGAGTAGAATGATCCTGGAGCCGAGGCACTCGTTTTAACAAGATAGGGTGACCCTGGGGGCGAGCCAACTTTTTCTCATATAAATAAACACTTTGGTTCGCCTGCCCGTACACGGGACAACGCTTCGTAAAGTTCTATCGGAAGGGAGGGTGCCCCGAGCTAACTTTTCTTCATATAAATAAGGCGGCTTAGTTGATGATACCTGGTATTAGGAAAAGTTTCTCCAGCAAAAATATGGGAACTAGAAACGATCTGAAAAAATAGATTGTATAGTCCTATCCCATCATGCAATAGTATGATTAGGTATTATAATTTGTATCGCTCTTGAAGAGGACCTGTAAGGTCGAAAGGCCTGCGTACGTAGATCGGAATTAAATATATCGCAGCTGTATGTCGTTTTAATATTCCATTTATTTCCAACTCATGCAGTCGTGCACAGTACATAATCCAAGCAGTTGATTGGCTAATGACAGTGACATCCAAGCAGGTGATTGGCTAATGACAGTGACATCCAAGCAGATGATTGGCTAATGACAGTGCTTTATTGGTGACCACAGCACGCTGTGTGCTCAGTTCGAATATTAAAAGTTTGTGTTTTATTGACAAAGACAGGCACTTGAGGACTATACAATGAACTAAAAAAATTCTTCACACTGCATTCGGCTTCTTACAGTATTTTTTGTTCAGCGTACAGTCAGCCTGTATTTGTCAATAAAGCACAAACACGCACGCAACTTCCTAGCCCTTAAATAATCCTTGTTCGCTACAGCATTATGGCTATAATCAGTGGAGATGGTTAATGATTAATATCACTGCTTTTCTTTCATGGCTTCGACCTCGCACACATCTTATTTCTAAACTAGAATAGATGGCCTCGCATATTAAAAGCCAAGAACCTTCAAATATAATAAAATGGAAACAACAACATCGTGAGATTATGGTATAAGCAAAGACATGCACAGCTGATTGAAGACTCCTCACATCGAAGCATAATCTTTTTAAAAATCATTATAAAATATCGTGTGATAGCTATTTATGTGTCCTGATAGGTATATATCGAGAGAAAACAAAATCCACCGCTGTAGTTCCTTAGTTCTTTAGCGTGGAGACCACCGTGTACTGATTGTGTATGGTGAATTGTGTCCTTAGTTCTGTTCCGTGGAGACCACCACATTTGATTAATCGTATTTAACTTAAAAGTCCTTACTACGTTATCCCTCTTAGGGTCTGCCGGTAGTAATCTCCATAGTCTGCCCGACGAAACCACATGTATGACCTCTTCATATAAAGAGAACGAGTACAACTATAGTTGGAACTGATGGAACTAGGAAGTGTACATTGGGGATTAACATGATTACTATAATAAGATAAATACGTCAGTTTCTGTTGCCGTCCAATAGGCTTAAACTATGACTATTGTAGTCAATACATCGTCATCATCTTCGGTCCTACCAAACCATCAGTCCATATCGCTATTCCTTTGATTTTTTTTTTAAATTATCCGTTTATTCCCCGGCTTTTTAAACAATAAAATCCATCTCAAACTTGCTGGCATCGAAAGTAAGTTGCTGTTTAATTTAAAGTACAGTAGAATATTTCCTAAGCGATCATCGCTGCTTAATGTCAAAAGAAGGTGATCGCTCTAGTAAGAGAGATGGTAGCTTACGAGACAAAAGTAGTGATTTTAATAACGGAGGAAGGAACTAAATGTTCTTTTAGAAACACGTGCACAGTCGTATTACTCAGAGAAGCTCCACTTATAGATAGAAATGTACAAAGACAACGCGCGAGATTTCCATCCGTGCTCTCCCATTTAATGCTACTACATTATTTTAACAAGCTTCGTAACGAGGTCAAGAGTGACTTCCGAGTGCCCCCTCGATGGCATGTTCCATTCTCAGCTACTTAGTAGTAGGATTCGACGTGTTTACCTAACCAACGTAAAGAAATCGTCGAGGTTTTCATAACCTTGAGAAAATACAGCTCCTAGTCACAATAATCCATTCAAGGGTACATTAAGCCAATCAGATATGGAAACATCTAAGCTCGCCGACGGGTCTCAGGTCTAGTTGAAGGCCAGGACGGAGCACCTTGTTTGTTTCAAAAAGCTGCAAACACGACTTCTGAAATCTATATATATATACAGGATATACATACTTTATATATATATATATATTATATTGGCTTAGTTCACTCAACAGAACACGAAAGGAAAACTGAAAAATCACTCAATTTTAACGGGACGTGAAACAACCAAAAGGCCTGATCAAACTGAGGACCCGGCTAATTCGCAAATTGAATTAGAATTTAGCAGTTTTTGTGGCAAGAGAAGAAAACCTGGAGGAGACGGCGAGATACCAACAAACTCAATTCACATGTTACCGGGACTCGAACCCAGGCCACAGTAGTGAACGGCAAAGCGGCTCATCCCGGCTACCCTGTTCAAATGGCAGATCCCGCAGCTGGCCGATAAACTTGAAGCTGCTGCGAACGGTCTCTTAGCTTTCAAGCCCGGGGCAGGGGGGGAGACGGGGGGGGGGGGGGGGGTGTACTTATTTCCAGAACGCGGTTTTACGAGATAAAGGTAGTTCCAAAACCCGGATGTCCAAGTCATTGCGATTTCTTTCTGTCCAGAATAAGATGATCTTTTGTTAGCTGATAAACCGGTTTTGCGTGCTGGACTAGTGATAAGCCAATAAAAAAATACTGTTCCATCCTAATGAGTAGATTATCCAATCAGAGGACTCAGCATGGAAGTTAGATTCTCAACGGGCGAGGCCAGAGGTTATTTCGCTTAGCTAGAGAGAGTGCGAGAAGTTAGAACCTCTGGTACCCAGGGTAAACGATTTCAAGTTGCTCTTAATTTCTCTTAAAAGCACTATATTTCATGCACTCGAAGTCCTCGAATCCGGCTTTGCCATCCTTCATCAAAATTGTCTCAAATTTGCTCCAGTATACCTGGAAAGCATACTCTGCTAATCTGAGTAGTTATTTCTGTCATGAGAAAGTTGATCATTTGAGAGTTTACAGTGCCTCTTTCAATACATTTATCCTCCTCCGCAGCCACTCTAAGTATAGGAAAACCGCGGAAAAATCGTGAATTGGGTTACCTGTGACTCCAGTCTCCCTCTCTTTTCTTCACTTGCCACAGGGAGCCCATAATCTGATTTCTTCGAGAATTAGAGATGCATGCGGTGGAGGCTAAAATACATTGTGCTTGACATTTTTTTCTCAGTTGATGTATTACAACTGAGCCGACTTCAAATCAGTAAACAAGTCCAAGGACTGCAGAAAAGCTGATCGAACAACGTATATATTAAAAATTCTACAGTGCAGGAATTGGATAGCAAAAACATACCTTGGAAGGGAGAAGGCTTTCTTAGCACTTAGAATCACAATTTCAGAGTTGGTATTCACTATGCTCTTCCAGAGAGCCGTGTGTTTAGTTCTAAGCTAATAATAACAATAATAATAACAACAATAACAATAGTAAGATTAATAAGATTAATAATAATTAGGTAATAAAAAGTAAGAATATTCTATTTAAATATGTTGGGTCCTTAAATACTAAAAGATGATGCGGGAGAATTTAAGAAAGAGGGTACAAGTATTTTGAAAACTGTTTAATACTTGTAGACTCTTGTGCTACTTTAGGTAGACTGTTCCATAGAGATGCCCCTCTGTATGAGAAACTCTTTTTTTATGGCTTCGGTGTTGGGTCTTGTTATGAAGAGACTATCCTGAGAACGGTGCAAACTATGCTGATGAATATTGTGCTTGTTTTGGTAAATAAATCAGTTAGATATGGCGGAACTTGGTTATTCATGGTTTTGTACATAACGCTTCCCAGTTGGCAGCGGCGTCGTTTTTCTACGTCTTTCCAATTAAGCATGGCTATAAGATGTTTTTTTTCATTTAGAAATAGTTTTACTACGTAAAACTGAAAAAAGTCAACGAAAAACAAGGACA
The DNA here is from genome assembly GCA_030867875.1 of Actinernus sp. WN-2022. Lineage (NCBI taxonomy): Eukaryota > Metazoa > Cnidaria > Anthozoa > Actiniaria > Actinernidae > Actinernus > Actinernus sp. WN-2022. Next base: position 60,896,558 of record JAOWCC010000936.1, read on the forward strand.
TGATTCTTAATACGGATGAGAAGTACTGAGCCAGTTATCCCATAATGCAACAAATCTGAACTTAATTAAAATGTTCAACCCATGGAAGCTTCATCGGGAAGGTTATTTAGATAATTATATGGTTTTACTTAATTGAATAGTTGCTGTAAAAGGGCTGTAACTTTACTCTAAAACGTGGTAGACGATTCAGCAAACTAAAAGCTCTAGATTTAACGATGCGAGGCCGGCCCAAGGGGAGGTGGGTGGGGACAAACAAGAGTACAGAACATTATTACGAAGGGAGCATAGTTACAGTATAATTCAGCAGATAATGATTCCTAGTTGTTATAAGCCATACTCTAGCTGCTTCCGAAGTACTTAGTCTTTTTCCTGTATACATATGTTTAATATCCTCAAGTAATCGCATCGTGGGCGGAAGTTGGCAAAGCATTTTTTCAAAAGGAACACTTAAGCTAACAAATGAGCAGCCTGCTCTTGGGGTTAATGCCTGAGTCCATATATGTTTAAATAAAAAAAAATAAAAAAAAATAAAAAAGCTAACAAATAACAAAGACTTACATAGAATTCCTAGCTGAGCAATACCTTTCACGATCGAACATATCGTTAATTTGATTACTTTAGAGATGAAAGGCTTGATATAAACTAGACTAGACGGAGATGTAATCAGCAAAGAAAACAGCGGTCGCACAATATAGAGCAAAAAGACGTAAACAAAATCAACGCCAAATCATAGATCCTGAATATCGCGTCACGAAACACAATCATGACATTGTCATTTTAATTTTAGCGCCAAAAATATGACGAAGATAGGAAATCGGCGGCTGTTAGTGTAAACTTTTTACTTTGTTTGATAACATTTGGGATATCACAGAAATAAACCATTGTTCAAGTCTCATTTGTTATGATTTTAATGTGACCTTGTTTTGTTCTTCTTCATAGAATTGGGTGAGAGATGCGTGGCTGCACTCCTTGGTTCGAGAACTATCTTTTATTCAAGGTACACGGGTTCTTGATCCATTTGTTTAAACTTTCTATCAGCACTAATTTAATATTGGCAAATAATCATGAATGCGAATGCAGCAAACATTTTCATTCTCAATACCGTATACTCAAGGATACGACAAACGTTTCTCCAACTTAGATAACTCAATTCACCGATACAGTTGTCATCAATTATTGATTTCGGCTTAGCATTAGCGGTTAGCAAAGAAGGTTATTAAAATATTGTTTTATAAAACATTGCATCAATTTCGCCATAATAATTTGTAAACGATATCTTCTAATCTTAAATTTGATGACAGATGAATAGTTTTCTTCTTCGAAAAGAGAACATGTCGAAATATGCCCTGATATTTCGTCCGTGGACATTATCTGATCCGAGAAGAGAACGGTTCCCGAGAGCGAAACTCGAGGGAAACTATGAGCTTCGAGGATCAGATAATGTCCAAGGACAAATATCAGGGCATATTTCGATGCCACAATGTAGGTTATTGTTGTTATCATCCTTAAAATATTTTCTTTGACGTGCGCTTATACGCTCACAGGGGGTGTATTCGCTGATAATTTCACGCTCGCGGAGAGAAAATATCGGGTCACGTGACGCATTCAACCAATCACGCGCAAAAGAGTGAAAATATTTGATGGGTTATAATAATTCATATTGTTTAGATTGGTCTTGACTTCGCGATATCGCTTTGCCCTCTCTCCCCTCCCCTCCTCCCTCGATAAACATAAAATGAAAAAATAATTTCTTAAAAAGTCGGCCTTCTACAGAAAGAAATGTGGATAAACACATGCACACATGCTCGTGGAGTCACCCTCACCTCTCCTAATAAGCCTCAATGCCGATAACTCGTAAAAAGCCGCTAGAAGCTGCTAGTTGCATTGAGGACTAGCCGAACTACTTAGAGGAAAGAAGAATTATAAGCAGAAACAATCCTACATTAATTTGGACTTCCCAAAATAGGATTCAAGCTAATAAGAATTGCTTGTTTGTTTTAAGATTTCGTGATGCTCTGAGGTTTATTATTAAGTAACCAATAAACTGCAGCATTTGCTATACAGGGTCTAATGCTTAGCCTTGGTGAGTTCACACATGCACATCAACAATATTTTAAAAATGTGATTTTATAGAGTATAGTACTTCAGTTTTATATAATATATTGCAGTTTGCAGCTGCTAACTTAAAAACCACAGACACTAGACTGCCACCCGTCCCTTCTTTTCCCTCTTAACTTAGTGGATATTATTGTACGAGGAGGGAAAGGGAGAGACGGTCCATATTTATAGTAACTACAGCGGAAGCTTTAACCCTTGTTATCATCATTTAGTCGTCAACATTGGATTTTTTCCCGGTGCCGTCTTATGGCTTAGACCTATTCAGCGTTGGCCTAAACGGTTTTTTTCATTCAATATCATGTCATCCGTAAATACATATGTACGTCAGTTCAAAATTAATAACGAAAACATGTATATTAGAAAAACGTTTGCTATCCAATAACTGGTACAGTTTACTGTTTGTTTGTGGTCTCTGTATAAGTAGTTCATCTACATTTTTCGTTTTATGTATAAAAGGAACTCATAACGAAAGTAAACGAGCCACCGTGAATAATTTACGATGCTTTTCCACATAGCTCTGTCTACCTTCTTAGATTCATTGCCGTTGAAAGATTTCATTAGTATTATTTACTGTTGCTACACCAACTGAGGGAATAACTAATTTTAGGTCTGTAGACTGGGCATTAAATTTTAAATCGCTCTCGGCAGCCATTAGAAAGTTCACAGAGACCACACACACGAAAACATGCATAGTGAAATAAAAGTATCTGTGTTGCTCGTCACGCATTAATGTAAAGGTCAAACAGAGGCATGTTTTTCAACTTCTGCTCAAGAATAGGATTCGTCGATGAATTTACAAGCTTATATAGGGCAAAACAAAATAACTACAGACAGCTGCTCGTACAGAAATGCTTCTCAGTTTAAAATGAGCAAAAAATATATTCTTGTTTTTAAGCTACGACTGCTATCATAAAATATCATTTCCCTTCCCTTTTTGACCACTTTCTTGGAAAATATGATGTTCGATACATAATTAATCACTTTTGTCTAAAAGCAAAACCTGAGTAACTGAGGTAAAAAATATTGTGCAATTCGTTTGTGTGCCAAAATGTTGAAAGAAAGATTAGTTCGCTGTCGAGAAGACACGGAAAACATTTAGACTGCAGCGAATTGTAGTTCGTGATGATATGTTGCGAGTGTGGCTTCAGTAAACAGGATAATGAAATCACTTGATGCATAAACAGCGATTGTAGAATAACAGAGGAACAGTTCTTCAGTTCAAGGAATGAATTCGATGTGGCAAAAAAAATCATTAAAAATTCAAAGGCAACTGATCCAGCAAGATTGAGCTCCGAGTTCAGGCGAATCTTGCAGAAAATGTTTGTGAATAAGTACCTTATATAACCTTATATCATTTCAAAAAACCGTGATAGATAACCATAAATATACGTGCACACAATGAGATTCATGACTTCCAGCCTAAGAGATAGATACCGTGCATATAGCCTTGGCATGTCTAAAATATTTATTAGCGAATTTTCATGGATTATATTTTCTCTTGCTGTGGGGAACAGTGGCGCTACAACGGAAACAAAAATGCTGCTTTGGTACAACTGTTCATGTCAATTAACTGTGCTAAAGTTATTTTCTGAAATATGCATTTGATGCTAGTTTTTGATGTGTTATATTTTGATAAAGTTGTACCCTTGTCACTCAAACTTAATTTAACAAAATTCGCTTTCCAGCTTCTAAGAGCTTGTAAGAATATTGCCAACTCAGTAAACAAATGATGCTATAAGTAGTCCAGCACTAACGGAAGCCATTTTGGTTTGTAATCTGTCGGTTTGACACATCAGCTTGAAAACAACCTTCGAGTCTGGGTTATATTTGCTAGACTACCTTCCACTGATTACAAGGCCAGATTCGGACGGAATATGTTCTGCATATGTAGAGCTAATGAGTCACAGGTTTCTTCGGCCTTGCTGTGTGGTCATTTGGCCGTTTATCTCGCTTTGCAACGTCGATTGCTTTATTAGAATCAAATCGATTTTGAATACGGCAGCAGCGCGTAGATTCGATTACATCACAAAAACAGCTTCAAGCTAAGTGACAACTCGAAATTCTACCGCTTCGACGCCATGTTATAAGAGCTGTGTTATAAACGAATCAATGAGGTATAAACAAGACAGGCAGTAGCTAGGCTAGCGGTTCAGCGCTTTGTTGAAAGAAATATATAATAACAGGTTTTTAGTTACTCTATTTTTGCGAATGTAGGGACTATTTTATTGTACAGCTCTTAGAACACAGCGGCGCGTGCGAGATCTTGCCGATACCATCAAACATCGCACTTCTAGATCGGAAAATGTAACTCGAACCTTAAGCATGCATTCAGCATGGTACTCACCTACTGTTTCTTCAGCATCCACAGATCCTTTTAGCATCCAGGAAATCAGAAATAACAGAAGAAGGTGTACCGCACGGTTAATCGAGGAAAGCATGGTGCCCCTTCTTCCTTCGGAGTAAGACTGCTGATCGTTTATCAAATCGAATGTAAAGAAGTAGAAATAAGCCAATGACCGAGCGCTGTGTAACCCAAGTTCGCGAGAAAAGCACTCTGGTTAGTCGAAGTTGTAGCTCTTTAAATGGACCGCTAATTACTTGATGGCACGTTTCTTTCGTGCTTTGAAAATCTTCCGAGCTAGAGGCGTCTTCAACACAGCGTTAGTGGTAGCAATCTAATCTTACAAGAGATAAGTAACGAGAGACCCCATCTATTTACCTTATGGACGTGGATATATGTGGAATTATTTCAACACCCCTTGGAGGTCAATCAGCGCTAATATAAGATGACTGTAAGTTTTGCCGCTCGCTTCCTATTTTAAAGGCGAACATGCAGCATATTTGCATGTGGATCTTCATTTCTTGGAAGAAAAATCAGATGCCATTTTCAATTTCCCCAGTTCAAATAATTGAGAGAAACCCTTCCGCTTCGCGCGCGCTCCCAGGATCTAACAAATCACGTTACTCAGTTCATTTGAACAACGAAAGCTTTATACCTGTAAACTAATAGCCGAGGAATGGTAATTCGATTGTGCCATTTAATTTTATTTACCATAAATAAAAGTAAACTTTTGTCGCCTCATCTGATGAAAATGGTATTCCTAATTGGTCCGGCATTTATTTAGACGAGCCCGGTGACCCCATTTCTGCCTTCGTAAGCAAAACATCCCTTCCCATTGATCTTGCGCTGTCACGAAACTAACCACAGATGACTGAGAACCCCTACCGTATTAGCGGAATATCGTACTGTGAAATTACTAGCCGACGTGTCTTTAAGCCTCGACCAAATCCTCACATTCATATAGATGTACAGGAAATCGTAATTATAGAGATTTGATGCAGGTTTTCATTAAGAAGGCCGAGGAAGAACAACCAAGGGGCTATGTTATCCGGTTTAATTAATTTTTGGGGTACTCAGATGTGGTTAGTATTATCTGTTTAATTTGTGGTAAGAAAACTTTTTGAAGTTTGATATTATGATATAATGTCGATGCACATGAAGTGAGACAAAGTCAATGAATACATCTAAGCCAGGATTCAAAGTCAACAAACTATGGAGTGAAAAGCGCCGACCAAGGTTTTTCGAGGTTATCGAAACTGCAGCAATCTTGTTATAATTCCGCCCCGCCAATTTTACTCCTTAGCCAAATATGCTTCCATTCATTTATAAACCGAAGTCTTGGAGAGCTAAATATCATTTTTTCAGTAGCTATTCAATGACGCTAAGAATAGAAACAACTAGCCAGCTGGTTGTAGAGTTTCTCGGGGTTAGGAGAGTGTCATAGTAACTTAGTTTAGTCTGCGGTTCTTTAGTTACTGTCAGTTGTGAGAGCGTCTTAAAATAGCTCGATCAGTGTGTGTGTATTTTGTGTATATTTTAAGGTTTAATGTAGGTAAATTCCTGACAAAAGCCTAATGAAATGAAGCGAATCAATGGGAAAGGTGTTTTAGAGGCCGATTCACACCGTACGGCAACTTATGATTACAAAACGTTGTAGGGCGATTTGCAAGAAGCAATTGACCGTAGCTCTATGATGACTACTACTGACCAGAATCGTTTTCGAATTTGTAATCTTATTCAGTTTATGACAACGTTAACTGAGAATACCTAGAAGGTCTAAATTTATTTAGCTATAGAACAACAAAACAATCAGCGCAAATAATTCTCGGCTGGAAGCAGTAGTCCATTGACGTCATAACGCATACCGGCCCTCTATTACCTCACAGTAGCACTAGCTAATGCTCTTAAAGAAAACGGGATGAGTATTATGGGTGAGTGATATGAACTCAAGTCTAACTCATGGAGCTTTAACGGGGGTATATTTGCACGGGGACAACGCAGGATTCATACTTGCTAATTCATCTTTGCCATTCACCCAGTTTTTAGATTAAAGAAGCTTTTATTTGACACATCATTTCATTCTCCTCAAGAATCTCTTTATGAGGTAGAGCACTCCTCTCTACTGATGGTTTTCATCTTATTTGTCAAATAGAGGTCAGAAGTGTTTTGTAAATGGTGCATTATCCGCTGAGTGTTTGATAAAATGTGGCGTGCCACATTTTATTCTGGGTCCGTTACTCTTCTTACTCTGAATAAACTATCTTACTACCAAATTGTGTCAGCAACTGTAGGCGACGTCTTTACGCCGATGATACAAGTCCCTCTTTTACGGCTCCAAACGTGAGTAAATCGAAGACCGAAATAAATATGGAACTGACATTTGTAAAGAAAGGGCTTATTGCTAACAAACGTTCACTCAATATTCTTAAAACCGAATTTATGATTATAGGTACAAGACAGAGCAGACAGAGATTGGATTTTGATTATGAAATTGAAATCTCATTTAATAATAGTTCTGTAAGAAGAGTGAGGGAAACTAAACACCTCGGTGTATATTTAGATGAAAACCTTCGGTGGCACGCACACATTGCATTGATAATATTATTACTGAACGATATCCTCTGGTCTTGGGATATTGAGGAGAGTTAGGTCCTTTGTACCAAGAGATGCTTTAATAAAAGTCCACATGGCACTGATTCTTCAAAACCTTGGATCTGGCCTTGCATGCCAAGAAGTTACAGTCTCTACAGAATCGTGTACACAATTAGGTCAGCTGACATTTCTATGGAATTGTGTTGGGAATGATTAAAAGAAATGAAGGCTTGAAAAGCAAGGGCTATGATGATGTACAAGACTCCAAGTAACCTAGCGCCCAGCTATCTTTCTGATCTTTTATAAAACAATCCAACACAATAACTATTACTTACGTCATTCAAATGCAAAACTTCCGTATCCCAAGGCCTCGAACAGAAGCACTAATAATAAGTTTTTCTTACCGTTGGGGTGAAACTTGGACTCCTTTGCTCGGTTTTAGAAATTAAAAGAGGCATATAGTTTAAAACATATTTCGAACGGAGCTCCAAAATGTTGATATTTGTGGACTCATGGACTGTTTATCTGATATATTTTTAATGTACATATTTAACATTTGTATTTATATTAAATATTATTGCAATGGTACTTGAAGAGATTCCGTATTTTTTCTAATTTATTAGATACATTGTATGTAAGCCTCTTTCCCAGAAGAAGATCGGCCATGCCGATCGAAAGATTGGAAGAAAAACGATCTAACGTTGAATCAGCCTTTCCTTTCTTGTCTATTTAAATAAAGATTAATGCATTCATTCATATTACTTATTGTAACGGTTCTCCTGGAAACCAAGTATAACTTGAAGATATTCCGTGTTTAAATAAAGATTCATTCATTCATTCATATTTCATGGCCGCGTGGAGATACGGAATTTTAACTTGATAACTCATGAGTGAGCGCAGCTAGCCTCCTCCGCAGACATCTAACCACGAGAAAACAACACTTAAATTGGGTTACCTGTGACTGTGACTCGAGAAGAGAAGAGGAGGACTGGGGAGAGGACGTCGGAGAGATGAAGCGAAGTTGAAGAATGATAAATCACCAAAATGTATTTAAAATCCTGTCAAACAAAGTAAAAATTGAACACATTTTGGGTCATGGTAATGCATTTGTTTTTCAGACCGCCTCAAAAGTTCAAATAGATGTGACAAGTATTTTAATTAAATGTCTAAAACTGAGCTCAATTTGTCAATGTTTTATACGACCGCTCGACAAAACAGCAACATGAAATGCCACAGACAGCTGCAAATACCCATCAAATAACAAATAACAGCTGTAGCTTTTCTGAAGCTAGTTGACTTCGTGAAATACCAGGGTAAAGGTCATGGAAAATATCCGGTATCGTGCAAAAAAGGCGGTCAGTTCCATACATGCAAAGACAACTCACGCTAACAAACCACAAATACTTTTCTCCAAGTTCACATTAGGCACTTAAAGCAACCACGATGGCAACGTCTAAGACGACGGCATAAAATAATAGCCTTAATTACAAAATACAATAGCTGCACGTAAAAATGCACGCACTAGTCGCTTTATACATTTCCACCGTTCTCCCGCCAACTGACACAACGTGAAAACTCCAAAGTGTACGTTTTAAAGAGAATGCGAACGTAAGAAAGTAAATCTATCCGTTTTTCGTTCGGAGTGAACGGAACTCGTCCTGGTTGCTTAAGTCCCTATTAAGTATGGTTCGCGCGCAAGAGGTAGGCATTCGTAATACATGGAATGTAAAAAGTTGTCAATAGACCATTTTCTCAGGTATGCGCACGCAATATTGGCCTGCCAAATCGCTTTTTGAACAATAGCCGCCAATTTTTGAACAATAGCCGATAATTTGAATAACAAAGGCTGACGCATCAGAACGAGTCTAACAAAAGCTAACAAAACTCACGGCCCGCCGAGAAATACTTCATGTAGGCAGCTTGGATTTAGTATTGGTTGAAATAATAGGGAGGCCAGTTAAGGAAACCACTACGTGATTGCCCACGTGAAGTATTTACCGGCCCGTCAAGCCTGTTGCGTGCGCATACTTGAGAAAATGGTCTATTGTTTCAATCATCCACCTCATTCAGTTTGGCTTGAACATCAAAATCTACCAAAACCTGAAGATTTTTTTTTTTTAAGTTTTTAAAACAGATTTGAATAGACCAGTTCGCGGTTATTTCCGGCATTTTGAAAGGGGTGCAGACATGGCGCGAAATTGCTGGTTTGCAATCAATCCCCAGAGATTCAAATAACAAAGACGTGGCGGCCATGTTGGTTGAATCAAACAAAGAAATCTTCAGAAGTGTTCTCGGATAAGGCGGAAAATCGTAGGACTAGTGTCCCCAATTAGCTGCAAAGCTAAATACATTGGCATTTAAATAAAGTCACTTACTCTTTTTATCTTTTGGTTTCATGGTTGATCGAATTTAACGAGGAATCTATTGTTAACGTCAACCAAGATGGCGGCGATGACGTCACGTGCAACCCAGCAATAGTATGAGAGTCCAATGCCAAATAATTTCCGTAAAATCGAATTTCTGAAATATTCACTGTCTGCAAACTTAAGATCCCAGGTAAAAAAATAACTGATCAAAATTTGAGGGATGTAGCTGTGTTGGGAAGTGTGCAATCGTGTTTTCAGTTTTCCATATATTTGTCTGTAAATTTTCCAGCGGACTTTGATTCGTTCAGTTACAGACAAGTGTATGGGAAACTGAAAACACGATTGCACACTTCCAGCTACATACCTCAAATTGTGATCAGTTAATCTTTTACCTGGTATCTTAAGTTTGCAGGCAGTGGATATTTCAGAAATGCGATTTTGCGGACTTTATTTGGCATCGGATTCCCATACAAACACTGTATTTCGCGCCATGTTTGCACCCCTTTCAAAATGTCGGAATTAACCGCGAACTGGTCTATTGCATCAAGAGAAAACGCTCATAACATGGGGAGCATTTTAAAATTGAAAACTTCCTTGGTTATTGTGTTGGACTCTTCTTATTGGATGAAATGTATTCACACAAAGGAAAGTAGTTTTATAAAACACAGTTTTAGTGGATTTTATTTCCGAAATTTATCATTTAGAGTTGATCAGTTGTCAGTATGAAAAACAGAAAATTGTAACGTGGGGAATGTATCTACATCTACTTTTATTCTTCAGAAAGCCTTAGCGCATCTAGTGAAGGGAAATTGTATCTTCGCTATAGAATTGTGCTTACCTCTTGCGCGGACCAATACTTAATCGTTTTAAACTGAAACTTGTACATTTGCAACTAATAGTATTTTCCCGTTTGCCTTCTCAAATATTTGCTCTAATGATTAACGTTTAAGGCCGATTTGCTCTAACTTTTAAGGCAGATTTGCTCTAACACAACTTAGTGAACAAGAAATAAAGCGCTTTTTAACACAGGAAACCCAAGCTCTGTTTGTGTTAATAATATTAGGATTTGTATGAGATTCATGATCAGTGAACGATTGATATCAAATCAGTGAAAACTTCCGACTGAAGTCCTCATGTGTTCTTCATTTATCTCTGTGTACAATTTTGCGAATTTCATTCCGTTGAAGTTTACCCCTGGATCAGGAGGCAAGGAAGGTCGCAGCCACCATGGGCTGTTATCGCAATTCGGCCATCTTGGATAAAACAATAGTTTTGGCCCCGGTAGCCTCACACTGGTTGGTTTCAGAACGAGTTTACCGGACGAAAACAAAGGTTTTTATTGTCCTGGGACTCAACATGGCCGCCGTGCGATACAAGCCCATTGCCCGATGCCAGTCACTTTGTTCCTCACATGACTTGTTCCACGTGATTACCCGGGACGGAAGTGCATTTTGTTTTTCCGACAGGCAATGTTTTATATTAATCATATATTTCTAAGTAAAGAAACATGGATTGTTTTCATGGATTGTTTTCGTATCCAGTGAGTGTGTAATACAACAATTGTTCCACTCGCTCTCGTCGTACTGAGCTCATAGCCAACTCTAACTGACTCGAGCTCATTAATGTTAATTAAAGCTATACCAGAGTACAAAACACTTATGGTCTCAAAATGTGTTCGCACTTCATGTTCTGAAAACTGAAATCGCAATAAAAACTTCTCGAAACGAGCGACAGTGTTGGCCTATCCGGCCCAACAATAGAAAACACCCTATAGGACTTTTTGAAAGTGTATTGCGCAATAGTTTTGATGACGTCATTTAGTGGAATCCTCTCCGCTCAGTCATTTTTTTATATAATTATCTAAATAAATTCTTGTTTTTTACACTTTCATTCTTAAAATTGCTTTGATTAAGTAGTTTTTTCCTAGATTTTCCTGAAGAATGAGTAACTCAATTTTGCTAGGAAAACTAACTGATGTCTTCAAAACATTGCGCAATACATTTTCAAAAAAATGCGGCTCCGAGTTTAAAACAGCTAGGATGATGAGTGGATACGTTTAGTTAAGGTTGAAGCCTTTTACCTAAATCAGCTTAGAAAAGATGACTACAATGTTTCGTTAATGAGTAATTAAGGCGAACATATGCAAAATAGGTCACGTGACTTTTTGTACCCTTAATATCTCCTTATCTTTACTTAATAGCCGTGCTTTCTAAGCGTGGTCTGAAACACTGCCGGAGGAGTAATGTTTTAGCAGGGCTACTTTATATGCATATGTTATCGTCGCAGCCGCATTTCACTTCAACGATTTTATACTGATTATGACGTCATCGATCACGTGATACGACAACCATCCACTTAACAAATTTAAGGAAGTGGATATTCCCAAAAAAAGTATTATAGTGTAATTAGATTTTCTTTAAACTGTTATTTTCGTCAGAAAACCTTTTTTAACATAAATCTATTTTCTGTTAAATGAACCAGGCCTTAACATACTTGAGTTGTGCTTATTAATAATGACAAAATATTGCCATTTTGAAGCGTTATCATGTTGCAACCCAAGGCTTCAATAGATTTTAGTGTATAAAATGCAAAAGCTAGATGTTTTTAACTCTCTGAAATGTAGAAAAGGTCTTTGTCAAGATTTGTGGTAAGTTTTAATGGTGTTAAACCAATATGTCCAAATATATTGATTTTTGTAGTGTCCGTAGATCATGCCTTGTCTATACCACATAATAAATAGTATAGGGCATTCATTTAACTGTCTGGTGAAACAACTAAGTATGCATAACTAATACAGAAATTATTTTGAAAAGTAATGAAAAAAGCTACAGAGTTATACAGTATATGCAATTTAAAGTGTAAAATGTAGTGTCCATAGATCAATGTAGTGTCCGTAGATCCAAAGTAAAGTACATAAAATCAGTGTTTAACATGGTTTAAAAGACAAATATTTTTTATCACAATAATTTAGATATGTTAGGTGTACCCAAGATACAAATTCTAAATTATGTGGTTATTTAGCTAAAATTAGTAGTCAGAATACTAGTATTCAGCATCACATGTTTAATAAACCGGTTGCAAGTCTCTCAAAATTCAGCCGGAGCCCAGGGCCGTTATATAAGTGTAATACATGTATTTGTTACGGTATCGTAAGTTAGCAATAAACTTGGCTATGTTAAAGAGCAGATGACCGATTTAATTAACAAAAGACTAAACTTCACACGAATAGTAATAAATCATTTAATATGTGTCAATAATTTTAATCAGGTCCAGCAAAGTTCGAGGGCAATAAAGCACCACAGCCCACTTGTTGTGTTTAGAGGGCACAGCGGTAAGTACTGTACTAATGGTTGTTAAAGGAGCTCTTCTTCGTTTCCCCAACCTTACTAGCGGTTTTGTTGACTTTCGTATTCAATGAATAACACCCTTAGTTTGTAAGCTCATTAACCTCAAATCTATGTATATTAGCTAGTCGACGAAATCTCAGCGTTTCTTGTCATCCTGGTGTTCGGCTATGGTTCTCTCGATCCAATCAACAAAAGGTTCAACTCGAGTGTAATATGTGTACTTGTCCTTCAAGCCACAGCCTTCTCCCCAACTAACGAGTCCAGCAGACACCCACCGATATATACCATCTCGTAACACTTCTCTGACAAAGCTACCACCACTGTCTCCTTTGCAAGTATCATTACCGCCCTTACCATCGCCTGCACAGAACGTCACGTTGGCGTTAAAATAGAAATTTGTTTTACTTGCACATAGAGCATTACTTTGGATTTGAAAAGCCGAGTGACGGAGAACATTGGATCTGGCCTTTTTTCCAAATGGATTCTGGCCCAGTTGTAAGATCTGTCGCACGCCCCAGCCAGCAACGATTCCATGTTTTCCAGGTTTTAGCAAATTCTCGCCTGCTTTAGGTAAGCACACGGTGCGAACGAACGGTCCAAGCTCGACTTCGTCCGCGAGTTTTACCAACGCAATATCGTTGTCAAAAAAAGGACTGTGTCTATAATTTGGATGAAGAAAGATTACTTTTGCTTCAGTTTGTTGTTGGCTCTCCTCTTTGTTGAGCAAATTGTTGTCGCCGGCTTTGAAGATATATCTAGAAAAAAAAAAAAAAAGGTTCACACAACGGAATCACATTGGGGAAAAAATGGAACAATTTTGTAGTTTTTACTTAAGGTAGTGGCGATGCCTTTTTAACTCACTTTTCTGGTATATCAATGTTTATCTCCATCTGTTTGGTGATCTGGTTAAATTTGTAAAAGTACTGGGCAGCGGTGAGGACCCATCGTTTCTCAATCAGAGCACCGGCACCACAGAATAGTACCCTGTTATCTACATTTTTTTTAAAAGAGACATATAATTAATACTTTTGACCGTATTCATAAAGGCATCAAAGCGAGGCTAAGATATATCATCTACAGTCGATGGCGGAACTGAAATAATTTTATTTCCTTATGACACAAAACACAACAGTGCGGTACGACAGAAACTAAAACATTTCCGACCGACTTCAATGCGGTCTTTGGGACAATTAACTGGCCTCGCTCTAATGCCATTGTTAAATGAATAAATAATAAATATTTTATTTGTTATAGCAGGCTGATTATTATGTCAGCTTACAGCTGATGTGGGCCTGCTTTTACTCCTCACACTCTCCTCACTATATTAACTGTTTTGGACACCCAACACTCGACTCACATGTTGATTTTTACGGAGGGAGTAAAACCGGAGAACTCGGAGAAAAAACCTCGAATGCAGATAAGGAATCAACAACAAACCTAACTCACATATGGTGCCCGAGCCGCGGGAATCGATCGAATCCAGGACCGCAGCGGTGAGAGGCGAGTGTTTTACCACTGCGCCAACCTGCATCGCCTGTTACGAGACCTTTTTACGCGGGGAAATGAGATATGAATCAGGTGCATTAGTGCCGGACTTCTGGATGCATACACCTATTTCAAAAAAGGTTGATTGGTTTGAAGAACGAGCTCCCTTACTGAACAGGTTTATGGGAACGGTTTTATTTGTCAAAAGAGAGTCGAGACAGGACAGAAATCGAGTACAGTTGACTCTCTCCTAAGCGGCCACCTCGGGGACGGAGGTAAGTGGCCGCTTACGAGAATATTCACCACAGGTGGCCCAAACCTATTGTAATTCAGTTTTATACCGGAAGTGATAATACAGTAGCCGATTCATATATTTCAATGAATCATCACGTTTCATACGATTGTTTAGCTTTGTGAGAACGTTTATTATAATGTCCGATCGAATCCAAGCCTTCTCGTATAGAACCTATAGCGGAAATTACTACAGTATAAATTGCTAAAGTATATCAAATATTAAAATTAAATACAAACTAATAAAGCCGACATTGTTGCCGTCTGGTCTGTCATAGGTCTGTCATCGATCTCCGGGGTGGTCGCTTACGAGCCGTAGAACGACAATTAGAAAAGCCAAAAGGGAATCCCAAGAGGTGGCCGCGGCCGCTTACGAGAGTGGTCGCTTACGAGAGATGCTAAATACAGTGTTTGACTAAGAAATAAAATGGGAATTTGTGAAGGTGGCCGCTTACGGGAGATGGTCGCTTACGAGAGTGGCCGTTCAAAGAGAGTCAACTGTATATATTGTAAGTGCGGAAATGGCGGGGAAATGTCATGTACAATCCACCGTTATCCTCTGCGTTTTCGACTCAAAGGAGCTAGAGCAAGAGCATTTACAACGCATATCACCTCAGATACGTTGACATGTTGTAAAACCAGGAACACGGAACAACGGAACACCCTCTATGCAACACCGGAACATCAACAATAAATAACAACATTCCAGAACACCGGAACATTTTTCACTCGATGAAAATAGTTGAGAGTAATAACAATATAAATGGAGCGGATGATTTGTTAGCGATCGCTCAACACTCGCGAGAAGGTCCTTTTAGTGGAACGCCTGGTAGAATTTAGATACAGCCTCGTTTCCAGTAGCATGCATACTAGAAAGGTTTTCAATGACTGCTCGTCAGTTTCACCACATGACGTAAAACAAAGGAAACTATTGTCTTTTAACGCAAAACTATACTCTATAACACAATGAACCCTAACCCAGAAAACAATGCATCAGTTCTGCTACACCAAGAAATACCCGTTATTTAGTACTTGAGATCTTTACCGGGGTATACACGATCTAACAAATTGAAGTTAGTTTTTTTGTGTCTGTCCTAATATTGTCCTCTTCTGTGTGCAATGATTTTGATATGAAAATTCCAACAAAATCCCAGCGCACGTAAAAAACGTTAGTTAGTAAAATATAGCTTTAAACGTGTGTGTAAAGTATTATCTCTGACAACTTGCCATCCCATAACGAGCAGTCCTTGAAACCCTTGCTATAGTTATGTTTGTTTTTCCGCATGTTGTGATCACCAGTGTACCGAATCCAACGTTATCGCGAGCGCTAAGCGCTGGTCGAAATTTTACTTTACCATGACCTTTACCTAAATTTAATTGCCTTGATGTCTAAACTAATAAATAAAATTCTTAACTCTTGCGATTTTCCACTTAGCCCCCGGTCTTTTCTGCGATGTGTCGAGTTTCTGAATATTTTCTGAACAGAAACCATGTAGAACTGCTCCCGCGATTTCTACCGCTGACTGGACATGCGCACAATTTGCAGACCTGTCGAGCTGCGTTACGTATGTTGCGCACGTGCAAACCCGGCTCCTAGCATGATTAAACGCATGCTGTTTCGATAGCTTACCATCCTTGAAGTGTCAATTAATATCCGGTAATGGATAAAAGACTACCTAAACTTACAAGTACAATTCACAGTTGTGAATGGGATCAGTGTCATCAAGCCTCAAAGCTGTTACCTTTGGTATCCCACAGGCTCTGTCCTCGGACCAATATTGTTTTCCATCTTCTGTAACGACTTGCCGAACATAACATCTGACTGTAATTCTGCTGAACTGTATATATACTCGGACGATACAACTGTATCAGTTGTAACTGGCCCCACGATAGATAATGTAATTAACAGTATTAATAGTTTACTCGAGCGCAAGTATGATTTGTGTATGGAGAACCGTATGACAGCTCACCCAGGAAAATTTGAATACTTGTTGCTCCATATGTCCTATTTTACCGGTAGAATCCTCTTTACTGGTTCGATATAATGCTTCACTTGTCAGGCACAGAAAAGAAAAGAAAAACATTAATTTGCCTCCCAGCCTTATATTAAAACCACTGTGTGTGACAAGTGAAGCATACATGCATTTCGAAAGTGGGCTATTCAGTCATAGTAATCTTTATAACATACTCAACAAAATATCTGGATTCTGATTGGTCAATGACGAGTGCATCTAAAGGTTGAGTGCATAGTTGCATTATGGCACGCCAATTGTAGCAATATTCAACTCCGTAATATTCAACCATTCAACTATTCATTCAACTTCAGTTCAACCCTTATTCAACTTCAATTCAATCCCTATTCAACCATTCAATTATTATTCAACTTCAATTCAACCCCTTATTCAACTATTATTCAACTTCAATTCAACCCCTATTCAACCATTCAATTATTATTCAACTTCAATTCAACCCCTTATTCAACCATTCAACTATTATTCAACTTCAATTCAACCTCTATTCAACTTAAAATTCAACCTCTTATCCAACCATTCAACCCCCATTCAACTCGCATCAGTCCTACACGGCCAGAGCTGCATAAAAGAGACTTGACTGACGACCTGGTTGAAATCCAAGATGGAAGACATAGATGACTTCGATATTGAAAAAGCAGTAAAAAGATCTCCCTGAATTTTTTTATTCAGTTTTAGACAAAGTGGCAAATGTTTGTCAAAGTACGGTTGACCAGAGCACTGTAGAATTACATGCAGTAGTTGTCGATCAGGCTCTTGGTTTGATTCGTTCAATTCGGGATGATGTTGATTGTTGATGCAAATGACAAAGAGAGCTGGAATTCCCTATCAGTGGTTTTTGCTGAAGTTTCATCGTCGATGAAAGAGTATGACCTGGCCAAGACGGATCGCTGACTCCAACAACACTTGCTGATAATTCAGTTAGCTTGGTTAGTAAAAAACGAGGAACACCAGGGAAACCACCTTTTGCAATATTCCCACTGAGACTCTGGAAAACCTCCGTGGTTTAGGGATCAGTTGGACAAATATTGCATGCATGTTAGGTGTATCTCTATACAAGGCAGGCAATTCAACGGCAAAATATTCGGCCCAAAGTCACTGGTGACCCTAACTCCAAATCGATTTTTTTCCTCCCTCTCTGATCTCTACCTGAAATCTCTTTCGCAAAACTCGCTAAGTAGAAAACTTTTCCCGAAAAAAATACCATACAACACTGCAATAACTACTAATTTTTATTTCTTGAGTAAATTTAGAGCACAGTATCGCTAAAGTTTCATTCCAGGAGTGAAAATCTAACTCCGTATCGTTTCTCGGTAATCTTTCAATTCGTAGCCACAGGGAACCCAAAACCAATTTTGAGGTACAAACTTGGCCAAGATACTCGATACTGTCTACGTGAAACAACAATACCCCATCTCAATGCTGTATTCTGAGGGTACACTCTAGCCATGCATTGTCTTATTCTACTCCTTTGAACCCTCAAACCAAGTGATTTTAAATAGCCTGCAATATAAACTTGCCCTGTAGGCATTCCATGAGATGCAAAGTATAGTCTTTGATAACTTTGTCCAATTCCGTTGGTCAGATATGTCATCAAATTTCGCCAGATTTTGTAAGTCATACTCTTTTACCATTCGCAAAATTGTCCAACGAGATACACTTAACATGCATGCAGTCTTTGTCCAACTGAACCCTAAACCACGGAGGTTTTCCAGAGTCTCAATGGGAATATTGCAAATGGTGGTTTCCCTGGTGTTCCTCGTTTTTTACTAACCAAGCTAACTGAATTATCAGCAAGTGTTGTTGGAGTCCGTGATCCGTCTTGGCCAGGTCATACTCTTTCGTCGACGATGAAACTTCGGCAAAAACCACTGATAGGGAATTCCAGCTCTCTTTGTCATTTGCATCAACATCATCCCGAATTGAACGAAATATCAAACCAAGAGTCTGATCGACAACTACTGCATCAGTGTAATTCTACAGTGCTCTGGTCAACCGTACTTTGACAAACATTTTCCACTTTGTCTAAAACTCAATAAAAAAATTCAGGGAGATCTTTTTACTGCTTTTTCAATATCGAAGTCATTTATGTCTTCCATCTTGGATTTCAACCAGGTCTTTTATGCAGCTCCGTGGCCGTGTAGGACTGATGCGAGTTGAATGGTTGAATAAGGGGTTGAATTGAAGTTGAATAATAGTTGAATGGTTGAATAAGGGGTTGAATTGAAGTTGATTAATAGTTGAATGGTTGAATAAGGGGTTGAATTGAAGTTGAATAATAATTGAATGGTTGAATAGGGGTTGAATTGAAGTTGAATAATAGTTGAATGGTTGAATAGGGGTTGAATTGAAGTTGAATAATAATTGAATGGTTGAATAGGGGTTGAATTGAAGTTGAATAATAGTTGAATGGTTGAATAAAGGGTTGAATTGAAGTTGAATAATAATTGAATGGTTGAATAGGGGTTGAATTGAAGTTGAATAATAGTTGAATGGTTGAATAAGGGTTGAATTGAAGTTGAATAATAATTGAATGGTTGAATATGGGTTGAATTGAAGTTGAATAAGGGTTGAACTGAAGTTGAATGAATAGTTGTGGAATATTGCTACAATTGGCGTGCCATATTGCATACTCTCAGCAAATGTTTTATCAGTATATTATAAACAAAACATCGCATGAACTGCTCGCGTGCTATACTTGATTTATAGGCACTGAGTGATATTTTGAAAGTTTTCAAATTGCACTCGCCTACTGAAGGCTCGTGGATTTATTAGAACTTTCGAAATATCACTCAGCGCCTATAAATCCCGTATAGCACGAGCAGTTCATGCGATTTCCTTTACATATATACGAGGGTCTCCCAGGGGTTTCGGGGAACAAGAGAACATGTCAAAAAATCCGTTGGGAACAGGGAACAAACAAAAAATATATCGGGGAACAAGGGAACACGAATCGAGGTTTTAGGGAACAAGGGAACAATTTCCATTTTTCTAAATGGAAAAATTGACTGTTTTCCTGGAAAAAACATTTGGGACCCCCCTAGGAGACCCTCACATATAGCACTTTTTACAAGTTTTCGATTTATATTCAGTTATCATGATACACAAGAAGCATTACCACACACGCTATATAACTCACTCGAGGATAAATTACATACATTCAAAGTACCGTGAAACATCGGTCCTCAATATCATTAATCGTGTATAATTTTGCCTACACACAGTTGTGGTCGATCTTGAAGATTCCTATCTGCCATGGCCACGTGCCTCGTCCAGCTCGGTTACCACCAACAATCCTGGCTCGAAGGTTGGTTGGACTTACACCACAAGGTGAGTAATCTGCAACTGAATTGAAAACAACAATTGAGAATGCATTTTTATCCCGGCCCCAGCAATCCAAAAGTCAACTTCGCTAACTGTTCAACGACACAACACTTTTTATATCTAACCGCTTGCAGGACGATAATATTCCATCGCCAGAAAATCTAGAATGGTTCATGAAAGGACTGACGTAAAACAGCAAGCATAAGTGCTTTCCCAACTTTGCCATGTCTACATCTCCTTGCATGAGTTTTGTCCGTTTAATATGTACCCAGAGTCGCATGTCCAAGTTATTTTGCTCGGTATTCGGTGGATTTGAAGTTGCTATGTGGTATGGCACTTGGTTTCCCACATGAGCTCACATTACAAGAGTTAACAAGAACAAAATATATTAACCGATTTTAAAAGCAATATCATTCTTTGTAACACATTCTTTGTAATTTTATTTATTTACTTTTCTCCCCTTCCCCTCTCTTGAAACTCTGTTCAAGCCTTTTACTATAAAGCTAGAGTTTAGAATTACGCCGTCCCCTTTTGTTTTTAGGAATTTTGTCTTTCAGAATTCAATAAAAAAGTCGCTTGCATGTAACTTCTTTGGCACGCACTTGACATCTTCATAAACAGCCCAAGAAGAATGGGCCTTTAGCAGGAATGCAATCACGTGGTTGTGACTGGACAGCAAAAAAAAACTGACTTAATTGATTTAAATGCACTTGTACGAAATCGGTAGTGTTTTTAGATAAACCTGTTTGTAAATGCTATTTTCCATCTCCAATCGATTGTCGATCTTGCCGTCCAGCATCCATGGCCACGCCTTTCCCTTTCACGAGCTCAATTCATTCGTTAACGAAGTATTATGTCAGCACGTGACTGTATTATGTCAGCACGTGATTGTTTCCTGCAAAAGGTCTATTGATTTCTTAAATAATTTTTTGCTTATTTTACATACCACAAAAAATATCTCCTGCGCTTCCATACCATCAAGCAAAACTTCCTCCTAAATTCTCAATCTCTAATACCTTTGCATTTAGGTGGTCTCCCTCCAATCATCCTTCCATTCCGACAACGCATTATTACCCTTGATGCTCCGTTAATAAATCTGAATCCTTTAACACATTTGTACATCACTTGGGAAAAGGAACCTCTACGGAAGAATATATCCGTGTTGCTAGGTGGAGAGCGGGCGAGTTTTGCTGTGACGGTTTGGCAGGTTGGTCGGCGTACCCTTCTTCTTACTAAAATAACAGCAAATAATAAAATTGTTAAAAGATAATACATGGCAAAGCAGAGTTAAAAACATAAATTAGCAACATTATGATTTCTATTAAAAGGTAATACTTTGCTCGCATGACGGTGCTTTTGTCCACTTCCCACTCCGCTTGCATTTTCGTTGAGCTTTGCCTCGTAGTCTGTATCCATGGTTACATCTGTATGTCACTACAGACTTTATTGAGAAGTTGCTTCCCGTGAAGCTGGCGTGAGCGATACGGCTAGGACCACCACAGGTTGTGGCTACAGGTAAGAGAATATACGTAAGTTGTACGTATAGACTTTTGAAAATCTATTTGTTAATTAGCTGAAATCTTTCTATTCCAATAGAAACAACGCTACAAATTCCTAAATAATTGACCTTATTCATAAAGGCAGCAAAGCGAGGTGAGTTGTCACAGGAAGAGAACAGTCTACAGTCAATGGCGGAAAATAACGTTAATTTCCTTATGACACAAACGAACACAACAGTCCGGTACGACAGAAACTAAGACAGTTCTGACCGACTGCAATTTTGCGATCTTTGGAACAACTTGCCTCGCTCTGATACCATTGCACTTCTTCCCGTGCGGGCATGAGATATGAATAAGGTGAATGCAACGGTGGTATTAAAATCTATTATCAGTTTACTAACATCTTGCAAATCTTGCTAGCTGTAACTGCGTTCTACCTTTTCGTCATTTAAAGTACTTCAAAACGAGGCTTAAGTGAAACATCACCTCCTGTGCAAACGTACAATTTACTTAATTATTCGCACCGTCTTTATGTCTACTAAGAAGCAGAAGTCAATTAACTTCTGATAGTAATGATATTCGCCTACTCTTTTCTACATTCTCCTAATATATTATAACACTAAAGTCCGGTGTACATGACAAGTATTTTCGGCACGACACTAAAGAGCAGATTTCGTATAGGTGGAACAAACTACAGCACTGACTACAGCACGGTTACTGTACGGCATGTGATGTTGAAATGGTTTCCCATTGTTTTTGTCCTGCTGATCCAATCAAATCACAGAGACACAGCACAGCACGATTACAACACGGTTACGGACATGCCGTAATAGGAAATCTGCTCTATCCTGTCACAGCACTCCAAACAGGCGGGCCGAGACTACGTTTTCACTGGGTCTCGACACCCCTATATTTTCGGGCACACGTACCCGGACCATTCCCATTTACACGACAAAAATAAGTGCCGTGCCGAAAAATCTTGCACGCGTACCAAAATCTAGGAATACCGTGCCCAGTATTCTTGTCGTGTAAACCGAGCTTTACATGATCTGATGTGCGCAAAGAAAGCGCTTTGCGGTTTCTGCGGTGTAATCAACAAAACAGAAGTCGAGCATGTTTTTTAGAGTATAGACCTCATTCCAAAATGGCAAACGTTCAGTTTCAATAGCATAGAGTGTAAAAGCTGTTAACTACGTCCAAAGGCACGACAAAATTACTAATACCCAGTATATTTTTATTGTGCTAGCATAGACTGGTAATGTATATATTATTACCATCCGAATTTTAGTTGATAGCGAGCTTAGCTAGCCTCGTTTTCGTGATTATCCATTATTCAAATGTTACAAAACTACGTGCACTAGTTAAAGACCCAACTCTCAAACTTCTAAATAGTACTAACTATAACCAGGAGCCCATTACTAGGAGCGTTCCTCTGTTATGGGTTGGGTCCCCAGCACAGAGGTAGATGAGGCTATTTTTAGATTCGAAATTCCCGCGAAAAGAGGTCGCCGCCATGTTGGTGTCGTTAAACAATAGATCCCTCGTTAGCTTCTTTTGTTGGGGCACCAACATTTGAATCTCTGCATGGGGATTGAGTGAAAACCAGCAATTCGAATTCCCGCGTTGAAAGTGAGAAGAATGATAATGAGAAGTAACGTTAGCTATCTGATTGGCTAAGAATAGCCTACCTTTGTTCTTTTTCGCGCGAAACGCAATTCTAAAAATAGCCTCATCTACCTCTGTGCTGGGGTACAGACACAGTGGGGAAGATGGACGCTCCTGGTAATGGGCTCCTGCTATAACATGTTCTACTACATGATGGTATTTAATTCACCGATAAGTTAAGTTTTTGGCTCTATGCACATCAGAGCAGCCATAATTTGGG
This sequence comes from Actinernus sp. WN-2022, assembly GCA_030867875.1. Lineage (NCBI taxonomy): Eukaryota > Metazoa > Cnidaria > Anthozoa > Actiniaria > Actinernidae > Actinernus > Actinernus sp. WN-2022. Next base: position 60,919,836 of record JAOWCC010000936.1, read on the forward strand.
TCAATATATACTTACAAACTGGAGTGATTGTTTTTCGAATCCAGCCAATAAACGACTCAATCCTTGTGTAGTAACCAAACTTTCCTTTGAGTCCGCACCCCTCGCCCCAGCTCACCAGGCCAACTGCCACCCATCGTAAAACCCCTCCACTCATAACTTGTCTGACAAAACCACCCCCACTATCCCCTTGACAGGTGTCCTTTCCACCCTTACCATCCCCCGCACAGAACGTAACTGACGAGTTCAGGTAATAATCAGTTGCATTGTGGCATATATCGTCTCTTTGGATTGTAAAACCGGAGTATTTAAGTACGGGCGAGACTATGTTTTCGGTTGTTCTTCCCCATCCTGCTACGATGCCATCGCCCCCTGATTTGACAAGTCGTTCGCCCTTCCTTGGTAGACAGACTTTGCGTACATAAGGATCGAGTTGGACGTCTTTCCTGAGCTTGACTAGTGCTATATCGTGCTCATAATAAGGCGTGTGTCGGTAGGCAGGGTGAATGATAATCTGTTCTGCCCTTTGTACTTGTTCTGTCGATTCGTTTAATATGGTGCTATAGTCACCAGCTTTTAATGTGTACCTTAAATGAAGAAACATAAGATATTCTGAGTCTTATGAAGGCTTTAGTTTTTATATGAGTAAAACCCACGTATAAAGGCCAGTAATCAATGAATGTTGATGAATATTGTATGAAAGAGCCAGGATCAGTGACTCATTCTCTATTCAATTAACAATTATTCCCCGAACTGGAGGATAATTATTGTTTTAGTATGTACCACACAAGTGAAATAGTCAGCCTCGAATTAGTTCAAATACCCATTTACAAGTGACTACTTCTCGCGCGAGACCAATAAGCCATGCGGTGACTCCAAGCCAGGAGGTGAATAGTTAACAATTAGACTGTGACCTATCGGCTGATAGCTGCCCGCAGAAATTTTATGTTCTTAAAACAAATATAAGCCCGAGAACGTAGTTCGAGGGCTTATATGCTAGTTTTAAGAACATCGAATTTCCAAGGGAAACTATCAGCCGTTATAGTTCACCACAAAATTTTGGCGCGCGCTCATTGGCTGAAAGCGATCACGTGACGTGATAGTTGTCGTCCGCGGATGCAAACTATCAGGCGATAGTGCCCGCTGAGAGCTGAAGACAATTTTGTGATGAACAATAACGACAAATAGACTGTGTTTGTCTCGGAACTATCGGCTGATAGTTTCCCTTGGAAATTTGATGTTCTTAAAACTAGCATATAAGCCCTCGAACTTCGTTCTCGGGCTTATATTTGTTTTAAGAACATCAAATTTCCGCGGGCAACTATCAGCCGATAGTTCCTCGACGGACACAGTCTATTTGTATAATAGGCCGTGCCTGGCTAGCCATCAGATTGCGAGTTTCCCAATGACGGTGGCTGGGTTATGCTAACACGGGATATATATGTAATACATTGTAGATCAGATGACCTTGTTTTTTATCAGGAATCGATGACATTACTCCTCCACTAGCGAATATCTTTCAAAACTTTGTTTAAGACCTTAATAACTGCTGTCGGAATTTGCCATTCATGCACCCCCTCCTCATGCAGTAACCTAAACTTCAAACGAAGTTTGCTACCAGATTGAAGATTTTGTCTGATTTAAGTAAGTACGTTATAAATGGTGCCAAATTCTCCTCGACATTCCTTTCTCAAAAACCCTTATTTATGCTTGTTTTATAAAACCCAAGTTTGAGCATCAAAATCCACTATATTCATGGTGCATAGATAAATTTTGACTCGTTTTCTCTGTAATTTTGTGTGTATCGAAGAAGAATGTTCTAAGGCTTGTTTGATGTCCCGGATGTTTTACTTCATTCGGCTGCGCGTTGGGGAGGTCTCGCAACTGACCACTGACCTACTCCCCTGCATGATCTGTGCTAAGCGTTAGGGTAAAATTCCTGTATTGATGCATAGAGATGGTCTCACAGTCATGGGACCTGTTTTGTGCACACTGCGCATGACCGGCAGTGACGCAACTATAGCGGCTAATGTTACGTTTACCCTTCTCATCAAAATGTCAGAAAAATACGACATTAATTGACGGTATTGCTTTAGGTCTTTTAGAATCCGAGTAGTAAACTCGCAGTACGTGTTTGTCTCACGACACACCTCTACGCGTCGTATTTTTAAGTTTGTTACTGAACACTATATTGCTCATTTAAAACACAACTCTCTGCCAGAAGTCACGTGACTTTTTATATTCCTTGTTACTTGCCATTTTGCCCATGGCTTATAGTTAATATTATTTTTAATTCTATAGCACAGTGCTATTTACACTGTGGTCTCATTTAGAAGATGTATAAATTTGCCTTTCAGAATGTGTTGTCCAAATATTGCTCCACGGAATATTTGGTTGCGCTACTTCATAGTATAGGGATTGTCACCCCTGATTCTGGTGGTACTAACAAACGATCATGATTGTAAACTGCACGGCATTACTTTGCGCCACAATAGCAGTATGTATCTCAAGTCCTCTCTTGTGAAGTGCATTTAGGCATATAAAATTTGCGCTATATATATGAAGTAACCTTTTCCAAATTATTTTCCGGTTTTTACAAACCATTTTTACCAGTCAGACTCTCAGTTTCACATTAGTGAGATAAATGAAACCTTGTTGCAAGTATCTTTAAAACAACTGATCCATTTGTTTCATATTACAGCTAAAACAAGGCAGAGAAATTATAACTAGACTTTCTCAAAGTCCTTCTTAGCCCCCCGCACGAAGGACGTTTCCCACTTGCAGCGCGCCAAATGTACCTATGACGTATTAAGATTTGCCAGCGTTAATTCTTCAGGCATTGTTTGTTGACGTGTCAAGTCAGTCGACCGTGGATGTGGTATTTACAATTTGATTGTACTCAGAAAGAGCTTGTCAAAGGCGCGAAATGTAACTCCGCCCCTGAAACGTGTTTTCACGCCAAAACATATTCCCCCGATTCATATTCCTACAAGTGAAACAAGTCGAACTCGCCTCTCGCTTCGATTCTCGCTCTCGCTCTCGCTTTTTGACCCAGAAATCGCTTACCCAGTGACTCAGCGAGTTCGACTTGGAGCAAGTCTAAGAAATAGCGTTTTCTTGCAGTTTCAATTGAAAATGTTAGTTTGGAAAAACCGGGAAATAGTTTGGAAGTTATATTATTGTTCTTTTATAGCCGCGTGTCTTAACACTAGTATGCCACTCACCTTACTTATTCTACTGGGCCGGGTTGTTCAAAGCCCGATTAGTGTTAATCCTGGATTAACTCTGCACAGAACCTATAGGTTGTCATGGAAATTAACCCTGAATTAGCACTAATCGGGCTTTGAACAACCCGGCCCTGGTCTATTGTGCTGAGTACGGCCTCATAAGCCATAAAACACAAAACATGATTCAACTTAAAATTCAACCTCCTTACTTAGTAGGTGGGTCTATGTCTTTCTCGTACCAAATCCTGCCGAACGTCATCCGTATTCTATAAAAGCAGTGTGCTGTTGTTAGTATCCACCTTGGGCTTATCAATGCCCCTCCACAGATTAATCTTCTTCGTACTCCTCCTATTGAAACAATATTTAAAAATTAATAGGAATATAACAGAATCCTTATAAGTTGTATTAGTATTTGGGGGGGGGGGAAGAATACTACCAGAAATTTTGCAATGGGGTGGGAGTTTGCCGCTCGGGTCTCCAAACCCTGACCCTCATTTCAGACGAAAATATAAGATGTTCCATACCGTCTTTAACTCGTGGATGTACGCATGTGCAGAACGATTAGCTAGTGATTAGCTCGTTCAGACCTGTAGTCTACTTCATAACAAGAGAAATATTAATAATATTTGAAAATGTGCGGTTTGATACTTCCCTGTCAAGATAATACCCCATTTCAGACTAAAAACAGCTCGAAAACCATTCGGGGAGGCACATACCCCCCCCCCCCCCCCCCCAACCCCAGGGTATTTAAATAATAGGTGGTCCATAGGACGTTCCGGTATACAAGGTCATCGGCAAAAGATTTAGTACAGATTTATAAAATAAAAACTCGCCAAAATACATATTACTCGTAAAAATACACAGCCGTATTAGCTCGAGATACCAGCCGACTAAAATGATTTCATTTATAGCACTTACGGTCTTTGTATATGCCGATTTGCCAAGGCCACATACCAGGACGAGAGATCATCCCTCCGATTACCTTTGCTCGCATGATTTTTCGGCTCTCGCCACATCGATTATAATCTGAATTGCAAAAAGAAATAGCTAGACGTTAATAATACCACCTGCTGAGGGGAGGGGACGGGGGGTGGAGAACACTGCACGCAATCCCTGCTACATTTGAGGAGCTGTAGAACAAAGAGAAATGGACCCCCTCCCTTTGTCTTAGAGAAATAACTCCCTATTATAGTGTTAGAGCGGATTTCAATTGAGTGTCGGAAGTGTTTTGGTTTTGCGTTTACTAAGCTCTCCTATTGGCTGAGAAAGTAAACCAGCCAATCAGAATCCAAAGTAAAACCAAACGCAAATTGGTTTTGGTTTTGCTTTGGTTTGTCGTTGGCTCACAGGGAAGCCATTTATGAGTTACTTGTGATTACTCGCTCCTATGATTGGCTGGCCGTGGGTAGTTTGCGTTTGGTTTTACTACACTCAACTGAAAACCGCTCTATACAGTCTATTAGGTTTTTATCTGAATGTAACACGGGGTTTCTTTTAAGAAAAGCAACTGATATGCTATATCATATCTATGTCAATTCGGAACTTTAATTAATGTTTCGGCTCTTTTGGTTCCAAGTCGCATTTTTGCGTTGCGTGCATCGAGTAATGAAGTTAGCGGTGTAAAAGAGTGCGTTCGATTGACCGTATTCCAGAATAAGAATCTGCAAGTCACTTTAGTTAAGGCACATTTTGCATTGTAAGCTACAAACTCTTGTTGGCGCGTGATATCCAGTATTCCTGACCAGTGGCTAAACAATCTCGATATAAGTGATTTATAGTGATGTCTCAGTCGTAAGGTCCGTAAGCGCTTCACTTCTCATCTCTGCGGACCCGGGATCGATTCCCGATTGTGGCACCATATGTGATATGTTGGTATCTCGCCCGTGCTCGAAGGGTTTTTCTCAGCGTTCTCCGCGGGTTTTCCTTCCTACTAAACAACTAACCTAAATTATACTGTTTCGACCGAGGAAGTAGACCCCGCTAGGTGTAAATTGTAATTCCGGAATCGGCGGCAAAAAAACGCACCCTAGATCTCAGTGGCACACTTTCCTTAAAGTTCCACAGTCACCCTAGACGCATTGCGGCCATTTGTTTTGTTTTGAAAATTGAAAAAGAAGCCCAAATCGCTAATAAACTATAAAGGACAACAGATGCAGAAAATGTATGTTTATTTCAGTTGAATTGGACCTATCAATAGTGGTAAAATGCGTACTTTTCCCCGTTTAGTAGCTCGCATACAAAGCCTTTATATTATATACTTGGACAAATACACACAATTAGAGCATGAGTTGCCTGTGTTGTCACTTAACGTTTTAAAACTTCATCCGGTTTTCCTAGGAATTTATTTTCTCAAATTAATATTTTATACCACATGGCTCAGTTCCAGGGAACGACTTGTGATTTTCTAACTAAAGCGTATCGATCTGGTTTCACTGTCGTTCTGTCTACACATTGGTATGATGTGATAAACCTGGTTTTTATTAGCGACATAAGCATACAAACAACAGATGGTCTTACGCAGTGCCGTATTTATTGCCTCACGACCGGCGAAGCGTCGAACTTCGTGAGTGCATTTGGGCTTCCCGCGCAAGTTCGCTTGGGAAAGGCACTGCGATGATCAAACTGACAATATATATTCCATCATTATCTGGGGCAAGGTTTGGCAAAACCCTGATCAAACTGATTTACATCAACAACATGAAAATGGCCGTGAGGCTTAGCTTCTGCATTAATGTATTACTCAGGGGGGGGGGAGGGGGGTCACTTGTATGATAACTTGGTAGGTATGTGCGATCTATAACCGCACCTGGTTTCGAAAATTATCCCCAAAACAAGGGATTTCCAAGTTATTGTAAAAGCTAACCCGTATTAGTATAAACCAACTAGTGGACTATTATTACAAACTCCTGCATTCTGATTGGTTACGCTACTATAGGTCTATTTGTGATAGCCCATGTTAGAGAAAAGCCGCACGCATTTTCACGAAATAATAAAAAAAATTCAACTTCAATTTGTTTCTTTCTATTATTTTCTACTGTCCGACTAGTTAGTTTATACTAAAACAATTAGACCTCTCGCCCTCGTGGGCTACGAGTCAATAGCCCATGAGGCGCAGGCTGCGGGTCTAATTGTTAATTAGTACAAACCAACTAGTGGACTATTACAAATTCTGCATTCTGATTGGCTACCCTACTATAGGTCTATTTGTGATAGCCCATGGTAGAGAAAAACCGACCGTATTTTCACGAAGTAATAAAACATTTTCAACTTCAATTTGTTTCTTTCTATTATTTTTTACTGTCCGCCTACTATTATTTTTAACTGCCCTTGCCATTTAAGTCGGACCTCTTCAGCAATTTCCGGCTATTTTTAACACAACCCCCTCCCCCCCCTCCCTATTTCAATGTTGGTTTTCGAGAAGACTGAAATGTTGTCTTTCTATCCCAACATTGTGAAGGGGGACAAGCGCAGTCATAAAAAATGCCCGCGATGTGTCGGATGAGTTCGTTCAGTGTTCGGAATAGCCTTATCACATAACAGCATAAGCTGTTGTTTCCATCGGCATTTCTCCTCTCCATTTCTCCATCAAAGTCACTTATTTAGACGTATTTCCATGCATTTATACCGTTAAAACGTATTCATAATATATGTATACTGTTTAAGTTGTATCATATAAAGCGTTCTAGAAGTACTAAAATAGGCTGCGCCGAATTGCTGGTTTGAACATTTCTCCGTTATAACGGTTAATAAATTCAAATTTTAGATTGAGTTTTATTTGCAATGAGGGAAGAAATGAGCAAACTTTATGTTGAAAGCCTGTACGTATCACATAAAGTACTGAGTTCATCGTGTTCAGCGTCCAAAACTCATACTATAGAGCAAGTATTATTGGCTGAGGTTTGCAATTACAGTCAGAAATCATCGTTTTGTGTTGGAGAAATGACGATCCGCTGGACAGGGTATGGTTTTTGGAGTTTCTGGTCTTAGACAGGGTATCCATTTTCACATCGACAGATCTTGAACAGGGTATGGTATTTATATATCTAGTGCTTTATTTAGTCTAATGCTTGATGAAGACTTTTTAGTTATGACACTTATTATACAAGATCACAAAACACTGACATCCAAGTATTATATAATTTGTTATTTGTCTTATAGAGGGATATAAAATTTTAACAGGGTATGGAAATTTGAGTTTTTTTGTCTCAAACAGGGTAACGATTTCAGAGCCCTAGCGGCACACCCCTACCCAACTTTCGGTAGAGGGGGTGACGAGCCGAGAACACAAACCTCCCTAAAACACCGTTCCCAGAGCTCAGAAGACAAAAGGACAGCGGAATACTCAAAGGTAAAGTATATAGAGATTATTACATGTTAAGAGCTTGATATCGTTTTTATTCACAAGGTTTTCGTATCATATCGCGAACGAGCGAGTCCGCGGGAGGAAGCCGACTCTCAATGGGCCGGAGGTTGAAAAGAATACACATGTTTATCGTCCCCGCGCACATTCTTAACGTCCACTTCATATACAGTTCGTATAAAAATATTTTCTTAACATTTGATCTCTGAAGCACAGGCAGCCCACCCGCGTGTGGGCTCCCTGTGGCAGTGGGAATCATGTGACGTCATCGTATGTTTTCATCGGTTTTCTGTAAAATGACCGAAACAGTTCGCTAAATGGCTCGAAAAATCCTCATATTTGGTCGAATGATTTCCAAATACCTTGAAACTTGTAGTGAAATAAACTATTTACACTTTGATGTGGTCTAATGTACTTTTTGGGGCGATATGAGTGAGTTTCAGGCGTTTGTTTCTCGATGTTTTGAAGCACTCGCTACAGCCACAGGCATCCCAGACTCGACATATATTTCCCGCTTTTTGGGTTACCTGTGGTATGTTTCATAAGCGATCTCGGAAGAGTTTATATAATTGCTCCTTGTGAATTCTCTTTTCCGATTCCTACGAAATAAATCTTCAATGATAAAAGATTGATACTTGATTAAGTTGTGTGAGTGGGTTTTGGGGTGAGTTTGGGACTTCTAAAGCAGTTTATTAGGCCTCGAAGTTTTTACGGTTGGCCGGGTGTCTACCTCAAAGACACAAATATACACAAGGTATGCACCTTTCAGGCGCTTTTCATCGATGTGACCTCACTCGCCGCCGAAATTCGACAAGAAATTCAAATCGATTTCGCCTCTGCTTTCGGCACACAAATCCAGAGATGTGAAAGCACTTCCGAATTCAAAATATTTCTGTCGGTATACGATCTGCAGATTGATCGGTCCACAAATCAGCGGTAGACATCGCAGGCGGTGCTTTCAAGATGCGTGGGCATGGCAACTGAAACTTTTTGAAAATACCCCTCCCCACTAAGAAGAGTTGTCATGTACTTCAAGCAGAACGGAGGTGGCGAAACGACTTGGTGGCGAAACGACCGCAATTCGGAAAAACAACAATGCTGCACTGAGATAGTGGTAAGTCCATCCCGGTAAGTTCATATGCAGCCTTCGGTCACTTATCAGCTTAGAGTACTTCTCTGCGAGTTTTCCCAATCAAACATTAGCATTAGCCTTAAATTAAGGAACTGAACATTTACTGGAAAAAGTAAAGCGACAAACAAAATTGCTGCTTGACTATTAAAATAGCGCTTTGATACACCGCAATGAAGTAGGATGTGAACTTCGCTCTGGGGTCAACAGATGCAGAAGCCGGAAGAGTTCTCCTCGTCTGTTGACAACACTTAAGTGAGTACCAGTGTAGTGGGGAGGTTCTTTAATTCTGCACGACCGCTTCACGGACGAGCTTCAATATAAACAACCAGTTTGCGACTTTCGCTTGTCATTTTACCCGCATATAAGAACGTCGTAAACAATTTGTCATCGACGACGCTTGCTGTTTGTATCAAAACAACAGTTAAGGTTTTAGTTTTTGAGGTCTTACCTTTTTTTCAGTGTTCAGTTCTTTTTTTCCCAACTTAGTTATTTTCTTCTTGACCATTTAAGTTTTTTCCCGTTGTTTCTAGTTCATTTTATCGATTCATTTTCTAACGAGAATCGCCTTTCCGATTCGTTGATGTTTCCACAGGAGTCCGGTCAGTCCGGTCCGGTCAGTCCTCTCAGAGTTCAGTTTCGCTCGTTTTTCTTGTTCTGTGATATTTTTTTCGGTTCAATATTTTTCTTCTTTGTCCTCCTAGTGTGTTCATATAATTTCCAGTTCGATAAATTGTTGTTTTTCTTAATCCGAAAAGCAGTTTACTCGGTTCTGTTTATTCGATTCGTATTAAAAGCCATAAATTCATTAGACTGTTCGGTTTCGGTTGTATTTACTCAGTTCGGTTTTCTCCATTTCTTTGTGTCCATAAGCTGCTCCATTTGGCGTTTCGGTTCGGTTTCCAGTTCTATTTCTTCTATTCATGCACTGAGTTCAGTTTACTCGTTTCAATGACTCAATTCTGTGTACTCGGTTGACTTCACGCTCAGTTCAATTCGGTACCCCTTTCTAGCGTTTTTATTCGAATACTCAGGGTCTATATTATACTGATTCCAAGAGTCATCCGAAGTCCAGCAATTGTTGGGTCCGTATAAAGCTATACCCAGTAGACGGTCTGGTTCGGTTCCTCGGTTCAGTGTTCTCGGTTAATTTCTAATCATGTTAATACGCTAGTCCGGGTTCAGTTCTCTTCTGTTCTCCAGTTCGCTCAGTTCTAAATCCCTTAATTAAGCTAGATATACAAAATAAGTTTCGTAAATTACAGTAAGCCACAAAAGTTAAGGTCTCTGTTTCTGAGGTCTTTAATAGATTTCGAGGTCTTTAGGGGTTTGAAAACCTAACCCCCACTCCCAAATAGAAAAAACTGACCTACCCCAAAAAAATAGAAAAAACCTAACCATTTCCAATCTCGTCATTCATAGAACGAGTCTAAATACACCAAAGCTATATAATGGAGAATTTTACATAATTAGTTTACAAGGGGTTTCAAGTGATCTTTTGAAGTGGCATGACTTCTGCATGCACTTTATATTAAGATTAAACCCATTATTTCCATTATTTCCTCCCTTGAAAGCCGTGGTTTGTTTTATTATATTGCCGGTCTCGATGAGACAGAAAAGCAGGCAGAAAACCTCGTTTAGCCTGTGTAAGTTCAAATGTTTGATTGGGGAAACTCGCAGAGAAGTCAGTACTCTAAGCTGATAAGTGACCGAAGATAGGCTGCATAAGAACTTACCGGGATGAACATACCACTATCTCAGTGCAACATTGTTGTTTTTCCACTTCTACAAAGTCCACGTACCCGGCCTGTTATTAAACGTAGAGTCTATTACCCAGTGAAAGATTCTCGTATAATTTTCAGTAACAACCGGCAATAAAATGAGTAAGAACTAAATACTCCGAAGATTAATCTCGCGCGACAAATCTTTGACAACTCAGCCAGCAATTTTCCTTACTATCCCCCGCATGAGTTGATATTGTCTTCATATTTTTGTGTGCAAATTATCCTTATGGGGCCCCGGCACGAGTCTGTGTGTGATGGTAAATATTTGCAGTGGGAGGGTGACATAGGTGGCAAAAGAGGGCGCGTATGCGCAGCATCCCCCTGCATATCATCTGGAGAAAGCAAAAAGCGCGCAGAAAAATCGTTTTCGAGCGGCTCGTTTGGAGGGTTAGAATCAACCTAGCGTCCTAATTTTAGGCAGACGTGTAGTTCAAGAACTGCCCTTATCCATTCTGGAGTCTTGTTGGCAAGCGACAAGGAAAAGTTCGACATTTTGGCAAATATTCCGCGAGTGTCGTGTTCGCAAAGTGCCCGAAGTTTCCTGCCTTGTTGATTTTTTTAGTAGTTAAAGCGAGCGCTCCAAACGAACGCCTGAAACTCCCTCATATCGCCCAAAGAAGCACATTAGACCACATAAAAATATAAATAGTTTATTTCACTACGAGTTTCAAGGTATTTGGGGATCATTCGACCAAATATGAGGATTTTTCGAGCCATTTAGCGAACTGTTTCGGTCATTTTACAGAAAACCGATGAAAACATACGATGACGTCACATGATTCCCACTGCCACAGGGAGCCCACGCGCGGGTGGGCTGCCTGTGTCTGAAGCAGCGAAAAAGGAAAGAACTCGTATTCTTTCACTCTGTTTTTTTCATTGTTTAGCAGCTCGCTATTAAAGCGGCGCTTCTTAAAACTTTAATAATTAGACAACCTTAAACCACCAGTAACTTCTATCGTCCGCGATCGTAGACTTAAGAAATCTTGAATTTATAATACCGTTCTGAGTCGAAGTAAATTTCTCCCGTTTCTCGATTCTCGTTAAAACGCAACGCTAAAATGTTTTAAAAGGAATAGTATACAGCTTTCACGTGGTATACGTTTGACTTTATTTGGTGATCTACAAGTGATCAGTAATTTGGGAAGTGAAACTTTTTCACGGTATACCGGTGTCACAGCGATTTCAACCAGAGATTTTGAATTGGGCGCTATTTGGCTTAAAAATATCCCGGATGTGTCGCTCCATTGTTTGTAGCCAATTAACAGCCACTAATCGAACATTGATTCCAGACATGCGCAAAACCATGACACAGCGCCATAACTCTTTGTCGTCCGATCGTGTGTGAGCTCAATTGTGTGAGCTCAATTGGTGCTAACTCAACCCTCCCCCCTCAGTTCCAGTTTGGCTAGCCCGGGGTAGTTAAATACTGCTGACATTTTAAGCCGAGGGCTCAAACTTTCTCCACAATGCCATTCGGGTGAATTCTACGAACTGGTCGACGGTAGGTATTGCAACTTCTGTAGGGTTTCCAATGAAATGTGCTCTAATTTTGGAGAAAACTGCCACTGTCAGAGAGCTTGAGGACATCATTAAGTCTGAGGACGGCTGAAAATTACTTGGTTTGCTTTTAGTAGGCCTTGTGAGGGGATTTCACAGGGTTTTTCCGTTGTGTTTGTGCTTTCAGACACGGGAAAAAATTCTTCAATGAAATCCTTGAACTCCTGCAGTTGGCAGTCTTTTACCCCTGCTCAACCTATTAGGATGTGTTTTTGTCACTTTAAAGCAACGGCTTGAGTCCAAATCACCGCTCTTGGTTGTAGGGGCTATCCTACCGGAGTCCCAGCGGGGGTGAACCCTTGTGATTTTTTTTCCATTACCCAGCATGCAATTGGAGGTGGGAGCAGGAAAATGTGGTCGAGTGAAATGCAGTGCAAACATCGGCGTGGTTCACCGTCGCTTGGTATGTTTTGTGAAAACAAACCTGCTGGTTGGAAAGATTAAACAAGGTACTGTAACGACTGAGTGGTTATTTTGTGTTTGCTCTTGATTCCAAGTGCGAATGGGAAGGTTTTTTGAGCCGATTTTCAGCTCCTCGAAATTCGTGAAAATCGAAGAAACGAAACAATCGCCAAAACAAATGGGCTTTTCTCCATAGTGAAAGAGTCGAGCGATCCCTGTTATAGCCTCTGACTTTGAAGCCATACATTCCTTCGCATAATATCGCAACATCGTCTTTCCTGCATGTCTAGCCGTGATGCAATATTTATTTCTAGTAACGGACTCATGCGTCTTCTATTTACAGGCTCGGACGGTAAAGAGTTAAAGAGGAAATATTTTACAAAGCCTCCTATTGGGCGCCAAAAACTAATAGGCTATACTGAGTTTTGTACCAAACTAAAATGGATTTTAGCAAATATTTCATGATATCTGTATTGCGTTTTCAATGGTGAAAGTTACTTTGGAGTGTTAATCCAAAGCGAAAATTTAAACTGAACAAACTATTCTCTCGTCAGGACTAGACCTGAATATGCAACACCAAACTAAGGCGGTGCAATGGCTGACTAAATTTACAAAGAAAGCAAGAAACTAACAGTTCAGTTTGAACAGTTCTTAGTCAAGAGTATTTGTGTTTGATTGTGACTAATAAAATAGTAATTAGAGTGTTAATACGGGAGCTCGGGTGGCGCAGTGGTTAAGCGCTTCGCCTCTCACCTCTGTGGCCCAGGTTCGAATCCCGGACGCGGCGCCATATGTGAGTTGAGTTTGTTGGTATCTCGCCCTTGCTCTGAGGGTTTTTCTCCGGGTCCTCCAGTTTTCCTCCCTCCGCAAAAACCAACACGCTAAATTCCAATTCGATCTGTGGATTAGTCGGCTTTCAGGTCTCGTTAGAAATTCAGAATCTTAATCCGAAGCAGGAATTGGAATTCAAATTAGTCTGCAATGCTAGGTTTTGGCGCTTTTTTCAAATATTTACGCGACAATTTGAAAAATCCTCTCTTCAATGAAAATTGTGTGCATCATTATTAATCTTAAAAGAAAAGAAAATTTAGTGTTAATACTTTTAATCTTAAAAGAAAAGAAAATTTATATTATTTTTTTTTGAATTTAGTTGTTGCCTTTATTAAGTACCTAGATAGCCAGTTGTACTGTTAATGTTGGATAATTTACCTGATGGAGTATTTTCTGGGAAGGAGATGGAAGCAACGCTGGGAGTAAAATATGGGGCAGCACCTGACAAGTAAAAAATACATGGTTAACAACCTATTATATGCCGTCATATTACAAATAAGCAACTGAAGTATGATTATGGCGGAAGACGATGACTCTAATAAGACCGATAATGGATATGCCGATGCCGTGTGGGACGGTTACACTGATAGCGATATCTAATCTTCTGGAGAACATTCAATACGAATCAGCTGGAGTCGTTACCGGTAGTATGAAAGGAACTAGTAGAATACGATTATTAGATAAGCTTTGTTGGGAAGATATGAAAGTCAGAAGGAATATTCCCTAAATATTCACAAGGGATATTTAATTTTAAATAAGCTATTAGCTAAATGAAAAGTTACATGTACACGTATGCTACATTACAATAGCACCTGTGCTTGGACAGTGAAGTTAGAAATAATACCAGTCCAGGAATCCTACTGAAAAGCATTGATTTCTAAAAAAAATGAAAAGTATGGGTTGGTAACCCTGCTAAAAATAATTGTTTTCTAAAATACAAAAAAAACACATCTCAATTAAAATTGTAATATTTTGAGCAAGTTTTAATAAGTTCAGAGACCGCAGTGTTATGTGCAGTTGATTTATTTAATACACTGTAATTACTGGGAGCAGTTGTAATAGGCCTTTTACAGGAAATAGTGAATCAATTATCCGTCTCCCCTAGCTATGACACAAAAATATGCTAGAACTACATATATTCACCTATTCCCTAGTAGTATAATGTGGCCCGAGTTAAGGCCACCCAGGGGCTCTTGTTCCATAATATATATAAATACAATAACCTATTTGTGGCGTCGAAATATGACCTGACATTATCTGATCCGAGAAAAGAACAGTTCCCAAGAGCGAAGCTCGAGAGAAACTGTGAGATTCGAGGATCAGATAATGTCCATGGACAAATATCAGGGCATATTTCGACGACACAATGTAGGTTATTGTTGTTATCATCCTTCAAATATTTTCTTTGACGCGCGCTTATACGCTTACAGGTGGTGTATTCCCTGAAATTTCCCGCTCGCGGAGAGAAAATATAGGGTCACGTAACGCATTCAACCAATCACGCGCGAGAGAAAATATTTGATGGATTATAATGTTGAATATTCATTTATTTTGAAATGTAACAACTTATATGTACAATATCGTTAACTGCACATTTACCTTTTTGACATTAGCACCTTTCTTCTGTATTTATGTACCTTTCTGCACTTTTGATTAACGACACATTTGTTTTTGCTTATCAGTTTAATATTATTCTTGTCATTGTCTTTTCCGGGATCCCTTCTTCACATATTTATTATCTATGCATAAGTTATACCACATATTTACACATAAGCTCCCTTGAGGAGCTAATGCTGTTGGAGCAAATGTGAAGAATATATATATGGTTAAATATATTTTTTTAAAGACGATCACGGATAACATAGAATATTTTGGTTTTATGTGCATCAACTGCTTGAGTTTATCTTATAATAATAATAATAATAATAATAATAATAATAATAATAGTCAGGTCTTTATTCCATACATGCAATGAGGTACATATCGTATGTTACTGACAGAAATGTGAAAAATTCGAAATTATACAACGGTAAATTATTCATTCATTGCAATGTTATAATTAATGATCTAATGGTCTATTTACAAAATAACTTCGAAATCTATTAGTATTTAGTTTAGGTCGCATGCTTACGTTAGAACGGTCGGAGTACATACGCGCTATTTTTGGCTATTTCATCTCCTTTAAAATAAAGGATGGCATTCTACCTTACATGATCTGAATCAGTCTAAATATTCGGCGATCGCATTTTTTCTAAAATCTGATAGATTTTGCATGAAATGCCTGGAGAAGTATTTCCTCTTAGAAAAGCTATCAAGGAAACACTGTATCGTATTATTAACTTCAGTCCTAGATGCAACTTGGATTCATTGGTGATATTAGGCGTTAACAATTGATATATTATATAACGAAATGAGTATACCTAATCGAGGAGCCTGCAAGTGTCCCCGACTTGGGGTGGAATACTGCAAGATTGCAGTAAAACCTGCCGAAAATCCGACTATCCTTGTCCAAGACATTGTAGTTATTTTTATCTAAATGTCACTATACGTTAAAAAACGGCAAAGTGGCCGCTCTATATAATAGAGCCAAGGAGCTTCGCGGAACGGATATTTTCAGCTGATATATAACTTCGTCTTCGTCATTTAACTTGTGCCTTACAAAGTACAAGGTCTGCATCGCCAGGGAAGACAGTGCATGAGACATTGATTTTGATCACCAAAAGTTGGTCAGGGTAATATACCCATTGTATAAATAGCGTCCAACTTAAATAGGTATTGTCCTGGAGACTTGAGCCTCGTGTTCACGTTGCCACACAAAAGCGTTTTCACATGAATGTGAGGCTAGAGATTCCTAAACAATGGTTATTCAAATTGGACGCCATTTATGCAGTGGGTCTTAGATCGGTTCTTCTGGCTGTGGCATGTCGAACTTCTTCCTTATTCGGACAGGAAGCGAAGCCTGCAGCAAGAGCCAAAAACGGTTAGCAGAATATCAATATCGCTGTGCTTCTGAAAAACTCGCTGAACTCAGTAACAGAAAGAAGAATAGCACAAAATATTTCCTCGAAGCATTTTCCAATTTCTATGTCTTTGAATAGTGCGGATTTTTTGTCTTAACCGTGGCAATACCGTTTTCTTAGAAAAGTGCAACAGATATATGAGTTGATAGGCTCTTGTTAGCTAAGCGGCCAAGTATCAAAGATAAGTTTATTATATTTACTTATTTTCAACATGTCTGATACGCACGACTGCTTGAGTAAATGGAGCAGTCGTTTATACTCATCTGCATGTATTTTGGCCTTTCGGCTCGTTTGCATAAATATATTTTGCCTGATAAGCTGCAATCATAGGTGTTGCAGTTGAATTTCAAGTAGCCGACCGGATCGATTCGGAAGTATCTCAAAAGGAAATTTACTTTGTGCAGTTCTATATTTGTCCATCAAACCTTTCCAAACAGAGATATCCATATCACTCGAAAATAAATCACTTCTCCAACTCGAAAGCAACAGCTCTGTTTGTGATTTGAATAAAGCTTGGTTCACACTTGCGACGTAAGCATAAGCGCAAGCAACATACGCAGATGGCTGAATGTACTGATCATCAGCAACGCTTGTTCTTATCAGTTGTACCTGTAAGTAGAAGAACAAGTTCTCGGCTGACGATAAATACGGCACTGCGTCTGCGTAGGTTGCTTGTGCTTATCCCTAATGAAAACCAAGCATTGCCATAATTAAATAGATAGATATACTGGATTAAATGATTGCTGATGGATGGAAATATAATAGCTACGTGTTATCTAAATGCCTAGCTATGTAGCTACAAGGCTTAATAGATAGACAGGTACAACGTAATTATCTTTATAGGTAGGTACAATCCCTTACCTTGTGTGACGTGAATACAGCCGTGAAGGTATAAAACCAGTAGTGTAATTTTTTTTCCAAACATCGTCAAGTTACCAATTGAAAACATTGAAGTTATCCTTCTCTAAGGATGATTTAAAAGAACTTGCTTAATCAATAACGAAGTTCCTCTTTATGTAGCCTGCATCGCATCCGAACTGAACCCCGGTAAAAGGAGCAGTGTCACGATTCTGATTGGTTGTTATAGACAATGGCAAAATCACGCTATGTCACGCGCCGCTGCAAATTACCCTTTCGATTGAAATAAATAAAATGCTGCTCTATGAAAATATAACATCAAACCTAACCATATAATACTGAAGTATAGTTTTAAAGCAATTTCGGCTCGAGATATAGTGCAAATAAGCCGATGCAAGCGGATTACTCACGGACTTAACTACTTCTGTCACATCTTTTGATTTCTTGTCCGCCTGACACATTTTCAAAACTTTGGGCATGAATACTAATCGTGACACTGCTCCTTTAAGAGGGTCTCAATGGGGGGGTCTACATGTCAGTTGTCAGTTAAAATTTTGGCCATTTGTCAGTTGTCAGTTAGCCCTAATTAATCATTACTAGAGAAAATTTACAATGTTTGACCCACAAAAATCAAATTTGTCAGTTGTCAGTTATTTTTTGGTTGTCAGTTGTCAGTAAAAAAATGGTCATTTGTCAGTTGTCAGTTATTTTTAAGGCCGTTTGTCAGTAGTCAGTTAACCCCATTCAGGCCCTCCTTTAAGTCCGTCTGCGAAACTTGTTCTAGACCCCCAACAACGTAGTAGATTCTGATTGGCTTTTACTAATGCTCATTCTTACACGTTTTCTGACTGGCCATTCAACTGTCACCAGCCTGTCACCAGTGCGACTTACGGCTAATTTACATTTCAAAATATGGTGGCTTTTATACACGTCGAGAAGAGCAATGATATTTGTACAATATCAGTTTGAAATCGAGATTCGTTAACTAGAACAAGAGAAGTTGAACGGAGTTGAGTTCGGATGTGGCACATACTAGATCTTTCCAAGCGGCATGGGAGATTTGTTTGTGTCGGTTCCTCGAACGAGCATTTTGTCGTGACAGATTCTATTTAATGTGTTCGGTAAGTTTCCTTTCATGTGGAACTAAACCACGGGCAGCCTATTACGTTACTTTACTTCAAAACCTGCATGACCCGAAATTGAAATAAACCTAACTTCTCCGATAGTAAAACACAGGGAAACGACGACAGAGCTCCAGTCGTCTATGGCGAGAAATCTCAAGTAAACAGCTGACTCACGTGCAAACTAACGGCTTCAACCGAGCGGCCTCTGACATGAATTGCCCGTCATAACAATCTCCGAGGCTGGTGGCAGTTGAATGGCCAGTCACAAGACGTGTAAGAATGAGCATTAGTAAAAGCCAATAAAAATCGATTATAAATAATCCTGCAACTTCGCTGGGGGTCGAGAACAAGCTTTCTGTCGCTGTTTCGCAGACATTTCTTCAACATTATTTGGTTGAAATATCAAATCCTAACTTAGTTGTTATGCACTAACTGTATAAAGGGACTATAGCTATTTTTTGACGTTTCTTATGATACAATATAATTTCCCGACCCAGCGGTAGTGGGTCGTGTGAACCGAACTGGTGGTGCGTGTTAACCGAACCACAGGTAGCCCAAGCTTGGGATCTGTATAATATTTAACCGCATTTGTATGGGATTTTTTGTTTTCCATGTACAACGTAAATTTTGAATAAAACTCGTCAAAAACCTATACAGTGTCATCTTGTGTTCCTTAACTATGTCTGTGCCATGTTACAGCGATTGTATAGGTTTTTGTCGAGTTTTATTCAAGATTTATGTTGTACATGGAAAACTAAACAATCCCATACAAATGTTGTTAAGTATTATACAGATCCCAAGCTTGGGCTACCTGTGACCGAACTGACTATATTATTGAGCTTCGCTTACGTGAGTTACGACTTCGAATAAATTGTGGGTGCTTTTCGTCCCGTTTACTTGTGTCTCAACGCACATGCATGCAATTATAACTGGACAGGATCCCCGTAGGATTTCTACGGTTCGTAACGGCAGTCTCACTCTTCGACTAAAATCGTTTGATAGCTTTCTAACTCGAGTCTGTAGTTGACGGCCAGTCTAGCCACCATCGCAGTTTACTGAACCGCTTGGGCGAAAAAAGACCATTCATAGCGATTATAACTTATTATAGCAAACATTGTCTGCATTACGATATAGCAAAAATCCTTTGAAACTCGTTGAAAACTCAGTGTTGAACTTGAATTCACGACTGACATGAACAAAGCAAAAATAAACTGACGAACACAGCCACGCGTATTGTTATAATTTCACAGGCTACCCAAGCGGAAGGTTTTTGATTAACCGTTTATTTTACAAGACTTGACTGGGAATTTACCGAATTTTTAGAAATTAATAATTCTGTAAATATTGAAATAGAAGAAATTAGACTTTACTTGTGTGTTTGTCAGTTATTACTCAGTGGTTCTGTCGGGAAGAAAAAATCGCCCAGATGTGCTGAAATTGCACAGACAGCCCAATACCTTACAAACACACAGGTAAAGTCTAATTTATTTTATTTCAATATTTAGGTGAATATTTACAGAATTATTGCAATTTCTAAAAACTCTATAAATTCCCAGTCAAGTCTTGTAAAATAAACGGTTAATCAAAAACCTTACGCTTGGGTAGCCTGTGATAATTTGTGCAAAAGTTGTACTGACTCATCTCACTCAGTATCGAGCTGTTATTGGAATGCATTCGATATATCAGATCTAGAGAATATCGCGAGTGCTTCAAGGGGAAATTTGTGTGTTTAATGATGTTATTGTTTTACATGGAAGCTATATATTTATCTGTACTAAAAACTGCTATTCACAACTACAAGCTATATAATGAGGATTTAATCGTCTCTGGCTTATACAGATCGGTATTTAACTGCTTTTCAGAATGTTTTGAATGCCGCGCGGTTCTACCAAACTTGGAAGAACTGAATGAGGACCAAGTTGCTGAAAATATTTTTGTTTCTAAACATCATCATGATTAAATACAATGGACCTTATTCACACGGCGGACATGTTTAATCAACCTTTGTTATGCACGCGTGAACTCTTTCTGAAATTGCTCAGTACGAGGCTACACGTGGAAATCTATTGTTTCAAACCAATATGGCCGCCGTGTGACAAAAGCCCATACCAACACATTGATTGTGTCGAGCATTGACATTCAAAAGTGACTCAGAATCATCTGGTATGCTTCTGAAATAGACTTCATTTGCTACATTTACCATATGTCTAATTTAAGAACAACATATCCCTTTAGTAGCTGAACGGGATGTTTACATGTATTCAGTAGTATATATCCTGCCGTTTTGTTGCTATTATATCAGAGTTAACCTGATGTTTAATTTGACACGTGGTTCTGACAATTGTTGCTACTGTTATTGTTCAGTTGTTTTGATAGTTACTTTATCATGTAATACGTATAGAGTTTGAGATACCAAAGATTAGATGCCATTTTCTTGCTGTTACAAAAGTATGTCGTATGTTGAATTGTTAACGCTGTTATTGTTATATAATTTACTAATCGGACGAAATCTTATTTGAAAAATTGGCACCCAATGGCTGTATGTGGCTACTGAATGCTCTTATTACTCGGGCCAGGCCTTCGGCCGAGGCACGAGTCAAGTTTCGCAAGTGTTTATGTTTTTTTATTCTTCTTGTCGCTGGTTGGCGCCGTCAACCAATCAGATTTCGACTGGTCACGTGACACGTACGTTGCGCCAGCCATGTGACAGTGAACAAAAATTTTAGGTTTTTCAAGATGGCGGCGAGTGGGAGTTTTGACTTAGCAAAACCTTTAATATCAGCTGTTTTTTTGTGTAAACTAAAGGTTCCTTCAAGTGCAATACCAATATTTTTGTCTTTTCTAAAGCTGAGAGGTGTTTCACGGGCTTTGGACGGGAATTTATCACATATTATGCGACATGCTTTAAGATCGTGAGACGTTAGAGACGTGACACTGACAGCTAGTACGCTCTGCGATCAATACTGACTATATATAAAGACAACAGCTTCTAAATGTAAGTAGCCGCTAATCTGAACATGATAACCCGTATACCAATTGACTGTCGTTGTGTTGTTATTTATTGTTATTAACCTCTCGAAAGTGTAGTAGAAATGACCAGATTCCTCAGTTCTCTGACTGACAGGGGCCTTTTAAAAGAATTACAGTCGTTTCGCCCCCCCATGCACACGTATTTAAATGTTTATAAATTCGGGAACGAAAATCCAGCATGCAGTGAGTGAGTATAAACTGAGTAAGTAATCCGAAATGAAGATTTTTTCAAACGAACGATAAATGATGTGGAAATCGCATATTTATCTGTGGCGTGTTATTGACACTGGTTTTATTTTGTTCTATTTCCCGGGTCTATTTACATCTGGCCTGTTCCTCTTTGTATTTGATTATTATTTAATGTTTTTTTTAGAACTGACATAATGATATTATGTATAGAGTAGTGTATTTATCATTATTGCAAGTTTATAACATAACTAAATTTGGTCCAGAACTGAGTATACTTACATGCAAGTGGCACTCTTACTTTCCCTTCCCCTTTCTTGGTACCATTATATATCCATGCAAGCTAGATCTTGTTTCAGTGTTTTCCATCTGAGGTGGTCCTGGCTTAAGATAACCCTAAGGTTACCTTAAGGACCTACCTTCTCATTATTGTATTTCTTATTATTGCCTTATTACTCGTAAACATTTCCAATTATCTTATGAGAAAATAAGTGTAATTGTTGTTGTTGTTCCTCAGTTCTTGACGTCAGCATTGTCACTTTCACTCGGTCATGATCAGGAGTACGAGTACTTTTAAGAATTATTTGGGAATGAAAATTAATTTTGCTGCGACCCCAATGATATAAAAAGAGTGGACATTGCATGTTTATTTGTGGCCTGCCATTATAAGTTTCAGTCTCCTTCAAGATGTAGAAAATGAGCACTAGCACACTGGCAGCTCACTAATACTAGAAAATGGTGGTCTGTAATTTTAATGACCTCAATCGAAAATATTGTATTGAGAATTTAGCCTGAATGTCAGCCATCTCCACTGGTTTGTTAATAATTGAGAATTACAAATAGATGACTTTATTTCACATGTAGAATGACATTACCTACATGTAACTATTCACAGTGAATAGCAACATTATGTGGAATTTGTTGTTCTAAATTGCTTGATTTCTCATAGTTGTACTGCACCTGATATAATTACAATGCATCAAATTTGAGTAACTCAATATCGTGAAGACTACTCAAATAACCATTGCACTTCAATCAACAACACCCATACCAAAATTTTTTTTGTAATTCTAACGACCCTCAAAGAACAATAATATTGAAAAGAAAGTAATATTAAACTACAGAATTGAGGGAAATTGTGGCTGAAATGTACATGCACAGCATGTATGTGTGTGTTGTGTGTGTATTATGGCTCTATCATTTCCAACCCCCACCCCCCCAGGCATACCCTAACCTAAACCCCCCGGAATACGTGGGGCGTTTGCACATTGACATTTGACAGACAAGGGCATCAGTAGAGAACCAATTCTCTGGCTACTCTAGCACAAACCATGTTGACACAAAATTATGCTAGAACTCCATGCAGTACATGCTATAGAATCATGGCCCGAGTTAAGGCCACTCAGGGCCTCTTGTTAGGAATGTGATGCTGATTATGAGAAGATCGTTGGAATAATGCAAAATTTATTTACATGTACACAAATTGTGGTTGGACCTTTATTGACTGGGATAGAGGTAATCAGCTAACTCTGTTGCCACCCAATTCAGATCATGTGATGTAAACACACATTACTCTGGAGAATTGACTGTTTGAAAATTAATTTTATTCAGATAGGCATGACTGCATTATGTTTAGAATGAAAAAGGAATAATTGCCCAGAGTAGCATCTGTTTACATCACATGATCTGAATTGGGTGGCAACAGCGTTAGCCGATTACCTCTATTACGCAAATTCTCCCAAAAAATATTGAGCACGCTGTTTTGAAAAAATATATTTAACAAACAACCTAACCCCTTGAACATGGATGGTTTTGCCTCAGTATGTACACTGTTATCCACTACTTCTCAGTTGACAGAGCTTGCAGCCTAAGAACGGTATATAATATTATTTCAGCGGCAAAATAATATTTCAGCTTACAGTTCTCTAGAGAATTGTGCTTTTTTCAATTTTATAAATTGACACATTTGACACAGTTTTGGGATACATAAATAAACATATTTTACTCAAGGGAAAAGTCAAGCTGAGTGGGTCTATTATTTTATTTTAGAAGTATATTAAAATTATAAGAAAAACTTAAAATGGCTTTCAAGGACACGTCGACACGTCGGTTTGACACACATTTTGAAAGCTGTATTTGTAAATCGTAAGAATCAAACTTACGTGGGGCAAAGATGGCCGATGGCAAAGACCAGGCAAAGACCTCGTTTCCAAGGCTGCTTGGAAACGAGGTTGTCGCAAAGCACGATGGGGTAGCGTTAACTAACACGACACGATAGCATAGTGGCTACTGGCTTCATAGAAGAAGTTAAGACACAAATAGCTGCTCTTTTCGTGAAAAGAAAACACGTTGTTTGTTTTGTTTTCTTTATTCCCACTCTATGTACTACACGGATAATTACAATTTAAAGAATATGATAAACATTTAGGAGGAGGATACATAAAAGATAGTATTAAATATGGTAGTAACAGGAGGAGAGTGTGCAGTGGTTAAAGGAGCCGAAGCTTTCGAGTTAACCACTGCCACAGGAGAAAGTAAAATACAGGTTAAAGGAATATAAAACTGCGGTTGATTACTATAGCATTAGGATTAGAAAACTATCTAGGAAAGGATAGGGTACCAAATTTTTAAAGCAAATATATTAAACTAACTAACTAATAATATTATCAACAAACACATATATCTAACACATAACTAGGGCAGTTGTGATTTGAGAAGATAGATTATATAATGTTTCTTATTTCTGTTGGGATCGATTGCCAGATTTTGAATAAAGAAAACTTGAAAGTAGTCATGCCATAGTTAGTTTTAGCTTGTGGTCTATAAAAATTCATATACTTAGCATACCTGGTATTGTGACTATGAATTTCAGATATAGGTAAGACATATCTGGAGAAGACAGTCACTTGGTGTGTTTGAACTAATAGTAGCAATTTTGTGGCCAAATGTTGAGATTCGGAGCTAAAATATATTGTCAAGTGTTAAAATTTCTAGAAGATTAAAGTAAGAGATAGCACTCTCTGCTATGGGCAAAGAATATGCTACAAATGCATTTGTTATGTTTTTTAGTCAATTGAGTTTTATAAGTATTTACCCAGCTCATGATTCCATATTGCGGATAAGGGTAAATCAATTTGTAATAAAGTTGTTTCAGCATTTGAAAGTCAAGATAATGTCTTAGTTTATTAATCATTCCCAGGTTTTTAGATATTTTGTTATTAATATGGTAAATCTGGGGGCCCCAGTTTAAATGTTTATCAATATATATTCCTGAGTATTTAATGTATTCCTTCTGTTCAATATTTGGTAACTGCTAATAGTAAATATTTTCCAAGGTGACGAAAGTAGCATATAATGGTTTTAGTAAAATTAACAGATAGTTTGTTAGTATCACAATACTCTAAAGGATGTTATCAAACTCATTAATAATTCATGAAGCAAAAACAAAGGAAATCACCGACCGATAAGTGATCTTTAAATCTGATACAGATTTCGTCCTGATTTACATAAACTTTGGCTTCGATTTTCTCGGCCAAAATAAGTCGTATCGCCAAAATAACTGAAAACATGACTCTCTACATCTAGACGTTTGATAAGTAAGATAAAGAATTCGTGTCCGATCTTTATCCGATTTACAAACTCTCGCTTTCAGCTCGAGTTTGTAAATCGGATAAAGATCGGCCACTCATTCTTTATCTATTACTTTCAATTCTTCATTTATGACTGACTCTAATTCTTTTGTGTTATTACAAGAATAGAATATGGTAGTGTCGTCTGCAAAAATTCTGAAAGAAACTTTACATGAACAGTTAGGCATATCATTAATATACAAAATAAATAATAGTGGACCAAGGGTTGACCTGTGAGGAACACCGCAGATAGCATTTAACAAACTTGACTTAACTTCACCAATTTGTACATATTGTGTTCTGTCCGATAGATAGTTTGAAAATGGAGCCCGCTCCAAAGAAGCGATTTACGTCTTTCTCAAGCGGTGAGATAGATAAACTGGTAGCTGATAAAGATGCCAAAAATACACAACAGGCCACAAAAAATGCAGTGGCGACGCTGGCTGCGTTTTGTATGAAAAAGCCGCGGCCGCTGGAAGAGAACACGACAAACCTTTAAGAAATGTCCAAGGAAGAACTGAATAAGCTTTTGACTGTATTTTATTATCCAAATGCACGAAAGAAGAATGGCGAACACTATAAGAAGTCTGCTATGATGAGTTTACGCGGCTTTGGTCTTCAGAGATACTTATGTTGAAAAGAGAGTTCAATATTATTGCAGATCCTGAATTTTCTAAGGCCAACCAAGTCTTCAAGGCTGCTGTTGTGGAACTAAAGCGACAGGGGTTTGGCAAATAAAGTTCACCATCACGATCTTAGAAAACCTCCGCATCCACACAAAACAAACGTTTGCAGTTCGAGTTGATGCGACTGGAAGGAATTTTGTTTACCAAGCGTTGGATGAACTCGACAACACCCACCGTGATAAAGACCAACCATACGATTCCCCGGGTTAAGGACGTATGTTTGAACGTGTATCGGGGCATAAATTCATTCTTACTCAAGACAACTCTCAGAAATATATAAAACAAAGAGAAATCTCTTATTCTCTGAGTGGTGCCTGTGTTAGAAAAGGCCTACTCCGAGTCCTAAGTCGCTGTAATTTAAGGCGATATTAGTGTCGTGTAGTGCATCGAAATCCATTAAAGGCTCGAGAAATGGCGCCACTTAGAAATTTAAGTTACACAAGTAATTTTTTCGGGGGGGAAATTGGGAAAATTTTAGGCGACTTCAGGCAACTTAAGATAAATTGAAGAATTGCTTGTTGCAACTTTGGGCAACTTAAGGCGACTTAAGCAAAACTGATTATAAGGAGTAACTGTCTAGACCAGTCGCATTGTTATTAACATTCTTGGATGTCGATTCCCTTATTGGAGGGAAAAAAATAACATTTAGGAAAGAGTTAGGAAGTTAAACTAGAGCTCTTATATTGTAAACAATTCCTGTCGAATTATCGTTGAAGCTTCAAATTGAAGCCACATGCAGTCTGCTGTAGATCCGTTTCGCCATGTCCCTATTACACTTTGATCGCGATTTATCGGTTTCGATTACGTATTTCACGAACCGCTTTTGTCGGTCGGTAATCTGGGTGATGAATACTGATCTCCACGAAAGTATGTGAGTACAGTTAAACCCTAAACTCTGACTCGAAATCCTGACTTGACTCGACCGGCTCAAAGAATAGGCGTCATCTTGTGATGTGAATTTTTGGCGAAAACCCGTTCTCGATTGGTTTTCGATGCCATTTTGAAAGGCATGCAAGAATTTCTGGCGCGGTTACTCAGTCCCCATACAAACCTTTGTAATTCGGACACGCTTTGAAGAAAATTGTGAATTATGGCAAGCTGACCTAATAATTCTACAAGAACCGAAAACAGAATCAAAGATAAGTTAAAAACAAATATCATTTGTGAATATGAACCCAGTAGGATGACTTGCCGGATGATTTTTGATCGGACTTAATTATGTTCGGCACTCCGAATACGGTGCAAATTGTTCAAAAACATAGCGTCGTCGTCATAAGCACGTGGTGTGAGAGCAATTTTTTTAATTTCTCTCAAAATTAACTTAAACCACATAAAGTTTTATTCCTACATATAATGTTTACTTTAACCCATATTTTAATATTCAGTTCGTTATTTCAATACATTTGTGATCCGTAATTTCTATTCTTTCTCGGTTCTTTGCAGAGTTCGATCAAAAATCATTTGGCAAACGTCATCCTACTGGGTTTAAATTCACAAATGATCTTTGTTTTTATTAATTCCGTTGTCGGTTCTTGTAGAATTATTAGGTCAGCTTGCCGTAATTCACAATTTTCTTCAGAGCACTTTGACGAAGCGTGTCCGAATTACAAAGGTTTGTATGGGGACTGAGTAACCGCGCCAGGAATTCTTGCATACCTTTCAAAATGGCGTCAAAATGTTTCGAATTTTCCTGCCATTTATGAAAATATCCCTTGTTTTAACTTTTAGAGTTCGAAATATTGGTGCATCATATTTTGCACAATAATAAAACTTTATTAATAAAAACGTTCTTTTTAGAATTTTGATTTGATTGAGTATATGCATATGAAACTTATCCCATACAAGCGAGAACATTTGCTCTTGCTAGTGTCCAGGCCAGTACGGACAGCTTATTTCCGTATTCCGCATGCGTGATGTAGTCCTTGAAAGAAATAAAGCAGACGACTGTCAACACAGAGGTCAAACGTGAATCTCTAACTTGGAGTCTCATCTCTCAAATGTAAGCCAGTTTAATGTTTTATTTAACTTCACTCGTGCGAAAGCCTTCCAACAGGCTCAGGATATTTCAACGGAGCCGAAGGACCGCGTTTTTTACCCAGATGGCCAGTGATTTTATATACGACACGTACGACGACCTGAAGCCAGTGAAGGGGCAGGGGTCCGGAAAGCTAAAATTCGAAGAAATAGATATTGGAATATATAAGCCATCGGCTCGCTGTGCTGCATTTAAAACATCCGAGGAGAACATCTTATTTTGGGTGAAGGCACTTCAAGACCAATATTATGAGTCTCAGTCTTAAAAACTGTCAGAGATTTAAATTTACCGTAAGTTGGATCAGAGAGTATTGAGATCAAGTTATTTCGTTCCAGCGAGGATATTGACCTAGCGGAAACGGTACAAGCTGTCGAAGGATTTTACTTATAATCATCCACGTTTACTTAACAACAGGAATAGTTATGTGCCAAGGCATGGGCAAAGATTGAGTTTCCCAGATTACAGATGAAAGTAGAGAACTTAATGAATGAAGAAACAGAGGTCATGCTTGAGAACATGAACATGTTCAACACTTTATGTTATACTAAGAAAACAAAACAAATTACAGAGCCTGCAAGTTCACAAGTCAATGAAAAACTCCAAGAGCCTGTAGTTTTGGATCAACATATCCTTCAAACTCCAAAAGCAACATACACATGAGTCAAATTCAAACCGGAAGAGACGGAATTCTTGAGATTCTTCACGAGGATTGTTAGCCCGCAATAAGAACTCTCTCGCTGCTTTAACGACCTTGATTTGTAACATGGAGGCTGACCTAACTGATATGCGTAATGACAGAATTCTTACTCTCGTCACATCAAAACACGAAACAAGAAACCAAACTCAGTCATTTGGAAGACAAATTAGTGCAGCAAGATAATATATACAAGACCAAAATCAAGATGCTGTCATCACGATTATATTATTGACCTAGAAGTTGAAAATGGCGAGTTGAAAGCGGATATAATAAAGCTGTGATCCGACTTTCAAACTTAAAAAAAAAATTCAAGAATACAAAAAAGAAGACAATGAAAGACCAAGGTCTCCAGTGTTCCGAGACTACCCAACCTACTGAAGCTTATCAGTTTGTTCAAGAGCCATCTTTCTTACATGCCAACCCGATCCCTATTCATCAGAATACATTTTCTGTGCTAAATGACGAGAGTTTACAATCACCTGACCGACAACCCACTACTAAAGAAAGGGACCATGAAGTACGGTAGTACGGTTAATTCTCGGGTTCAAAACAATGAATATATGCCTGCTCGAATGCAGTGCATGTGTTAAACGAATAAGTAGTGTTTAAATTAAAAGGTCAACATACGAGAAAAACAAAAAATATTAAATTACATATATACTAGGGGAGCAGAGAATGAAAGTCACCGCGCTACCGGCCACTCCTAAAGACTGCTAAATTCAGTTAATAATTCTTCCCTTTGGTTATTACTAAGAGGATTTCAAATGAAAGTGTATTTCATCTTCAATCTCATGTGGCCCGAGTGAAAGCCCAGATGGGCTCTTGTTGTTAATTATTTCCCTGTTGGAATCGTCTATAACCCGGAATAGCCCATGCACTTTCGATATATGCTTCACTTCACTTTTTTCACCTGGTGACCAGCTTGGATTCAAATCGAGGCAATCCTTTGTTTTTGCCAGGTGAGCCTCGCAGTGAGGGATAGTCAAAACGAGGCTAACCTGGCAAAAACAAAGGATTGCTTCGATTTGAATCCAAGATGGCCACCAGGTGAAAAGAGTGATTTCAGGCTCCAGGGTATAATGATCAGTGATTGAAAAGAGAATGGAATATATTTAATTTACCCCGAAGCCTCATGTTGAAACCTTTATGTGTGTCAAGTGAAGTATATATCGGAAGTGGGCTATTCGACACATTTTTACGAAAACCCCGGACCGGAAATCGAGCATATTTCGTATATTAGAGCAGATTTCGTATGAGTGCATGGGACAAACTACGACACTGACTACGGCACGGTTACAGTACGCCGGCATGCCGTGACTTTGAAATGGTTTCCCTATTGCTTTTGCACCGGTTGATCCAATCAAATTACAGAAATACGGTACAGCACGGTTACAGTACGGTTTGACCCCCTCATACGAAATCTGCTCTACATCAATGCATTACTGTATCTACGTCTGTCGCTTGTGTAAACCAGGATTATATATAATATAGGCCGAATAAAGGAACAATAAGCACGACTAACGTGTTGTACGGACTCACCTTTAGCAAGACATGAAAAGTCACTCTTATACGTAACGTAAACTGTCAGAATAAGAATAACAGTCTGTGAGAAAAAGAAAAAGAAACTGTTTATAATATATAATACACTAGGTTAGTTGACTACTTGGCGCGTACCTGCCTTTAAGCCAGTAAGTTCTGCAATTTCAGTATGTTTTTCATATTATGTTTGGAGCAAGTTTACTTTGTCTCACTTTCGGGCTTAAAGGGGCCGTCTCACCCACAGTGCTTAGCGCGCTCACATAGCATAGCGGCCATTTTCGATGCCATCGAAATCCAAAGTTTAATGGCAGTGGTTTTAATCTTCTCTACATCTCTGCCATCTTTCCGGCTATCGTCAAAAAAATCATACTAGGTTGAACCTTTTTTATTGTTCTTCCTATTGAGCCTCTTATTTAAGTGTTTTAAATTATTTGGTCATGCAAATTTTAGTTTTATTTCAGGTGGCCGTAGTTCTCTGATGGATGCCAGTCTCGTTCGTCCTCAACGAACGGAAACAATTGTCCGTTTATGTCCACGATTTCCACCCGTACAACATGGAGAAGCTATTCTGACCATTTATCTTTATATATAAAGATATATTAGCGCTTAGTTCGAGTATCTACTATCTTTGAACCGATTTTGGTTTTTGAACACCGTGGCTGGCATACGTGACCACAATTTGCAACAAAACTCAACTTGAAGAACAGTTTCCTAAAATCATTTTCAGGGCTTTGGCGTTTAACTTGTGGAAACAGGTCTCTCTCTGGTTTCGAAGGGCGGAATTCGGGCTATTAGACAGTGATTTTGCCGAGATTTTCGGATTCACCGGGTTGATCATTTGAAGTTTATACTCGCACGAAATTTGACAAACAAAGCAGCCGAGACTGCATGATAATAATTTTCTTGAACTGGTTCTCTGCTACTGCCAGCAACGAGATTGCCTGCTAGCAGATCTCTCTCTTTCTCTGTCTGCAAGTAAAAATAAAACCGAGGAGAGAAACCCCAGAGAAACCTATCGCTTTCATAATTATTAGTATTACCCGGCCGGAGAGAGTGTTCTCTGTTTATAGCAGCGACGGGTGAGCGGTAAATGTTATAGTACAGCCAAGTACTGCTGGATAACACTTTGTTGGCTTCACATTCAACTTGTAAGGTACTGATAAGTTTCATCAAGGTCATCCATGTTCAAATCAAAATTATCATGTCACCAACATAAAGAATGCGCTTAGTTCGTGAGGTTCCCGCCGTGAACAAGGGGTCAAAGTCCCGAATATAAACAATAACAAAAGCACGCTAAGCACTGTGGGTGAGACGGCCCCTTTAAAGCTCAAAGTAGCCTGCGTCGCATCCGAACTGCTCTACAAGAACTCTTTGCGCTACTTCTTTTGATCTTCTAATTTTAAGGTCAGCACACACGAAGGGACAAGTCCCAGGGACAAGTCCCGGGACAAATCCCTTGTTGCGTACACACGAAGGGACAAGTCCCCTCGTGTGAACTAGGAAAAATCTTGTCAGTTTGTCCCCGGGACTTGTCCCCTCAATTCAAACCAGTTTGATTTGAAGGGACAAGTCCCGGGAACAAAATGTTGTCCCGGCGACAATTTTTTTTCTAGTTCAGACGAGGGGCAGGGACTTGTCCCTGGGACTTGTCCCTTCGTGTGTGCCGACCTTAAACCGTTCTCTTGGTATTCTCAGAGGAGTCTCAAAATCTGAAAAAGAAAAAGAATGCGAAAATGTTTCTGGTAGTAGCAGTGAACCGCATACGGACTATTGTTATTTTGTAGATGCTTTGTTTCGCGTTGTTGTTACTCGGATCGTATACTGCTGGAACCGAGTCATAAACTGCTAGCTGCTATAGTGTTTTTTCGTGTTTCGACACATTGATTGAATATTGAACTCTGGTGACGTCATTGAACCCCTCAACCAATCAGATTGCAAATTCCGAGCGTTGTTGACGGGATGGCTGACAAGAACTGCGGTTTCTTCGATCGTTGTCAATTCTGTGCCAATCTTTCTGCTACGGACTGAGACGCTAACAGCCCACCTTATACTCTTTGAGGGCAGTTTCTACTATTATACTGTGCGAGTTCGTGAATTACAACAATCGGTCCGAAAAAAATGCATGTTTACATGTACATCATCTTTACATCTCATTAACCTTGACCGTGACCTATTACACCATCTTAGCTGAACGTAATAAATTGTGTTGGCCGACTGCAATTAAAACAGTCTCCCGGACTCTACTCGATACAAGGAAAGGGTATTCTTGAGTTGCAATCATTCCCAAGGGAATACAGTCACAAAAGCGTAGCGGCCATCTTGGTTGGTACGGAATAAAAGAAGCAATTGTGTTTATTTTGTTCCTATCAACAAACATGGCCGCCAGTGCAACCCACCAATACAAATCTCTACCAGAGTACGAATTTATTTCTGATCGGATAGATATTGAATCGGACAGATAGGATTACATTATCATATACGGTTTCGGTTTATCGGCAAAAAATCCTTTTAAAATGTGCAACTGTAACTAGGGCGCCGGTACATTGCTCAATCCCGGTTTCTGGGAAACTACCTACCCCGGGGGAGGGGGGAACTCCCATATAAAAGGGATTTGACCCCTAAGAGGTACTAACATAGGCGTAGCTCAAGCTTATTTTGACCCCTAAAAGGTACCGATAAAAACATGCCAAACATTTTAAACTTTCGATGCGTTTTTTTGCTATTAACATGTTGTATCATAATGTGTAATAATAAAAATGTAAATTGATAACAGCTTTGTTGTTCAATTGACACCCGACCCCTAAAAGGTACCGCTTTACAAAGAAATGTCTGTGTTTGATCGTGGATACCCTAAGTGGTACCAAACTCATGATTTTGACCTCTAAAATGTACGACGAGCATCCATGTACCCCTCACATAAGGGAGACCCCCCGGGCTACCCAACACCCCTCTCTTGGATATGCATCGTTCTATTAATGATTAACCATTAAAGGTTAGGGTGAAGTGTGGGGTGGGGGTTTCCCAGAATCCCAACTTTTAGAACTGTCCAAGGCAGGACTGACTCTAAATAAAATAAATCTAAAGAACCCAAACCGACAATTGGATTTGGCTTGCGAAAGGTGACGTCACACAGCCGGCATCACAACGGTATATCCTTCTTATAAAAGAAAACAAGATGCGTAACCGGGTTTCCTTTGGTTAGAGGAGTCTAAAATCATACCTGTCTTATCACAGGCCCACATGGCGGCAAAACATTAGCCTCCTCGGCAGGAAACGCTAAGGAGGCTAGCAAAACATATATCAGGCGCGTGCGCTTTTGGTGTGTAATTATAAAGACTTTATACAAACAAAATCCCTCCCACTATCATCTTTATACTTTGATCGTCTTAGTATCTTAATGTATGACGTCCATCACCGAGTAGCCCCAGTGAATATACTAAATATATTTAAAAATTACTTGTGAAATTCATAGTTATATAGGACTCGATCTTCTACAAATGATTGCTTTTATATTACTCAAGAACTGAAAAAATGAGATCTTCCTTCTCAGGAATTGGAGCTCAAATATGGAATGGTATCAATCAAATCGCTTAGTAAACCTCAATTTAAATCAAAGATCAGAGAAATACTTTTCAACATATACTTCAGAAAGAAGATGACTACGTTGAGGTCTCCCAAATATTATCTCTGATCAAATTTAAATAAATATAATCCTGGCTATAGTAGTATTAGCTTATATCCTGCCTACATTAACCCTCATTATTTTGATAAACTTATAATTCCTCACTTCTACGTTACAGAAAAGCTTCTGTACTGTATTGTATCAATTAATTGTTCGTCAATAATACTTGGAAATTGATTGTTTATTATTAAAATGTTTGTTGTTGTTCCATATCTCAAACCACCACATACACTAACACAAATCCTAACCCGACCATAACAAATACCCTAACCGATCAGCGATCAGTTTTAGCGCTACCCGGGGGGGGGGGGGGGGGTACTTACATGAAACATGGGTATGTATGTGAGGCCAAGAGGCTCAAACCCTGACACTGTTTGACCCAATCCGAGCTCCAAAACCCTGATTTTCCCCTTTTTGGGAAAAAAAAAAACTGATTGCCCCTTCTTTAAATTGTTTTCAAAACACGGTCGGATATATACCCCGGATACTGCGTACCGGGATTGTGTCATTGGGTAAACAAATCAGCAATGGAAGTACATAGATAAGTACTGAAGTACGAATTAGCGGCGTCACGATGTATGGGAACCTCAGTGCTTGCATGTGGGCAGGCGATCACAATGTGGCAACAGAATTTCTTTTTTTGACATAGTAGCTAAAAAAAACTGAACCCTAACTGCCTAAAAAATACTGAACCCCGACCCTGACTGCACCCAAATTATACTCAAATCCTGACCCTGATCTGCCCAAAACCCTGACCCTACCTCAGTGCCCAAACCGAACTCAAAACCCTGACCCACCCCCGCGGCACATACATAATACGTCACAAACAAGAGTACCCCCCGGGTAGGGCTAATTTGTGACTAGGGTTCACAAATAAACAGGAAGAGAAGATAAACGAGGGAAAAAAGTTCACGGGCCTACTGGGACCCTCAGCGGAACACTGCGCCACGCAGACGACCACGCCGAATTGTGACAATTTTCCAATTTTATACTTGATTAAGTTATCTAGTTATCTAGAGGCCAAGGGAGTTTGAGGTATAGAAAGAAGTGTGAGCGCAGTGCGGGCTTCATCTCGTCTGTTTCCCGCTCCCAAACTGCAATAAACAAAGACAATTGATCCACCCCTGTTTTTAATTGAAGGTACATCTTGGAAATGTTTAGTCAAAAACAACAAAAATAAAATCAATTCAATTTTGATTCAGCGAATCCCAATTTTTATCCAACCGGACGAGCAGACTAAGCTCGCTATCTTGTGACTGACCTGCAACTGCCAAACGACGTGTCAATAAACAAGGATACCGCAAGTTAAGGGTATTATACCTTTATTACTAGTTAGAATCTAATTGATTTGAAACAAGGTGCTCGACGATCGTAACGGAAGAGTCCTTAATTGAGGGCCCTTAATTGCTCTTTTGAAAGATAGATGATGGTTCATTACTTTGTTTTCAAACCTCAGTTCAGATTGTTTTAACACGACAAAATATAGCTCCAAATTGAGCGTCTACATACAAAGGTCACCGGAACCATGGGCATGCAAATTTTAGAAATCCTCAGAGGAGAAAAGCATTTTAAAGAATACGATGTGTTTCTTACCTTCATGGCTAACATCACGAGAGGCTGGTAGTGAGAACCTCTAGTGTCAATGTGGAGTTCTCCTCAGTCAAGCGCCTCAAAACTTAGAATTCGTTTTGAACACCCAAGGCCAAGGTATCAGCGAGTGGGGGAGACTCGCATAATATTAACACTCAGCAGATATCGAAGTCGGAAATTCTTGACCTCGAGCTTATGATATATCGAGTTTCGTTTTAGCCTGAATATAGCCGACTCCCGGGCTCATTCCAGGATGCATTCCCACTGAGAGAAACGTCTAATTAACCGTTAACACTGCCCAGATTTACCAGGTAATATAAACCTGTCATGACTAAACAATAAACAATGATTTAATAATATATTTGACAGGAAACAGCTCCAGATAGCCCGCAATTTACATTTTCAATCATTAATAAATATTCTACATCAAGTAAAGAGATGAATAGTAAATATTTCTTGATTACAGTACAGTGTTGCGTCTGTTAGTTATGTTTATTTCCAATATGCTAATTACGTGATGTCATATATAGGAGTCCTTGTTTACTTTATTTTTACAAAAACGTGCTGGCATAGATAAGTACCTTTTTTCTACATATCCATCTTATATTTGGGCCTTATATCAGCGATTTTACCAAACTGATTTTGTATAAAAATCAGAAATAGTTTCATTCACAAGAAGAAGAAAAAATGACCTTTTCTTGGTCTAGTATGACATATTAAATTACCATATTCCAAATATATCAACTTTATTATTACTCGTCGATCATGCAAGGGCACCCAACGAGTACTTTTTGAAATTCGTTTGAAACCAGTTGTATGCAGCTTATCTAGCCATTTTAAGGCGCCTATTAGCTGTTCGGATTTTCTAGGCGGAAATCGCGTCAACCGAAAATACTATGGCAAAATATTCCCGGCCTACGAATTTGTTAGTAGTCTAGAGCATAAACAATAATTTTCTAGCCCAAGTAATCCGGGGGGTACTCCTGTTTGTGACGTATTATGTATGTGCCGCGGGGGTGGGTCAGGGTTTTGAGCTCGGTTTGGGCAGGTAGGGTCAGGGTTTTGACCTGATTTGGGCAGATCAGGGTCAGGATTTGAGTATAATTTGGGTGCAGTCAGGGTCGGGGTTCAGTATTTTTTCGGCAGTTAGGGTTCATTTTTTTAGCTACTATGTCAAAAAAAGACATTCTGTTGCCGCATTTTGATCGCCTGCCCACATGCAAGCACTGAGGTTCCCATAAATCGTGACGCCGCTAATTTGTACTTCAGTACTTATCTATGTAAAGCAAGCACGTTGCATGGCACTACCCAACACACGCTATGACGTAGCTAGCGCCTAATACGCATGCTCACATCGTATTACCCGTAGAGTGGCAACCATGTACAGCTGTTTCGTCCTTGTTAGGACTCATCAGCATGGCATAGCCCCCAAGACCGTCAGCCTTACTAAAGATCATAGGCCTCAGAATCTGGTTACTCTAAGGGCGAGCTCAAAGCTGCTTTAAACCCCAGCCACCACGCACTACCAGATCCTCTTCGGAGAGATCCACATCGCTATAGCGCTTGCTCACATCTCCAGCTCCCACACGTCCCGACTTGAAATGTTCCATATTTTGCATGCAATCCCGGTACGCGGTATATCGGCCGGGGTATATATCCGACCGTGTTTTGAAAACAATTTAAGGTTACCGTATACCTTCGCGGTATGTTTTCTTAAAAAAAATATTTTTGTAATTGTTTTGAAATTGATGGCTTGATCTTCGTCTTTCCGAAAAAAAAATTTAAAACATGCAAAAGTTTGCGAGATGTTAGAAAAAAACGTAATTTGAAGGAAAGTTAATAAATCGCTTCGGCGTGATAAATCCCTCTGATCCCATTACGTGCCACAGGCACCCCGCTGAATTTTTGCGGGAAACTACATCCGGAGCTTCAGACTCACAGTGAGCCGTGACTCGTGAGTTCAGTGATTTTATAGCGTTTAATTTACCGGTATATCGATCGTGGATATGTCCAGAAGAGAAAAGAATAATCCTTGGATAAAAGGTAAAAAAGAAGTCAGGCCCCAAGAAGATTCAAGAGAATGAGCTCGAGAAGCAGCAAAGTTTCAATACGGAGAAGAAAGTGATGCTCGCGGAAAGCGACAAAGGCTCGTGGTTCGTACAGCCTTCATGTTCGACGACTCCCACTTTGAGTTCTATTAGTACTGCTACAACTCCGACGGAAAGCTGCTCAGCTAGTAGGCTTAAACATTTGCCAGGTACAAGAAAAGAGACGGAAGATTCAGAGAGTAGCAGCGAGTCCGCATCCGACTCCGATTCTAATGTCTTGGGTGACTCGCAGTTTCCAAACTGGGCCGTGGTCAATCCAGGAGTTCTAAATCGTGAACTTGAGCGAAGTTCAGCCGGTCGATTTTGGGGAACTGAAGGAATCATCGCAGCTAACATAGCAGGTTTAGGATCAACATCAACGTTCGGAGCACGAGGTTGCTTGCCACTCGCTTTTCCCTTCGCTCTTGTGTGCGGCGTTGCCTTTCGACGCGATTTAGTTTTCGATATCCGGCCCTCTCCCTTCTTGGTACAACCCGTTGATTTACCTTTCTTTTTCCCCTTTTGCGCATTCTCTCTAGTTTTGGCCATAACACAACGCTCTTTTGAATATTTGTGACACGACACTAGTATGTATGTTTCTTATGCAATTTGAGCCACGTACTAATTTCCCGCGAATTTCTGGACTTGATTCATAAGCTCCGGGGATCCTTACATATAATTGGCTGGTTGGTTTAAGTGTTGACGTTTGCTTTGATGAGGTGTGATGTGTTTCCTAACTTTCAGAAGCCAAAAACGCCGATAGATTTTTATGCGTATTCACTGTGTTTGGGTGAATTTATAGGATATGAAGACTTGTCAGATCTTGATGAAACTTGGCCTAGTGTTAGAGGAGCTACATATGAACCAAAGCGTGTGAGCGTTTAGCGATATTTTAATTATTTTTCTTATAAGAGGGGGGAGGAACAGAACAGGGAGGAGGGAGAATTGGAAATGAAATGTCCAGAAAAACTAGGGAGGAGGAATAATTTAGCATACAGGGAGGAGGGAGAAAATGGGATCTACATACATGCTCTAGAGAGAAATTTTAAAACTCACTAGGGAGGAGGGAGAAATGTCGGAAAAAAATAGGGAGGAGAGAGATTTCACTACCCGTTCCTCTCCACTCTTATAAGAGTACTTGCCGTGATGAAACACAGAAACTATTTCGATTGAAACTTTGAAGATGAATTGCATTTGAACAAAGTAAAATATTAAAAAACGCTCACACACTTTGACAGGCCATCATGTGCTGATTGACATTATGCAGCGGAATCGTCCGTAGGCGCGAACGCGGAGGGACATAAATTCACTTCTGTGAGACGTTTTTTCGTTTGTTGCCTTAGCATTTTCTGAAAATGTAATATTTGTGCAAAAAAAAAACATTTCAGCGCATTCTACATTATATAACCTTTCCAGTGATATATAGGTTTCTATACTTTCCTTTAAAATGATGCGCGTACGATTTTATTTGCGAGAGACACCCAAAAAGGGGGCAATCAGGGTTTTGGAGCTCGGATTGGGTCAAACAAGGCCAGGGTTTGAGCCTCTTGGCCTCACATACATATACCCCCCCCCCCCCCACCCCCCCCGGGCCAAGTAACTTCATGTTGCAAAGTTTTGTGGAGGTACGAATTTTTAAGGGTCTTTTTTTCCTTTAGGCAATTCTTTTAGGTGACCTCCATTTGCTAAAGGTATATTCTTTTGGATTTTAGATGTCAGAATTTCTTAGGGAATGAAAATGTGTTCTCGAAACTGGCTTGAGGTGGCCGCTTCACTAAATGATTTGTGATAATATGTGGGGTTTTTTTTCATTCCAACCAATGATTTTTTCCGGATCGTTCTGACTCTATTGATCAGACGAATTGGGACGTACGAATATTTTAGGGGAAACCATGGGCTCCTGGGGAACCTTTTAGTCTCCCTTTTCTTCTATAATTTTCTAGGGATTGAAAGCAAATTTTCTAGCCAGTACTTTCAGAAAACAATTTTCTAGGGACAATTTCATCGATAACTTCGTTGGGTGCCCTTGATCATGAAATATCAGTCTACTGCCCAGGGTCTACTGCCTATATATTCACTTGACCTAGACTCGACATTAATGATTAAATAATGGCCTTGTCGTGCTGAACAACACGCTCATAGTTTTAAATACAACACAGTTTCCTTGAGTTCTTGACAGAATAACAACAATTAGCCATTTCGTAAACGAAGGAAGAACTGGAACAGGGTATCTAAATTTATTAAAAATTAAAAATAATCCCCACCACAAGAAACTGATCACATCACAATTGGTGTGTTCACTTGAGGACGTTTGGGTCAATATTAACGAGGTGGTTAGCCTGCGTCGCATCCGAACTGAACTCCGGTTAAGACGGACTTAACCGGGGTTCAGTTCGGATGCGACGCAGGCTACGACAACGCGTCATCTCCCTTAGATTGACTAATATCATCAATTGTCAAAATGGCTAGAGTTGATTATAATCATTATTCTAAGACAAACCCTAACCCGAACCCTAACCACCGGACGAGTTCACGGGTAAACGACGGGTTCTCACTCACCTAGAGCTAGGGTTCACAGGTAAACAAGAAAGGAAGGTAAACGAGAGAAAACAATTTTTTGAGCGCTCCTACTCGGGCTCGAACTCGTAACCGTTTGCGTGTAGTGCTTGGTAGTACAGACGTCATGACCACTACACTAAGCGCGTCTACCGCCGTTCGGAATTTGACAATTGTTTATGTTTATCTTTGACTGGTTTTAACCTCGAGGTTAAATAGAGGATTATAATTAATTCTAGCCATTTTGACAACTGATTACATTAGTCAATCTAAGGGAGATAACGTGTTGGCTACGAGGTGGTGGTGAGCTTTCAAATATTACAAAAACATAATTTTGAATTAAATTAAATTTACACACTCGGTCCTAGTCCTTTATCGGTTTAATAAGGTTTATGGTGAATCCGACACAGCGGCAAAACGTCACGCGCATGCGCTTTTGATGAGCCCATCGCGCGCACGTCTACCCACTGAGTTTCCCGCCGAATCTAAAACAAAATAGAGGCAATCACCCCTGTTTCTAAGTAGGCTGAGCTCAAAAAGCGCGAAAATAAAGCACTCGTATTTCAATGGATTTTTCTTTGAAAAGATGGGCAACACATTAGATAATAATTGTGAAATAGTGTTCATTAGACTTTTAGGTTCTTTTGTAAAGTTTAGTGGACGTTCCACACGAGTGCCTCTGAATAGCTTTGTATTCCATTCACCCATCCCCTTCCCCCGCCCCCTTGGGTAGCCTTTTATTCCCTTTCCCCACCCCTGTGCCTGATATCCAGCAGGTTAGAGACAAAGCTTATACAATGCACAAATTAAACGTTCTGTACGTTAGTCATTTCTCCGCATGTACCGGCTCACTAAGCTCATTGTGTATTGTACACATGACTCAATTAAACCAATTAAACCAATAATGGACATCAGATCAATCAACACAAAAGTCAAAAAACAAAAACAAATTTTGCAAGCACTACAAATCAATTTTACCTCTAGCTGGAGTTAGGAATACTTTAGATCGCTGGGAACGAAGTGAGATCTTCCAATTTTTAATTTCTTCAGCATTTTTCAGAAAATATGGGTACGTCCTAATCTGTATGCATTTATTCAGGTTTGACGTTACACGTTTAATACACGAACGTGTATTTTAATTACATTTCCGTCAATTAGACGAGTCAGGAGTTCAGCGAAACACACTATATTTTATCGGATCTGAAACAAATATACGGGTTGATCAAAGTCAGGGCCCGGCTAAAGCACAGATCGACTTAGAATTTAGCATACGTCTTGGTTTTAATTTGTGAAGGAAGGAAATCCGGAGAACCCGGAGGAAAACACTCAGCTACCTCAGAGCAACACTAGAGCAAGAACATGATCGATACCAACAAACTCAACTCACATGTCACTGGCCACAGTGGCGAGACCACTTATGCCCCGGGGGGGGGGGGGGGGGGGGGGGGGGGTACTCTACCCAAAGTTGGGTAGGGGTGTGCCGCTGGGGCTCTGAAACCCTTACCCTGTTTAAGACAAAAAAACTCAAATTTCCATACCCTGTTCAAGACAAAGTGTTAAAAATTTTCCTCTATAAGACAAATAACAAATTATCTATCCTTGGATGTCAGTGTTTATTGTGATCTTGTATAATGCGTGTCATAACTAAATAAGACTCCAGCAAGCACTAGACTAAATAACGGCACTAGATAAATACCATACCCTGTTCAAGATCTGTCGATGTGAAAATGGATACCCTGTCTAAGATCAGAAACTCGAAAAACCATACCCTGTCCAGCGGATCATCCCCGTATAGTCCATATATGGGAGTACCCCCCCCCCCCCCGGGACTTATGCCACCCCTGTTCGAGTAAAACGCGCACGAAACTATCCAGTTGTAAATTACCGATCTCTCCTCCTTGTGTTTCTTTACCTATAAATCGCGGGGATTTGCAATTGAGAAGAAGCTAAAAGGTGAGATAACGGCTATCTCACTTTCTCTAAGACATGTGTGAGAAACGAGTACATGTTATCCTGACTCGGCCCAGTCTTGCGCGTTTTACTCAGCGTCCTGCTGAAACTGCACTCACTTATAAAAATAACTCATTTAAAAAACAAGGACACAGGCTTACGCATCGCGCAAGTGCGATGCGTACTTGTGACGTGCGATGCGTAAATTAAATCACAAATAAACGGAAAAGAGTTTCCAAAGAATTTTCAAAGTTTTAGAGGGCCTCGGAATCCAGATTTAAGGGAATTAAAGGCGACCATATGGATATCATTACCAACAATCAAAATCATTTTCTTTCCTAAGCTTTGTTTATTCGCTAAAGTTTCTAACAAATTTATGGAGGCGACTTAGATTTTCTTAAAAATCCATCCTCCATCAAGGCGGGATTAAATAGAAATTAAGTATTTCGGTCCTCAACTCCAATGAATGGAAGAGCAACAACGCGTTTACTCCAATAGTGATTCAGAAATGTTTAAAATGGGAATTAACGCGGCTGTCCATATATTTGACCACAAAGCATTGCGAGCCTAATAAAGTCAAAATAATACATATAAATAATCTCAGTATTATCTTAGGTAATAGCGTCTCGGTAATGTCATTTACACTTGCTTTAAAGTTTTAGAACCTCTCTAGATACCGCGATTTCGTAAAGGAATTAAATGTTTTTCACGCGTAAAGGTTTGGAAAATGCCAACACTAATTATCAGCGAGAAAAGTCAAAATATTTTTTAAAGCAGAAAATGGAACTGATCGAAACAAAGATTTAGTTGAGTTGTAAATATTTTTAAAGTTCCTATTGGCTTTTGATAAATAAATTTAAAAAGATCCCTAAAAGTTATTTAAAATATATTATTGAATGTGCACGTGATTTCCGAAAAATTATCCTACGTAATCAGGCGTCTCTTTAGACAATCTCTTTGTTCATGATTTAGTTTAT
Organism: Actinernus sp. WN-2022; assembly: GCA_030867875.1. Lineage (NCBI taxonomy): Eukaryota > Metazoa > Cnidaria > Anthozoa > Actiniaria > Actinernidae > Actinernus > Actinernus sp. WN-2022. Next base: position 60,962,769 of record JAOWCC010000936.1, read on the forward strand.
ACGCTAATTTGATTTTAGAAAAGTAAAAATAGTTCTGCCCGTTCCATGGTGACAATAATAAAACATTAATAAGTGTTTTGAATCTTTAATATGAATACATTCAGGTTATAGCTACAAGATTACAAAAAATTACATTGCCTAATTAATCAAAAATAAAATCACTTTCTATAGACTGTGAGACCAAAGTATTTTAATAAGGTAATTTGGGGAAATTTGGAGGAGGGGTCAACAAATTAAAAATGGAGAGTAAGAGATTATTCTATCGGTAGGAATCGGTAGGAATGACTAAACCCTTGTTATACACCCTAAACCCTGGCTTAACCCTGGTGGAGGGTTAGGTTTGGGGCCAGTGTTAGGTATTATGGTTCTAGGAATATGACGTCACCGTATGAATCCTACAACTTCCTGTCGAAGTAATAATTATGTTACTTATATTGCTGGGTTGCACGTGACGTCATCGCCGCCATGTTGGTGGACGTTAACAAAAGATTCCTCGTTAGCTTCTCTTGTTATGTCCACCAACATGGCCGCCACGGCTTTGTTATTTGAATCACTGGGGATTGGTTGCAACCCAAGAATAGAGATAAGGTGAGCCAGCCCCCTTACACCTTCCCTTTCTAATTAAGCCAGTAATGACTGGTCCCTAATGAACAAATAGTTTCCCTTTGTTCAACTTTTCATGGCTTGTTTGATTTTCCAAATGCGCTACCCCCGGTTGCGACTCTTTTTTTAATACCATTGCGACAAAGGTTAAGACAGAGGTATAAATGGATCTAACGCTGTCTGATGTATTAGTCATTACCCTTCAGATCATAGTTCGTACATTTTAGATTCTCAGTCTTATGAATATTCAATTAATTTGTAAACATTCTTTAAAAAAAGGATTGTTGCTGTGGTTTAAATATATAATTTTCAATCCTACTGCTGCTACATACCCTCACCTCTGAATGAAAATGTTTTTTTTTTCAGTAATATAATAATTATTATACTTTATTTCAGTATAATGTATATGATACCGACAGCGCTGATTAATGTGACACTCGGCGACTAGGGACGCCAGCAGTGTATATTAGAATTGCGAAATGTTTTTTTTTTTGCGAGAACATGTATCTTTCTCCGAAGAATAAGAGCTTTGTGGCAAACGTATGCTTAAAATTCTCAGATGATTTCCTTCAGAAACAGAAAAATCATACATATATAATTTCCCTTAACCAAAACGAGTAGTAGCCTTGATACTAATTTGTCGCGCGGGGCCTGGACAGCGCGTTTGGGTAGACAGTACTTTCTTGAACAACATGGCGGCGAGTGAGCAATCTTCTCAATGTTTTCATGTTTCTTTAGCTGAAGAGGACATTCCTGGTGCAAGTTTGCTTCGGAAAACTCCAGAGGAACGCAGCAATTTACCGGCTTTGGCATGATTTCTCCGTAAACTCTTGGAACAGATTCAAATACTCGTCGCCATGTGTTGTTTCGATGCGATGACAACAGACAGACAGACAAGCCCTGTCTACCCAAACGCGTTGCCCAGGCCCCGCGCGACAAGCTAGTACCTAGTCTCCCACTCGTTTCGATTAAGGGCACAAGCACGAGATCTTAGCGATAGCTCGCGCATGCGCACTAGTTATTAAGCTCTGTCTTTGAGGCCCCAATGTTTTGCCCCAGTATTTTGGTAAGAGTAATCGGCACCATAATCTCCATAATCTGTCACAGCGTCCATCCCGCATACTAGACCTATGTCACAGCGTCCGTCCCGCATACTAGGCCTATGTCACAGCGTCCATCCCACATACTAGACCTATGTCACAGCGTTTTTACAAGTTAGGTTATTTTTAGAATGGTTTCCCGCTATTGTTGAGTTGCAATTATTCCTAAAGGAATCAAATCAAAAAAGCATAGCACCATGTTGTTTAGAATTACAAAAGTAGCTAATGAGGCATCTTTTGTTCCGCCACGGTGTTCAGCCAACAATTGGCGGGGGAAATAATCTAAAAATAGCCCAACTTGTAAAAACGCTGTGACAACTATATAGGAGATATGGACGCTCCTATAGTTATGGGCTCCTGACATAACTTAAATTATAATTTTGTTAATGTTTGCTGATACGTAAGGTAGCATTAGCAATCGTTTGGAATATTGACGTAAATTACGAAAACCAACATGCTGCTTGAAATTGGCAATTTCTGGATAGATTTCATGTTATGGCAAATTAATGTATTTGTTATTTCATGAATTAGGCCATCCCAATAAAATGTTTCATTTACCATCGCTCTCTCTCTCGTGATGGTGGGTCGGTCGATCGAGCCAAAAATAAAATTAAAATTAAAATTGAATCGACGGTAGAACCAAGTAATGCCTGGTGACTTCGTATATTCCTCAACTTTTTTGCTACTAGTTGTGGATTGACAATTCGTCATTAGAAAAGAAAGAAGCTAAAACGTAGAAACCTTGGAAAAGAGGTGTAGATATGAAAATAACTATAGTAAATCTTGTTTTATTTGCTATTCCATAAAATTAAGTCGGGCAGGCGATAGTAAACAAAACATTTTATTTGGATGGTCCTATTATTTAGTGTATATCTTATGTATTTCTGACATATAGACTTATGGCTATTTGCGATGTTCCTATTAAGTTTTGATTCCGCAAGAAAATACAAATAAGTTGTTCGTTTTGCGCTGCACATGCGCACAGCTACAAAGCTACACATCCCTTCGTCCATACAATCATCACATCAAAGTGTTAAAGTGACTATAAGCTCCACCCAGTTATCTTTGATTTATAACTCAAACTGGAAAACAAAATGACTGACATAGAAAAAAAAATATTTGTAGTCTGCCAATTTCATTTTTAAGGAATCAAATTTCAATGACGTCATTTAAGGGATAACCTAATTATAGTTCCTTTTGCTCTATATTTATGTCTGCTCCACTTATTAAATGACAATTCTCTAAGACTGTAAGTATCAAATGAAAAACAACTGTATAAATGAAGAAAATTCATTGTAATAACTCAATTCATTTTCAACTCAATTCATTTTCAAGGATTTGTAATGATTTTTTGTAGAAAAGTACGACAATAAATCGCCCCAAAATGATTGAACAATATTTAAAACATTTTACTGCGCCCAAATAAATTATTTCTGGCTAGGGCTTATAGTAACTTTAATAGTCGCATGACGCTTAACGTTTGTCGTCGCCATTGTTCTCGGCTATTGTTTTTTCAATCCAGTCAATGAAGGGTTCGACTCGGGTGTAATAGCCGTACTTATTCTTCAAGGCACAGCCTTCTCCCCAACTAACGAGTCCAGCAGACACCCACCGATATTTATCATCTCGTAACACTTCTCTGACAAAGCTACCACCACTGTCTCCTTTGCAAGTATCATTACCGCCCTTACCATCGCCAGCACAGAACGTCACGTTGGCGTTAAAATGAAAACGTGTTGTACTTGCACACAGAACATCATTTTGGATTTGAAAAGCCGAGTGGCGAAGAACTTTGGATGTGGCCCTTTTTCCAAATGGATCTTGACCCATTTGTAAGATCTGTCGCGCACCCCAGCCGGCAACGATTCCGTGTTTTCCAGGTTTTAACAAATTCTCGCCTGCTTTAGGTAAGCACACGGTGCGAACAAATGGTCCAAGCTCGACTTCGTCCGCTAGTTTTACCAGCGCAATATCGTTTACGTAAAAAGGACTGTGTCTATAATTTGGATGGAGAAAGATGTCTTTTGCTTCAGTTTGTTGTTGGCTGTCCTCTTTGTTGAGCAAATGGTTGTCGCCGGCTTTGATGATATATCTAGAAAAAACAAAATAGCAAAAAGGTTCACAATGAAATCAAATTGGAAAACTCAGTGACGGAAATATATTACGGCGGCCTTTTTTTCAACTCACCTTTCTGGAATATCAGTATTTTTCTCTATCTTGTCGGTGATCTTGTTATATTCGTAAAAGCAGTGGGCAGCGGTGAGCACCCATCGTTTCTTAATCAGAGCACCGCCACAGAACAGTACCAATCTATCTGCAAATGGAAAAATAGAGATATAATTAATACTACATAATACTTTATAATATATAGTTATATTATTACCTATTATACAAGAGACCATCACCTAAGAGAACTGATCTCGTACCCTATGATAGTCTGCGCCAATCTATTTTTGGCTCAGTGGACGTCACGTTGCTATTTTCAGATTCGGTTCCAGCTCCTCGCGGATTTTACTCGCTCCATCTCCTTTGTTGAATTGAAGATGGCGATGGTTGCGAAACTAACTATATGGAGCTTCAACACTGGCTCTGAATTCTGTTCAACTTACTACCCGGACGGATATTGCCTGATCTAACTTGAATAACTACTCAGTTCCGAATGCTTCACCTAGATTGTATATGCTGGCGACACTATATACGGAATACGCATCGGACGTTTCGCCTATATGGTATTACAGTTTGTATAAACAATGACTCGAATCTCCTGTCCTCCTGGTGTGATCAGAACAAGCTACTTATTAATAATGGGAAGACACAGGCGCTCCCCGTCGGGCAGTGCAAGTACGATTATAACCTGGTTTTAAATGGCTCTAATATTGAGACATCAGATTCAATTAAGATCCTAGGTGTCACTCTAGATAGCATGTTGACCTTTAAAGAACACATTACCACCCAACTGAAGGAGGCATATGCCAAGGTATCCGCCCTTAGGCGTATCAGAGATACTTTCAAGTTCTATGTCGATGTAATTATTGTAATTGTATTTTCAATTTAATGACCCTTGTCAAAAGATCAAATAAGCAACTGGCTTCGTCTTTAACATTTATCTTTTGTAAACAAAAAATGTATAGCTCAATAAATGTTCAATGTACTTCACAGCAATTGAATACCAAGAGCCATGCGATGTCGAGACTGAGAATTATGACGACGGCCTCGTGTACTGAGAGAGCTAGAACAGCTGGAAATGACAATGAGGCCCATTTCAACATTCGTGTATTAATCCAAATCTGTGTTTTATCCTCCTCAAATCAGAAATATTGAAACAGGCTGCAAACTTAAAATAAATCGTTTTGCTAACTTGTAAAGTAGGAAAAAAAATTGGTATATAAAAGGGGTAAGGGTTTGGACCTCGGGGCGGAGCCTCCCAGTACAAAACTTTATAAATTAGATTCAATAGTACATGTACATGCGCTCTGATTGGCTGAAAGCTGTGTTTCTATAACTCTATAAGTTGAGTGCGCACTTGAGCTAGTGATCAGTTGATGACGTTTTGATTGTGTGGTTAGGAGAATTTACATTTTTGTAATACTAATAAATGCGTGATTTTCCATTGTTGTACTTATTTTCTGTGGGTTATTTAATATAAAGGAAATAGAAAACATTTTCCCCTTGTTTTTATAGATTATAGAAACACTTGTGGAAGTTTGGAGGAACTCGAAATAGCTGTGGAAACACCCGCCCTTCGGGCTCGTGTTCTCACTGCCATTTCTCATTCTCCCAAACTTCCACTCGTATTTCTATAACTCTATAGAAACACAGGACACAGGAAATGTTTTCTATTTCTTAATTGTTGACCCCCCCCCCCCCCCCCCCCCCCCCCCAAAGGATGTAAACAAGACAAAAGATTCCTAGGCTGATTTTTTAGCTTGCCACATAGGTACACTTTGAAAACAACTTATTTCAGTATTCAACTACTATGATCTGTGACTATAACTACTGTATCGTTGAATATTTCAGGCCTGTAACTCCCAAATTTAAGAAGACAAAAATACAGTAGACACATGTACCCTTTGGGTACCTATTTTTACCAATTGATGTTATATGCTGAATTTGTATAGGGCCTTTATTTTACCTCACCTAGAATACTGTAGCCCACTCCTGATGGGTATGGGCAAAGTAAAGAACAGTCGATTGTAAGGTCTATTTTAAGGTATATTCTCGGGCATGCAACGTCTGTTCCTTTCGAACATCTCCTACGTCTTGTTAGTATGAAGACACTTAAAGTGCCACTACGACGAAAATTTACCATTTCGATTTGCCACTTTTTCAGTGTCTATAGGTCAATCAGTATTAGAAATATCCGAAATAGTAAAAAAAATTCCCAAATGGGCATCTTAAACCACCAATTTTAGGAGAGTTTACCGGTAAAATCCTGTCCGCCATTGCTGGAAGCCGTGCCCTTTGTTCAGCTTTAAACAAAGGTTTATTCACCGGAAGTGATGTCATACACTTAACACGACAACCTCGTGGCGCGAAATAGCGTGCATAAAAAAGTAGCCAACCTCGCAAAGATAAATATAACTTTCTTCTTATGTACGTGAAGACGTTTTTAGTAGAAATATGCCTCCAGGCGTTGTGTTCTGCAGGCGAGCGTTAAGTGTATGACATCATTTCCGGTGAATAAACCTTTGTTTAAAGCTGAACAAAGGGCACGGCTTCCAGTAATGGCGGACGTGTAGATTCAATATTCGGAGCTAAAAAAATAAGACTTCCTGTCGTTGTATCGAAAAACAATTTGAACTGGTAATAATATATGAACTCTACTTTATGAATATGCAAAAACATTGACATGTCAAAATTTGATCGTAGGGGCACTTTAAGCACAGAAGAAACTGTAAATCTCTGAATTTACTTTTCAAATGTTTATATAACAATGGTCCCTTATATATTCTTATCTTTTTTAAATTTAGGAACTCTTCTTATAATCTAAGAGGCATAGCAACCACAGTTAGTCAGCCTAATTTTAACCTCAAATGGATGAAGAATTTCTTTACCTACACTGTAAAGCTCCCAACTGAAGTGAAACAAGCCGCAAATGTTGTAGAATTCAAAACTAAATTTAGTAAGGTGAATTTTAGTATCTTTAGAATTAATAATATTATTTGTCGACAGTTCAGCACAAATTATGGTTGATCGAGTGGTTCGTAACTGTTCAACTTCGTCTGCATCAGTACATGTACGTCTTCACGTGCCGACAAAACAGTCCATGGTTGTTCGGACATCAGACTTTGCCAATGCTCCAGAAGTAGTAAACACTTTCCTCGGGCATTGATAAATCGTACTTGCGAACTTTTTAAACATCAGCGCATGTAAATGGCGAAATTAAAACAAAGAAACCATGCACTGAATGTCGAGCAACTTCGAGCGAGCGAGCATTGTGTAGTTACCAGTTTCCCGGCCTGGGAAAGCACAGGTAGCCCACACATGACCACAGGGAGTCCACTGCAAGATTAGTATGCGTAATTCTCGTAAACAGACGTTTACAATTCGCCAACAAAAAATAGAAATAGAACCTATATATAATATCGTTAAAAATCTGACATTCTTTTGCAACACCGTAGTAAATATGAACCTGTAGAGATACTGTCGTGAAAGTAGAAAATTGTGAATGCTTCGGTTATATAAAACACTGAAGGTATTCTGATCTTCTGATCTCCCGCCCGCCGGCCCATTCAGACACGTGACACAAACAACCAATCGGATAAAGTAGTAAAAATAGTCCAACTAATTTATGCAGGCTAAAATAAATCGGTGTAGACTATCACGGGGAGAGAGAGCCTAATATGGGGGATCGGTTCTCTTCTGTGATGGTCTCTTGCTATTATAATAGCGCTTGTAATATAAGCCATACTCAACTGATTGGTAGAATTGGGAGTAGTCTAGCACTGTTTGCAGGTTTTAGATTTATTCACTATTATCATGATACATAATACTCATTCACCCAGCCGCCGTCTGTTGGCAAACTCGTCATCTGATTGGCTAGACAGCCACCGTCTATTGGCAAACTCGTCATCTGATTGGCTAGACAGCCGCCATCTATTGGCAAACTCGTCATCTGATTGGCTAGACAGCCGCCATCTATTGGCAAACTCGTCATCTGATTGGCTAGACAGGCGCCGTCTATCGATCGATAGTCGACCGTCCGTGCGAAGCAGACAAAAATAGCATAGCAAATTGCTTTTGCGAGTTTTTCACAGTTTTCTCGATCGCTAAGTTGATAGAACGGTTATGCTAAGACAATTCGACTTTGATGGTTGACTCGGGGCTGTGTCCTCGCCAACGACTATCTGCTGTTATAGTTCACCACAAAATTTTGGCGCGCGCTCGTTGGCCATAAGCGATCACGTGACGTGATAGTTTCGTCCGCGGAGGCAAACAATCAGGCGAACTCAAGGTTCCTATTATATAAATAGACTGTGTCTGTCTCGGAACTATCGACTGATAGTTTCCCTTAGAAATTTGATGTTCTTAAAACTAGCATATAAGACCTCGAACTGCATTCTCGGGCTTCTATTTGTTTTAAGAACATCAAATTTCCGCGGGCAATTATTATACTAATAATATACATGAAAAAAATGCTCAATTCTGATTGGTTGAGGGCAATGCACAGTGCAGAAAAAGGAAACGTAGTGCCGAAAAAAGAAAATACGATGCAAATTTCTTTGGAAAGCAATGAAACATTTCCTTTCGACTTCTGAAAACAATTTGAATGAATTTGAAAGTGTGAACTATTATGTTTTGTTGACTGAATAAATTACTTTGTCACATGACTCGCCAACGTCATTTCCTGACAATTTTTTTCATGTATATTATTAATAAGTAATCATACGGTTTTCTCGTGCAATTTGGGATTAATTTTCACTCGTATGTTTTTCAAAGAGCTCAAATTGCACTCGCCCTGCGGGCTCGTGCAATTTTGATACTCTTTGAAAAACCCACTCGTGCAAATTAATCACAAATTGCACTCGAAACCGTATGATTACCTATACTAATAGACTGTGTCCGTCGAGGAACTATCGACTGTCCTCGGGCTTATATTTGTTTTAAGAACATCAAATTTCCGCGGGCAACTATCAGCCGATAAGTCCGAGACAGACACAGTCTATTTGCGTCATTATTCAACACAAAATTGTCTTTCGTGCTCAGCGGGCACTATCGCCTGACAGTTTGCCTCCGCGGACGACAACTATATCATGTCACGTGATCGGTTTTAGCCAATGTGCGTGCGCCAAAAAAATGTGGTGAACTATAACAGCCGATAGTTCCTCGACGGACACAGTCTATTTATATACAGTTGAACCTCCCGTAAGCGACCACCCTCGGGACCTGAAAAAGTGGTCGCTTACGAGAGGTGGGCGCTTACGAGAGGTATTAAATGCAGTGATTTGACGGTGCGAGACAAAACGGGATTTTTGTAAGTGGTCGCTTAAGAGGGGTGGTCGCCTACGAGAGGTGGTCTCACTGGGAGGTTCCACTGTAATAGGGACCTTGAGCTCGCAGTCTACTTGTTAAACACACACGCCGATTTAAACTCACTCATGAAATAATTTGACTCTCGATGATAAATTGCATACATTCAAAGCACGGTAACCGTACGTGAAACATCCTCTATATCATTAATCATCATGATGTATGTATATAACTGCCTACACACCGTTATGGTCGATCTTGTGGAGTCCTATCTGCCATGGCCACGTGCCTCGTCCAGCTCGGTTACCACCAACAATCCTGGCTCGAAGGTTGGTTGGGCTTACACCACAAGGTATGTAATCTGCAAAATAGTTTATTTGGTTGAAATGTATTCTACGCTTCATAAAAGGTCACTGCCGTGCTAAAAGTGTAAAGGATAACAAATAATACCCAAACGGACTTATGCCCAAACTGAATCATTCGTTTAAAGGAGGGCCTGCATTTTTGTTCCGGGCCGAAGCATAATTATTTTCAGTGATTTTCACATAAACGTACGACCTTTGCATACGTGTGGAATAGTCAAAATCAAACGAAATATGCAAAAGATGACAAACAAACTGTGCGTAGATCTATAGTCTAGGAAAATATTACATATCATTTCAAACAAGCATCAAGGGAGGATTCTTTAAAGTGCCCCTACGATCAAATTTTGACATATCAATGTTTTTGCATATTCATAAAGTAGAGTTCATATATTATTACCAGTTCAAATTGTTTTTCGATACAACGACAGGAAGTCTTATTTTTTTAGCTCCGAATATTGAATCTACACGTCCGCCATTACTGGAAGCCGTGCCCTTTGTTCAGCTTTAAACAAAGGTTTATTCACCGGAAATGATGTCATACACTTAACGCTCGCCTGCAGAACACAACGCCTGGAGGCATATTTCTACTAAAAACGTCTTTACGTACATAAGAAGAAAGTTATATTTATCTTTGCGAGGTTGGCTACTTTTTTATGCACGCTATTTCGCGCCACGAGGTTGTCGTGTTAAGTGTATGACATTACTTCCGGTGAATAAACCTTTGTTTAAAGCTGAACAAAGGGCACGGCTTCCAGCAATGGCGGACAGGATTTTACCGGTAAACTCTCCTAAAATTGGTGGTTTAAGATGCCCATTTGGGAATATTTTTTACTATTTCGGATATTTCTAATACTGATTGACCTATAGACACTGAAAAAGTGGCAAATCGAAATGGTAAATTTTCGTCGTAGTGGCACTTTAACTGTTGTAGCCAAAAATTCACATCCACCAAATGAACACTCATTCCACACATGCGCCAACACCATGACACAGCTACTTTAAAAGGGCTTAAGAATAAACAAGCGAGGTTTCTCAAAGATTCAATACAAAGAAATCGTGTTTTCTTTTTCAAGACGGAGTGTTATAACAAATCCTACCTCTTTGAGCACATTCAATCAATATTTCGAAGGTCAAAGTATAATTGTGAAGATATGATAAGCCCTAGGCTACTTCGATAATCTGAAAGACAAATGTGGCTTTCGAGAGTTAATTAAGAGATTGCTGAGTTTTCAAGCTCATTCACTTACCAATTTTGATTTCAACGGCTTTCTTGACAGCATCGACCAGTTCCTTGTACTTACGTACCGAAATCACATGTTCATCCTCGGGCTCTGATGCGATTTCCATCAACTCTCTTCGTCTGACTTTTTTTCCAACACCAATAGCATAGATTTCAAAATCACCTTCCTCTCTCAAATATTTTGCAGCTTTTTTCGGACTACCGCCGATGTTCGAGTGGCCATCAGTGATAAAGAAAATCACCTTTTGGCTTCCTGGACGTGCAAATGGTAGAATCTCTTTTCTAACCCTGTCTAGTGCAAGTCTGCTGGCAGTACCTCCACCACCCCGTCGTATCTTGCCAATGTTTTTAATAACGGCCTTTGCTGTAGTTGCTTTTGCGTCTCCGAGATTAAATTCCATATGGCTTTCTGTTCCATATGTGACCACCGCAACACGGGTCCCTCCAGGCCTATTGCAAAAGAAAGAATAAATATGAACTGGATGTAAGTAAAAACACGAATAATAAGTATGAGGAATCACACAACATGTACCTAGCTCGTGAGAGTGAACGTTTACCTTTAACAGAAGTCCTTAAGGACTTCTGCGTTCACTTCATTTCCACGTAAATCTGAAAACCAAAGGTAATAATCTTGCCAAAACGTTCTCAGTATTTCGTTTGGTTATATTTTGTATACTGAGATCATGTATGATCTCCACTGAGTTATTTGTTTAGGAGCATGAATTCTAAAAAGCTCCAGGATTCTCAGATCACTGCAATGCAAGAAAACCTTTTAATTTACTCCTGCCATTTTGACAACACAGATATGGTTTAATATAAATAATATTATACCTTAATTATATGCACGCACGGACGACAAACAAGATTTTCTCAGAACAAAAACAACTGCTTTAAAAACCTACTTCCAAGAAGTTCCAAGAATTTCCACAAGCTTTTGAGCAAAGAGTAGTCCAAGCTTAAAATCATCTTTCTTGATGCTGGTTGATGCATCAAATACGAACACGACGTCAAGACCCCCAGCAGCGCCAAGGTCGATAGCCCTCGCTCTCATGTCTATTTCAGTCATGTTGCACGTGGAATTCATCCCTGAGCACGTGTACTCTAACATGGTGTCGATGCTCTTGCGAAGGCTGTAAGCTGTAGAGTTGACGTCTCTTACCATGTATTCGAAATCCTCTGGAACCAAAACGAAAAAAGTATTCAACTGATAAATTGCATAACTGGTGGAATTTTAAGAAAGAATATTCCGTCCGCAATAGCTTTGCAAAAAGAGTTTCCCGGTCATCTTGCTTTCGCTCTGATTGAAAGCTAATGCTTGCAGCGTCACCTGCAACTCGCCTCCCACGGCAGTAAACATACCTATACCAACATATATCTTACTCGCCGATGCAGACCTATACCTTTTTCCTTCTCTTACTGGAACTATTTATTCATTGCATCTTTCTGCCATGCAGTCAACTACAAGCGACATTTTCGAAACTGGTCGCGTTTGATTGAATACAATTATTATAATCGTTAAAAAGATACGTTATTCTGCTGATGTAGACATCTACCCATACTCCAATGATTTTTGTTTAAATTTAACTTTCCTGTATCAGTTTTACAAACGATTTCCCGGCTTTATCTTTCTTTTTCTATCACGCTCTTACTGCCAGATTTCTTTCCCTGCGAGCAGAGTTTTCTTTTGAATCGCTCTATGCTGGAGCGAGGAAAGAAAGCACTTCCGACACCCGCGATTTTGCATCCACATTTCTGGATGTAAACATTATGGTATGTCTGTATGACAGGTTTCCTTCCTTTATTGTCACTGCATATGACATCAAGCAGGCAAACCCTTTTCAAAGAACATGCGTCCAATGTTTTTTTCAAACAATTTGGCGGTTGCAAACGTCATGCTTGCGTCATCATTGCGCATGCTCAACAGTAAACATCGCGGGCGTCGGAATAGCTTTCTTCCCTCGCTCCAGCATAAAGGGATTAAAAAGAAACCTCTGTTCACATGCAGGGTATGATTTCTATTCAAGGGATGAAAACTATTGGTTTTAGAAGAAAGTAGTTACATCGGAAATGGTCTCTTAATCTCGCACGATCAAAATGACCCTTTTTCTGCTCTCTTCAGATCTTAAAAGTACAAGTAACAAACCTTAGGTCGACCGCTATTTTAACCGTGATTTCCAGCTCCTACATCCACCATTACTCGATTTAGAATTGGGTGACGTCATCCAATCAACCCAAGAAAATTAACGTGGTACCTTCAACAGAGCGATTTGGATGATGTCACGAACAGACCGCTTTAAAAAGAATAGTTTGAAAACTGAGTAATGGCGGCGGAAGGTTTTTCACGGTTAACGCGGTCTACTTCTTGGCTGGGTTAGTACATACTGATCAAACTTATAGCTGTTTGTATAATTTTGGACCTAAAGATCCGATTGAAAAAGCTGAAAAAATATATAAATATTCGTCTCCAGTTACGAGCTTTTCTTAATTTGGCGAAAATCTCTTATACTGTTCTTACAATAAACAGTCAATGCTTTGCATCAAATATCCAAATCATCCTCGTACGTAACTACCGATCGGGTTTTATCCTTCCTACCTTCATGCGCTGCTGAAACACCATTAATTCATTATGAATTAATACGAAATATCAACATTATGCCATGTTCTTACCCATACACTTTGCCTCTGTTCCATTCCATGTTCTGTTTGATTGACAGCTTCGTTCAGATGACCCAATGAGTACGTAGCCTTCTTTGCATGCAAACCGAACGACAGAACCGAGACTGTATCGATTGCCGATTTTGATTCCACTAATGGGTGTACCGGGATCAGGGCAATCGGAGTCTGGACAGAAAGAAAAAGAATGGAATGAATCATTTTTACGACAAGTTTCTCTACCCACACGTACAGTACATTTATATTTTGATAAGAGATTTTGCCTTGTCTTTTGCACTTTGCTTTTCTTAGTTTTGTCCGAAAATGTTGGAGGAAAGACAGATTAAATGACTTTCTTTTCGTAGCCAATCGCAATGAAAGGCTACAGAGAAATACAAAAAGGATTATCAATACTGTCAATCTAAAACAACTAGACCAATCAGAAAGTTGCAAATATATTCCCCCATTGAAATACAAACTTGAGATTTTTGCCAATTGCTAGATATAGGAAATTAAGTAAAAGGTAGAAGATTGATGAATTATTCAGTATGTTCAGTTATGTTCTAAGACTTTCGCCAACACAGCCATGTTTGTTTTGAATTTCGTCCGGTTAAAGTCTACGGCTGGTGGGACATAGCAACAGTAGCTTACAGGAGAGGTCATACCAACAGTAACTAAGAGGGGAGGACATAGTAACAGTAACTAAGAGGGTAGGATATAGCAACAGTAACTAAGAGGAGAGGACATAGCAACAGTAACTAAGAGGGGAGGACATAGCAACAGTAACTAAGATGGGAGGACATAGTAACAGCAACTAAGAGGGGAGGACATAGTAACAGTAACTAAGAGGAGAGGATATAGCAACAGTAACTAAGAGGGGAGGACATAGGAACAGTAACTAAGAGGAGAGGACATAGCAACAGTAACTAAGAGGGGAGGACATAGCAACTGTAACTAAGAGGGAGGACACAGCAACAGTAACTAAGAGGGGAAGACATAGTAATAGTAACTAAGAGGAGAGGACATAGCAACAGTAACTAAGAGTAGTAGTAGTATCGCCAAACTCAGCCATGTTTGTTTTGAATTTCTTCCGGTTAAAGTCTACGGCTGGTGGGTCATACCAACAGTAACTAAGAGGGGAGGGCATAGCAACAGTAACTAAGAGGGGGAGGGCATAGCAACAGTAACTAAGAGGGGAGGACATAGCAACAATTAAGAGGGGAGGACATAGCAACTGTAACTAAGAGGGGAGGACATAGCAACAGTAACTAAGAGGGGAGGACATAGCAACTGTAACTAAGTGGGGAGGACATAGCAACGGTAACTAAGAGGGGAGGACATAGCAACAGTAACTAAGAGGGGAGGAGCTGATTTTGCGGCTGTGGAACTGTGAATTGGCCAGCGATGAGAAATCAGATATTTCACTAAAGTTAGATCATAATCTAAGCCTGTCGTAATCTCGCCGTTAGATTATGCGGGACGGGCGGGATTTGCAGCGAGATCAGACGAGGAACAAACGTCTGTGATATGAGGAACCGGCGGGAGGTGGTGGAAATGGCGATAGGCGGGAATTGTAAATTTTGGAGGTCTAAAATTGGCAAGATCAAGCGACATTATGGTTCTATCAATTCCAAACCTGCCCATCTCCTCCCCGGGCATACGTGAGGCATAATTGACTGCGTTTCTGTCCCGTGTGCGGGGCATTTGCCAGTAAAGGAAAGTTGGGGGTTGGGAGGGGGGGGGGGGGGGGGGGGGGGGGGGGGGGGGTTTGTTGCCCCATTTCAGACCACGTGACTTTTCTCTTGAGTATTGTTTTTTTGTTTGTTACATCCCAAGAGGAAATGTACAAATTTGGTAAACATAGCACTGAATCCTCTGGAGAACTATCACGTGCTCTGAAATGGGATAAAAAACAGGCAAGCTGGAAGGGTTTATTTAAAAATGTCAAATGCCCCACAAATGCCCGGGGATGGGTAGGTTTGGACGGAGCCATTAGGCAAGATTCAGTGAAATGCTGATGCAAGATTTACCAAGATTTGAACCAATCACATGCTGATCTTAATTGCCCAGTGCCCACATGATATATGAACTGTATCATTTCCTTACTTCCATCATCGCAGACAACTACTGATCCGCTCCACATTTTATTCGGCTGACATATTTGAGTTTTTGATCCTATGAGTGTTAATCCCATCTGGCAGGTGAACCTCACGATTCGTCCAATACGAAAATTGCTTCCCTGACGTCGGCCATTTCTTGGATGTCGAGGGGCGGGACAAGCAATTACTTGCGACACACAAAGAAAAGAAAATAAGTCTAAGTGTCCGGTATAACGTAACTAGACATATTTTACCATTAATATGTTTGACGTCGATTAATGTGTTTATTAAAGACTCTCTAATCGACCACTACGCTTCGTGTGACTCGAGCGAATGTCGTATTATATGACATTCCGAGCTCGAAAGCGTAAAAACAATAGCGATATAATTTAGTATTGTTTTTAGTATTCACAGAAGGTATGTATGAAGGTATGTAGTGCTATACACTCTCGCAAAACATAGCAGTCGATAGAGAGTCGATCATCCATACTAAACTGATTGATAAATCAATAAACGTTTGGGTGAACAGGACCACACAACGCTGTTATAAGTGAGGCATAGTTTAACGGATCTCTTGTGGTAGAGATGCTCGTATGGGATGTCACTCGTAGTGCTAATAAAACATTTTAAATTGCAAGACCAATAGTATACTACGTCAAAATGTTTTGATTTGATTTAATGAGGGTTGATTTAATGGAGGTCAATATGTCGACTAGATAAACTAGTCTTCTGTAGAAGACCAAACTGTTGTCACTAGGATAGTAAAATAACGGTTCCTAAGTTTGAAAATGCATTAAAGATAGCTTAATACGTCACAAAATACGATAGGAAATATAAACAATGAAAGGTGTTGCTATGCGCATGTGTTACGTTATTCATATATCATCTCTGCACGGACAAAGGGTCTTGTAACAATGGTATCAGAGCGAGGCCAGTTCTCCATAAGGTCGCAAAATTGGAGTTGGTCAGAAACGTCTTCTGTCATTCTGCACTGTTGTTTTCTTTTGTGTCATAAGGAAATTAACGTTATTTTCTGCCATCGACTGGAGATTTTTTTCTCTTTCTGTGCCAAGCTGGGTCAACTGACCTAGCCTCGCTTTGATGCCTGTATGAATAAGGTCAATAGGTTAATTAATAATCTATAGGAAAGAGAACTACGCTACAGCTATAGTTTGTAACTGACCTCGCATTGATGCCTTATGAATGAGGTCAATAGGCTAATTAATAATCGATAGGAAAGAGAACTACGCTACATCTATAGTTTGTTTCTGTATGTACCTTTACAATATGGCTTGCGGCGTGAAGTCCAACCGTCCTCGAGACACGTGATGGTATCTTCACCAATCAACTCATAGCCGTCAATGCACTCAAACAGGAGACTGGAGCCGTTTCTGTGTTGAGGATCCGTTGTGCTAATCTTACCGTTGGGTAATCTCAGCCGTCCAACTTGGCAACGAATTACTAAATAAACAACAACACTATAATTATCACACCACAAACACGCGACACAAACAAAAATGCATGTGTGTTCATTTCAGAATGAATGGAAATGATCCGAAATGTCATATACATATATATGATATAGACATCATTCATATTATTAGCTCTGTTTTATTCAAATAACAATATGTTCAACTGAAAGAAAATAACCTAGCTAGATGAGCCCTAGCCCACACCGCAGCAAAACGTCACGCGCATGCGTATTTGCTATTTCTTGCCGGCACGCGGCCGCCCCCAGTTTCCCGCGAAAACTGAAATGAAACAACAGGCATACACCGTGATTTTAAAATTTCTGCTTAAAGTGAACTGTTTTGTCAAAAAATAAGAAAACTACTTAAAAGATAAACCTAAGACTTTAACATGAAGTTGTCTTCATTTGTAATTCACTGTGAGTTTACTAAGTTATAAAATTATTTACTAAAAAAGTTAAAGCCCTCGGTAATTTGTATTTGATAGCAGAGACTTCGTTCTTTTGCTCAGCGGAGCATACCGTTTTGCCGCGGTGCACACAGCGGTCAAACGTCTGCGCATGCGTCAAAAGTCTTGCAACAACAACATATTCCAAAACAAAATTCAAAGCGAGCCGGCGGCCGTCACTGTTCACACACTGGTTTTCAAACCATGAGAACTTTTTTGGTAAATTACGAAAAAAATTGGTAAACTCACAGTTTGAAGTTTGTTCAATTCCACGTCGACTGCGAAAATAAAAAGCTTAACTTTCAAGTACTTTTCTTAACTTTAGGGGGTAGAATGTCACTGTAATATGTTTTAAGGTAAATTTTGCGCGGGAAATTTGCGCGGACGCCCACCAGACTGACCATAATACGCACGAGCAGACGTTTGACCGCTGTGTGGACGCGGTGTGGCCCTAGCCAGTTATCCTTGATTTGAAGTTCAAACTATAGGGGACAATGTAACACATGTTCTTTATTTAGAGATCAAGTTTGGATGACATAATTCTTTTATGCATGCTAATTATTTTCAGCTTCACCTTTAATTTAAAAAAAATATTTTTTAAATGTCCCAAAACATCAAGTAAAATATGCTTATCAAATAAATTGAAGATTACGTTTGCATATTACTTGCCTGACGTCATGTTCTGAGGATTTGTAAGATATTACAGGTATATATATATAGATATAACTAGGTACACAACTTACATTCACAGCGCGGTGGTCTGGTCCATCTACCATTCAGCTTACATCTTCTGCGATTTCCTCCGTTTATTTTGTACCCAAAGACACATTTGTAAGTTATTTTGTTGCCGTAGGTGAATTCCGTAGAATTGAAGCTGCCATGTGGTATGGCACTTGGCTTTCCGCATGAAATCACTGCATAAGACGATAAAACAAATGAGAAATTTGGCCGCCTTAAACGATATACTCGTGATGACATTAATAAATGAAGAATGCAACGATAAAGATTAAATGACAAACAATGATAAACGATAAACGGTAATAAGAAGATTTATTCGCGACAATTAAATAAACGCCAAGCAACAATGATAAATGTCAAAGATAATGGTGAACGATACAATAAGTGATAAAATACAATGATAAACAACATTAGCAAATACCACACAAGTGAATAGTGCTTTTCGCGCGATCTGATTGGCTACTCGGAGTTGAATATTCTTTGCTATTCACCTCCGAGCGAAGCAGCGATCACCTCGCGCGAGTTTTTGTCCATTTGACAGAAAATAAAACAACTATTTGGTCCTGTCTATTCACAGGTGTGATATAAATATTCACCACTATTCACCTCCACTTCGGTGAATAATTGTTCAATAACAAACGGTGATTTATTCTAACTAATTAAATAATTAAACAACTATGATAAATGTCATGGGATCTGGCAAGAACAATAACATCATTTATTATGCTCTCCCACCACGTACCTTTACATACCGGATCCTCTCCGATAAGTCGTCCTTTATTGCATTGCCGTAAGGCCCACGTTTTACCATTTGCCAGTCTAGTACCCTTATTACACTGATATTTCACTTGCGAGTAAGTCTTCGGTTTAGACTTAGACCTGTATCGACGCAGGAGTATCTTGGTGTGACTCGGTGGCTGCCTCACAAGTCTCCTTATAATGTCTTTACATTTTGGGGTCTTTTTCGCTGCGAGTCAAGAAATTAAAGCAACAAGAGTTTTTAAGTTGAAGGGTTCTGTGATGTGCGCATGCGTGGAGCCACTGTTCTATTCGATGGATGTTTATTGCCAACAAACATTCCTCTCCCTCAATGCTTCGCTGAAGTGATACACAATATTTATCTTGAATACTACATCTATACACAGTTTTTAGTCATTTTTACATGTTTGCTTTGATTTTTACCATCTCACATGTACGCGGGGTTCGTCATGCAGTTCATATATGAAAATCGCTGCATACAGCCCCAGACTGCGCCGAATATCAAGTAGCTTTCCACCATGCTAAAACTCTGAATTTCTAACGATACCTGAAACAACCATGGGGGCTGATCAAAGTCAGGACCCGGCTAATCCACAGATCGAATTGGAATTTAGCGTGTTGGTTTTTGCGGAGGGAGAAAAACCGGAGAACCCGCAGAAAAACCCTCGGAGCAAGGGCGAGATACCAACAAACTCAACTCACATATGGCGCCCGTCCGGGAATCGAACCTGGGCCACAGAGGTGAGAGGCGAAGCGCTTAACCACTGCGCCACCCCGGCTCCAGCCCCTTTAACATAGCTTTCAAACGTATAATACTTAGGGTGCGTTCGATTGACCGTATTCCGGAAAAGGAATAGATGGAATAGTCTCTGGAAATCACTGGTTTGGGAATATTTTGTACGGTAAGGTCTAAATGCTTGCTGATATGTGATATTCAGGATATAATTAGTATTTCAGTGGCTAAAAAATACCAATATAAGCGATTTGTAGTGATCATTCTGTGTATTCTTATTCCGGAATATGGTCAATCGAACGCACCCTTAGTGAGGTGTGCACTGGCGCATTTTATTTGACAGTGTGGCCGCAGTGATCTTTTGCAACTTTGGCGTCCGTGTACTAATTTTTGTTGTTTGCGTCTAGTTT
The DNA here is from genome assembly GCA_030867875.1 of Actinernus sp. WN-2022. Taxonomy (NCBI): domain Eukaryota; kingdom Metazoa; phylum Cnidaria; class Anthozoa; order Actiniaria; family Actinernidae; genus Actinernus; species Actinernus sp. WN-2022. The sequence goes on from JAOWCC010000936.1 coordinate 60,982,855, forward strand.
TTGCTCGCGTGTCCTCTTTGTAGATAGTTTAAATCCTCCGGAAACAGTCTCATGTTGATATTAATAGCATGAATGAATAGGCAGGTTTCGTCTTCGCACGGACGAGCTCGAGTTGGAACGAGTCTTCAATGGAGACTCGTGGGGGAATTCGCTAAAAGGGAGAAGAGAAGTGTCTATCGTACGACCTCCTTATAAGGAAGTACAATATGCCGCCATATGTACGTGTAGAGGGTCAATAAAGTACGTGAGGGAGGTCACTAATGTACGCACAGGAGACTCGTCCCAGCTTTCGAATGACCGTGAATTTTCCAAAATGGCGTAGGAAAGCGGCCATGGATCTTTTCTAGTCCCACTCGTTTAATCAACCATTTTGAACCTTTCAGCCTCACAAACTAAGTAGAGACTTATTCTCCGGCTTTTATCGAAACTTCACATGCACTTACACTAAACCCTAACCCGTAACATAAACCTAACCATAACCGTCAGTAAACAAGTTCCCAGGTAAACGACGAGGTCTCACATACCTAGAGCACAGGTAAACTAAAACGTGTTCTCACTGGCCTTGGGCTAGGATTTATAGACAAACGACGAGTTGAAACCAAAATATAGAGGGAAAAAATCCAAAATTGAGAGAGAGAAAAAATCGTTCTGGGGTTCGAACTTGAGGCCTCAGATTGTAGACCACGTGTGGTAACCACTACGCTAAGCGACCATCGATCCTCGATCTGTGATCAATTTTAATACATAACACTACCCGCCAACTGCGCGTCTCATGTGCGTACATCAGTAACCTCCCTCGTGTACTTCAGTGACCCCCAACACGTACATCCTTATAAGGAAGTCGTACGTCTCTTGGAGAGATGAGAAGAGAATCCCCCGTAAGAGCTTCCATTGAGTGCTCGCTCCAGCTCGTCCGTGAGAATACGAATAGTCTATTTACTATAAGCTCTTTAGCATGAGAATAGAAACCCCCTGTATGAGCCTCCATTGAGTGCTCGTTCCAGCTCGTCCGTGAGAATACGAATATTGTCTATTTTCTGTAAGTATTTCGCATTAGTGAAGAATCCCCGCATGAGCCTCCATTGAGTACTCGTTCCAGCTCGTCCGTGAGAATACGAATATTGTCTATTTTCTGTAAGTATTTCGCATTAGTGAAGAATCCCCGCATGAGCCTCCATTGAGTGCTCGTTCCAGCTCGTCCGTGAGAATACGAATATTGTCTATTTGCTATAAGCTATTTAACAATTAGACCCGAAGCCCGAATGGGCTACGAGTCAATAGCCCATGAGGCGCAGCCGAATGGGCTATTTAACTCGTAGCCCATGAGGGCGAGAGGTCTAATTGTTTTAGTATAAACTAACTAGTCGGAGAGTAGAAAATAATAGAAAGAAAGAAATTGAAGTTGAAAAAATGTTATTATTTCGTGAAAATGCGTACGGTTTTTCTCTACCATGGGCTATCACAAATAGACCTATAGTAGCGTAGCCAATCAGAATGCAGGATTTGTAATAGTCCACTAGTTGGTTTATACTAATTAGCATTAGAAAAGAACCCCCGCATGAACCTCCATTGAGTATTCGTTCCAGCTCGTCCGTGAGAATACGAACCTTGCCTATTGAGCTCGTATTCCCATGGGAAAGGCTTTATTGGATGGTAAATAATCTTTAAAAATGCAGTTTTCGAAAGATCGACAATCGAATGGAAGTGGAAAAAATAGCATTCGTAAACATTTTTTTGCTAACAACACTACCGATCTCGTTACATGCCTAATGAGATTGCATAAATAAACGGTTGCAAGTTTGTCCATTCATTCGGTCGTAAGTTATATTATTGTTTGTTGGAAACCTCAGCAAACATCGCCTGCATATATATCATCGTTTGTTTCAAATTATTGTTGGTTTAATCGTTCAATCTTATATTGGTTTCTCTTAGAACGATATCGCGAGAGTTCCATATAGTGCAAAAACAAAATGGCGCGCGATGGCATGTATTTCCGAGAGCTATTGTTGTAATTATTTTAATTGGTGATTGGAATTAACCAGTTTTTTGCAGTCGAACTAGAGGCTGCCGTCCAAAGTTATTGCTTTTAAGGTGTTTATTATCACTGCAATGTGTAATTTACCTGACGCAGATAGAGTTCCCGCGATGAACAAGAGCCCAAAGAGTACAATAGTTTTCATCATGGTCTGCAAGGGGGAAAATGAAATTATTTATCTAAAAAAGAAGTAATAACGTCATTTACAACCTCTTATAAAAACTATGAAAACATGAATGGAAACAATAAAACATCAGTGCTGTATCAGAAATACAGATATAATCAGATATACAGATACTGATTAAAGCACGACTATACTCAAGTTCTCTTTAATTAATTCGAATGTTAAAACTGCTCCGATCCGGTTGAACAAAACCGCGAATAGATAGCCGGAAAAATACCGGAACTAATCATTCTGATTGTAAACAAGTTTTTTTAGCTTTCATGAACCCTTGCCACTTCACAAAACTGTTAAAGAGCAATTACAAGAAAGGTTACAAGTGAAGGATTTTATTCGGAACTGTGATCGGAAATATGAGCAATTTATTACACTCATCTCCAGCATAAAGAACGGAACGTTTTAGCTTTGTTTGTGTTTCTTATAAAATCAGTTGTCGTCTAATTGTATGTAAGCTTACTTAGTTTGGGTATTTTCAATTTTTAGATATTTTGTAATTTGTAATTGAGGACACAAATTTATTAGTGCTTTATACGATTCAGTATTTACCATCATTAAATAAAGCTTTATTATCATCATCATCAACAACAACAACATCGTCGTCATCATTATTATTATTATTATTATTATTATTATTACAAGTGGATACCGCTAACGATAATCCAGCATGCCTGTTAGACGCTAGCTACGTCATGGGTAGTGCCATGCAACTTGCATGGTAGTGATCATAGGTGTATGGTTATTTTCCACCTACTAAGGCTCAACTGGAATTTTGGAGCACTTCTCGTGGAAATAAGTGGCCTAAACTTCCACCAAGAAAGTTTCTCCTTGAAACGATTGTCATTTTCCATCCAAGTGCATCGAATGTCATCACAAGCTCGCGAACCGACAGCCTTCCGCAGTTCATGCTGCATGGCAGCCGTCGCGTCGAGTACAGAAACCATGGTTTTAAATCTGCCACATCACTTAATCCATTGTGATTTTAAGCTGCAACCTCATTCTAGCCCTGACTTCTAAATGGGGGAGGGTTCCATTATGAACAGGAAAGGCATATACATTTTCACCCCTCCCCCCTCAGTTTTGCAAGGTTCGCATTTCTTACCCCACATTTGCAAGCAATATGTTGTGTTCGTCGTGTTTACTACCCAAACTAAGATTTTGAAGCTGCAACTTCATTCTAGCCACTTCTAATGGGGGATTTTCCACCCCTCCCCCCTCAGTTTTGCAAGGTTCGCATTTCTTACCCCACATTTGCAACCAATATGTTGTGTTCGTCGTGTTTACTACCCAAACTAAGATTTTAAAGCATCAACTTCATTCTAGCCACTTCTAATGGGGGAGGTCACCATTATTAATGGGGAATGCATAGGATTTTCCACTCCTCCCCCCTCAGTTTTGCATGGTTCACATATCTTACCCCAAATTTGCAACCAATATGTTGTGTTCGTCGTGTTTACTACCAAAACTGTGATTTTAACGCTACAACGTTATTTAATCCTGTTCTGCACTGCGAAATAGCAAATGAAACTGTCCCATCATGCTTTGTGGCCAAAACGGAAAGGGCGATGGATTTTTACCGGTAGAAAGGAACATTGTAGAGACATGGAGTTTTCACCAAAATGTTACCCATTGAAAACTGCAGGGGTTCTTCTTCATTTGGTTGAGGTCAACTTTCAGGGGGGGAAGCGACATGCAAAAGAAAATTTCAAAACGCTTTAACCCCCCCTGAACTTCATTTGCGCGAGCGTTACATACAAAAAATAACCTCTCTGGGTAAAATTACATCAGATAGGCTTACTTTTATTTTCCCTAGCTATGTGCAACATACCAAACATTTAACCACGAATTACAAATATTCCCTACCCCACCCCCTGGAAACGGTATACCAATTTGTTTTGGCAACATGTCTCGGGAATGTCATTCATGACAAAACTGATCGGTTCCTAAGTTTTCAAGCTGCCCAGGCCCCGCTCGGCCAAGCAAAAAGCGAGAAAAACCGCCTTAACCCCCCCCCCCCCCCCCTGAACTTCATTTGCGCGAGTAATACATCAATATTTTGTTCTAGTTGGACGAAACTACATAGGATAGGCTGGTTTTCATTCCCTTAACTATGCGCTAGATACCGAATATTAATTAATTAATTATTTAATGATCGTGTTATTACTCGGGCTGCCTGTGGCAGCGCCGAGTCTTAAAATGCAAGTGGTTATTATTTTTTATTTTTTTATTTCATGTCAGACGGCTTCAGCGCATGCGTTAAAGGTCAAATTCAAACCAATCAGATTGCACTATGCTGGTCACGCAAACAAAGGTTAGATTTCCTCAGGCGCGCTCAGATAAGAAAATTCAAAGCTCAGACAAGGCGAGACAAGGAGATATCAATTTCAAATAGTCATTGTCAGAAATCTATTCCATCGTGGGCAATGATGCAATACAACCTAAATTTGGGTCAGGTCCATGTTTTACGACAGAATAACCAGAGTCTTTCTACTGGATTCGGAGAGCTCGAGACATTATACAAGCCTGCTAATATGGGGAAAACTGAAACAAAAAATGAACTTTGACGGCAGAAACCCTCATATTTGAGCCAAGCGGAATATTTACATGATCCGCTAAGATTTTTACAAATCTAATTAGTTAAGCAGATGACTACCCGAAAACTGAAAGAGGAAATCCTTGTGAGAAATCGACGTACATATGAAGCTATATACGTTATCATCGACTATATGGGAGTCAAACATCGAGCTGCTATGAAACCGCTTGTGACAGTTTGTTTACGCACTTTCATGTCAAACGAACGTTTCTACTTTCGACACAACGGTCGCTAAACTGTACGAAATCTCCAAGGATATATCCCTAATGTCCAAACTAAAGGGAAAAACTGAAAGAGGAAATCATTGTGACCAATCGACATAAATATGAAGCTCCAGAAGTAATTATTGAATACACGAGAACCCATTGAGAAAACCGATAATAATGAACACGGTATTAGTTTCACCGACATTTGTGGCGTAACTGAACTCGCACTACTGTCAGCATAGCTTGAAATACTGTACGAAAACTCCCGTTTAAAAATTTCCTGATGCCGAAAGGACCGTAGCATTTAAACAAGATATCCTTCTAACCAATCGACATACATATTAAGCTGTGAAAGTATGTTTCCATTCCATAACAGCCGATAGTGCAAACTAGTAAACTGCCACTAGTAAATTGACCTTGCGAGTACTGAACTTTCTCGCGTCAAATGCATGTGTTACGTTTCCAAACTTTAGGACAAGAAATCTTCCATAGAATGTTCTATTTTATTTACAGCTGAGAACTGTATTATTAAACATAAGAAATAAAACAATGGTGCCATTTGAAGAATTATATCATGTCAAAAGTGCAAACGAAGAAATATATATCTACGGACGCGAGCAGCTCGATCGTTTCACTTTGGTCAAACTCGGACTGTTTACGACTGGAACGGAAAAACAAAAAGTAAAACCTACTAAGTTACTAGGTCTGAACACAGGTCTGAACAGTACTAATTTATTAACTAGCTGCGAGTTGCTGACAGATATCTCAAGACTCTAGCTAGCTGCACGATAGTAGTCTGAACATACATACACACATGAATAAGTAGTGTTTTCAATAAAAGATCAACTACTTTAATTTACATACGAGAAAACAAAAATATTAAATTACATACATGTATATATATACTAGGGGAGCAGAGAATGAAAGTGGCCCGAGTGAAAGCCCAGATGGGCTCTTGTTTCTATGATTATCGTTAGGAATTATTATTATTATTATTATTATTATATGCTGTGTCTCGCAAAAGCACAAACGGGTTTATTAGACATTGGAAACTTCCCCCAGGAAAATTCCGCGCTCCTAAAAAATAACGCTTGATCCTACTTGCCTAGCTGATTTGATGTTTTCCAAAGTTATCATATTCAGGATTATATCCAAGACGTTAATATCTGAGTAAAGATCACCCATTCATTTTGGCGTTACTAGCGCAAGATCGAAATATTCGCAAAATCTGCACATTTTGTAAGAACAGGTAGATGCCGGCGTTGACAAAACCTGGAACGGAACGGAACGGAACGGAACGGAATGGATCGGAACGGAACGGAACGGAATGGATCGGAATGGATCGGAATGGATCGGAATGGACCAAATTTTATTTTTTAAGAAAAATCCTCCCTTAAAAAAATCTTTCTGTGGATGTCAGATGTAAGTAAGTAGTTGGACCAGATTTCGGAGGTAAAAAAGCTTATGTCTATTGCGAAATAAAACGTTTGATATGATATATTGACGGGCTGTCAATCATAGGCTGACGTTATGTTACAATTGTTGTCAAGGTCCCATCAAGAAGCCGGTCTATTGGTCCGAATGAAACAAAATAAGTGACACGTGGCTGTAAAACTGTGGTGGGTTTTTACCGCCATCAATGCCAAGTCTGCGTGAGTATTTGGTCGCAGTCCTGAAGCAGTTATCTGTCATGTATTCTGACCGGCGTTGACAAAACCTTGAATGGAACGGACAAAGTACGAAACGGCTTGCAAAGCAGATGAGTATTTCGAAACTTGTATTTCAACAAATGAATCGTGTAAAACACCTTTTAAATGCCTAGATTTCCTTTTGCATATTGAGTCAAATCTCTCTAAGCGACCACTCTCGTAAGCGACCAGCTCTACTTACGACCACCCTCACGAAACCCCGTTTAATGACTTTTCAATTTAAACTCTGTATTGAAGAAGCTGTCGTAAGCGATCACGGTTCCAGTAGTTACAGTCACATTTTTATTTCCCGAGGGTCGTCGCTTACGAGAGCTACAACTGTATAAGAAGCAAACAGCACGGCGATTGCCGGGTGCGAGGGGCAAATCTAGCCTTAGCCTTTTTCGTATATTTCTCAGTGGTAAGAGAAGCATAGCCTCCTTACTGTACTGTACAGCCTTATAAGGAACAGAAAAAAGGAGCTAATAACATTAATAATTACAGATAACACTAATTCGTTGATCACAAACTCTAAGTGCGTTTTATTATCCACTTCGTTGAATGACACTGATATTGAAAAATCACAATCAAAATAGATGAACAGTTTGTATTAAGGTGCTATACGAGAATATTTTTTCTTACGATTTTCTCATTACCTCGTGAATTCCTCATGAATCGCTGGTGAGGTTTTTGAATAAACCTGGATAAAAAATATTGTCAAGTGCCATAAAATTCCGAAAATAAGCCCCCCCCCCCCCCCCGAATATAAGCTCCCCCGAAAATAAGCCCCCTGAATTTTAAAGGCAGAAACCCTCCCAAAAATAAGGATGGACCTACGGTAACCAGTACGTGTTTATTATTTTTGTTACCATTTTGTGATTTCAGTTTTCCGGTTATATCGCTAGCCATGCAGTTGTTGCTGAACTTTATTACGGCGCAAAGTTATTATATCAGCTCAGTACATTGACAACTCCATGCTGTAATCATGTTGTAATAAAGTTTGCTGCTGAACTTTATTACCGTGCAAAGTTATTATATCAGCTACATTGACAACTCCATGCTGTAATCATGTTGTAATAAAGCTTGTTGCTGAACGTTATTACGGCGCAAAGTTATTATATCAGCTACATTGACAACTCCATGCTGTAATCATGGACTGCGACCAAATACTCACGCAGACTTGGCATTGATGGCGGTAAAAACCCAGCACAGTTTTACAGCCACGTGTCACTTATTTTGTTTCATTGACCAATAGACTTCTTGATGGGACCTTGACAACAATTGTGACATAACGTCAGCCTATGATCGACAGCCCGTCAATATATCATATCAAACGTTTTATTTTGCAATAGACATCAGCTTTTTTTTTTAAACTCGGTATTTTAAAATACTAGCCGTTTCATTCTTTTTTTTACCTCCGAAATCTGGTCTAACTACTTACTTACATTTGACTTTCGAAATTCTCCACAGAAAGATTTTTTTAAGGGCGGATTTTTCTTAAAAAATAAAATTTGGTCCATTCCGATCCATTCCGATCTATTCCGATCCATTCCGATCTATTCCGATTCATTCCGTTCCGTTCCGATCCATTCCGTTCCGATCCATTCCGTTCCATTCCGTTCCGTTCCAGGTTTTGTCAACGCCGGGTAGATGCCTATATTCTTCATTATAGTTTCACTTGCATTTTCCAAACTTTTTGTGGGCATACAATTAAATACACGTCACTAGATTTGTTTTTGGTTTTCATTCAGAAGAGTGTAAGTTTGTCGATTGAATTAAATCTAGATCTGTTAAGTCTCACTGCAAGACCCTGTTTAGTCTTCAGTTGTCGCACGGTCGGCACTTGTTATTCTAAGCCCAGTTACACTCCATAACTTGGACACGGCATTCCAAACAGGCGGGTCGAGACTACCTTCTCACAAGGTCTCAGAACCCCAAGACTTTTGAGGAAGCGTACTCGGAACATTCCCATTTAACACGACAAAAATTAGGGGTGATGTGCCTAAAATGCTTACCGTGTAGACTGGGCTCTAATTAGTACCGAGCGGTCGTAATCATAACTGTTGAGATTCTACGACCAGGAAATAAAGAGGTTTGTTCATAAGCTATTCCAAAGTCAGTTGTGTTTTTGGAATTCGAATGTATTAAAGTCAAACAAATTGTCATGAACTTGAGCTGTACTTAACATAAAACAGCTACAGATATAGTATGAATCAAATGAGTACATTCAACGGCTATTGACATTCAAAAGCCACGACTAGACATAACTGATCTATCGGACAGCATGAGTAATCAATTTAGTCTAACTACTGATGATACAGATACACAATAATTCTTATAGCATAGCTCAACCCAAATGAATACCTTAATTACGACATCAGCTCACCTGTACTTCGCACTTTAATCACGACCAAACTGATGTCGACAGCGGCGATAATGATTCGCTAGTCACTGGAAGCGCAAATTAACCTTTCCTTTTCAAATGCTAAATGAACGAGACTTGTAATCTGCTTAGCTAATTTTCACAAGAAATATTCTTCCTTGTTAATCCGATCTACACAGATATGGGACACTATAGGTAATTTCCCAACGGATGCCTAAGAGATCGAGAGTCTGGCAAATGTTTATCACTGGTAGCTCTGTAACACTTTGACCTTTGTGTCTGGTGACAGGCAGAGCAAGAGGAATGCATTGATTCTTGGAATATCAGATTCCGCCTCAGAGAAACAGGATGTCGAAGCATTAGTCGCTGGAGCTGAAACATGCTCATGATGTTACGAAACCTGAATACCATGGCATTTTAATTACTCTTCCTAAAGCAGGAAATCACTTCATTTAGTTTTACTATCAACTCAAATCCAAATAACAAAAGGAATTCTGGGATTACAAATCCTCATTTTGTTCTAGCTGTGAAATCCATCTCAGATGTGGACAAATTTCCATATCATAGCCATAAGACTCAGCACTATTGCTTGCAAGATAAAAGGTCAACTTCTTGAATTTGGACGCAGTCCAGCTTTCACATTTGAAGACTATAAACAATTTGCTTCAAATAGAATTGCGAGTAAATTATGATTAATATGTGTATTCATGTCTTTCGATTATTCGTTTAACTACTTTCAGTTATTCTAAAGTTTTCATTTAGTTGTTAAGCCTTTTATCTTGGCGTGCGAGTAAGCAGGCCTGGTCTATTTTTGGTTGGCAGTGTGGTACCTTTTTGCTTGCTCACGTGCCGTGTGCGGTTGCGCGCTTTGACTCAAACCGTGATACGCTGTGAAGCGAAGGTCAAGAGCGATATGAGGCACAGCTTCAATTAATTTTATCAGGCCGCCATCACGTCATACCACTTCAGTTATATTCCCTTTGCCAAGTTCCTATTCTCAAATCATTTTACTAAAATTTCCAAAGTTTGATCAGCGCAGAAGAAAAAGTAACAGAAATGGGAATCGCGCAAGCGTTTCTTTGCTTGCTACTCGTTGGTTTAGCGGGAACTCGAAATGTGGATAATAGCTTGGGTAAGTTGAACGTCTTTATGAGTGCTTGAGTTTATTTTGTACATAGTATAGTACTTAATCGTCTGTCAGGATCGAGTATGGTACCGCAAGAAATAGTTGACAGCGTAATTTGTTCTGAAGCAACTTTTAAAACCATGACGAAGTACACAACTGAGAGCCTAACCAGTTCATATAAGACCATGCATACTCTAAATAAAAGAACTATGAAAGCTCATCAGTTTTTCCGTAGAAGAATACAATGTCTGCCCTCTTTGATCTGTGCATTTTCGAACCCGTTAATTATAATTATTCGCCCGAGTATTCGCCGTACTGATTCAGAGAACAGCAGATTGCATCTGATGAAAACAAGCCATCCAACAGTGAAATCTGTTTTGCTGCGTCAGTTTGAAATGAATATAACTTTGCCCCTCGCGCGCAAAGATACCACTCTATAGGCTGGGGCAGGGACTTATTGTGTCAAACACGGGGGATGGTATCGGGGAAAACCAAATTTTCCGTACAGGGAGGTAGTGAACGTTTGTGAATTCTGTGGGTAGTGACCATGGGATAGCAAAGTTAAGCCGATGGGGAAAGTGGTATTCAAGATCGTTTTAAGTGGCTGGACTTCCGGTGTTTGCCGGATTTGGTCGTCTTGTACATTAAATATTTTCATTCATGGCCATTTATGAAGTATGCTCGTCCTAAGAATAAACTTTCTGAAGATACTCTCTTCTCACTTTATCTTTTTACAGCTCTTCTTAGAATCCCAAACAAAGAGTTAAAAAAACTCAAAACTCAAAACGTGTTATTTAGCATATGCATTATCTGTAATTGCAATGTAGTCAGAGAGAATCTATACCATTTCCGAGTCCTGAAATTTAGTAACAATCCCTTACTCATTTCGGTTTGCAAAGACATCAGCTATGCCATATCTAGACTCAATTGCGGCTTAAAAGCTATCAACAGAGCAACAGAGAGCCTAGAATTTTGTCAAAAGAAAAAAAGAGTGAATAGAAAGATATTGTTTCAGGCAATTACGAGGAATTTAAGATATTGAGGAGTGTAAACTGAAAATAGATATTTTGCTGAACATTCCTGATTACAGCAGATACCTAATCAATCTGAATCAGGAAGTAAAACATGGACGATCGAACAACGCCTTCAGAGATTGTTGGCATGTTAAACGCGCTGCAACATGTTTAGTCCCAAACATACCCTAATGCTGAAGCGAAACTTCACGCATGCAGAGTGAATTGAGGTCAAAGTTACAGTGCGACTACGGGGATACTTAGACAACGAGAACCAATCACATTGCAGAACGAAAACAAAGCATTCCAACTTATACGGTTACTTTGAGCCAATCAGTGTCGAATGCAAGACAAATTCGACTTGCTTGAACTTCAATCCGATAAAAGGCGAATTTGGTGGACCAGTTCTGAAGGCAGTCTTTCGAATGAAGAAAAATCGCATGAATGTGCTAAGATTTATACTTTGGAAGGCTTTATTTTCGTTTTGTAATTTGTTTAGTTCTCGTTGTCTATAAGTGGCCCCCATTTCAGTAGTCACACTCACTGTAGTACTTGTTCGCGCCGCTGTCATCATTATATGAAACACTACAATATTCGTTACCCTTTAAGTCAATAAAGCTTGCTAATTATTTTCAATCCAAGGTTCAACAAAATGCTGAACTCCTGTCAAACAAATCGAAGATTGTTTTACTTTGTTCTATAAAAACATGCACGCTCGAGGTCTTGAAAGGTCTTCCACGAGCGGAACACGTAAAGCATTTTTATAGAATAGGAAGATCCATCTTCTATTTGTTAAATAATTGGCATGTTCAGTTGCATCTACTGAGAGAATCCTTTCGCTGAGAACTAAAACTCCCAATGATTGTTATCGTAATTTCCAAAGTATCCAATATTATCTTGTCAACTCTTATTTTATTCCTACTTATATCACCCTAACTACTAAAAACCCGGGTTTTTCGATTTCGCTGCACTTTCCCTTGGCAATCGATCCACACACTTCCACATTCACATTTATAGCAAACAAACAGCAGCGAAATGATATAACTAATAGTCTAAGAGTGCCGGTTTTGTGATCTTGCAGCAAACCAACAAAAACGAAGGAAGAAAAGTAATCAGTATTGATCAGAACTCATGTATTCAAAACTGACAAGATACAAAATCCTTAACTGTTGATTTGATATAATAACTGATCTATTTTATCATGTTATCAGAATTTCGATATAAAATTCCGCTGCATGTTCGTTTAGGTTGTCCCTCCCTGCGTCAGTTGGGAAGCAGTGATGGTCCAGAAAGCTGTCCTCAAGTATGTGCAACAGATCAGGACTGCACTGAACAACGCAAGTGCTTATGTTCCAAGGAATGTGGATTTGTTTGCCTCGACGCAAGTAAGTAGAATAGGCCTTTTGCAGGAATCAGTCACGTGCTGATAATATTATCACTTCAATAACCAATCAATTGCGCTCGTGTTCCCAGGGGAAGGGCTTTACTGGATGGTAAGCAAACTTCCAAACGCTGTTTTAGAGAAATATATGATCGACAATCGATTGGAGGGGGAAAATAGCATTTACAAACAGGTTTTGCTAATAACACTACCGATCTCGTACAAGTGCCTTTGAACAAATAGTGTCAGATGGTTTTGCCAGTACAACCACGTGATCGCACCACTAACCTCACTAAGTCTAAGAAATCTAAGAAATAAGGAAAACTTATCGATATAGTATATGGAATAATGACAATTTTGGGAATTGCAATCATTCCTAAAGAATACTGCGCACAAACCTGGTGGTCGGGATATCATGGCCGTATTCACACAGCAGCCATTTTTAAACCCAGGAGAATAAAACCCTTTGTTTTCACCCCATCTAACCTCGTTCTGAAACTTCTCAGTGTGAGGCTACACGTGGTAAATCTATTGTTTATAGTCAGCATGGCCGCCGTGTGATAACAGCTAATTACAGATTTTGCCTCCACTACACAATTCAGACACTCACAGTCATATAGGATACTTGGGGATGTCGGTCAGCCGAGCCCGACAGCGTTTATTCATATAATTGCTCATAATAGCTTACAGGCATTCGTTCTTCAACTTTTGATCTCTATTTATTACTATTATTAATTATTGCGACACTGCCGGATACGAAAACCCAAAACCACTGTGTGGACTAAACGGGAACGTATACTCCCACCAATGCAGTGCCGCCAACTCTGGGAGCTGAGGTCATCTAAATACATAATTGCTCATAATAGCTTACAGGCATTCGTTCTTCGACTTTTGGTCTCTATTTACTACTATTATTAATTATTGCGACACTGCCGGATACGAAAACCCAAAACCACTGTGTGAACTAAACGGGAACGTATACTCCCACCAATGCAGTGCCGCCAACTCTGGGAGCTGAGGTCATCTGAATACTTTTAGTCCGATATGATAAATACAGTCTTATGCCGATTTAAATTAAACTCGGACGATTCTAACCTAGCCAGAATGGTTTCCCTTAATGTTCGTTATGCCTCCGGCTTCTCGATCCAATCATTTAAAAAAAAATGAAGCAAGGTAGCAAGGCTGACCTAGAATGAATTCAACCTCTTAACAGTCACCTACTTATGGCACACTACATTACCCATAATTCTCAGCACTACTCTCCCCAGGCTTCTGTTCCGTGCCAGCAAAATATTCATTTCTGTGAATTTCGTACCTCAACTAACATAAATTACACATTTTGCCTCCACTACACAATTCAGACACTCAGTCCTATAGGATACTTGGGGATGTCGGTCAGCCGAGCCCGACATGCATATAGATTTACAAAGGTAGGGCCCGAGTGGTGAACCCGTTAGCCTTTGCCACTGACGTGACGTTGGCATTAACATATTTCCATCTATCATGCCGCTGGAAGTTTCTGTCTGGGATACGAGAATTAGCGGCTGAAAAAGCTCCGCCAGACCTTTTGGAATGTGTACTAAATTTGGAATTATCGGGGACAATATCTTTAAATAATTTCATACGCAAAAGGCGTTTCTGCTTATGGATCCAAATAAAATATCACTGGAATTTCGTTAATTCCGGCCTTAGACATATATATACAACCTTAATAACTGGACAAAATACGATTTATGCTAGATGTAGACTTGGATGTCTCTATCAAATACTGTAAATATAGGGCCAATGAAATGGATTGGCGGAAACAGATCTTACTTATAAGAATTCATGTGCAAATAATGTCCATCTATTAAATGCTGTAAGGTAGGGTTCAGTAGTCCCTCTGGATCTGGATGCTAGAACTGCTTTATTTCAGGTTCTCCTTTAGCTGTTTGGTTCTATCACTGGTAATGTCTGATAACCACAACTCGTTAATGTCTGATAACCACAACTCGTTGGCAATTTCTGGAGAAAGAAAAATGAAACAAACGAAAAATAAGGGCATACAGTGAAAGCAGTGATATGGCAAAGACCATGTCAGTATTGAAGTATCGATAAATTTCATAATATGGTAAGATTATAATGCTCATCCAAGGCGTGGCCACAATGCCTGATACACCCCTTCAGGGTACCCCTTTAGGGCCGACTGAAAACACATTTTCAGCGATTACTTGTTACACAAATTCTTTCAAAATCTGTGCAGAAACATAACACCATTCCTAGTTGAAAAACTTAAACATTTATTGCCAAATATACAATTGTTAATTGGCTTTACCTCTCATAAACAACTCAGGATTATTTATTGCTTAAAACTACCCAATCTTGGACGAAATCACTCCAATGTATCCCATCTGAACAAAGTACAGGCCAGAAATGACCCAATTTCACAGCGGTACAATTACCATGCCTCTAGCATTACTTACTCGTGTAATCAATTACTTTACGAGTCAGATAGACAGGCTGACATAAGCAATTGTTGTTGTAACTCCCTATCCTGGGAAAATGCATGCATTTGCCCCACAAAATCGTGGTCAATAATACAGAGTATTAAGCTTTGGCACCTTAGCCTTTGGCACCTTAGCCTTTTATTGTTTAAAACTACCCAATCTTGGACGAAATCACTCCAATGTATCCCATCTGAACAAAGTACAGGCCAGAAATGACCCAATTTCACAGCGGTACAATTACCATGCCTCTAGCATTACATACTCGTGTAATCAATTACTTTACAAGTCAGATAGACAGGCTGACATAAGCAATTGTTGTCATAACTCCCAATCCTGGGAAAATGCATTTACCCCACTATATCGTGGTCGTTAATACCGAGTATTAAACTTTGGCACCTTAGCCTTTGGCACCTTAGCCTTGTAACAAGCATGCGAACCTATCGCACGTGTGCGGACCCCATATAGGACTTCAGAACCGTTCATTACAATTTTGGCTGCGTTTACATTGTCTGTAAAATGCATTTACCCCGCAAGTTCGTGGTTGCTGATAATGAGTATTAAACTTCGGCAACTTAGCCTTGTAACGGCATGCGAACCTATCGCACGTGACCCCATGAATGGTGAATACTAAGAAATGCGTAGTCATTAATAGTATCGATGATCGTCATAATCTATTATTCAACTAATTTCTTCAACATAAGAATTTAGCTATCTTGGAATCCGTTGTGCCTCCAAACTTATTCCCTTGATATAGTTCTGATAAGTATCTAAAGCGATACCGAAACTGCAGATAGGCCAGGACCTCAGAGCCATTCATGACAATTTTGGCTACGTTGTTTACATTGTCAGTAAAATGCATTTACCCCGCAAGTTCGTGTTTGCTGATAATGAGTATTAAACTTCGGCAACTTAGCCTTGTAACAGCATGCGAACCTATCGCACGTGTGCTGAATCCATAAATGGTCAATACTAAGAAATCCGTCATCATTAATAGTATAATCTTCATAATCTATTATTCTACTAATTCTTCTGTATAACAATTTAGCTATCTAGGAATCCATAGGTCTGTGATAAATATCTAAAATGATGAAATGAAGATATAGCACCTAGAAGGTTCATGATAATTTTGGCTACATTTATATAAATGTCTGTAAGCCATGACACAGTTTATGAGCAAACACTTTGACAGACAGAAAGTCTGTATACAACCGGCTCTATTGAGTAGAAATTTGAGACATTTCAATTTCTGACCTATTTTGGTGGAAAAACCTTTCTTCAAAGTCTAATGTACTTCCACATGCTGTAGCGGATGCGTCACTGAAATAGACTCAGTCAGTCTATGTTTAACAGGCCGTAAAGGGATACCGTTAAGTTTATTAACAACCAAAGTTCTATAACAGACAGAATAAGCCGAGTAACATACAACTGCTGATTTGGTAGCGGAATTGCAGAGTGATAACAGCGTGAATATTCCTGTCGTAAGTCTAGAAACATTCCCCATTGCACACAATTACAACTGAAATAACTTTGCCGCAAAATATTGCCAATTTTCTTAACATGGAATGTGGAACTTAATGAATGGAACACTGCGGTAAGATCTTTTGACAAGCTTTGAATTCTTTTATCTTTAGCAGAAATGGTAGCATCTGAAGCGTTAAAGTAATTAGGGCACCAAATATATTTCCAATGAGAATTAACTTCATTAGGTAGGAACTGAACTTAAACAGATCGGAATGAACTTGTAAACTGACAATTTGCCGTGCTAGAATATAACTGAATGTTAATACAAATCCATAGTATATATACACTACAGTAGATTTCCTTCAGATCTCCACTTTTTAATTAACAGTTTTGAGCAATTCAACCTTAACGAAATATGGTATTGAACTGAAAACGAAAGGCAAAACGTGCGATTCGTCTGTAAATATCCACTAAAACAACCAATATGTCATTTGTTCTTCAAAAATTACTACGTCGTAATAACAGCTTTCAAGTCGAAAGACTGCACATGAAGTACTCCATGCTTAACAAATTCCTTTGAGGACAGACACATATTCTCATCTTAACTTGTTCTTATATAGATACAATTATTTGTATGTGTAAGATCTAAAATTAACTTACGGACTTCTGAAAAGAAACAGATAATGGTTAACAATATTCGATTTGGTCTGACACTTCTGAAATACAATCAAGACACAATAGTTCGTTAAACGCTTCTTCTACAAACACGGCTTCAGTCAAGAGCCGACTTATTATTTTGTGCCTTTTAAGGACCAGGAATGTACAAAAACAGTAATAAGTAGCTATAGCCAAGGTAGACAAGATATAAAACAATTAAACCGAGGCACACCATTGACGCCCATTGTATAAGAGCTCTACGTAAATTCCCTTAACAGAGTTGCGCCTCTGAGAAGTTTTAGAATTTAGTATTAATGTTTTCAAGTTGTTGGCATTCAACCTCTGGTACGTTACGTATACTAAAACCACAATCAACCTCTAAGGAACTCACAATGACAAAATCAAAAATTCTAGTTAACAGGAACATACTACACCTTTTTCGTAAATGTCGACACTTTCGCCTAGTCGTTTATGGAGCATTTGACGAGCGGCAAGGAAGTCAGGACAATTCGCCAACCAGCTTCCATATAGCCTGTGTAGCAAGCATTTCTGTAGGTTTTCCGATTGTGTCGTCTGTGTGGTATAAAGTGGTAATCTGGGAACCAGATTATGGCTTGGAGTTTCCCTCACTCTTTGATGTTAGGCTCTGGAGGATGTGAAAAGCTTAGGCAATTTCACAACTCTCGCTTCTGCTCTGTAGATAGTTTTCTCCTCCTCCTCATCTTTGACCACTTCTATTACGGCTTTAGCGGATTTGTAGTGTTCCTGGTTGCTTTTCTTTATTGAATGAAGGCGTTCCACCTGAAGTATTTATCTGCTTAATTTCTCTAATCTGTTCTGCTGCACTTTGTGAGTCATTGGACCTTTTAAGGGCTGCCATAGTTCTTTATAAGAGTAATCACATCTGAAGAATGAGATCTTCGTTGTTGCGTTCGGTGTTCTTTTTTTTTAACTTCGGTTTCTTCCAAAAAAAATGAAGCAAGGTAGCAAGGCTGACCTAGAATGAATTCAACCTCTTAACAGTCACCTACTTATGGCACACTACATTACCCATAATTCTCAGCACTACTCTCCCCAGGCTTCTGTTCCGTGCCAGCAAAATATTCATTTCTGTAAATTTCGTACCTCAACTAACATAAATTACACTTTACACTATGTTTATAATCCCAGAACAATCAAACCCTTTGTTTCCCCCCATCTAACCTCGTTCTGTAGCTGCTCAGTGCGAGGCTATATGTGGGAAATCTATTGTTTATAGTCAACATGGCCGCCGTGTGATAACAGCTAATTACAGTTTACATTGTTTATAATCCCAGGAGAATAAATCCTTTGTTTCCCCCCATCTAACCTCGTTCTGAAACTGCTCAGTGCGAGGCTACGCGTGGGAAATCTATTGTCCCTAGGCAACATGGCCGCCGCCTGATAAAGGCCCATTCAGATAGTCCACGAGTTAATGATTACCTAAGCATTTCCATCAAGTACTGTGTGAGACCAATACTCTGTTAAATTTAACCCTCCCTTGAATATCCACATGAAGTTTCATCTAAACATGTACAACCAGTTTACTGGCCTGACCATTCATTCACAGGGGAGCCGGGGTGGCAACCTCGTTCCCAGGGCCCTTTCCCTTCGCTTGGGGGCGGAAGGGAAAGGGCCCTGGGAACGAGGTTCCGGGGTGGCGCAAGTGTATACGATATGGGAGGGGAGGGGGGCCGGGGTGGTGTAGCGTAAGTGGTGAACGATTTGCCTCTCACCACTGTGGCCAGTGTTGGAACCTCGGTAATATGTAATTTTAGGTTGTTGGCATCTCGTCCTTGCTCCGAAGATTTTTCAACGAGTTCTTCGGTTTTCCTCACTGCACAAACACCAACACGCTAAATTCTAATTCGATCTGTGGTTGTTTCAGGCCCCGTTAAGGGCCCATTGACATCGGCCGTTGCTAGGGAAAGTTTTCAGCCTCGTAAAACCCGGAAAATTAAAGAGTGGGCAATAATTATTGTCAAGGTGACTCCTGGGGTAAAGTCTGGTCTGATGATGTCATCAAGCGACGTCATGATGACGTCATCAAAATCAGATAATCTCTAAACTCTCCAAGGATTTTTGATCTACTAGTAATTTATGAATATTTTCTGAACCTACGAATTCAGGCGCATAAAACCGAGCACTGATGCGTTTGCCATTACGACAAAAAAATGAAGATTTTACAATGCAACACTTTTCAGTCCAATTTTAAGCTTTTTTGGCGAATGAAAAGCCATAACTTTGGCATTTATTGTCGGTTTCCAAAATCCATGATCTCATTTGTGGAGAATGTGGTCAACAACTATTTAACGGTAAAAAGTTTGGTGTTTAGTGAAAGGGCGCAAAATGTTTAGGATTTTTAGAAACCGGAAGTGAAGAAATTAACGCATGCGCAAAAGTGGCTGTTTTGTGGTCGTGAAATAGTCGCAGAACTGTTGTTGCAGTACAGTCTACAATAATTAGTCGAACAGGATGTGTATTTTCTCCTATTTCCTCCGACAATGGCTAGTTTTGGGGCTTGGCTGAATACTCCAGTCTGCAATGAGCTAGCTTGATTGTCTGCAGTCTCGTCCCTGAGACTGGAATGAGCTTCGGACTGTGTGGAGCATGCACATGCCAGGAACCCATTTCGCGCCAAACCGAAGAGCCAATAGAAATCAAGCTAAAATTAGACCGAGATTCGACAACTTTCAATTGAAGTTGAATCTCGTGGCGTTCACAACAGTTTGTTTTCCGACATCAAAAATACTTTTTCAAGGATGAAAACTGACCTGTATTTTAATTAGATGCACTGAGGTTCGATCACTACTTTACCAGGAACCTGAAAGCATTATCTGGAGCCAAAAGTGTGCATGTTTGTGGAAGATTTGAGTTGAAAACCTGCCGGTCGAAAATCACTCGACTTCTTGAGTGACCGTACTTTTCTTCGTGTTTTTAGAAGCCATGTTCTCGCTGGAAGCAACCATTTCAGCTTCTATATCTTTGAAAACTATAGATACTATCTTCTAGAATGTTCTTTAAATCTATCAACAGCGGGAAGAGCTCGGCTACATTGGAGAGTCCAATAAAGTTTGCTTTCCCATTCATCGGCGATTTCCTGACTGATCCAGGCGGCGCCGTACGCTTGCCGTTACTTTTTTACTCGGTACAAATTATTAATTATTTCCCTTTCTCTAGGTTCAAGTACAGTTAGGCGCCTTTCGAGTCCTGAACGATTCCTTCAAAATTATCGGATTGAGTTTCTTGTCGAGTATTTTTTTTTTCACATGATAAACCAAGCTTTTCATTTTCCAGCGAGAAAAGCACCCGCTACGGCTTGTTCCGACTTTTGAACACTTTACTTCATTCATACATGAAAACCTTTCAGGTAAACCACGAATAAAACCTACAAACATGTGTAAGTATTAAAACTATCGGGTGACCATAAAACTAGCCTGAGAAAACAACCGACTCATATTGCCCGAGTCGGCTGCTTCTCAAGCTAGCATAAACCAAAAGTCAAAATCGCATCTGCTCCTGCGAGCATAGCAACGGTGTTGCATAGCAACGGAATATGTCAATGGCCCCTTAAATTCAGTGTTTTGTAATGCCAACATTAAAATTTACGTGTTTTGGTAAAAACAATTTCTACGAGACACATAATAAGAGTTTAACCAACAAATCACAAATTTTCATTCCAAAATCACTCTGAATATCATTACAGAGTGGGCGTTGCCACTTATGTTCTGACTATGCGCTTTTATCACGCGGCGGCCATGTTGAGTCCCAGGAGCCTTTGTTTTCGTCCGCTAAACTCGTTCTGAAACCCATCAGTGCGAGGCTACCGGGTCCAAAACCATTGTTTTATCCAAGATGGCCGAACTGTAATAATATATATATATATAGCCCATAGCCTCGTGATCGAGACACAACTGATGCCTGTTCCGTAAACCCTTCACTGTAGATATAACCTGCGGAACGCCTACAGCACCTGCTAACGGCTTCATTCATATGACGTCCGATGGAAGAAGCGTTGGATCAGTGATTGAGATGAGATGCGACGAAGGCTACTTCAGACGAGGGTATCCATACATCGCCATCTGTAGCGGTAATGGTACGTGGACAAGGACTACCGCCTCCTGCATAGGTAAGTTAAACAAGGCTAACCTTATAATCTGGGTCAGTTACATTTTTAGCTAATCCAAGGTTACGCGTAACCATTGAGTCGCTGTTCTCAGCTTGCAAGGGCAATGATGCATGTGACGTGACTACAACTCGAAAGATAATAAAAGCTGTAATGTACCATGTTTGTTGTTGATGATGAGGATGTTGATGATAACGATGATGCTGATGATGATGTCGTTTTAGGTCGTAGCTGCGGTGACCCTGGTAGTCCTAACCATGGTAAACGGATTGGTATGCTGTTCAACTACGGCGACATCGTTACTTTTACCTGCATGCGAGGCTACAGACTGAAGGGCGTTACCTCCCGCACGTGTCAGTCTAACGTGACATGGACCGGCACTCAACCCGCTTGTGAACGTGAGCATGCATGCATTGTTATAAATTAGTTTTTCTTTGATAATAAAACCGCCGGTGAAATTAAAAGCTGGAATGAGTTTGCGGAATGGCATGTGGCATGACATGTGGCATGACATGTGGCATGACGTGTGGAATGACTTATGGCGCAATTTTGGCACCATTTTTTTCCAGCGCCATTTTTCAGGTTACCGCAGTTTTTTTATATCGTGGGCTCAGTTAACGTGAATTATATTTTCCGCGCCACAAGTCATTCTGCAAGTCATCCCCCTTGCCATTAATTCTGCAAATTCGTTCCGTCTTTTACCTTCACCAAATAAAAAACAATATGTTGTGGAGGAAACCTGCGATTGAGATTGCATTACGCCGGTTCGTATTTTAATTTTAATTTATAAAGCGAACGTAACATTTTACGGATGACTCAAGGAGTATTAGACACGTAAGTAAGTGAGCGAATAAGGCTAACAATTGTAGACATGAAAGACATCGTTTCGGATTTCCGAAGAACAAGAACATTAGAAATATGCTATACCATCCTTACATGCAGGTGCTAAATTTCCAGAATACAAAGCCTCTCAGTTCTTTCATCGCAATAGAGGTTTTGCACCATCACGTGACTTCCGAGCAACCGTTGCTACGCATGTAGAACCGAAATGACATATTGTTTGATGACTGAGCGCGGGAGTTCGATGATAAGGTATTGTTAATTTCATTGAGAAAACATACTTTATAATATAAATTACGGGAAAATCCTAAGAATCCTCGGTTTCGTTGGTGATAAGGGTTGAGTTCATCGTCTTAACTTTATCCAATCAGCAACAAGACGTTTTTCGTAAACAACATCAGCATAGCTTTCTTGTTGCTCTCGTCACCATTTCTCAGGTAGAGGTAAAGCGACCTTATTTAACTCATGACAGTCTGGTGAAATTGATAAACTTGAGGCCAACGTTGGACCTACGATTTAACATCCTTATCCGAGAAGACGTGGAGGTCTAACCATTTGCAGTTCGTGAACGAGATTGTTTCACAAAGGAAGTACCTTCTACTCAGTTAATTTAAGACCCTAAATGTTGGTCCGGCCGGGGTTTGAACCCGCGACCTCCCGCACAACAGACCGGCGCTTAACCATGGACACTGAGCTAACCGGGAGGCGGTCTTTTGATTTTGACCCAACGTTTCCCCTCATCTTCAAAGCTCTGCCCACTGGAATGAAAATAGTTTGTTTTCACGTAGACGGAATTTTATATTATAAAATAGAAGATGGTTTTCCCAAGGACTATAAAAAATGCGATTCGGAGATCTTGAAAAGCTATATTAAAGGCATTCGCGTTCAACTCGTGTATCAACTCTCAGCTTTAATTTGAAGACTTCAAGTGTGCATGATGTTTTAATAAACAAACCGTCTGATTGGTCAATAGCCATGTGTTATGAGTACAGATACACAGATGACGTTACAGTGTGTGCTCTGATTGGTAGACATTCATGTGTTATTAGAGTACAGATACACAGATGACGTCACAGTGTCAGTGTGCTCTGATTGGTAGATAGTCATGTGTTATTAGAGTACAGATGCACAGATGACGTCATGTTTTGTATGAAATAATTTGGCGTAGCCTCCTTTTTTCCTAATTATTGTAGACAACAATAGATGTAATTTTTCCGTGGGTTTGTCCTCTTATAGATGCACAGATGACGTCAAAACACGACGAGAACAACGATCACTCGACTGCGTCTCGTGGCGTACCTCTTTGGTCTCGTCACGTTGTGACGTCATCTGTGCATTTATAAGAGTATAGACGCACGGCGAAATGATGTATATTTCTTAAGTAGAACATGGAGAACCGTCTTCTATTTTTGAAACAATAAACTTTGCACAAAAACGTTTCTTACTTTTGTTTGCACTTTAAAAATGTATTTTTACAGCCGTTGAATGCGTAAGTCCACAACGTGTGCCGAATGCGTACGTCAAAAGCTACGGCGGTTTCCACGTGTATGGCAGTATTGTCATGTTCAACTGCAAATCGGGATACCGATTGGAGGGAATGAAGTCCATGTTCTGTGGATCAAATGGAAAATGGAGAGGACGACCACCAGTTTGTACAAGTAAGTCCTATTAATTTCATCCGTAGCGGAGTCGGCCCGCATGAGCGGATCACCATAGATATAGGATAAGAGAAACAATGGCTGACTTGCGGTTCCCCTCCCGCCTGAACCCCGACGCGCGGGAAGCGACGTGCCGGTATATAGTTCATCGTAGTGTTTCGTTTCATATAGTCTCCCTGCATAATACTGTAAAACAGTAGGGGAAATGATTATGCAGGGAGTCAATATGGAACGAAACACTACCCATGAAGTATATACCGACGTGCCTGACAAAGTGCTGCACGCGCATCAAAACCTTGACATGGCCAATAGCTAGTGATGGTGTTTTCTTTCAACTTTTCTTTCAACTTCTTCTAAACCTTTTGTACTGATTTCCCTTAGCTTGATTATACTAGTTAAATTTGTATTTTTATCTTTCTTTATATAATTTATTGTTTTTTATTCGGGTCGTTACCTCAGTTCAGATAATTGGGAGCTCCGCTTCTAGGCTTGCCAATTATATTATTGCCCTTTGCATATATAACTCTGGGTTCCTACTTCCGGTCACATAAAGATACAAATAAAGCCTCACTTCCATGCAACCGGAAGTACAACATTTTAACTCTCTATTAAACTTTCTATGCAATAATATATACATAATATGGATTCCTACATCCGGTTGCATGAAAGCGGGGCTAGAGATGTAACCGGAAGAAGGAACCCAGAATTATGCAATGATTCTCTAAATAATTTTATGTCACTATATTTAACAAATAGAATGCACGTGGAGTTCGTATGAGTAGGCAAGATACGGTAATGACTTACGGCACGGTTACTGTACGACATACCGGCTATGACATTGAAATGATTTCCCATTGTTTTTGTTTTTCTGATCCAAATTTCAGAGTTACGGTAAAGTAAGTAACAGTACTGTTACGTTTAAGGCAACGAACAAGCCGTATTTTTGTCCCATTCATGCAAAATCCGCTCTAAGTATAAGAGATATTAGCAAAGCTACATACATTTTCGTTGAAGTGCAACCCTTTCTGGGATTGGGATACTTATTTTCACATGCAAGTTCACGATATGCGAAAAAAATTGTATTGAATAAATAAAACGCGGTTTCCAAATTTAGACTTGTTCCCTTTTTTATTTATAATTCACGAAGTTTCACTCATGACATTTCCACATAGAAACCTTATGTCCAATCCCTGATGATATCCCCAATGGACAGCGTCAGGGAAGCAATACCTCTGTGGGAGCTACAGTGCATTACAAATGTAACGCAGGCTACAAGTTGTACGGATCACACTGGCGGCGGTGCAGCGCCGAGGGAGACTGGTCCGGAGTGAAGCCTGTCTGTTTCGGTGAGTAGGTCAACCGCTGAACTCAGTTGTTCAAAGGCTCTTAGTTGAATTACTTTTTAAACGAATATGTTGGTTCTCTTGGCAAAAGGTGTCTTTTCCATACTAAAACAATTGTACGGTTTGGGAAGAATATATATAATGAAAACCGATATTTCGGTTGCACAGCCACCCTTCCTCAGAGTGCACAAGTATATACCAAGAAAATGTTACAAATAAAAAAACAATAGGATTACAAGTAGAAATATAATGTTGATGTCTCTTCAGGCACTTCGTTGTTAACGTTACTGTTGTTGGGTCAAAAAGGAAATTGCTGCCTCAGCGAGCGAGCTTGAAGCGAGCTTGAAGGGAATTTACCGGTAAATTATTGATATATCGGGACTAACTGAAAATAAATCGTGACAACGTTTGAGAAAACATGCACCACAGCTCAAACAGGCTTCAGGAAAGATAGCCCCAAAGCTACACAATAGATTCATCTAACACACATCACACCTTGACATTTTTGTTACCCAGTAATATAATTACTTTTCCTGCCAAAGAGATACTGTGGTTTTCTTCTAATACACTTCCTTAACCGAGCGGCAGCACTCACTACCTATTAGGTATACTAGTTTATTGATATCGCACAAATTCTATATGAATACATTTAAATGCAGTTCACAAGGGAGGACTTGTCTGCTGTTGTGGCGCAAAGTGTGCCGTGCAGTTTATAATCACGAGTGGTTGTCGGTTAAGTACCTCCAGAATAGTCCAGTGTTTTTAATTATTCGTAAATTACCGCTGAATGCGATGACTACAGACGCATTTATACAGGGTTAGCCTCGTTCTTAAGTTAAACGTTCATAAATACCAGCGAGAAGGTGCAAAACGCGAAACTACAACAATACGCCCACCTTCTTGCTGGTATTTATGAACGTTTAACTTAAGAACGAGGCTAACCCTGTATAAATGCGACTGTAGTCATCGAAGTCAGCGGTAATTTTCGAATACGAATCTGGACTACACAGGCTGTTGCGCCGGGAGACAATCCCCAAAGCTGATCCCTGACTTATACAGATTACCCTTTATCCGGGAGTAGTTTAATTGGATTTTGGACAACTGGATTTTTATGTACAGTTCATTCACATTATCTGGGGACGTCACCGGCCTTATCCGAGAATTCAACTGATATATTGTCAAACTTTAAATGGTCTGTATTACCGTGAGATGCAGTTATATTTGCAGTCTGAGCCAGACACAGTTATTATCAGTGATTTTCATAATTATGAACTGACGAACCTCGCACACATGACGGTACGTTGTTAAAATCAAAGCTATTATGCAAAAATGACTACCAAACTGTTTCAATAATAGTTTTCCAGGACAATATTGCGTATCATTTCAATCAAGCATTGAAGGAGGGGTCTTTAACTGTTTGTATTCTGCAATTAACAGTCACCAATCGAACAGTGACGCCATACATGCGTAACACCATGACATAGCCCCTTTAATTGTCGAATTCGTAATTATAGTTTTAGAAGGCACTGCTGAAGTTCACAGTCTCAGCGCTAACATCCATGAGCGTTATAATCATGAAAAGAAATGATCTAGCTTTCTTTCTCAGATCTAGCAGCCTGATATCCATCCAAGTTTCGTTTAGGTCAGTTGTCAGGTTGTTTCTCACCAGAATGCGCCAGGGTCGGTACTGGTGTCCTCGTACGAAATGACATCTCTTACAAGAATGGGACAGTCAAGTCAAAAATTGGTCATGTGGTTACCGTCCACTATCCAATCAGCGACGAGGAAGAGGAAGTGATAACACTCGGCATCGGAACACGGCACTACATCATTGTGGAAGACAGAGTACCCTCTGAGAAAGAAATATTCATAGGCACTCGCGTACTGGCTGAAAATCCCCGCACCTTACGATATATGTTTGCTACGGTGCGTGTTGTCAACGGGAGTAAATACATGGTGGATTTTGATGACAAAAGTAGAGGAGAGATGCCCTTGTTGAAGATTAGGACTCTGGAGCCTCCACGTTTTTGTGGTAAGTAACTGGGTTTCATAATAATAACAACTGTGAATTCTGGAAGACGACAGGAAGATAGATACCTTCTTTTAGAAGCCCTATATAACTAGCTATGTTTAATTTCTATGAAATTGCCTGTAATTCTTTACCGTTAAAATATAGTTCATTCCTTTACTTCTTAGATCTCTATTAAGAAAACTAACCTTTAGTTAGAAATGAGGGAACTCATTACCCTAGTCCAAGGCATTCTGGTTGATTTTTTCTTCTGATTGGGTTATTGGGATCCCTGTGGCTTGTTCTGGTGTGTGACGTCACGGCCTAAGTCAAACACTAACAGCTGTGACGTCACAAACCAGTACAAATCACAGGGATTCCATTAACCCATCAGAAAAAATTACCAGCCAGAACGCCTTGAGACTAGGCTGGGAACTCTTATTATCGTTTCCTTCATTCCCATCTCGAATTCTGATTGATTGATTCACCTGAAAATAACTGACTGCAAATAACTGTTTTACTGAAAACCAAAAATCTGAGCATACGCATGCGCACTATTAAGCGACAGTTCGTTTTGTAAATACGGCAGTTCGATTTACAGAGCTGTTGGAAGCTCAAAGTTCTAGTTTCGAAACTCTGTAGGTAATGTCGAATACTGGGTTTTAGGCGTGACATAAATAAGTGAAATATATAAATAAATCTAAATTGCGGGAGCATCCAAAGAACGCGCGATTTCATTGGCTGCTCAGCGTGCTTGGTTTTCTTATAATGCACGCTCGAGCATTTCTTTCCAGTAGATCGAATTTCATATAATAAAACAAATATATGGTTCTCCTATGACCTATTGCAAAATAATGCACTTTCGAGGTCTTGACAAGCTGCGAAATATTATCGCGTTCCGCTCGTGCATCCACAATTTTTCAAGACCTCGAGCGTGCTTTATTTTGCTATAGAACATGGAGGACCATCTTTTATTTGATAATTATTACACGGCTGTGACGTCACACGTTTTATGGCTTGGTGAGTACTGTGAGCTCGTAGTTTCTATTATACAAATAGACTGTTTCCGTCGAGGAACTATCGGCTGATAGTTGCCCGCGGAAATTTGATGTTCGTAAAACAAATATAAGCCCGAGAACGAAGTTCGAGGGCTTATATGCTAGTTTTAAGAACATCAAATTTCCAAGGGTAACTATCAGCCGATAGTTCCGAGACAAACACAGTCTATTTGTCGTTATTGTTCATCACAAAATGGTCTTCAGCTCTCAGCGGGCACTATCGCCTGATAGTTTGCCTCCGCGGACGACAACTATCACGTCACGTGATCACTTTTGGCCAATGAGCGCGCGCCAAAATTTTGTGGTGAACTATAACGACTGATAGTTGACGAGGATCGGAGCGTAGCTCAGGGTCAACTATGAGCCATAGAAACTGAGAGCGAGTAGTCTAATTGTTTTAGTAGAAACCAACTAGTAGTTCAATCTTAAACTGAAACAAGAATATTTTTTTGACATTTTGACGACTTGGCAGCCATTGTTTTGCTTTTGAAAACCGGCTTTCTTGCTACTCCCTATCTATCACAGAATAGATAGTGAGTAGCTTAGTCAATCAGATTGCAGGATTTGTGACAGTTCGTTTCTACTAATAATAATTATTGGACGAGGCTGAGTAAAATATCACGATCGTGCATTACGACATTCCTCACCGTACCTTCGCGCGGCCATATAATATGCTAATTTAATTTATCCACAGCAATGTGCAGTGATCCAGGCCGTCCTCAGCACAGCTCTCGTGAGGACGATCTCAGCGAGTTTATTACCGGTATGGAGGTGATCTACACGTGTCAGTTTACATACAAGATGATTGGACCAGAGAGGAGGACCTGTCAATCAAATGGGCAGTGGACTGGAACCGATACTATATGTAAAGGTATATGGATTTGAAAAATATGAAATACAATTTTGGATGAAGACGTTGTAGTCTACATGTATATAGTTAGAAAGGCCGTTTATTACTCTCTAGAGCAGATTTGGTATGAGTGGAACAAACTACAGCACGGTTACCGTACAGCATGCCGTGACATAGAAATGGTTTCCCATTGTTTTTGTCCTGCTGATCCAATCAAATTACAGAAATACGGCACAGTACGGTTACAGCAAGACAACGGACATGCCGTAGTTTGTCCCACTCATACGAAATATGCTCTATTATCATATTATCCGTACGGCCATGTGCGCGCTTTCCTTTCAAATCATTTACAAAAGTCACGTGATGAGGGCCGTACGTGTTGACTTAGGCAGGCCGGAAAAAGCGGTCCGGCCCTGCTCGATTTGTTGCTTGTTGTTGATACAAAAACGTATTGACTGAATTAGGTCGAGCCGGACAAGGAACATAATTGGGATCAATCACTGTTTCTGGGTAACCCCCACCCCTCCCCCACACTTCATCCTCACCTTTAATGGTAATCATTAATAGAACGAGGCATATCCAAGGGAGGAGTGGGTGGGCAGTTTCCCAGAAACTGGGATTGAGCCCATATTTGGCTGTCGGTGCATTTGTACGTCATGATCTCGAGCCAAATATTTTCCCGTCCGGTTCCAGTTCGACTCCGTCAATCATGAGTAACCAGGAGCCCATTACCCGGAGCGTCCATCTCCCGTACTACGTCAATGATGTAGCTTTTTCACAGACCGGGTTATTTTTAGAACGTGTTTCCCACGAGTTCGGTTCGGTTCCCGCGAGTTCGGTTCCACTAGCCAATCACTAGCGTTTGCGTA
Source organism: Actinernus sp. WN-2022 (assembly GCA_030867875.1). Classification (NCBI taxonomy): domain Eukaryota; kingdom Metazoa; phylum Cnidaria; class Anthozoa; order Actiniaria; family Actinernidae; genus Actinernus; species Actinernus sp. WN-2022. The sequence goes on from JAOWCC010000936.1 coordinate 61,012,832, forward strand.
ATTTTAATTCAAAGGATTAATAATGATGTAGCAGCCATGCTGGTTGACCAAACAAGAGAAGTTAACGAGCCATCTTTGTTAACAACATGCTGTGATGAAAGCGACCAATGAGAAGCGAAATCTAAATATAACCCGGTCTAGGAAAACGCTGCATCACGAATGTAGGACATAGCCTCCACCGCAGGCAACTCCTAATTAAAATCGAGATAAAGATGTGAAACGGGCTTCCTGTGGTATAAGAGAGACGAGCAAGAGTCTGAGCTTTTCGCCCGAAGCCGGATCTAAAACATATAAGAGTTGCCTGCAGAGGAGGCTATGTAGGACAGGTGGACGCTCCGGGTAATGGGCTTCTGTGAGTACCTATTAGAGGACACAATCCACATGTGTATACTGCCCTTTCAATAAAGGTTGTCTCGTGCTTGTTACGTTGCGCATATTTCATGCGGCGCGTTTCAAGACATATGTTCATCAATTTTATTGTATGTCTGCACTTATAGTCATATCCGCATGTGTGTTCAGTTCAATAACAATATGAGGAGTTCACTTTTTCTCAATGTACTTTTTGCATTTGCTGGTACGGTCTTTAGATGCACGATGCAACATGCATAATGCAATATGTGTATATATATTTCAGATAAAGAACATATTTGATTCGATTAAATTCACCGGAAACCGGTTAAAAACTTACCTGAGCTCCAATCGACAATAACATCACGAGGAAGATGTTTATCCTATATTTTAAGACGTTTATTCTGTGTTTTTTTTAAGATGTTTATGCTACTTTTTAAGATGTTTATCGTACTTTTTAATATGTTTATTCTATTATATAAATGAATGCAACAGAGGCAGGAGGAGCACAATAGGCAAGCACTGAGTTACGAATAGCTAGCGCTCGAAACGTCGGTTAAGTTGCGCCTAGTTTTCTTAGACGGTGATCATATTTTTAGCAACTTCTGGTTGATAAAACCCTCTCAGTGTCCAACTTCCTCGCCGATGCAAACTTACTCCGTTTTTATTCTTATTAACAAATATATGTCATTCTGCCGTGCATGCATCTCACGTGAAGAGAACAAAGAAGTGCAGCACGAGACGCAGTCGAGTTCTCTTCACACTTTGGCGTCGCCTGTGCAACTGATAAAAGTAAAAAGTCAAGTCAAATGAAGTCACTTTATTTATAGAGGGTGTCACGTTTACCGCTATCATGTAGCTCAGTCAAGATCGAACACGTGGCCCTCTGTTGACTCGATCAGTCCTATGATTTAAAGTGCCCCTACGATCAAATTTTGACATATCAATGTTTTTGCATATTCATAAAGTAGAGTTCATATATTATTACCAGTTCAAATTGTTTTTCGATACAACGACAGGAAGTCTTATTTTTTTAGCTCCGAATATTGAATCTACACGTCCGCCATTACTGGAAGCCGTGCCCTTTGTTCAGCTTTAAACAAAGGTTTATTCACCGGAAATGATGTCATACACTTAACGCTCGCCTGCAGAACACAACGCCTGGAGGCATATTCTACTAAAAACGTCTTCACGTACATAAGAAGAAAGTTATATTTATCTTTGCGAGGTTGGCTACTTTTTTATGCACGCTATTTCGCGCCACGAGGTTGTCGTGTTAAGTGTATGACATCACTTCCGGTGAATAAACCTTTGTTTAAAGCGAAACAAAGGGCACGGCTTCCAGCAATGGCGGACAGGATTTTACCGGTAAACTCTCCTAAAATTTGTGGTTTAAGATGCCCATTTGGGAATATTTTTTACTATTTCGGATATTTCTAATACTGATTGACCTATAGACACTGAAAAAGTGGCAAATCGAAATGGTAAATTTTCGTCGTAGTGGCACTTTAAAGGCTGCACATTCTATTCGGTTATTTTAAGACCCTGAGTGCTGGTCCAGCCTGGGTTTGAACCCTTGACCTCCTGCTCGACCTCCTGCTTGACCTCCTGCTTGACAGACCGGCGCTTAACCACTGAGCTAACCGGGAGGAGCCCTGTAGAGCGCGCCCTTGACTTTGTGACGGCATTTGTACATATGTACTCTAATAGATCATGGCTATCGACTATCAGAGCGCGCGCTTCACCCTGTTTATTGTATAAGCATCTGTATTAATTTGGTCTTCTTTTCCCTTCCTTTTTTACAAACAAGGATTAGTTCTGATAAGTTTGAAGGATCACATCATCGTTTTCTTTATTAGTGCATTCGTGCGACGAGCTGGATGCCCTCCCACCCTGGAATGGAGCCAGACAAGGCGAGAGTTTCACGATAGGAAGTTCGTTATCATTCACGTGTAACGAGGGCCACGTGCTGGAAGGACTATCAAAACTCAAATGTAGGGCCAGCGGAACCTGGTCTGATAACCCACCGAGCTGCAGAGGTAAAGTGAAATAACAATAAACAATAACTTATATTTTTCTTTTAGGTACGGATCCTAGATTACACTAATCCGCAGGCAGCAGAGGCTAATCGTGGAGGGTAGTGATATCGAAGAAACATTAAAACTGGATGATGTTAGAGCGAAAACAGAGTAACTAATTATTAATGATCACAGAGTACTAAAATACCTCGTACATACTATTTACACTTTAGCATAATTATAGAAGGAGATGATCGAAATCTGTCCCGAAATGCCGACTCGACTGATGCTGACTCGATCGGCCAAGCTAGAAATCCTGACTAGAAACGAAATCCTGACTCGCGTCCCTGTCTCGTGTTGAGTCAATGAACACGGAAAAAAAGAAGAAAAACACTTGCGAAACTTGACTCGGGCGGAAGTCCTGGCCCGAGTAAAAATAATAATGATAATCGTCAACTATCAGCCGTATAGAAACGTCAAGCTCGTAGTCTAATTGTTAATCATAATAATAAAGAAAACACTGAATAGATTGTTGCGTTATGACATCATCATAAAGCGGACCAATTTCTAAATACAGCCATTTGCTTGTCATTGTTTATTTTAAGGTGTATGCGAGAGATTTTCCTGTCCGATGGTTGGCCAGAAGTGTGTTTTTACACCAAGTGTTGGACCGCTATGCACTTGCCGTAGAAATGAAGACTGTAGCTCTCTGTACAATCCCGTATGTGGCTCGGACGGGAAGGGATACAATAACGAGTGCATCATGTCCGCCACTGGCTGTCGTGAAGGACGAGTCGTTCATAAAGTCAAAGACGGCCGATGTCTCCCAGGTAAGAACCACGTGACTTGCCGCTCGTGACGGGTCGAGTCGTCTCGTACGATTCGAGTCGATTCGTCAACCCCAGGCCTTCCGGTAAAATGGCTCGTCTACCAGTCGTGACGGGTCGAGTCGACTCGTACGGTTCGAATCGATTCGATTTGTCAATCCCAGACCTTCCGATAAAACGGCTCGTCTACCGCTCGTGATGTATAATATATATATATATACACATATTCTTTTACATACTAGTTATACTTCGATTCTAGTGTTTACTTTTGACAAGGGTGACTTCCGGTGAGTAATGTATTCTAATAACAACTTTAAACCCAAGAGCCTGTTCGCAGGCTAGCACTTACTCTAAAAGAATGACTCAGTCCGGTACCCTTATTCACGAGCTGACGACAGTATCCGTTGGCCGGGCCAGACCCCTACTGGAAAACGTTTTCCTACGCCGCTGTCTTATCTCGTTCAGATATTTGTGCTAATATTTCAAAGGTAGCGTTTATAACACAAAACAAGGACGTTTTACTAAAGGTGACTTATTGGGTGACGTCACTTTTCGAGCTCTCTCTTGTAGTCAGTATGTATAACTAGCGGGCCCAGAGGAGTTCGGGGTATTATATTGATCCGCCCTTTCTCTTGCTTGCTTACAACAAGCAACAAAGAAATTCCCAAACGATTTGGCCGCTTGCGTATATCGAACCCGAACCCCTTCCGAACCCCCTCGCACTGAATCCTGGATCCTCCCCACTTTAAACCTCCCGTCCAGTCGTATAATCGTCTTTTTGTATTTTCAGCTGGTCTATGCCAGATCCTGCCACACAGCGTTTGTCGTGGATTTTTCATAAGGTTCTACTTTAATCCTCAAACCCAGAAATGCCAGAACCTTATTGCTGGAGGTTGTCACCCAAGTGGATGGAATGGATTCTTCAGCGAGAGAGAATGCAATCAAACGTGCCTTGGTAAGAGTTTCTGGTAAACACAAGTACTCTATAGGCCTCTTTGATCGGCAGTGGTTAACTCGAAAGCTTCGGATCCTTTAACCATTGCACACTCTCCTCCTGTTACTACCATATTTAATACTGTATTTATGTATCCTCCTCCTAAATGTTTATCATACTCTTTAAATTGTAATTATCCGTATGTTTATCATACTCTTTAAATTGTAATTATCCGTGTAGTACATAGAGTGAAATAATAATAAAGAAAGAAAACTCGATCAAATATGCTGAGAATAGATGGGCAGAACATACAATGAGAATACTGAAGCACTTCAACAATATTTAACAGACTTCCTTTACTTCTCCAGGCGACATCTGCAGTCAGCAAGCTGATCGAGGACCTTGCTCTCTTAATATGACGCGATGGGTTTACGATACAATCACCCGTCGCTGCAAGAAATTCGAATATGGAGGCTGCTATGGAAATGAGAATAACTTTGCCTCATTGGATCTTTGTCAGCAACGATGTTCCGGTGAGCAGGGTGGCGTATG